>OX596030.1:11981915-12690248 GCA_951394125.1 Epistrophe eligans
GTCAAAAACATTATTTTTGTCTAAAATAAATTACGCGGCTCGATATTGTTAAATTGATTAAAAGATGAGTTCAAAATATTATAGAATAAAAACAATTAGCAGTGGGGTTGGGCTTCGCATCAAATTCTTTGTAAATTTTGTCTCGATTTAAAAAAGGTTTACCTGGACATTTAATCAAACACACGGGTTGATTCAAAAACAATCAAGTCGAGAACTAAGTTGAACCGTATATGATGTATGCTTTAATCGATTTGTAATAATTCAGTTAACTTTCTGCAAAGCTTAGCTAGGCAAATACCTAGATATACGTTAAGATAGATGGTACCTATATTATGTATTTTTAATTTCGTTTATAAGTGCTGTGCCGGTGCGGATAAAAATGAGTATGATTGTGTAATTGCGAGTTAAGCTACAATTAAGACTAAGATTCACCTTATTAAAAAAATTAACAAATTAATTTAATCGCCAACTGGGAAGTGACATTAAATATACAAATTGGTACTTCAGTCAGACTGTAGAATGGTTTCTAAGACAGTTTGTGAAGTTATAATGCAACAATAGTATACAAAATAAAAAATCTCTAAGATTAGGCATGATTTTGTTTTATCGACGTAATACAAGTCATTTTCAATGTCCCCATAGTTACTCTATGAGTGAAATCTGTAAATTTTTGTATTTGATTTGCTGTGACGTGAGTTGTTGAAATTAGGTAGTTAATCTGTTACTATAGCTCTTGGCAGGGTCGCACTAACCATATGTGCAAGATGTTCAAATGCACAGGGCGCAAAATTCTGGGGCACATTACTAGGAACAAAAAAATTCAATCTGATCTTGCGCAAACAAATATGTACTGCCATTTGCATTTTAACCACAAAATTTGTTCAAATAATCCCAAAACAACATCCATAACAAGTGTGCTAAGTTATTTCTTCCACGCTAACTAACATCACCTACCGGGGATACCTCAATAATAAAAAAAACGCATTGAAAGTCTACCTCCCGGGTGATGTGGAAAAGTCTAATGCATTTGTGTCAGTGTATGTAGTATGTATGTATGAGTGCAAATATAAAAAAGGGGCGCTTTCTACAAATCCTGCATAGGGCGCAAAATTGACTGGAGCCGGCCCTGGCTCTTGGTCTACAATAGGCGTGTTTTTTTTTGTTTTGCAAGACTGGGGGGGATTGGTCGAAAAAAACAACAACGGGAATTAATGATTTCTGTGATAACGAATGGAGGTTTCATACAAATTATCGATAACAAGAATGTAATTCACGCCGGTAACACAATTTTTCTGTACGCCTTAGTTAAGCCTGTAGAATTCGCTGGGTTTAGCTTAAGCACCGACGTCGTTTTTTCATCCAATTTCTCCCGGGCTTGCAAAAATACACACCTAATTTAGTGGTTAAATTTAAATTATTTTAATTTACGGAGAAACAAAAGTCTAGTAAATATTTATAAAATCTCTATACTTCTCATTCCGTCAAATATTCAGCTCACTCAGCATAATTATACGCTTTTACAAAATTGCGAAATTAACATTTCAGTTTCTGTAGAAATTATATAAGTCATATTCAGCCTTATTTTGAGTTTTACCCGAACAACATTTTATCCGAAAAATTTGACATTTCAATTTTCGCCTATTGTGAGTTTCATCCGAAATTTTTCATGTTCGAAAAAATTCCCTTATTGTGAAAATTCATTTCGGGTATAGTGTAATGCCATTGACAGCCTAAATTTTCACACGAACGAAATTTTGTTGGGTCTTAATTCACAATAGCTTTTAATAATTTAATTAAATATATTAAAATTAAATTATATTTTAATAATTTTTCGAGTGCAACTCACAATAAGGCTGATTATTTTCAAATTTCTATTTCGAATAATTTCATATTCAAGTGAGTTTTATTTTCAGAATACCCTGCATACATGCGAGTACGTAGATGAAGTAGTATTTGCTCATCGAAGTTCGATTATACTCATCACATCATATCCTCGTCGTATAGTCATCGACCATTGACTTTCTTGTCTCTGATCATCCTCATCATCATTGCCATTGTTATTCGAGGACGATTCTCATTTTGTCGTAGTTGGCTCGATTATCCTTTTTACATTCATTAGTCCATCCATGATGTGTTTGCTCGTTTGCCTTCCGGATTAACGTCCTTGTCGCATTGCTTTCACATTGCAAGCATTTCGTTGGAAATAATAATAATTCGCTCTGGTTGTTTTTTTTTTTTTTTCAAAGGTTATTTTATGCTAGCATCAGGAAAATACACTAATAAAGCATTACGATATTTTTTTACAAGTTGAGCTCTCCAATATTTTTACCTTTTTGTTTTTTCTTTGATAATTTTTCATATGACTCAGTTTTTTTTTTTATATATAGTAGCGAACTAAATAGAATATTTCCACGTCGTCTTCGTAGCTATATTCTTGTTCATAAGAAACATAATTTTAATTTCCCCAGTGATATTTGTCCTTCTGGCACTATGACATCCTGTCAAACTGGTCAGTGTCACTGTCAATATAGAGCTGAAGTGCACAGCAAGAGGAAGAGGAAAGAAAAGTCAGACAAGTAGATTTTGTGGAAGCATATCCTTGTCGCACGGATAATTTGCTTGACACCACCATTGTCCATAATGTCCCACCACCACACTCTTTCTTTCATTCGATGGCGATGTTCATTTAAATGTCTGGAACTGGATTGCAGCTAGAGGATTTTCATGAATGGAAATTATCCCTATACATAATCTTCATAGAGAAATCCTTTCTTTCTAGATAATTGTGTGCAACTTCCTATGACATCTAGTCTTCTCTTTGCGTCTCAGTGTCATGACATAAGGATAACGGTCAGTTGCTGCACTGTAGATTTTATATTATTTAACCAAAAACTCTTACATTGTTTCCAAAAAATGTCCATGATAATATACTCTTTCGATGGTTTGACTCAAGGACTTTGGATATCGGGTTGATGGTCTTTATACAAAATAAAAGAAGAAGCCAAAAAAAAAAGAACAAATAAAGGATGCGTTGGCGTCGTCGTTTATCCAATGAACTGTGAGATTTTGTAAAAGTTTATTGGAATTTCGATAAAAGAAAATCTATTCACTCTTTCTTTTGTATAAAATAATCGATTGGAAGAGAAGAAGTTTTTTAGTAATCCTTGGGATTAAATTGACTGCACCGGAAAGGAGCTAACTTCAATTCGACAACCGATCTGACGGACGGTCCGATAGTAGTAAGTATATAGGAAGAAAGGGATATTATTGTATTAAACAAGTACAAAGTCCTTTGTCTTGTTTGAGATGAGATGAATCAAAGTGGAATTCTCTTAGGCTAGACGAAGAAGCATAAAATATTAGATTATCTCAGCTTTTTATTGTTCGATAATGTTCTTCGAAAGGGATTTAGTTTAGGTCAAGAATTTTGTTCTTCAAATCCTTATCTAAAGCGGATTTATATTATGTACCCTTAGTACTTTCGGACACAATTTATATTCTTCTAACCAAAACTCTGGTATCAAAGTTAATAGTGTTTTTCTTATTATCGAGCAAAGAATGGCATGAATTTTGCAATAAAGAAGATTTTTATGAGAATAACTTGATTGTAGTATAAGTATCTATGTCAAGCTATTGGTCTGTACGGTATAGGGTGATACTATATTTAAAAAAAAGTTATGATGATCAATATTGGGTATAAGAAGCTTCAGTAGTAGTTTTGAATATTCATACTTTGTACGTTCTTACGTTGTACGTTTTTTGGGGGATCCCTCGCACATTTTTTAATTTTTTTTTAAGACAAAAACAACGGTACTTGCCGTACAATTTTGTTTTAGCAAAAAATAAAAATCTTATTTTTCTCAATGTACATGTCCAGAATTCAAAAAAAAAATCAGTAATTTTTTTTACAAAAGGGCTACAATTTTATTTTGAGATTATCTACCAGATTTTAAATATTTTTTTTGTATAGCCAAAAATAATTGTACCTCCCATACATATTATGTTTAAAAACTGGTACTGAAAATCTTATTTTTCTCAATAACGGCTCCTTCGATTTTAAATAAAATTTTTGTGTGAACTAATATCAAAACGATCTTACATATTATTGGAAAAAATGTATCTATCGTTTAAAAATGGTACCTCTCATGGAAACATTTTTTTTGGTTTTTGGCTATCTCATTATCTGTTGATTCAATTTGAATGAAATTTTGTACGCAAAAGTTTTTAATAAGTTTGAATAATATTACATATCAAAATTTTCAAAAAAATGAAATTTTGGCTTTAAAACAAATTTTCAAAATCATTTTTTAAAAATTCGATATTTCGAAATAGGTGCATGACTTTTTCAAAATTAATTTTTAAGCTCCGCATTAATAATTACTAAAAATTGGCGTACCAATTTTTATGTTCAAAATTTTATATATCTATAAAAAATTATTTTTTTACAAAACCGCTCCAACGATTTTTAAAAATTTTTTCTCATAAATTGAGATTTATGTAAGAAATTACTTTGTGTACATTGCGTTGGTGTCAAATCAATTTCAGATATTTTTTAATTTTAATTTTATGTACTCACATAATACTTCCTTAAATAAGCTATATTTTTGACAGGTGGCATAAAATATAGGCTACAATAACTAATACATTTCTTTTATCAGATTTAAAATTATTAATACTTTAATAATTTGATCGTGATCGTACATAAGAGCAAGTTCGTGCGACCCAGTCGTGGATATTATTTAATTAAGTAAGCCTGGAGTTGGGTATTGGAATTTTAATGTATTTGAGTTTTGCACTTACCACATTTTGATTTAAAAATTTGAATATGTTAATTTGGCATTTCAAAAGAAAATAATATTACACTGTCTAGAATCTAGACTATTACACCGATTGTGTTGGGTGAAATTTGCCTATTTCACCTAAAAAAATGTTTTTACTGATTAATGCGAGGAATTAACAAATCTTCCGGGAGTATTTCTTGTCATGAAAAAAGTGCTTCCCATGTAAGCCTTTCAGATTTGGCAGGAAATTGAAGGTCCTTTCCATTTGTGCCAATAACACTGACACAGGAATGGTTGAGAGTCAATAGGCCCTGGTTCTATATACGAGCTGTGGTGACACTCAATTTATTTATTTAAATTACTTGTTAAAATATTCTCCATAGAAAAATTCAGTTGAGACGTTTTCAAGAAAATCAAAAATGATTTTTTTTGACTAATTTTCCTGTGAATTTACTCCTCCTTTCCATCAAACATATGTCTGGCTTTCTTTTTCTGTATTAACTACCAATTCCATCATAGCCAATGTAAAGAAGTTTCACTTCAACAAATAAAACAAGTTATTTTTGTATTTATATAGGGTCGGTTGGGGTAAATGGGAACAGTTTTTACATTTTCTAAATGACATATTTTTCCATAAAAAATAAAAAATATTTAGGTTTTACTTTTTTAACTTTCGAAGACGGAAACTATATAATAAAATACCAGAAATTCTACTAATTATGCTTAAATAAAGGTATAAAACCCAAATCTGCTGTAGGGCAGTGTTTACATTTACCCCTGGCCTGTTTACATTTGTCCCATAATTTTTAAAAATACTGGGGTAAATGGGGACATGTTACTCGTGTCTCCTAAGTGCTAGGAATACGAATATGGGGTTAAAGTAAACAGACATGAAATTCTTTTAAATTATATACCTAAAAAATCCACGATAGCAATGTTTACTTTTACCCCATATTTTCATAACTACTCTTCAAACAGTTAGCCGAAAAGTACTTTAATGTTGATTATTTAAATAGAAACAAATACATTTTTACTCTTAAAACTTCATATTTAATTACGTGACTTTAAAAGTACATTAATAGGAAAAATATATAAGTACAGGTACCTAAATAAATGAAGATTGCGTTATTATAGCAGTGAGGCGAATTTTTATTCCTCACTTTTCTTTTACGTCGACAGCTTTCTTAAATTTGTAGTAATCACGCGCTCCTAACATATTAAGAGTAGGATCTGGGAGAATTCGAAGTATGTTTTCCAAAAGAACATTTCTTTTATCAGTTGGCATCAATTGAAAAGTTGTTTTTGAAGTGTCTAAACTTTTCAACAGTATCACTGCAATGACCGTCGTACACCAACAATGCTGCTTGATCTGTTGCGCCTGCTCCATCACGAATATTTTTGACAAATGGAATTAAGCCATTGGACAGCCAATTAAAAAACTGTGGTTCCTCCATCCACCCATTTGCTGAGGATGCATACAATGTCCCCGGCAAACAATCTTCAGAAGTCCATCTTGCCTGAACAGCGGCGCCTTTAAAAATTATAAGCGGTGGTAATGTGGAACCATCTGCCGATACGCATGCAAGTACTGTTGTTGACTCGCGTCCAGATCCGCCTGAAATTCTGCTTAAAGCCTTACCCTTAACACCTAATGCATGCATGCAGTTGGGATCATGGTGAAATCCGCTTTCGTCTGCGTTGAAAACGAAGAATGGCTTATTTGCCAAGTTGTTATCTTCAATCACCCTTTGAAGCTTATCATAAAAATCGTACACAACAAACGGATTTCTGGCATCTTGTCTGAGTTTTTGCAGGTGTTCTGGTTTTTTTAAAGTAATTAAGGGATGCCTCTTCGTTTGTTTTTATGCCACTGAATTTGACATATTCCCCAACCAGTTCCTTGAGCTCATGTTTATCACACGGTATTCCCATGTTTGCTCTGGTAACAAGGCATTTAACTATTTCGTTTTCAGTTCTGGAATTGAGGGTACTCGCCCTGACCCAATGGTATCCAATGGTGTTTGCCGGCCTTTGATTCGATGAAATATCACTGATTTAGGGACATTAAAGCGTTCTTCAGCTTGACGGTATGTCATTTTCTTTTCCGTCACATCTCTAACCGCGTTTTTAACATCGTTAATATTGTAATTAACTTGAGGTTTCTTTTTCATATATTTTCGAGGCATTTTAATCACTGGAAATGGAGTTATACGAAAAAATCCTTAGTAAAATTACTGTTTACATTTATCCCTAAAACTTGTTCACATTTACCCCACACGTTTTTATAACTGGGATAAATGTAAACACTTTACGTGTTTACTGAAAGAAACTTCTTCAACACACTTTAAAATACATATACAACAGCATATTTTGACTTACCTACTCAATATAAATAACTTTTCTTAAACAATAAAAAACACTTACAAAACTGGATTTTACTTTTCAAACTGAGGTTTTTTTCTAGCTGTTAATCTCCACCGAAATTCGTAAGACAACTGCAAGATATTGCGTGCACTGAATTCGCGACATTTCATTTTCTCATTTTTTTTTTGTCTGGGTTACTACAATTTGTTTTAAAATACGAAAATAACCGACGACGTTTACATTTGCCCCATGTTTACATTTACCCCAACCGACCGACCCTATATGTGTAATTGTTTTAGTTTTTGTCTTAATTAAAAAACAATTTTCTCCTCATTCTCTTTCCGTTAGACATTTTATTAATTAAAATAATTTAATAAAACATTTATTTCTTGTTCTAATTTCTGCTGCCAGCCTACTCATTTCATTAGCTTAGCTTAAATAATCATCACTCATAAAGCATGAGTTATACACTTGTCCTTTTACTTACCCTCATCAAATTCCTTACATACATATATACATTTTGTGATTTAAAAGATTTATATCCTTTTGCATCTACATACATATGATGTGTAGGAATAGTATCTAAATGTGTTGTGTGTCTATTTAATAAGTTTAAAAATGTGGCTATGCATAAACTATACATATCACAGTGCTATATAAACCCATGTGATGTTAAATACGAAATTTACATTAACCATATACATATGTATGTACCTATATGAAAACGAAATGTCAACTTATGTTTTATTTAACTTTTAGACGGCGGCAATCCTTTAAGGGTATAATACATACATATTATACATTTTATTAAGTGCGGTCCAGTCCTATTTCAAGATGAATTATTTTGACTTATTTGTTTTCCTTCCGTTTCATCTACTCATAAAAAATCTGGTTGTAAAACCCTTTTAAAATATTCAATCCTAGAAGAAAAATTATCCATATATTTATATGTATAAAGCAGTTAGTTATATTTTAAACCTAAATAAAAATAGGTACTGTAAGGTAATAAAACAACTTGTACATTAATTGAAGTCTACGTAAGGATAAAAGAGGTGTAATCCACATAAGGAAAAATATTATGTTTTTATTTTAAGAAAAATTGTCAAAATTTCCTAATAGCCAAATTTTTATCAGGCAAGGCATATTTGTATGAACATATAAAGAAAAAAAATATTGAATTTATTTGAACCACTCTAATAATTTTAATAAAAATTATTTTAACTACAAATATTAAAGTTAGAATTAAAATAAGTACTCATATGGTTTGAGCTGAGAAATATTCACCATCTAAATTTTAAAACAAATTTCAATTTATGAGATACTAATTTTAAAAATCGTTAAAGCAGTTTTTAAAAAAAAAATAATTTTTTATATAAAATGTTGATATTTTTAAGAAAAAAAAATTGGTACGCCGGTTTTTTTAGTATTTATTAATGCGGAGTTTAAAAATTAATTAAAAAAAAAACATTCACCCATTTTCGAAACATGGAACTTTTAATAAATTATTTTGCAATTTTTCATAGAAACTCAAAATTTGTTTTTTTTTTTGAAAATTTTGATATGTATTTTGATATGCTCTTGTGTATAAAAATTTAATTAAAATCAGTTTAACAGATAATGAGATAATCGAAAAAAAATGGTTCTACGAGAAATACCATTTTTTATCGTTAGATAAATTTTTTCAAACAATTATGATAGATCGTATTGATATTAACTATCATACAAATTTTAATCAAAATCGCGTGAGTCATTCTTGAGAAAAATGTGATTTTCCCTACCGGTTTTTAAAAAATTGTTTGCGAGGTACCGTTATTTTTCGAAATTATTTTTTTTTTGATTCGCTAGATAATGTTAAAAAACTGTTGAAGGCAAGTTTAACAATAATCGACAAAGTCGTTTTTCAAAAAAAATCTTGAAACTTTCTCTAAAAATTAAAAAGAAACGAAGATGAGAATTTTGGAATTCAATACTTTTAAAACTATTTGAAAGATTTCCTTTAAAAAAATTGGTAAAAATCAATTGAGCCATCTTTAGAGAATATCAAACATTTTAGAAAATTGTCCTATGGCAGGTACCATTTATAAACATTTTTGCGATTTTTTTTTTACAAAATGGCAGCCTTTTTGTAAAAAAATGATCGATTTGTTTTTTTTTTCAAAAAAGTTGGGGGCATGTTTCTGAGAAATTTCGTCTGGAGGAACTCCTGATCCTGGAAGACCTCCTAACTAATATCTACCGTTCTGTTGTATGGAAATTCGTTGTATTGTACGCTTGTACCTGTTTCCAAAAAGAAATAGTCTACTTGACCGCATATTGATGATATTTATGGTGACGTCACGTAGTCATTTACGTTGACCCTTTAATCGTATATGACAGTGTATTTATTTTTTATTTAAAACAAAAAAAAAACAATTTGGTAATAATATGAAATACAGTATTATTATAATTGGCTGTAGCTCAAAAACGGTGGAAGCGGCATGGACGCACAGAAGCTCAAACTTTCAGAAGAATAGAATGATTTTAATACCTTCAAACCTACGTAAGGTATTATTATTTTGGTTATGCATTAATCATCAAATCTAAAAATTTGTTGTCGGCACTTATTTTCATCATATAAAGTGCAGAGTTTCTAATCAAGTATTTGTTAAAAACTTCATACATTTAATGGATGCAAAGTTAAAAAAAATACCTTTTTGTAAAAAAATATGCGCCTCAAAGCATCACAACAATCTTTTCAAAAAAAAAAAAAAACTTTGAATTAATTTCTATAAAAATAAAATTAAAAGCAAATTGTTAAAAGGTCATCATCAGGAGGCAATAAATAATTCAATGGGAACACACTATACAGTTTTAGCAAACACAAACACACACAAACATAACTTTTCATTTAGTGTTCCGCAAAAAAGATCGTTCTTTACAAGTATTTAGTATTTTTATTTATATAACACATAGAATTTTGCATTCAACAAAAAATAATATACATATGTAATGTATATGTATACGTTATTCCACTCGACATTAGATAGATGTGTAGAACACTGAAAGGTCGGTCCTTGAAAATCTCCTATATACAGCAATAGAAATTTTATTGAAGCAGGTGCATCAAAAAATCGCTGTAAAAATACGAATATGTATGTATGCGATGAAATGGAATTTTGAAGAGTTTTATTATGATTTTTTAATTGAAAGATTTTAGGTCAGGATATGATGTTGGATGCTTTTTTTATATAAAAGCAAAACTAAACAAAGTCAATTCTGATGATAAATAAAATCTCCCCTTAAAAAACACAGGATTTTTTTTTTAATATTCGAATTGCATTGGTCATTGATTGTCAATTCTGACAGAAATTTTGCCATTTCAATGCGGGAGTGGTCTTTTAAAAATGAATAATTTTTTTTTTGTATTTTTCAATGAAAAATTCTTCTGTTGAAACAGATTTGTTTGTATTTCGATAGTCAAAATACCTAATATTGGTAAAGGATGTTAGCACTTTTATTTTTGGAATTTTAAACAATTTGAAAGATTTTCCGCTTTATCATTTTGTCACTTTGCTACTTTGTCGCTTTGCCAATTTGCCGCTTTGGCTCTATGTCATTTTACAACTTATTTGCTTTGTATATATGTTGCTTTGCCACCTTGTCGCTTTGCATCTATGTTATTTTGCCCTTATGTCGATTTGGCTCTATATCACTTGCCAATTTGTTGCTTTGCCTCTATATCGCTTTTCCTTTATGTCACATTTCTTCTATGTCACTTTGCTTCTATGTTATTTTGGAACTTTCTGATTATATGTCTCTTTCCCTCTATGTCACTTTGCCTCTTCACCTTGTCACTTTGCACCTATGTTACTTTGTCGCTTTGCCACTTTGTAGCTTTGCCACTTTGCTGCTTTGGTTCTATATCACTTTAGTACTTTGTTGCTTTGGCTCTATGTCACTTTTCCTCTTTATCGCTTTGCTAATTTGTCGTTTTATAACTTTGGCTCTATGTCACTTTGTTAATTTGCCGCTTTGTAGCTTTACCTCGCTTTGCCTCTAAGACAATTTGCCTTTATGCAAACATCTACATATATCACTTTGGTAATTTGGCACTTCCCACTTTGTCTCAATATCACTTTGCCATCATGTCACTTTGCCTCTATGTCACATTTCTCCGTTGTGACTTTGGCAATTTACCACTTTGGCATTTTTTAAATTGCCTTCATGACTCTCTGCCTATATATCGCTTTCCCTCTATGTCACTTTGCCTCTTCACTTTGTCGCTATGACTCCATGTCGCTTGCCACTTTATTGCTTTGTGTCTATATGTCACTTTGTTGCTTTGCATCTATGTTACTTTGCCTTCATGTCGATTTCGTTTTATGTCACTTTTCCTCTATGTCGCTTTGTTACTTGGCCGCTTTGTTGCTTTACCTCTATGTCGCTTTGCCTATAAGTCGATTTGGCTCTATGTCACTTGCCAATTTGTTGCTTTGCCTCCATGTTACTTTGCCTCTATGCAAACATCTTTTCTATGTCACTTTGGCAATTTGTCACTTTGCCATCAGGTCGCTTTGCCTCTATGTCCCTTTTTTTAGAAAAAATGTGACATCTTCTATGTCACTTTGCCTTTTCACTTTATTACTTTGCACCTATGTCACTTTGTCGCTTTGCCAATTTGTCGTTTTGTCTCTATGTCAATTTTCCTCCATTTCACATTTCTTCTATGTCATTTTGCTTCTATGTCAATTTGTCTCTGTGTCACTTTGCATCTGTCACTTAGCCTCTACATTAATTTGCTGCTTTGTCGGTTTGTCTCAACGTCGCTGCCACTTTGTCGCTTGCCGCCAATATTCCAGCAATTAGGTGCCTAAAATCTGTATTGACGTCAAAAAATTACTGAAACCATAATTTACCCTTTATGACCTTTCAGATGACAAACAACAAATAATGCTACGCAACACCTAAATGCTGTGCTACAGTTTAACACTCATAACTGGCAACGCCTGTAATTGCCCGTCACGACAATTAAAAACATATTGCACTTTTGGATCAAATCCGCGATAGCCAAACACGGGGTTAGCACTTATAACAGCTGCAAATATTAATACAAATTATAATTATTATTGCAACTCTATATACATATATATACAACACGACGAAAACGATAACCCACCCAACATTTCCTTAAATGCAACGATTTATCGGACGGAATTATTATGCACGGTAAATTTTCTGCATGTGACCGGGTATTGAAACGTTAAATTGCATTTTAATTATAATTTTTTAGCAATGCAGTAGCAGTACGTAGATTCATATTGTATTTGTGTAGAATTTCATATTCAATGTATTTGTATAGGAATTGTGTGTGTATATAGTGTATTTTCTGTATTGTCCTAGATATTATTATTGGCTGGCAATATATACTTACAGTTACTTTAGATTTACACTGATGACTGCTTTCGAATTGAAATGGTTTCTAATTTGACCGGATGGTCGTTTTCCATAAAACATACGTTAGCATTAGCCCTCACAATTGAATAT
This sequence comes from Epistrophe eligans, assembly GCA_951394125.1. NCBI lineage: Eukaryota > Metazoa > Arthropoda > Insecta > Diptera > Syrphidae > Epistrophe > Epistrophe eligans. The sequence continues at coordinate 11,994,584 of OX596030.1, forward strand.
GTGTGTCCTTGAGTTTCATCGTCATCATCGTCCTGGCAATAATGGAAATGATTAGAATGTATATGTGTATATGTGGTCTTCGTCTGTGTGTGTACTGATGTCCTATATTCAAAAACACATAAATAGAATTTAATCTCTAAGAGCTTATAAATGGAATTATTACCATAATGCAGAACCGGATTTCAAGTTGTTGCATTAAGTATGTATGGAAATTGGTTCTACGAATATGATATGGAGAAGGATAAACTGCTGCATTTAATAATGCGCTTAGTAAAATGATTATTTTAAAATTATTCCGGTATCGTTTCGAGAAATGATTTTTTTTTATATTTTTTTTTTCGACTCAAATTATTCCAATTATACGTAAGTTTTAATTTCGTGATAGAAAGGTATACGCAATTTATATTCGCTCCATTAGAAATAAATTGATCGAATTGTTAGCAAGCACTTACATATATGCACTTGATATAATTGTTGACCTTATATGTACCTAATTTAGAACAGTTATAGGATTTAGGTAATTTATTAATGAAAATATGTTAAATATTTAATCAAATAAAGTATATGAGGGTGAACTGGTTTCTTATCAGCTCTATAGGGCATTGCGTTTCGTGTAAAAATAAAATGCACGACTGTGGTTTCATCTCACAAAAGAAATTTATTAGTTATTGGAGCCTATATTTTATGCCACCTGTCAAAAATATAGTCTAGTTTAAGGAAGTATTATGTGAGTACAGAAATATGAACAATATATCACTGTCTTGCACTTCGCACGTATGCATGTATTTTATAGTTTAGACTGAAAAAATGTTAAAAAATCAATTAAATAAGAAATAAATTGATTAAAAAAATACCTGAAATTGATTTGACACCAAAGTAATGTACACCAAGTAATTTCTTACACAAATCTCAATTTATGAGAAAAAAATTATAAAAACCGTTGAAGCGGATTTAAAAAAAAAATATTTTTTTGTAGATAACAAAAATGAAAAAATGGTACCCCAATTTTTAGTACTTATTTATGCGGAGCTTAAAAATTAATTTTGAAAAAAAAAAATCATCCACCTACATATTTTCGAAATATCGAATATTCAAAAAATAATATTGAATTTTTTTTTTAAATCCAAAATTTGATTTTTTGAAAACTTTGATATACAATATTATTCAAACTATTATTAGTAGCTTTTGTGTAAAAAATTTCATCAAAATTGGTTCAACAGATAATGAGATAGCCACACAACACAACAAATTGTTCAATAAGAGGTACCATTTTTAAACGATAAATACATTTTTTTGTTCCAATAATATGGTAGATCGTTCTGATATTAGTTTACAGAAAAATTTTAATCGACATCATAAGAGCCGGTTTTGAAAAAACTGAGATTTTTAATCCTGGTTTTTAAACATTTGTACGAGGTGCCGTTATATTTTATTTAAAATCTTATAATGTCAAAAAACTGCTGGGTGCTAAGTTTAATAAAAATAGATCAAGTAATTTTCAAATTATTAAGTTCTCATAAAAAGTGTTGAAACTTTTTCAAAAAAATCCAAAAAAAAAAAAATTTTAAAAATTTTGATACACAATATTTTTAAAATTATTGTAAACATCCTCTTTAAAAAAATTGATCATTCATTGATTCGTTTTTGAGAAAACCGAAAATCAAAAAAATGGTTCTATGGGAGGTACCATTTAAAACCATTTTTCCGATTTTTTTTTTTTTTTTATAAAATGGTAGCATTTTTATTACTGAATTTTAAAAAAAAGTGGTAAGGACTTTTTAAGAAAAATAAGATTTTCATAATTTGGTAAAAAAAATTGTACGGCAGGTACCATTATTATTGGTCTTAAAAAAATGAAAAAAAAAAAGTGTGGGGGTTGATTTTGTTTAAACTTGCTATCTAGCGTTTAACAGGCATTCTCCGACCAAAAATAACGGTAACTGCCGTACAAATATTTTTAGCAATTAGTAAAAATCTTATTTTTCTCAAAAAAATACCCACCACTTAAAAAAAAGAAAATGAAATTTCTTTGCAAAAAGCCTATATGTTTAGAAAAAAATTTATTTTCGATTTTCTCAAAACCGGTTCAACTGATTTTGCTTAATTATTTTTTTGGATATTATTTTTAAAAAGTTTTGCATACCATAATTTAATTTTTTTTTAAAAAGTCTCAATTTTTTTTTTGAAAACTTAATAATTCGAAAACGACTTTGTCGATTTTTATTAAAGTTGGCACTCAGCAGTTTTTTAACATTATCTACCAGATTTAACAAAAATTGTTTTACTGCCAAAAACTAGAGGTACCTACCATAAAAGAGTTTAAAAACCGTTAAGGAAAAATGTAATTTTTTTTCAAAAACGACTCGTACGATTTTTATTTAAATTGCCATGTGTGCTTATATCAGAACGATCTAAAATATTATTGCAAAAAATAATTTATTTATTTAAACCGATTTTAATAAATTTTTTCAATAAAAGCTTTAAATAAGTTTAAATTTTGAAGCATATCAAAATAAAAAAAAAAATAAAAAAACAAATTTTATATTTTTAGAAAAAATGTCAAAATATTTTTTTGAAAATTCGATATTTCGTAAATGTCAGTCTAAATTGGTAGTTCCATGGATTTGGATTGCACGGTACTTACTCATTCTCCTTTTCTGAACGTAGAGCGCGCCATAAATTTCTTATAACTTATACCTACCAGACAAAAAACGGGAAAATATATTCTATACAGGTGTTGTTTTTAAATTACATACTTATCTACTTTTTTTTATCCTTAACTTTTTTCTAAATTCCCCAACTCACGATAAATTAAAACCATCAAAGGATTATTTCCTTTCCTATCTTTTCTATTTATCGCAGCTAACAGGAATTTACAGTATGAGACTAAAGGAATTTTATCTAGTGAAAATTATGCAAATTTTGCAAAGTATTTTTAGAAGTATTTTATTTAACAAAAGAAAAAGAAAAGAAGTAAATAATCCTCAAAACAAAATGACCAATCATATACAAAAAACACTAAATTCAACAAAGTGGCATTCTCTTGGTGCAAATAAAATAAAAACGAATTCCATTATTTTACGGCACACAGCACACAAAACACAACAATGCAAATGTCTTTTTAGAAAAATGCACTTAAATTCAACTACAAGAAAATACAAAAAAAAAAATAAAGCTTACGATCAAATAAAAAAAAATAATATAAGTAAGCAACAAAGAAAAAGAAAGGTCTTCATACTAAGATGACAAAAAATATTCGTACATACCTATATTTTCTACAAAATTACAGTTTCTCCTTTCCTTAAATTTGAATTGAAAATAGAAAAAAAAAATTTAAACTGCAAAACATAACTCCTTGGGAAAAATTTACATGAAAACGTATTTCTTCATTCATCATCATCAGTAAATGGGTAAAATGAAAAAGTCTTCTTAAATTCATGTGACAAGGACATAATCTATATCAATACACACGCAAGATACAGAAAAAAAAAAACAGTTGAATATAATATACATACTCATACAAGCAAAGAAACGATTTCTCTTCCTTCGTTTTGGGGATAAACCATAAAAGTGCTGACTTAGATTGTATACGTGAAGAAAAGACGTTTTTATAGCATTTTTCTTGCTGCACACAGGGATTTCCATCAGCCACCTAATGGAATCAAAAACTTTTTCCAAATGCAAACAACAACACCGAAATACACACGCATCTGCATCCGAATTTCCCTTAGACTTGTTTTTTTTTTTTTTTTTTAAAGCAGCAAAAAATTGTGCTATATAGTAAAAAAAAAGTAGAAGGACAATTTTTTTCCAGTCGAGTCAAAAAATAAACATAAATAGAAAATATTTGTAATAAGAAAGAAAAAAATATAAAAATGCAAAAATGCCAAAACTTTCGTTGGAAATTATTTCAAAAAAAAAGTTATCTGTCAGCTTGAAGTTCAAATTGAAAAAAGCTATATACCCATACCTACATCTCTAAATGAATATCCGAAAAGTTATAGTCAGCAAGAGAAGAGATCCTTGGGGTCAGGTGGTGCTGGTTTTGGTATATTGCAGAAAAAGATTTAATGAATAAGAAAGACAAAACTAAAAAATAAACTTCGTTTATCCTTTTTCCAAGAATTGTTATAGTCTATTATAAAAGTTGGTGACAGAAATACTTGAGATGGTAGTATAATTTGACAAAATGACTTTTTTTTTTTATTTTCTTGAAAACACTTTTGTTGAAAACAGTGTTTTATTATTTTTATTTTGTATACATTTTTTTATCAAAAAGGAAATAGAAACTACAAACAAGTTTAAGTTTTGGTAATTTTAAACTTAAAGTGATAAAAAAACAGAAACAGAAAGTTTAGCATTGAATGTTTTGAATGAAACAAAAACTTGAGTGTGCTTCCAACAAGTTTTTGAGCTAGATATAAAATTATTTTATGGCCCAGTTATTCAGAGGAAATGCACTTTCACTATTGAAACGGAATTGGCGAAAGAATAATGTGTCACTGGCTGGCATCCGATCATCTAAGATACAGTGGTGATTATGGAAACCAACTGGCGGATACGGGTATATGGTGGGGAGAGTCTAGAAAATCAATAGCAAATCTAGCATGTAAGATCAACTGGTGGAAGAGGCAAATCAAAAGACGAATCCGGCTAGTCAACAAACGAATTCAGCAAACCAACAGGCGAATGTGGCAAATCAACGGACGAATCAAGCAAACCAATTGACGAATCCAGCAAATCAAGGGAAAAATCGGGCAAATCAATTCAAGAATCCGGCAAATCAACGGAAGAATCGGGAAATTAACAGACGAATCAGTCAAATTAATAGATAAATCCGGCAAGCCAATGGATAAATCCGGCAAATCCAGGAAACCAACAGACAAGTCTGGTGAATCAACAGATGAACCCGGAATCGAGGAAATCAATAGACACACAACAACAGATAAATCCGGCAAACTAATGAATCAATGCAACAATTCCATGGAAATCAACGGAGGAATCAAGCAAACCAACAAACGAATCGGGAAAATCAACTGACAAATCCAGTAAACTAAAAGACAAATGGGGAATAAATAGGCGGACAAGGCAAATCAAAGGACAAATCTGGGAACTTAAGAGGCAAAATCTTGTCTTAACTGGTATGCATTTGTAACGTCCACAACGTATTTAGGATTAGAAGAATACTTTGATCTAATTTAATTTCTTGTCAACCGAATGTCAATAGTTAAAGAAACCAATAATTGTCAAACTTTTTTAAAATTTTTTTAATCAAAACCCAACATTCCTAAGTAACACAAAATAAACAACAAAAAAAAAAGAAAAAAAACTTATACCAAAATTAAATTACCATCAAAAAGTGGATTAAAATTGAACTTAAAAAAATATCATCTTTACTTAAAAGCTTTTATCAATGTTATCAAACGGAATAAATAATAATCCGTTTTTCATTATTAAATCAAATTCTGCATATTAAGTTGAACTTAATTTTTCAAATGAAAATAAATTTCAATTGCCACCCATTAAATGAGTTCTTATAGTGCATTTATATAACATAACATAATCATAGATACTCTACAAAAAACTTCAGGTTTCCTCATCAAAAGTTCATTTAAATCAGAGATGGGAAACCTAGAGTTTGCGTACCTTTTGCATGAGCAGTTTTTAAAAACTCACTAAGGTGAGTGTGATTAAAAGAAGAACTAGAATATAAAAAAAAAAAATGCTCACTCATTTGCAAATTTGAAAAGAATATCATCTCTTATATCACTCACGAGCATGAGCTGAGCAGGCTTGAGCACAATGGTGAGCGTAAAAAGTTTTTTCAAAAACTATTTTTAAATATTGTTTCGTTTGTAAAATTATTTTAACTCTTTAAATTCACATAAATCCCTTTTGGGTTTGCCACCACTGATCTACAGGATTAAAACACACACAAGTTCTTTAAGTTAATACCGCAAATGCTAATTCAATTATTCCCTTCGATTTATTATTCTTAATGAACACTAAGACTAAGAGGAACTCACTGACAAATGGATGAGAGACACTACTAAACTATATGTGTATGTGAAAGTTCCCAGCTCTTATAGATCTTCTTTCTTTTTTTCGGTTCAATTGGAAACAAACTGCTTATATCAACTGAGGTGGCCTGGGACCGGAATGCTTGCAGTAGACATACATATATATAGCCAACACTAATTACAGACAGAAGAGCAAATACCAGAAATAAATGCGTTCGACTCAACGAAGGAATATTTTCACTAGCAGTGGTGTTGTAGATTTTTGGATTTTCCTATGTACTTACATTTTATCCTTTTACTATAAATATATGGCTTCCATTCTGACGATGATGATGATGACGACGACTACGGATGACGAGGACGACGACGACTCAAGTAGAAAACATGAGCTTGAATGGGTTTGCACCAAGCAGATTGTCGAGTCGAGGGTATGGTATCGGATGAGTTGGTAATTACTTTCTCCTCCATAAAGATGGATATTGCTTTGACCACCGAAAATAAATGGGAAAATGAATTTATCATGCAACCAAGATTAAATATGAATGTGCGTTCTAAAGAAGGGTTTTGGCAGCAGCAGGGTTTCTTTATTTTATGAGGATTATTATTTATAATTTTTTCCTTTTTATTTTGTAAATTTTTTGTGTGTGAAAATATAATCGTAGATATAGAAGTAAAATGGAATTTAAATGATTTTAGATATTTAATATTAAGAAAAAAAAATTCATTTAAACATTAAAAATGCCTAAAAACAAAGTTTCAAAAAAATATGCACATTATTTTTATCGATAAACAAAAAAACGTCAAAGAACTAAAAAAATTTTTTTTTTTTGTTTAAAAAAAAGTAATTGATAATATTTTTAAATGCAATATTGTTTAAACTATTGAGGTGCGCCAGATTAAAAGATTTTAACAAAATCGATCAAGCCATTAAAAGGTTTAGTGATGTTAGCCAAAATTCCCTAAAATCCCCACTACCAAAATCCCAAAACTAAAACCAGGCGAAGACAAAATCCCCATGAAAAATACTTTTGAAGACAAAATCCCCAAGATGAAATCTTAAAAAGAAGATTTGCAAGTATAGAATCAAGGGGAAATCCCCAAAAATGTTTAATTCAATAAGACAATATTGGTTTTATTTGGGTTAGTGATGTTTGTCAAAAATCTATAATCCCAAAAAGAAAATCGCCAAAGCCAAAATCACCAAATTAATACCAGGAAAAAACAAAATCCCCATAATAAATCTCGGGAAGGCAAAATCCCAAAGATAATATCCCAAAAAGATTATGTGCAAGTAGTGAATTAAGGGGAAACATACGTTATCCCCAAAAACCTAATCGGACGAAGTCTCCAAAAAATCTTATCCCGCAAAACAAAATTTTAGGTAAGTGATGTTTTTCAAAAAGCTATAATCCAAAAAAGAAAATCCCCAAAGCCGAAATCCCCAAACTAAAACCAGGTAAAGACAAAATTTCCAAGATAAAATTTCAAAAGAAAATGTGCAAGTAGTGAATCAAAGGAAACATATATACCTAATTCACAAAAACCAAAATCCCTATCGGAAGAAATCTCCAAAAGGGTCTGACACAAATAGACAACAAGGAAAATCCCCATGATAAAATTCCAAAAAGAATAGTGCAAGTAGTAAATCAAGAGGAATCATAAGTAATCCCTAAAAACCAAAATCCCAATCGAACGAAATCCCCTAAAATGTTTAATCCAATAAGACAATATTGATTTTATTTGGGTTAGTGATGTTTGCCAAAAAGCTATAATCTCGAAAAAAAATTCCCAAATCCGAAATGCCCATTCTTAAACCAAGTAAAGGCAAAATCCCCAAGATAAAATCCTTAAAGGAATATATGCAAGAGTGGGAAAAATACGTTATCCCCAAAAATTAAAAACCCAATCGGACGAAATCCCCAAAAAATCTTATCCAAAATAAAGCCAGGTAAAGACAAAACTTCCAAAATAAAATCTCTGGAAGATAAATTAACGAAGATAAAATCTCAAAAGGAAGATGTGCCAGTAGTAAATCAAGGGAAAACATACGTAATTCCTAAAAACCAAAATCCCAATTGTACGAAATCTCCAAAAAAGTCTAATCCAAGAAGATAAAATTTGTTTACTTAATAATATGTTGGGAATTATTGTGGATTTTTGTAAATTTGTAAATTTTAGCAAAAGAAAATATTTATTGGAGATTTTGTACATAGGGTGCCTTTTAAAATGGGGATTTTGTCTTCTTACGTTCGTTTCCAATTTTAAAAACTATACGCGAATAACTCAAATAAAGGCGGTTTTCTCAAAAAAACTGAAAACACTATTTCCGTAATAAGAATTTTTTGGCCAAACGCTGAAATGCACTTTTCCTGTAATAACTTTGGTCATTAAAACTACGAAGTTTGACCAAAATCGTTAGGGCCGTTTTCGAAAAAATTTGAAAAAAAAAATTGTTGTTATAGTCGCTAGTTTTAAATGACTTAAAACATCAATTCGAATTTACTCCTAAAGGGAATCACATTACATGCCATGTACGAAATATGATTAAGGCACGCTTTAAATTAAGTTTTCTTTCATAAGATATTTTTTTATATTGAATTTTTGAATGAAACAACAACAATTGGGTGAGCTACCATTAAGATTTTATAGGCTGGAGTTATAGCTATTTCACGACTGCCAGGCCGATCATCAGACTCCTTTAGTGGTGCTTGATCATTGTTCAATTTATATTTGAAAAACTTTTTGCCCCAGCTGGACCAAGCTCCCTCAGAGCCAATGCACTCCGCATTGCGCTACCGAGGCCACCTGATCAAGTTCGTCTCAATTAAGGTTTTGTTGTTTGACAATTGCATTTGAAACCAGCATTTTTACTAGCAACACACAAGTTAATGTTGTACATTTGGTTTCTTTCTTTTTCTCCGTACTCGCTTTAAAAGGTCAAATATTCGTTGAACATGTAAGGAGGGAGATTGTATGAAAGATTTGACGCGGGTCAAGAATTAATTTCAATTTATAAGGGGTTTTTTGTATGATAACACACTTGCAATTAGGCTGCCAAGCTTTCGCACCATCATATTAATATTGAAGGTTTGAATGAATGAATGATGGTGCGAAAGCTTGGCAGCCTAACTGCGAGTGTGTTATTACACAAAAAACCCCTAATTTTTTATAGCACTAAAACCTACCACATGCCTTGACCATATTTCGCCAGCCAACCCTTTAAAAAAAACTGCATACCATTTATCCGACAACTCGAAGAGGGTAGGTCGTCCTATGGCGGGCGGGATTTTAGACAATAATTGTCTTATTTATAAACGTTGTCTAACTTTAGACAACTGTCCAACTTTAGAAAATCTGTTCAAAAACCTTGTTTATTGATTCAAAATAGCTTTTTACGGCCTTTAGTCCACAAAAATTTAGGCGTTTCGTCCCGGCGATCTCACTTGGACTCATCAGTTGACTAGTGAGGACCTTGTCAATACGCAATTTTTGATAAGTTCAGTCCATCTAACATAGATTTCATGACGAATATCTAGTGTGAACTATATGAGTCCAAGTGAGATCGCCGGGACGAAACGCCTAAATTTTTGTGGACTAAAGGCCGTAAAAAGCTATTTTGAATCAATAATTCAACAAGTCCAATTAAATAGTGCTAAGTCTTCTACTTGGCTGATGTATTTCAGTAGTATATAGAGTTTGTATTATTAAAAAAAACCTTGTTTATTGTTGTCTTATAGCTGCCTAACTTAGACACAAGAGTAGATTATCTTAATCGTGAATAATGTGATATTTATTTTTATTAAATAAAGCATATTTCCACCAATTTGAAAAAAATTAGACGGTGTCTAAGTAGACAAAAATCTAATAAATCTACCTACTTACGTATATAATTGAAATATTTTTTTTAAACTTAACGACGACGACGCGCAACATTAAATTGCACATCATCTGACAAAACGTTTTATTAAAACTTTCTGTCTACCTACTCTTTCTCGCCTTCCCACAAACCTTATAGACATAATAAGTACCTAGGTATACTTATATCTTAAGCTGCTGCTGCTTAAGTTAAGTTTTGATATTAATATCCAAAAATAAAAGAAGTTTTTTTTTTTTTTTTTAAGTGCTTTCATCCTGACAAGGTTGGCAATTATCCATTTTATGGACCATCTTCAAGTTAAATAAGAATTTTGCCCGCGCCATTGACATATTCTTTTGCCACTCTGTTTTCATACACTCATCTGCCAGAATATCATTAATTTACACTCTCAAGCTCAAGTCTCACAACACATACACACACACAATGCATATACAATTCTTGTGACTGCCTGCAGCTGTCATATTTTTTAAATCATACATTTATGCATCATGAAAATGCATGCTCAACTGACTTTTTGCCCCCACCGCCACCACAACCTCCATTGCCATGCTATCTATCTCTATAGCTATATATAGCTCCCGCATACTCCACGCACAAAACTGACAACTAAATTACGAACATCCGTACCTGCATATCATCGCATACACAAACATACCAATATAGACCTATATCTATATTTTATCAATCTTTATCTCATATAGGTACGCATATATGATTTATGCAGGTAATACAAGGTACAGGGTACCTGCATCCAAAAAGGACACTCGGGTATAGGTTGGTTTATATGCGGGTGCCCTGAGCTGGCAACAAGCATTTTCCATTTTAACAGCTCCATAGCTGAATCCTTAACTGATGCACTCATGTCCTCCACAACTACTACCATAATGATACGTGAAAATCAAGTATTTTTTTGTTTTGCCATATTCCTATGTATTTTTAATTAACGTCACAAGCAACCGTATTGGAGCGTAAAAACGTCCTTCTATCATGCACCTCATTCTCACCCTGGTTACTTTATATAGCTTGCCTATATATACCCACAAGGTGCGATTAAATATGATGCATTTCCTTAAAATTTGAAAATATGAGGATAATTTTCGCCACTAAAAGCTTTAAGGATTCCCTGTGCCCTATATTCCCACTCTGTCATCCTGACTCTCTGGCATCACTACTCTACTTACTTCTACAACTGCTGTGGTGCTGGCTGGCTCTGTTTCCAAAGAGTGCAACCGCACACACATCACAAAAAGGGCGGAACGGACGGAAAATGTAAACAAACGACATAACGCGAATCCTGACAAACACTTACCCATATATGTAGGTACTGTTGTATACATACGGCATTATTGTTACTCTGCGAGCGCACAGTTTACACAGATGGCCTGGTTCTTATGGGTGTTTGCGTAATTTTCATTGTTTCTGACAGTCCCGGTGGGTGGATAGGTGGTGATGGCGCTGAAGCTGTGAAGGTATATTGTTGGTCCGGGTCCCTGTCCCGAGAGTCCTTTTTTTTTGCCATCATATCGTTCTTATACTCATACCTACTTTGTTAATATTTTGTTTTGTCTTATAAATAAAAAACAAACTTTTGTACCATCAGCCAGTCCTTTGTGAAAAAAGGACATTTTTTTCATATTTATTATTGTTTTTTTTTTGTGCTAATTAATATCATAAATAAGTGAATATATGAGAGAGTGACGCTAAGAACACGTGAAAGGTAAGCCCTCTTTTGGTTTGTTTGCCAAAGTAAACAGTCATATACTACATCCTGTTGGAAAAAATTAATTTAACTTTTTTAGCTCCACTTCATATTATGCACAGAGCACAGCACATGATGGGTGTTTGGTGGGTTGGTATAAGATATACCTTATGATTTCGTGTGTGTGTGTGTGTATGTTGTTTTAATGTTAATATATGTGGCATAGTTAGGTAGTTTTTAAAATAATTAATTTATTTTTAAATGTTATATTGGACTATAACAAATATTTTACTGTGAAGGTAGGTAAAGTAAATACATCAACAAAAAAAAAAGGAAATACAGTTAAAAGGAAATGAACAACGTTCGGGTAAAAGGATATTTCACACACATATGAGTAATGATGATGGCATATTATATTTTTTAATGTCTGTTTCCGGGTAAAAAACAAATATAAGGGTATATGCTGGATTTCAGTTGTTCCACTCGAAAAAACAATTCTTTTACTGACACATAATACAAGGAAGGTATTCATAATGAAGGTCGACAAACATTAAACAAATATTTTGAGAATTTTTTGTCATTTTAGGTACCTTTGTATAAAGGCAAACCAAATACATTCATAATAATGTAGATATGTACATATTTACAATTAGGCACGATGAAAAGACAAATAAGATATTTTTTTTGTTTAAATATGAACAGAGGGTGATACAGCTGCAATTTTAAAATACAGCCATATCTTTGAAATTTTCTATTATTTGAACATTTTGATCTACAAAGTAGTTTGGAACTATGTACATATGTATATGCCAAGTTAAGAATTCGAGATTTTAATCTGTCTGTCTTTAGAAAAATCCTGTCATTTTATAAAGACAAATTTTGGAAAAATTGTTTTAAATGGTACCTTCTTCAGAAACATTTCTTCGATTTTCTCAAAAAAAGTTCATCTGATTTTGATAAATTTTTTTATACAGAATGTTTACAATAAATTTAAAAAATATTGTTTACCAAACTTTTCAAAAAATTATTTTTTGGATTTTTAAAAAAAGTTTGAATTTGAACACAACTTGGTCGATTTTTATTAAACTTAGCACCCAGCAGTTTTTTGACATTATCCAGCAAATTTTAAATACAATTTTTTATTATAACCAAAAATAACGGTACCTCCCACACAAATGTTTAAAAACCGGTATTGAAAATCTCATTTTTCTCAAAAACGATTTTGATTAAAATTTTTAAGTGAACTAATATCAGAACGATATTATTGGGAAAAAATGTATCTATCGTTTAAAAATGGTACTTATCATAGAACCAATTTTTGGGTTTTCGACTATCTCTTTATCTGTTTAACCAATTTTAATGAAATTTTTTACACAAAAGCAATAACTTTGAATAATTTTAAATTAAAGTATTTTTCTCGGACGTGGTCACGAGTTGACGACATTTGGAACCTTGTCGAAACATTGAGTGATTTCATAAACGCGGTAAGTCCGAAAAATACTTTAATTTAAAATGTTAGAAAGCCGCAAATACCGCAGTTTAAAACTTAAAACTACTTTGAATAATATTGCATATCTTAATTTTCAAAAAATCAAATTTTGGATTTTTTTAAAAAATTTCAAAATTATTTTTTGAAAATTCGATATTTCGAAAATAGGTGGATGATTTTTTTATAAAATTAATTTTTAAACTCCGCATGATTAAGTACTAAAAATTGGCGTACCTACCAATTATTTTTCTTAAAAATATATTCAAAATTTGATATACAAAAAAAAATAATTTTAACGTTTCCAAAGGTTATGATATGTTTTGATTTCGAACCCGATCACATCAGTAGAATTGTTTAAACGGCTTAGGCTTTTTTGAGAAATTCAAACATGAAAGTTCGAAAATAGTGTTAGCCCACCTTAAAAACAAACTTTTTGAATTTTTTTTCATTTAAATTTCTTGAAAACCAGAACCAAATGTGCAATTTTGACATTAGATTTGACACCTGTTACATAACTGTTATGTACCTTATTTACATACATACTTCAAATTTAAAAAAAAAAAACTTATAATTGCAAAGCTAATTATTTCTTAGAAATAAATGTTTTTTCGTATTAAATTAATATATATAAAAAATTGATCAAAAAAAATATTTTCGATTTTGTTGTAGGTACTTCAATCATAGAGAATTTGTATACCCAACTGCCTTACTACCTCACCGTTTTTTAAATCGATTTATTTTGTTTCCTGTAGGATTGGAATGGACTTTGTGTTGTTAAAGTAAAAAATTGTAGTCTTAAAATTATCTCAATAATTTAGTCAACAGGCATTTTTATCCAAAACAAGCTTAAGTTGTTTTTTTATTCTAAAAATAATTTCAAAATAGCAAAAATAATGTAACTAGAACCAAAATACGAATAGGTAAAGTTACAATATACCTACAGTACCTAGACTATAAATATATATGTACCTACAAAAATTCAAGTTCAAGTTGAGGGAGTATCAAATTTTAAGAAAATTAAGGCTTTGGCTGTTTATGCAGACAGACAAATCCAATAATCGGATCAACATTTTTGGGCTTCTTTCTCAGTGTAACATTACGAACTTTTTTTTTTTTATTTTAATTAAGAGCTAAATTCACTTAGGATTATTTCTTCTCAATTCATTTTATGCTATTATTGGCTGACCCAGTTCATCGTAGCTTAAACGTTCTATTCTCCGACTCAATATAAATAAGGCACAGAGAGTACCTACTGCTTACCTACTCTTTAATGAACTATAAACTTAATTAAACACCAATTAGTCAATAGAAATTGATAAGCTTGTTTAATCGAGAGTATACGATGACAAGCCATCGTCCGTCCTGTCAAGTATTATTTTCATTCAAGCTATATTCGTGTAACTCAAGTCCATATATACATTTTTAGAAGTAGAATTTATTTGAGCTCTTCAATGGATGAAGTTGTACTTGTGAACATTGAAATACATTATATTCAAATTGATAAATTGAATATAATTTAGACTAAACAATTTCTGTATAATATTTCATAAATAATTATAATAATATGGACAAATGCAAAATTATGGCAATAATGTAGGTAAAGTATTTAATTAAATTATCAAATTAAGCTTTGCATCATCATTAAGTTCATTTTGATTTGTGTGCATAATTATGTATGTAATGTATATGTATGCCTATATATATAATTAGATAAATATTATTGAGTGATTATTGTGACTAGTGTTCATGTTTAAACACAATTTGACCATATGAATCATGTATTGACAGTCAATACAAATGAGCAACGCATGAGTATTGTCTCTATGATATCACGAACAAATTACTGAGCAAACCGTCAAAGAGCACCGAGTTCACTTTCACACATAAAACATTGATACAATTAACTTGACAGCTCGTGTTTAACAAAGGTCTAATGAATAATTGCTGTGTACGTGTTATTGGTAGGAATGGAATAAAACATAGTTGATCACACGAACTACGTCATTAATCCTTGCGTTTGAGAAACTATCAGATAGGCTATCCATCCATCCATCATTGACGATCACATGACTTGAACATGAACACGTCCTAACACGTAAACGTTGACAAGATACCAAAATAGTCTTTTGTAGCATTGAAGATCACCACACCACTTTGATAGTAAGTTAATAAATATTGACTTTAGCAATTTCGTCATGTGGTAATTCCCAATAATTCTATCAAGTTAAAATCTGTCAAAATCCATAAAAAGGATTTCTTAAATGTCAACGAATAAGTGACATTTAAATTTTCCAAAAAAATGTCATTTTATTTTTAGGTCCGTAAAAAAAGCAATTTGAGTACTTTACGGTGACATTTAGAACAAAATACTCTATATGCGTCAAAATATAGTTCTTCATTTATCTGTCAAGTTATTAACTGGCCAAATACCCACAATTCTATCGCAGGATGGCTACGATTAAAATGGATTAAAAAAAATTTAAACAAAAACTATATTTTATTTATTGCTGCATATAACAAGACAACTTTAGTACTTTTCCATGACGAAAATCTTTTAAAATCAATTTCAGAAGTATTTTAGTTTTTTTTTCAGAAGGAGAACTGTCATTGTCATTGGTCATGGATTCCGAAGAGTGTCTAAATAGGGTATTTAATATTTATGGCGTTTTCGATTGATCATTTAAAATCTTTTGGAACCTTAAAGCATGACACCTTCTTCTCAAAAAGAGATTTGATTTTAGAATAGAAAAAAAGCAGATTTGATCGAGAATTGATTCATTTTTTTTTCTGAAGTTTTTAATCCATTGAGATCATAACCAAACTTCCGTAAAATTTGACAATCCATGGAAAGATAAAGGAGAATCCATTCTTTTTTACATGTTTTTGCAAATATCAATCCCATATCGTCATAGTAGCCATCCTTTTTTATGGAACTGTCAAAGTTTATGATATTTGACAGAGAGAAATTTTAAGTATGTAGGTATATTTTGACGTTTATAAATTTTTTCGTTCCAAATAGCAAAGAGCATTCTAATTGCTTTTCAACGGGGCAAGAAAAACTTAAAATTTTTTGGATTTTTCAGATATTTTTTTATTTTATTGACAGCAAGTTATTGTTCGATGGAATTTGACGTATGGTTTTGTTTCAAATGTTATCGCAAAGCATAAAACCAATTTTTTTATTTTTGGCTTCTTTCAGATGTTTTTATCCATTGACGCCGTAGCTACATGCTTCAGAACTTGACACTTCGTTGCCTGACCAAGTTCTTTGGCTATGAATGCCAATTTATGTGGACTTAATATTTAAAAGTCAATTTATTTGGCGCGTTCAGAATAATGAGATCTCAGAAATTTTTCTCACTCAAAAAGTGAGCAAGCGAAACCAGCATTTGACAGCAAAGCTGAAAAATTTTATTGAAGAATCCTGTTCATGTACATATGTAACTGAGATTGCTGAGATCTCATTTTCCTGAACATGCCTACTGTCAAAGCGAAACGTTAATGTTTGCTCTTGTCAGTGTCAACGCAGTGCCAAAGTTAAACGTGTTAGGATACGTTTAAGTCGCGTGAACGCCAATGTTTTAAGTGTCGACGCATTCCCATATCGCATTTTGTTTACACATCAACTTATTTTCGGATACCGTTGGCTGAATGCCGCCATTCATGTGATTGTCAATGTCTTATGCCTTGACTCACTGCCCATTGAATATTGATGGTGCGTGAGCAATACCTATGTTTAATAATTTTTCAGTGACATCAGAAAGTCACATATCGACCATTTACGTTGGCCATAGTCATAGCATTCTCTTAAACACTCACAAATCAAAAGCTTACAGTAACTTGTTAAAAAACAGCAAACAATAGTTTTTACTATTGTTATACACTTGAAATTCTTGTTTTATTTACCTTATCTTAATTTTAATTCACAAAAATGTACTGTCCATTCCAGTACGATAGGTAGTATCCTTGATCCTTTTAAAATAGAGTAGCTAACTAATGCAAACAAAAAAAAAATACGAAAAAATGTTAAGCATTAGTAATAAAATTCAAAGTTCTTAAATCCACTTTGAATTTCCGTCAATGAAGTTGTTGCTATAAGTATATGAATCTATTTGACTTTTATTTTCATGGCTTTATGTATCTTATAACAAGGAAGAAGCCTAAAAACAAGATTCATTGGAAAAGCAAAAAAAATCATCAACTCGAATGTCTCGTTTTTTTTTCATCTTCATTTTGGACTTGTCGGCTTTTCAAGATGACAGTTGTTGTTAGCTGATATTTTTTTTCTCTTTTGTTTTGTTGTGTCTTTATTGAAGTATATACTTGTACTTGAAGTACTAGAAGATTGATTTCGTGTTATGGCTGTTTTATTGCAATTTGTTTCGGTTTTCATGTCCTTTTGTCGTCCTTGTTTTTATCGCGTATCTATATATCTAAATGTATATAATTTGCTATCATGGCAAGGAATTTGAAAATGGTTGGATAATTTCATCAGTGTTTGTTGTTGCATGAAGCGTTACATTGCGAATTATATATAGAGAATGAGACAAAATAAAGGGAAGAAGAAAAAAAAAGGGATAACAAATTCGCAGGATTTGAAGATAAAATATTTGCAGGAGTTTTCTATATACGTATCGTATAGATATTTATTTGTAACCCAATTAAACGGGAATGAAAATAAAAATGGTTTTATATTTGGTCGTTGCAAAAGGTAGATTAGAAAAAAAAAAAGAAAACATTGAAATGGTACAATTTATATACAATGGGTCTATCCATGCGTTTGAAAAATTTCATGGGCAATAGAGTTGAATTTTACGTAGACATTTTTTTGTTTGTTTTATTTTTCGGGGAAAAGATTGTTGGGTACTTACTCATTGAAGAATTTAAGTCCTGAAAGAGTTTAAGTACTTAAAGATTGCAGGTTTTATTGGGAATGTTATATAATGATTGTAATAAAATTGATATAAGTGAGTTTTTTTTTTTTTTTTTAATAACTAGGTTTTAAAAATTCTTTTTTATTACAACGGGTCATTCATTTCGTGGTTTCAAGTTGGTAGCGCTGGCATTTGACACCTGTCAAACTCAACTGTCATTTGAAGTGTCATAATATTAGTTGAATGTTTGCCATTTATGATAATGGATCGCTTAACAATCGAACAATGCGTTAAAATTATTAAAATTACACTACAAAAGTGGTGATTCAACGAAGCCACTTTTTGTACATTACGCGATGATTATGGTCGTCATAATCGACCGATTACGCAAGTAATCGGTAAAATTGTGAAGAAATTTGATGAGAGTGGAAGCGTTACTGATGTTGTAAGGCCTGTGCATCATCGTAAGGCATGCATCACGATACCGTTAGATTTTTTTCTGTGGGGCTATGCCCGAAATATGCGAAAAAGTGGTTTAAAATTACCTCAAAAGAATCGCATGCTGCGAATTTTTCCGAAGCAGCCATTTGAAAGATATTGTTCTTCTAATTTAATGGAAAAGTCCAAACTTTATATTTCATCAAAAATGTATCGCTGTGTGTGTTTTATTTAGCTTTAATTTTGAAACCGAAAAATGAATGACTTTGTATAAATAGAAATAATCATTCCTGTGAAAGAAAATATAAGAATTTTATCGCAAAGACGAAAATTCGTTCTATAATTTCGATAGCTTAATACAAATATTTAAAAAAATTATTATGGCAAATATGAAATAAGACGTCAAAATAAAAATTCTGACAAGTTATAAAACAAGTTCTTTTTATTTAAATTATAGGTGCGTTCCTTTACTTAAAAACTTTGTAATTTTCTGTCCAAAATTACAATTTTTTTTTATAAATTCACAGTTTTGGACAGTTGGAAAACAGAGATTATATATTTATGGTTAAAAGCAGTCATTAATTTAGTGAACACATCATTATTGATTTTTATGATAAATTCAAAAGTTCAATAAACGATTGTTATTATTAAAGGTTATTAAAAATGTATCAGCTGTAAAAATTTTTATATGACTTCAGATTTAAGTAACATACAATTACCATAAGAAAATAATAAGATTTTTAAAAGTATTATGTTAGAATTCGCATTTTTGTGTTCTTGATCAAAAATTTGGTTGCCAAATTTTAAATACGTAAATTATTGTCAAATTTCTATCTTTATAGATCTATAAATATTTTTCAATAAAAGAATATCAAAACGAACAAATTTATTCTAATCTTTTGGAAATATTATACACAATATTTTTGCATTTCAGAATATATCCAAATTTGTATAAAAAAATTTATCTAAATTCCTGACTTATATACCTAAATGATTTTTTTCTTACTTTTGTACAATTATTTTATCCAAATTAAGAAGCCCTTATTTTGGAAGTAAAAGAAAATTTGAAATATCTACCACTGAATTAAGTGTAGCCAAATCTTTTAGTATAGTGTACCAAATTTCATCGATTTTTGGCATAAATTGTTGACAATGATTTTAAATTCCGAAAATTCTTAAAAAACTTACCACTCTTTTTGATTGTTTGTCTACGTCTTCATTGAGAGGATAGATTTGCTTTAAATTTAGTACAAAGCATTTGTTTGTGCTTCCCTAGTGGAGAAATTCTAATAAAATGATAAAAATATAATAAGTTTCACACAAATTACTTTAAAACACTTTTCCAATTTATGTTTCCTTTAAAAAATAAAAACTTTGAAGACATCTATCTCTCGTCCATGTTAGATAAAAAAAAATCTGTCAGTTACATTAGAAAGTAGCATATGAAACAGAACTCAAATTGTTCAAAACCAATTTACTGTCAATTGTCAGAAAATCCATTTGTTAAATAAATTCTAGTTCAATTTTCTTCTACATTTCCACCATCATTCTTTAAAAAGAAAACACACATGCATGTGGTTTCTTCTTAGAAAAAAAAAATAAAACAATTGTTAATACCACTGACGTTGTGAAATATTTAAATAAAACTTCCATAATTGGTTTTCTGATTACTATACCCTTACCTTGCAACTTTCAAGTAGACACATATAGAAGAGAGAGACAGAAACATTTTAAAACGATTCCATACAAAATGAATTGCAACTCACTCTTACGAAGTCACTCTTCATTTTCCATCCATATTCTATCCTAAGTAAAACATTATTGGTAGCAAATTGAACTAGAGAAAAAAAAATCAATGTAAACTCTCTGAAAAGTGGGTCACATTATATCACAGGTCAAAATTCAGGAACTAAATTGTTCTGCAGGAGCAGGACATGCATGCACTTTTAAAATAAATTAAAACGTAATTTAAAAGGACCACATTGTGTTATTGTTTAATTTTAATCGTTTAAGCAAAGGAACACATCACACTCAGGTAAGTGCTTTACAGTGTTATATTGTTTTTAAATGAATTTTCATTTGAAATTTTTAGAGAGCTTTGTTATGAATACAGTTAGCAGGTATATGTTAAATAAAATATGAATAGGGGAAAAGGAGAAATAAAATTTACGATTAAA
The DNA here is from genome assembly GCA_951394125.1 of Epistrophe eligans. Taxonomy (NCBI): domain Eukaryota; kingdom Metazoa; phylum Arthropoda; class Insecta; order Diptera; family Syrphidae; genus Epistrophe; species Epistrophe eligans. The sequence continues at coordinate 12,015,158 of OX596030.1, forward strand.
TTGCACGTACTTCCACTTAAAATTCAAGTGGCTTAGAATTTTAAGGATTTTATATCCAAGGTGTTTCCGAATTCACAATGTCAATACTTCAGAAAATGATTATTGAGCTTGTTCTTAAGAATAAATCGTATATAGTATCCTCCCATTCAGTCAGTAGTCGTCCTAGTGTTTGGAATAAGAAAATATTATAAAATTAAAGCTGAAAGTAATTTGATGCAAGCGCTCCTAACAAAATTGTTAATGGTAGATTTTATTTTATGGTTAATATTTATAAATAAATACATAATTAAAATTAAAAAAAATATTTATCCAAGCGTTTTCGGAAAAAAATTGTCTATAAAATTGTAAGATGATCTGAATTCTGAACTTAAAAAAATATTCCGTATTGACAAAGCCATTTATAATATTCAGTTGATGATTCCAAGTGAGATCGCCACCGGAATGAATGGCCAACATTTTTGTTGAATAACAGCCGTTTAAAGCTATTTTGAACTAATAATTCAACAAGTCTAATTAAAATAGTGCTAAATCCTCTACTTGGCTGATGTGTTTCAGCAGTAAATATGAATGGTTCAAAAAAAAGAATTCAGAAAAAGTTGTACAATTTTTGAAGGCTGGTGGTAACTCTGTTCGTACTGCGCAGAAACGTCAAATTTGTTGGAAAAATGACGATCACATTTTTGTTGTGATAGCTCTTGATAGCTATCAAATGTGATACCATCTTACGCAGACTGAATTACTTGATTGTGACTCACACTTATCTCAAATCACCTTACACGATTCCACCCCAGTATTTAGATTACAAAAAATAAGGAAGAAAGACAATGATGTGCGTTTACAGCTAAAAAAAAATAAATCAATGCGCAGGCATCCAAAATGAAATGTGATTTATTGCAACTCAGCATTCTGTCCAAATGCGACCAAATTTAGAAAAGCAAAGTGTAAAATTTGTTTTAAGATATTTCCAAAGAATTAGAACTAATATTCTGATATTCTTTTATTTAAAAATGATTTTTAACTCAAATCTGAATGATTCTAATTAAATTTGACAATTCTGACACTTGTAAATAATTTTAAGCCAACAATTCAAAAAGTCAAAATAACCTAAAATACTAATCTTAAAATTTTATTTCTTATTTTTTATGGTTAAATCATATGGCTGATAATAATCCTAAAGACTCAAATAACTTAATTTTGATATTTCAGAAAAAAAAAAGATTTTGTTTGAACCACCTTAATACAGATACCTGTCTGAATCTGACTATATAGTAAAATACAAATGTGTATGTATGAGCAGTTCAATTTGTACAAAAAAGTGCTTTTTTTTGGTTCAATGATCAAAAGAATATCAATTAGGTTCCGTAGTCAGTCAAATAACAAGACCGACGACGACGCGACGCACAACGCGAATCCTGGTCACCAGTCACCACACGGAAAATAGCCATGGCAACCCATTTTATTACTAATTAATTATAAATTTATCACTCTTCAAAGGAGCAAAAGGATGAAGGTTTTCAGTTCCTATATATACATACCTATAAATGTGTAAAGTTAAAAATAAAACAATTCAATTCGATTTGAATGAAAGTCCCCAAACAACTTTTGTTAACTTAAAGTCAACAGCAGGAAAAGGGCCAGAAAACAAATGAAATCGAGTTCTTGTCATAAACCACACCAGTACCAATACCAGTTTATTATGTTCATTCAATATTGTGTACATACTCTTAAGGCGTATATGTAGCAAATATATTGCAGGCATTTCAATCAAATTTCGAACAATTGATCGAAGACCGGTGGTAGTGTAAAATTGCTTTCTGACAATGCAACTCAAATTGACATGGAGCAGGTTGAACCGAGACAGATAAAGTTGGTGATGTATAAATGCACATATAACCAGAAGGAAACAGTTATGCCACTGTGAGTCTAAATATAGTGTGCCTATCAAAATCACCTTCCTAAATCACTCCATATGTAGGTATGTATGTAGTAACGTCTGAAAGATTGTATGGGATGAGATCAAAAATTGCCCACGCTTGCAAAAGTATCAGCAAAATTCGTCGAAAACGCTTGAACCCTTTCCTTATATCAACATATATAGGCTCCTTCGTAATTTTAATAGTATTCGAAGTAGTGTAAACACGCCTCGTGTTCCAGCTTCAGCTTTACATTAGATATATGTACCTCGATGGAAGGTGAAGGAGACGAAGCTATATATTGGCATAACAGAGGCTTGTAAGCGTAGGTACACTAACGGTGTGCTTTTTCCTGACTCTTCGTTTTGTAACTTTCAGTTGAGTAAAATTGTCCTGGAGGAGCATACAATTGAATTTACTGAATTCAGCACATCCCTTATCGTCAACCCCTTCTTCGGTTCAGTTAATATGTATCTATGTATGTATTTGTATATTTATGAGTACTGAGTAGGAGTATGTAATAGTAACAACCCATGGAGATATACCCAGGCTTAACTTCAATCAATTGAAAATTGTATCACAGGAACAGAAACTCATTTCCGTATTTTATATTCTCATGAACGTATATACGTTTTAAACACGAGTTACAATATATACACATATATTTTAAAATAAAGCTGCCTCTATATATGTAGATATAGGTTGCTGGAGTATATCAGCAAAAGGATACACAATTTAGTTGAAATTGCATTCTCAAATCATTGCGATATTTTCTGAGTAATAATTCCATGACGAATTGGACAAAATATGTTGTCATATAGGGGTTAAGGAATATAAAGGTATGGTTTACCTATACCTACATACATTTATACGATAAATCTTTATCCTTATTTGTATATTTCAAAAATTCAAAATTGAAAATATGGAAGGGATTTGTGAGCTTTTTCTGATGGTTATATAACCCATTCCCATGAAGGATACATAATTTAGTTTATTTTGGATAATTTTTTGACGCCCACGTCACATTTATATTAGAGTAACTACCTATGTACCTATACACCTGCAGAAATCTGATGTACATACATATGTATATATACATATTTAGAGATTTTACGATAAAAAGCAATTTAAAGAACAAGGATATGTGTAATTATGAGGGTAATTGATTGAAGAAGTAATTTGTTTGATTTGAAAAATTAAGTTTAAAGAACTTGAGGAGTAAGAATTATATTTTGTATAAAGTTGAAAAAGTTTATTGTAGGAACATTGATGATGAGTTGTGCTTTTTAGTTTATAATTAGATTTAATAGAATTCAAGCAATAAGGACAAACATTTACAGAAGTTATTTATTCGTATATAGCAGCTACACATACGTTGATATTGATAATGTCACAGGAAAAAAAAACACAATTTTTCAGAACCAGCTAAATAAGAAATCTAAAAACTTTGAAACGATATGATAGAGCCAGTGCCGTAGCCAGAATTTTGGTTCGGGGGGGGGGGGGGGGGGGGCTTGCTACCAAATTTTACGAGGAATTCTTTAAACAAAAAACTATATACATATATTCTAATTTATTGATTTTTATTAGTTTTTAAATTGTATGTACTCAAACGAACATACATAATTATACTTAAATTATTTTTTATACACACATTTCTTCAAAGCAAAAGACGTCTTGATTTTCTTTTTGACATGAGATCAATCACCTTATCTGGATCCACATTAATATCTGAATGAACAGATATCATAGCAAGTGAGCTTAATCTTGCATTAATCCATTTCATAGTTGAAAAGGTTCTTCCAACACTAGCTGTGGTCACTGGAGGCGTGGCCAAAACCGTAAGCAAGAAGTTTATACCTCTAAAGTAAGTCTTGTCACATATATCAAGCAATTTTAAAACTTCGATAGAAGGATCAATCGACGATATTTTTTCGCACCAGAGAATGTACTCAGCTTTCACAGCTGACAACGAAATTGCATTATCAAAGTAACATGATATCTTTTCCATTTCTTTGACTCGCCCAACTGCAGAAAAACCTGGGAGAAGAGCTTGAAACGATGGTAGAACGTCTTCGTTGACCATGAATCTGTCCGTAAGATTTTGTATTAACGAATCTATGCAAGGAATCAATACAGACACTCTTAAATAGGATTCAGTAGAAGAGGTTTCTGGATTGGAACGCGTTGTTTGTTTCAATAAAGTTTTTGGAGCTCTTAATTCAACTTCAAACAAGTCCTCGACAAGTTTAGATGCGGATTGAAAAGCCTCTCTGAAAAAATCTTCGGTTTTTTCTCCGATGTTCTTAAGAAATTAAATTAAATACCTAAATAGTCTCCTAAATTCAATACAAAATTGTATGCATACCTAAATAGTCTCTTGATTCTTAACGGAGTGTTTTCAAGTAGTTGAGAACTTCAAATAAACTATACCTACCTGGATAGTCTCCTTATTTTTATAGATTTGAATTTAATATATATTAGAAAGTTTTAGTTTTTAGTTTAGACTTTCGGAGGGGGGGGGGGGGCTTCAGCCCCTCAAGCCCCCCCTCGGGCTACGTGCCTGAGTAGAACATTGAAGAAAGTTATGTTTTCGTTGTTAAGAGACTTCATTTACTTTAGGTGCGTCTCTTTACTTTAAAAGTCTGTGATTTTCTGCACAAAAAAACACATAGCTAATTCTATAAAAAATAAAATAAAATATATAGTTTTGGACAGAAAATCACAGAGTTTCAAAGTAAAGGAACGCACATTTTATAAAATGTCAATCGTTCTAACTTTTTATTAAATTATTGAGAACTGAATGGTTGCAATATTATAATGTATTGTTGCGGCATTCTTTTCATCAAATTTTTGATATTTTTTCAATTGCTTCCTTATTCACTTCAATTACAAAATCCGATCCATGAGCTGCGGTTGGTGAATGATCTGGCCCATTTCTACCCACTTAACAAGCATCGTAGTCTTCTCTTACCAATTTGTAACCTCACAACCGTATAGTTGGTTGGAGGACCATCGTGTTGGTAATCAATATGATGAAGCTAGTTAAATAAGTGAAATCTCCTTTAAAAGTTCTTGTAAATCAATTCGCAAACACTACAGGTAATTTGTATATATGTATGCATGCATAGAATTCAGCCTAGGTGGTATAGTTTGAAGGGGCATATTAAATTGTTTCCAATTAAACCTGCCCACATATTGACGTTAAATTTGATGATTTGTCTCCTTCTGTGTGAATTGTCCGCACCCTATGTATAAAGATTTTTTTAAATTTATTATTTCATCTCTTGTAAATTTAGATTCATCCGTCCTGAAGACGTTGTCATCAGAGTTACCACTAGGATACAAAATAATATCCCAAGGGATTCTTTTTTTTTTTTGAGTGGGATTCCGGGATTCATTTTTTACGATCATTATAACTCCAAAAATATTGATTTTTTTTTAAACAAACAACGAAAATTAAACAATGGAAGCAATCATATTTGCGAAGGGTTTTGTTTTGAATCTTATTCAGGAAAATTTGGCCTCCAGTTAGTTAAAATTATTTTTATTATAATTGTTTTCCTATGTTTTTAGTTATTCATTTTTTATCTAAAATAAAAAAAAAAAATATTCTAATATTGTACCTTTTTTTTAAATTTTATGCATTTATTTTAAAAAGAACACATTTATTTTCAAAAGGACACATTTTTTTATTTGAAAGGATTTATAAATAATTTGGCCTGCGGTAACACTGAATCAGTTCAAACAGCTTCCAGTATTCTTTTATTAGTTGAAATTCTTCTTAATTTTGTGGAGCTCCCTCATCAGGCGTTTATTTAAATTCGAAGCCTTCGAAACGTGCGTTCGATCGATTTTCTTTAAACTTGGTATCTAGCGTATTTTTTCAAAAAATAACGCTGTCCTATAATTTTTTAAGCAATTAATTAAAATCACAACTTAAAATAGAATTTCTTTTTACACACAAACAAAAAAAATTATAAAATGGTTTTAAAGGTTCCTCCCATAGAACTATTTTTTGAACTGATTTTGGTCATTTTTTTAAGAATATTATTTTAAAAAGTTTTAAAAGTTTTGTATACCAAAATATTTTTTTTTTTTTTAATTTAAACATTTTTTTACATTTTTTTTTGAAAAATTGATAATTTGAAACCGACTTGGTTGATTCTTATCCAATTTTTCGCCAAGCTGTGTTTTAATATTTTCTAGCAGATTTTAAACAAAAATTATTCTTATAAAAAAAATTAACGTCACCTGCTATTTTCCTCAAAAACCACTCCTACCATTTTGATCAAAGATTTTATTATTACGATAACAAATTTGTACTTGCGATATATAAGTAAGTACTACACATATGACAAGTAATGGATTCGTAAAAAAATAGAACTCGAGATTTTGATCAAACTTGACATTGATGATAGCGAAGTCGGAAAATGTGGGTCTCGCAGTTTTTAGGTATTCTTCCGACACGTTTTTTTACAGTTTTTTTAAGACCAAAAATTACCGAACCTGCCTTAAAATTTTTTAAAGAAAAATATAAAAATCTTATTGTTCTAATAGCTTTTTAAAAAAAATTCAGTCATTTTTTTTTAAAAGGCTACCATTTTATAAAAAAAAAATTTTCGAAGAAATGGTTATAAATGGTACCTCCTAAAGAACCATTTTTTGATGTTCGATTTTCTCAAAAACAGTTCAACTGTAGACCAATTGTTTTTCATAGAAACTCTTTTAAAAGTTTTAAAATTGTGAATACCAAAATTTTCAAAAAAAAATTTTTAATTTTTAAAAAAAGTTTACTTTTCTTAAGAACTTATTTATTCGAAAATGACTTGGTTTAATTTTGTTAAACTTGATATTTAGCAGTGTTTCAACATTATATAGCAGATTTTAAATACAAATTATTTGTATGATCAAAAATAACAGTGCCTCCCATATACAAGTGTTTAAAAATCGGTAAGGAAAATGTCAAAAAAAAGAATATATCGCTTAAAAATGGTATCTCTCTATAGAACCATTTTTTTGGTTTTTGACTATCTCATATCTGTTGAACCGATTTTGAAATTTCTTACACAAGAGCTTCTAAAAAGTTTAAATAATATTGCATATCAAAATTTAAAAAAAAACAAATTTGGATTTTTTTTTTAATTTCAAAATATTTTTTTTTAAATTTGATATTTCGAAAATCGGTAGGTGATTTTTTCAAAATTAATTTTTAATTTTTAAAGGCTTAAAAAAGACATTTTCCTTTTTATAAATTTTATACATACAACAAATATTTTTTAAAAAACTGCTTCAATGATTTTTAAATTTTTTTCTCAAAAATTAAAATTTGTGTAAAAAATCAAATGGTAAACATCGCGTTGGTGTCAAAAAAGAAATTATATTGATTTTTTATCAATTTTTCAGTCTAAAGTCTGAGTGCTTTGTATATGTTCAACACGGTGCAATATTATTCATATATATATTTTCTTACATAATACTTCCTTAAACTTAAATACGTTTTTAGCTGGTGGCATAAAATATACACTCCCATAATTAGTTTATTTTTTTTTTAAACAGATGAATAGATCTTAACTATTTAGACCTTAAAACCACAGTGTGACCGCACTTAAAAGCAAGTTCGTGCGACCCAGTCGTGCATTTTATTTTAGATAAATCAAGGCATGCAGATTGGAGACTAACCTTGAGGAGAAAGACAAACAAGCTAACACTGTTATGAGACAAGGATGTGTCTACTTCATGATTAACGATTGAAACCACAAATCACTATGTGGAAAAAAAAAATATAAATCTACTAACCTTTCACATCAGGAAGTCGTAAAAAATGTTACCACAATATTTCACAAACTGTCCCTGTAAACAAGTTTCGAATTCACTTTATCTCAATTATATGATGTTAGTTAATTATCGAACAATATAAATTCTCCAAGAATTCAACTATACGTTTTATCTATGGCCTTAAAACCTAAACCACACTAAGATCAACTCTTCATCCGGTATAGCTAAGCTAGTAGAGGTACCTAGGTAGATCTTCGTGGCAAATAAATTTCCATCAAGTCTCTATGAAAACACAGTTAGTTCAGAGGCCGTTATGCCAATGCCTTCAACACCATAATCGCTTTAGCACGTTTTGCTTCACTTTTTTTTTTGTATTTTGTCCAATAAATGGCCAACTATAGATACATTCATATATATAGATGTATTGTGGACAGAGACACCCTAGATCCCGTCCATATAAAGGAACTTCAGAGAGTGCCACCGTTTTGAAGATTTACGCTCTGTGATAAATCACAAAATCCTATTTGCGGATATCCCATTTGGCCTGGGACCAGTGGCAACCGTGGTGAGGTTTTATTATGTTCCTATTATAATACCTTTTCCAGCAAGTACACAAACACACACACATATAATATTTAGAAGGCTACCATTGGAACGACCGTAACCGCTGCCGCCAAAGGCGATATGGCAACAACGATAGCAGGACCTCAGTGGTCCCGCGATTGGAACAAAGTGCATTTTCGCTTAGACACCGACACCGTTTGCTACTGCCATATAAAGTAATAACCACCATCATGGACGCAAACGGACGCGACGGCAGCGTTTCGCTTTCAATGATGTATGATTGCGGCCGACCGGCGAGCTAGGATCAGTGGTGTGTCCTTGTTCCTTGTTGTAGGTATAATATATATGAAGGATGTTTAGATGTTTAGATGCTTGGATATATGTGGTTGCTGTGCTGCATGCGATGAAGGTAAATATTTGTTTTTAATTTATGGCCAACAAACTGGGTATGTGATTTGTATTCTGATAGCCCACCATTTTAGGGGTCTAATGCCAGGCATCAAATTTCAACAAAACCAAACCACAATCGTGTTGAAACAAAACTGTGACTCTCAATCATAATAATTTCTGTTTGACACGAAGATTGAATTACCGTCAGCTATTAAGGGCGTTTCCCGTTTTGTTATGTAATTTTCCTCCCATTTTCGATTTTATTCCTGTCGTCGTCGTACGTCGTCGGTCGTCATGGGGGTTAGGGGCTTTAACCACGACTCTATATTTAAAATTAGGTTTAGCTCTTTGACAGTGTTAATGTTGCCATGCATACAATTTGAATGAATCCCAATTGAATTATTATTTGCTTCTAAAAATAAAATTTCCAAAAATTATGTTATTTGAACCTTTTTGGGACGAAATTGAAGTAAACTTATGAAATTAATCAGACGTGATGATAAATGGTAAAAAAACAAATAATTCTAAGTAGATAGGCAATACTGAAAATTGAATTAAATTTACTTGCCTAAAAGGCTTAGTTATATTTAATTGGATTTTCTAAAAGTTGATGATACTAAATGCCAGATTTTATTGAAACGATCGTGAAAAGCTTTTTTAATTTTAAAGTATTTTATTTAAAAAAAAATATAATTATTTCAAAAATTAATTAATCTTATTGTGATATTATTAAAATACTAAATCGGAATCTGTGGCAACACTGGTGACTGGCAGAGTGTTGCTGTGGTACTAAAATATATTCTTGTGGTTGTTAAGTATTAACCCTGAGCTTATTATTAATTCTTCTTAATTAAATTTCAGGACATAATTATTAAATCCTTGGAAATATAATATCATGTGAAGTATCATACTCTGTTATATTATTTTGTATGTGGTTATGCATAAGTGTGGATTGCATACTCTTGGGAAATTTTAATTTATTAATTTGATCTTGAAGAATTTGCAGAATGAAAACAAACTTTTGATTTTCAATTTTGTTAATTTATTTTTGGAAGAATGTTTGAAATAGTACACGTGCTACTTATTATTCATATAAAGTAAAGTTTTTAATTCTATCTGATGTTGGTTCAAAAATAAAATACGACAAGTCTTAAGGAAGTCTTCTACATTCAATCGAATATTTCTGTAAAATACATGGCCAAGTATAAACAGTAGACTGATGTAGTGCAAACATAATTCTATAAAGTTTTTGCAAGCCATTAAATAAATTTCGAATTTCATACAATTTCCCAACATTTTTTATATTAACTATTGGTTTATTTTAACATTTATGCAAAATTTTAAACACAACATTTCGCCCTCTTCTAAGATATTCTAAAAAGAAACATGCTTTTGAAACTAACACTGTTTCTGAATTAATATTTTTATAATCTTATTACTTTAAACGAGCTATTTTTGTACATATTTATTTATATTTGGTTTCTCGAAAACGGATCTAACGATTTAGATGAAATTTTCACAGTTTTATTCTATAAATGATAAAAAATTTAAAAATTAAATTAAGTAAAATCCGCCCACTGTCACGCCCAGTTTTCATATTTATTAGTTTCTCGGAATCGGTCGGAAACATCTGTATTTCTCGAAAACGGCTCAAATTATTTCAATGAAATTTTCAGAGTTTGTTCTGACGAATGAGGCAAAAATTGCAAAAACTGCCAAGCCCCCACCTTTATTGTTTTTTAGTTTTTCGGAAACGACTCTAAAGATTTAGATGAAATTTATAGAGTTGTTCAAATCAATGAAGAACATTTTTTTAAAAATCAAATTCACCCACCACCACGCCCACTTTTCTTAGAAATCGGGTTTTCGATAATGGCCCTTACGGTTTTGATAAAATTGGGAGGCAGTGTTCTGATGAACAAGAAATTAAAAAAATATTTTCAGAAAAATCCGCCTCCTACAGTCCTGCCTTAATGTACAGGCATGATTCAAATATTTGATTCGTAGTTAAGAAATTTTAATTCACCATTTTAAGCAAATTAACTGATTTCCATCGATGATGGTTCGAAATTCAATTATGCTTTAATTTGTCCAAATCGGTCATTTAAAATTGCTTAAACATCTGTACAACTGGCTCTTACAGATTTGATATTTTGTAAACGTGGTTTGGGAGACTCTTTTGAAAATCTAATTTCAAAATGTTCAAAAATCACTCAAAAAATGTCCATTTCTTGTGTTAATATTTAAAAAAAAATAGGTCCGTTGTTCAAAAATTCCGATAAAAGTCCAACATTTTTTAATACTACTGCATTTTGGAGTAGGTACAGAATATAGAAAAATGTTTTATATTTAACAAGCTTTAACAATAATTAAAAATTTAAAAAAAAAAAAGTGTTTTTATAATTTGATAATTTTGTTTGACAATTGATTTTGTTTATTTCAAAACTAGCAATGGGTCTGAAATAAAAATAAAAATCTGGCTTAAATCTTAAATTTAAAAAAATAATTTCCAAAAGAATGCTTAAAACACGCTGTGACTAGAATTTTTGTAGCTAGGCCAAAATATATTTTGGTAATTTCAATTTCTTTTTCTGGCTTTTTTTTCCATATTGGTCTTTCAAATATCCAATATTTCTGGCTTATTTTCAAAAATGTTTTGTGCCAATTTTTACAAATTACACGCAAACCAAATTGATTTTTATTTTTTTTTTCCAGGAGCCGTTTTTATTATATAAATATGTTTTTTTTTTATACGCAATTTTCATATGCAATATTACTTAAACTCATTAAAAGTGGGTATGGGAAAAAGTTGTAAAAAACCAATTAGAACAAATCTTGAAAAATGTAAGATTTTAAATTTTTTTGGCAAACTGACATTGAGCAAATATAGACTTAAAGGATGCTCAAACAAAATCAAGTAGAGGATCACACCTTAATTATGAAGACATGTTGCATATTATTTTAAATTAAAATAAACACGGATATGCCCATATTGACTACTTGTAAGGATTCATTTTTTTATATTTTCGTTTTTGTTTTTCATTCCACAATTATTAAAATTTTTTTAAATGTGCTTTCACATAAAATCAAAAATCATGTTTTGAAAATTTCTTTGAAATATATTAAAGTATTTAAATCAAATAAAAAATGTTACACATCGTAGATTTAATATACATATGTATAAACAAAATATTTTTTCGATGAATAAAAGTAATTGTGGACCATAGTCCGACCACCAATGCGACAATACGTCCCAATTTTGCTCAATAAATGGTGAAAAAATTAAATGGAATTTTTTATGTACTTAGTGTTTTTTTTTTGTTATAAATAACATTTATCAAGAAGTCGCCAATCCCGTGATTTTGCAAAAATTTGATCCTGAAAGATTTCAACAATTTTGTTGCATTTTTGGATTTCATTTATTTTTCAGAGTTAATTATTTGATTAATTAATGTTTTTTTACGATGCATGTTACTGTTACATGACAGTAAATCAATTATTATGTATCTACATATTTCGGACCATATTGTGGTTCCAGTAAAATGATACATTGCCCACAAAAGGATTGCACAATTACGAAATATTAACTTATTATTGATTGTTTATTATAATTTGTATAATAAAGAAATATATTATTATGTGACATGCACCTGTGGACATGGTGTAAATGTGAAGTACAAATGTTGATGATTTTTCATCGGAAAGTATTCCTATCAATTTGTGGCCAATTTGTTAGATAAACTGCTTTAATTTAAAAATGTTACCTACAGTCAAAAAATAAATTTAATTTGATGAACTGAAAAAAAAAAATTGCGTATACGCCCGAGTGAATATAATTCGAAATTTTTCTTTAAATAATTTACATCAATAGAAAGCATTTACTTTAAAAAAAAATTGTGTGTTCTTATTTTTTTTAATGACGTTGTTCGCTTTTATTTCGATTTTACGAAAAATTACTTTTATCATGTGTTTTTTTTCAAACATAATAAAATCATAAATATAAAATATACCCAGGAATATTTTACTAAAAACACCATCTTTTGTTTAAACAATTCTCTGCACAATTAATTTTAACTTTAAGTAAGACAAACTCTCTTAACTCAAAGGTATTTTTACCTCTTTGTGGTTGTGCGAATTTGTTGCTTGTTTAAAAGTGCAAAAAAAAAATTAAACTTCCAAGAAAAATGTATGGTTACGAAAAAAATCCATCTTTGCAGTTGAGACAAAATTCTCAAGAACATACAATATAAATACAAATATAAAATTTTGCATCATATTTGAAATTCTTTTAATTCATAAATATTTTTTCAATATCTAGCATAAAAAAATGTCAGTCTCTTTTCAAAGCTGTCATGGGGATTCTTGTTTTTGTTGTGCTATTCCAATAGAAAAATATGATTTCAATGAACCATAATGTTGTGCAATCAATAAATCTTCTCTCTCTTTTGAGATTTCCTTTAATTAGTGGTTATATACGAATACCAAAATATTTTTCTTTGACTCTATTTTTCTTTTTATTTTGACAAGAAAATATTATATAAAAGTAGAAAATAAAACATTCTCATAGAGAACCTCCATAGGTATGTATGTGTGTGTGTATGTTATGTAGGTATATAAAAGGAAAACTTTGTAAAAGAATATTTATTTTTAAAGGTAATTTTAAAAGGACCGTAATCAATCATTTTTATTTTCAAAGCAATGTTGACATTTTTGGTTGTGGCAGGGTATAATAAGTGTCTTATTGAGATATATTACCTCCCGGGATTTATTTATTATTTTTTTCTGGTTTTCCTCGCATCTATGATGGTTTTGTAAATTTTTTGATGTTTTTATTTAATAAAAAATTTAAAGGAATTATGTTTTGTTTTTGTTCGACATTTTTAATTAAGATATTTTTATTTTTATCTTAAGTCTATTAATTTATTGTAAAAGAATAAGAAAAAGATACCTTAATATAATATAATCAAAAATAAAAACTGAAAAAGCATTCGAAATTTTTTCTTAATATAAATGCTTAAATTTTTCATAGTCTGAAGGTCGGTAATTTCTTCAGTGAATAAGATAAGATGATGGTCAATTTGTACATGATTACTTATTTCTTCAGATCTATGATAAATGTTAATTAATATTTAATTAAATTAAATAAATAAAAACTTTACTTTGAATTGTTTAACATCAAAAAACTGTGAAATAGAATTCTTAACTAATTTTTACTTGCTTGACTATTCTGACTAAGGCGAGCGCTGATATATCAATTTATATTGCTTACGAGTGGTCTTGATTGCATTTGTTAGCAATATTTGAGAGTTTGGAGTTCCGCCGAAAATTACAAAATTCTAAATTTTTCACATAAATCTGGGAACAGATATGAAAATTATTTGGACCAAAAACGTTAATAAATACATGGTGCTACGACAGCTTGTGTAGCATTAGGCTCTAGTTAGTTTGTATTTTGTATCTTGTGTGTTTTTTTTAAACTATTATATTTATTGTATTTATTTTATTTTATTTTATTTATTTTATCTATTTTATTTATTTTATTTATTTTATTTATTTTATTTATTTTATTTATTTTATTTATTTTATTTATTTTATTTATTTTATTTATTTTATTTATTTTATTTATTTTATTTATTTTATTTATTTTATTTATTTTATTTATTTTATTTATTTTATTTATTTTATTTATTTTATTTATTTTATTTATTTTATTTATTTTATTTATTTTATTTATTTTATTTATTTTATTTATTTTATTTATTTTATTTATTTTATTTATTTTATTTATTTTATTTATTTTATTTATTTTATTTATTTTATTTATTTTATTTATTTTATTTATTTTATTTATTTTATTTATTTTATTTATTTTATTTATTTTATTTATTTTATTTATTTTATTTATTTTATTTATTTTATTTATTTTATTTATTTTATTTATTTTATTTATTTTATTTATTTTATTTATTTTATTTATTTATTTTATTTATTTTATTTATTTTATTTATTTTATTTATTTTATTTATTTTATTTATTTTATTTATTTTATTTATTTTATTTATTTTATTTATTTTATTTATTTTATTTATTTTATTTATTTTATTTATTTTATTTATTTTATTTATTTTATTTATTTTATTTTATTTTATTTTATTTTATTTTATTTTATTTTATTTTATTTTATTTTATTTTATTTTATTTTATTTTATTTTATTTTATTTTATTTTATTTTATTTTATTTTATTTTATTTTATTTTATTTTATTTTATTTTATTTTATTTTATTTTATTTTATTTTATTTATTTCATTTATTTTATTTATTTTATTTTATTTTATTTATTTTATTTATTTTTTTTATTTGTTTTGTTTAATTCTATTAAGTTTATTCTATTAAATATATAAATTTTAGACAGAATACAAAATATGATAAATTTAATTAAATTCTGGCATATTTTTTTATTTTTGTTATCATTATGAAATTTATGAAAATTTGTGCTATGTTTAGGTATAAAAAATAAAATTATTCATCTCAAGGGAAAACAAAAAAAAACGGAATGATTCCATTATATTTTTTTCTGCCTTGGCCATATTTTTAATAAAGACAAACTTCCTCGATGATTTGAACTTTTCCAATATCCCACACTCATATATTTGAAAACAACAACTATGCTGTAAAGTCTTCCCATCGCATATTGTCGGCAACTCACTGTCAACAACTTTAAAACTATATTCTCCGCCTTCTATCGTCATCATAAATAATATCTGTTCTTTTTTTTTTTGTAAAATTATTAGGTCCTTATTGTTGGGAGGAAAGAGGTGTAAATTGTAAATTGTGAAGCCGCATCTTCATTACAAAGTGCCTACCACATGAGTACATTTTGAAAACATTCTTCGCGAAAGTACTTAAGCGCGTTATCATAAATTATCTTCAGAAATAACTGGCAGCTATTTGTCAGGAGGGCTCGCATCAGAATAGAATAGTCGACGACGACTATGACGATGACGATGACGACGACGATGCGACAAGGACGACTGAAAGTGATGGAATTATTTCTCACAAAACTTTAGCTAGGAAATAATTTTGAGTTTTTATTTTTTATTATTCTCTGAAAATTGTTGTGTTGTGTGTTGATGAATATTTTTCTGACAAGCATACATCAAAATTCAAGCGGAAACAACTCGTTCTCCTCTAGTAGTAGAAAGTTTATAAAATTCCGACTTGGTATGAACAATGTAAATTATTTTAATCTAATACGTCATGAAGTATTCTTCGTTATCACTCATGTGCTTTGCTCCTTGGGGTGTCAGGGATAACACATAAGAGGTATCTTGACAGGTAGGTAGGTATATACATACATATAAACTCTCAAAACAAATTAACACAACATATTTTAACTCTAACAATTGGAATAAATTTTACCATAATTAAGTGTGTAATGGTGTTCTTATATTTCATATCTACTGTTGATTGAAATTTCAATTCAAAACATCAAGACGTACGTGTTCCTGGCTTTATTATAATGTTTATAGAAGGTTTATTGCTAGGGGGCTTATAATTGTTATTCTGATAAATACATATCTGATAACAATGGATAAAAATTGAATGCCTCTCTGAAAAACGTTGAATGAGTTTAATAATTAATTACTATTTAAGAATATTACTCACGGGGAACATGTACAAAATATCAATGTTTTCTAAACAAATATACTGAGAAACCCATTGTTTGAAAGTATTTTTGATTATTGATTTATATATGTACAATGTACTATCGTATAAAAAAAATGATAAGCTTTTTAGAGCAAGTATGGGTTTTGGGTAGAAATATTTTGAGGTTTTATGAAATCTAAGATTACAAAATCCCTGACGTACAAATTGGGGAAAGTCGCTACTTTTAGCGTTCCGCCCATATTTAAGCCTGATGAAATTAAACTGCCAAACTTTTGTGGTCTATTTCTAGGGATGAAACAATAGCGGTATCGAAAAAAAGTTTTGATTCCTACTTGCTACCAAAATTTTCATTTCTTTTTTGAATTTTTATAAAAAACTTAATACAATTCAAAAACGACTTCGTTAATATTTTATTAATCCTGGTACCAATTAATTTTGTTAACATTAGCTATCTGATTTGAAACAAAAAATATTTTTTTAATTAAAAATAACGGTATTTATCCTACAATTATTGTTTAGTAACAGCAGTTATAGTATAGTAACTTTGTCGTCTCATAGGAGGAAGACTTTGCGTCAAATCCGATTTTCAGCTGAGTTGTTTATGATGTTGGACTAATGAAGAAACCAAGTTTTCGACCTCGAGCGCCGAACGCATCATGGTCAAAAATCGAAAAAATAGCGACATTTTTGCGTTTTTCATAGTTATTGGCGATTTTCACCCTAAAGGACTAGTTTTCGATTTAAACTTTGTTCTTCTATTTTAAACTCACTAAATTTTTTTAATTTAAGCTATGAATCATATCTGTAGACCCAACAGTTTCACAAATACAGCTTCTCAAAAATTAGAAATAGTTGTTTAATAACAACAAGTAGTATAAAAACCAGAATAATAACAAATTTAGGTCTGGGCCAAAAGAAGAAAAAAAATTTACGGAAAGGGGTGAAATATAAAAAGCACCATACATAAATAACCGCACAACCTACAAACAAAAATCCTATAGCTTTCCTTAAAGCCAGAGATTCATTCTTGTATTTTCTTTTTAAAAAATAACGCGAGGTTGTCCTCTTTAAGGCGACAAGGCTACTCGAATAGATGGGACCTACAATTTTCTGGTGAATCCTAACGGCTAGGGTGAGAAGTACTTTTTCATGACAAAAAATACTCTTGGAGGATTTGTCAATTCCTCGCAAGAGGCAGTAACCCGTGAAAAACATTTTTGTTTTTAGGTATGATAGGCTGGGAATCGAACCCAAGACCTCCGGCGTAACAGGCCAACACACTAACCATTACGCCACGGGCTAGTACTACTAATTTTGATAATATTGCGTATTCAAATTTTCAAAAAATTATGTTTTAGATTTGAATTAAAAAATAAAAAAATGAAAATTTAAATTCAAAATTTCAAAAACAGACATATTTTTTTTTTGGTTTTTGAAGTCCACATCCAAAAAACCAGTGCCGTGACATAATGCATAATTAGCCCAGGTGCTATATACACAAAAAAGACCTGACTTGGAAAAATTTTAACTGTGCACTTTTCTTTCACAATTCGTTACAGGGGAATATTAGGAGCATATGTGTAGTTTTTCTGAACAATCGGCCACCATCTTCCATTTTCTAAAAAAAAAGTTGACTTAAAATAGAAAAAAAAATATTTGTAAACGACAACGGCAACACTAAGAATGTCATGTTATATCTTTTTTTAAAACGAGAAATCCATTTTCCAAGTCTATTTTTCACATTATTTAAGTGAATTTAATTTTTGAAAATTAATTTTTAAAATCAAAATTTTGAAAATATTTTTTTTTTTTCAAATATGTATTAGCATTTTTTTTTTAAATATTCAATGGTCTTATCAATTTTAATTTAAACGCTGAAAAACAGATGCTAAAATGTCTTCTCGTTTCTGAGAAAAATTAAAATTTCTACCCTTAATCATTTTACCTTATCTTAAAATTTCTTATATTTAAATTTCAAAAATTCCTTCTTAGTGGAAATAAAATAAAATTTTCTACTCATGTAATTTTTTTTTAAATTTGTAGGTATAACCTAAAGTTTAGACCATGCAGTCATATGAATGTATCCAAATCGTGAGTGACCAATTCTTTCTATTGTTTTATTTAACTATAATGTGTAATTGAGTCATACTTTTATCAGAATTATTAAATAAAAATATAAAATTAAAAAATATCAGAGTATTGGTTGCTTTGGCATTAACTTCAAACTTTACTTTGTTAATTAAAGCTTGTCCAAAATATAAAAAAAAAAAAAAATAAGAAAAAAAAACTAATATTCTATTCCTGTCATAATTTTCTCCTTTTGAAAGATTTATATTATAAATCTTCAACTATATACAATGAAGATTCGACTTGGAAGTTTATAGTAACTTTTCTGGCAAGACAATGACGATGATGTTATCGAAAAAGCAAAAAGTACCAGTAGATAAAATATCTCATTATTCAAAATTAATGAAACTATCTTATAATTCAGAGAACAATGATGATGATGGTATGTATGTATGAATGTATAGTATGAATATCCTTTGCAGTATTGAAACACAAGTCTCTGTCTCTTCCTATGTAAAAGGAACATCATCTTCGATGATGATGCTGCCACAGTACCGCACCGCCTTTCAGTTCGAAAGATATTCTCATCAATATCAATTGTTGTTTCTTTATAACTTTTCCAATTTGGTTCAAAAACTTTCTCCCATCACCGAATAATTTTATATAACTCTGGAGATCGAGATATAAATACATATAGATAGATACACGATACGAAACCATCAATTAATACTTCAACTGCAGCTCTCTCTCTCTCGTTTTATAACAACTAGAATTAAATTCACTCTTTTCAAAAACCAAATTGCAACCATTCCGGTTTCCTTCACGCCACCGCCATCCACAGAACAGTCAAATTCGAGATTAATTTCAAACAAAAGGGAAAACAAACAGAAAAACTCCTAATTACTCGCTAACAAAAGATTTTTCACAGACATATCATTTCGTTGCATTCCTTCAACAAAAATTCCTTCCCCTTTCCCTCCCCCCCGCAACCACAGCCTTTTCCTATCATCCCACCCGCGGTTTCGTGTACATTGGTCATACATACACACGTGGGAATACATCCATATACACATGTAGACAAAGTGATAAACCCCATTTTATCAAAGCTAACACGGTTAAAGGCCGACTTTACCTTTATTATTGAGGACGAGATCACAATGACTATCCATTCGAGTAATTAACTTGAAAAAGCAACCTTTGGTAGTTGATCCTTGGCACAGGATGTTAATTGGAATGTGCGCCCTGAATACTAGCTCCTAAAAAGGACAATGCGTGGTGTTCAACGCGAGCGTCATCGTCATTGTCGTCGTCGTTAATGGTGATGGTGATAAAAACCTTTATGACGGTGTGTTTCAAATGGCTGAATGAAGTCATAACCTATGTTTACACTTTTTTTTTGCTGTACCTACCATAAAACCAGTCAGCCTTCAGAATAATTTTTTGCACCTTTTGTAACAAAAAAAAAAAAAAAACTTTATTGTTTTACAGCAGAGTGTCTGTGTTTATTCTTTTTTATTATTTTTATACACACAGTTGTTGCAAAAAAGAAAGGGTTAACATTTAGATCGTTAATCTAATACCTGATAAAATGAGTTTGTGTATTTATGTAAATACAAATAGGTTAGGTAGGAATACATCTAAAGGAATGAGAAGAGGGTTTTCTTTTATAAAGATCACCAGCATCATTAGATGTATTTAGGCTTATAAAATTAATAAAAGTCTTCTTCGTTTAGAAAAATTATTTATTTCCGTAGGGAGGCATGAATGGGGATATCTTTGAAAAGGTCATTTACTCCTCAAGAGTCTACCTAATAGAGAGTAAAGACGAACATCCTCTTAGAATTAATATAAGTATTTTTAATTTTTATAATAGCCTTCTTGGCACGCGCTCCATATCAATGGGTTTGGGTATACGTATACCTAGTCAAATTTCTTTAATCTTCAGATAACTCTTTTTCTTTGGTTTTAATTACTTCTGGGTGAATATTATAAAAGGAAGATATAAAAATGAAAGGAAAAAATTATTATCTGTGAGAAATATATAAAAATCAATATTATGCCAAGTTAATGAATTATATCCTTATCAAGGAAGTAAAAGAATAGGAGTTACTTAAAAGCTTATAACGTCTATATGAGTTTGTTTCTTTTAATTTTATTGAAATAGGTCCAATGAAAAGTTTTAAATAATATTTAAATAATCAAGGGGCAGTGCCGTAGCCAGGATTTTGGTTCGGGGGGGGCTTGCTTCCAAATTTTACGAGGAATTTTTTAAACAAAAAACTATATACATCTCAATTTATTGATTTTTATTAGTTTTTAAATTGTATGTACTCAAACGAACATATACTTAAATTATTTTTTTTATACACACATTTTATCAAAGCAGAAGACGTCTTGATTTTCTTTTTGACATGAGATCAATCACCTTATCTGGATCCACATTAATATCTGAATGAGCAGATATCATAGCAAGTGAGCTTAATCTTCCATTCCCCATAACTCTTCGGGACACTGTTTTAATCCTTTTCATAGTTGAAAAGGTTCTTTCACCACTAGCTGTGGTCACTGGAGGCGTGGCCAAAACCGTAAGCAAGAAGTTTATACCTCTAAAGTTAGTCTTGTCACATATATCAAGCAATTTTAAAACTTCGATAGAAGGATCAATCGACGATATTTTTTCGCACCAGAGAATGTATTCAGCTTTCACAGCTGACAACGAAATTGCATTATCAAAGTAACATGATATCTTTTCCATTTCTTTGACTCGCCCAACTGCAGAAAAACCTGGGAGAAGAGCTTGAAACGATGGTAGAACGTCTTCGTTGACCATGAATCTGTCCGTAAGATTTTGTATTAACGAATCTATGCAAGGAATCAATACAGACACTCATAAATAGGATTCAGTAGAAGAGGTTTCTGGATTGGAACGCGTTGTTTGTTTCAATGAAGTTCTTGGAGTCTTAATTCAACTTTAAATAAGTCCTCGGCAAGTTTAGATACGGATTGAAAAGCCTCTCTGAAAAAATCTTCGGCTTTTTCTCTGATGTTCTCAAGAGAATTCAGAACTCTTCTTTGGTGCGGTCGATTGCAGAAACGAAATCTAAGGATTTGTTCTGTAGGAAAACTGATAAGGGCAGCGTTAAACTGAACAGCTTTTCGCATAAAATGGGGCTAACTAGGAAATCACATTTTTGGACCGCTGCCAAAAGTGTTGATGCCTTCGAAGACATCGCCCACGTTCTGCTCGTTATTTCTTCAAGACTTATTGAGATGCATTTGAAGAGCTCTACAAAGGAAATAATACTGTATATTGGAAAGTTTTAGTTTTTATTTTAGACTTTCGGGGGGGGGCTTCAGCCCCTCAAGCCCCCCCCCCTGGCTACGTGCCTGTCAAGGGGTGGTGTAAAGAATGTCAGGGTTGAACGAAATTTATAATAATTCAATAAGGTAGGCGGCCAACATGGGTACTAAAAGTTCATAGTTATTTATGATGAAGTGTAATGGGTAAAATGAAGCATAATAAGTAGTTGACCCACGCAAAAAGTACCTTTATCCTTATAAATAATTTTTCCTTAATATTTCATGTTTATTTTAAGAAAATCAAAAAGGCATTTTTTGCAACTTCCAGTGACGGATGTCTCGTTAACTGTATTAGTTTATTTATTAATTTGAATAAATTGCGGATTTAAATATTTGTTTAAAATAAAATGTAAACAAAATTGCAGCATCTGAGGCTTGCATTTTGTTGTCGAGAAGCCAATGCATCCACAGGGAGTGACATTTTGTTGCGGAATGTGGAGTGGTGTGGTGGCATCATTGGACCATTTTTCTTCGAAAACATTTCGGTCAACTGTGGGCGTTACAGAGCCATGTTAACTGACTTTTTTTTATTACTGAAATTAAGGATATGTATTTGAACCACCTTAAGTTCATGCAGGATGGCGCGCCATGCCACACACCCCTTGCCACAATCGATCTTTTGCGCAAAAAATTCCCAAATCGTGTTTTTAGTCGTTTTGGCGATGTAAATTGGCTGCCTTGGAGCTGCGATTCGAGCCCTTTGAACTTTTTTTGTGGGGAACCGTGAAGGACCGATGTTATACCAACAATCCGGAAACGATTCAAGCACTTAAGGCCTATGCCATCCAAGCAATCCGTGAGCTACAGCCCGAAACCATCAATAAGGTCTTGGAAAATTGAAGTGACAGAATGCGCTACTGCGAACCAGCCAAGGCAGCCACTTAAACGACGGTGTGTTCAATAATCAATAATTAATGGGAACAAAATTAATTTTGTTTAGTTTATTGCATTAATAAAAAGAAATTTGTATTTGGCCCACCCTGTAATTATGTGGATTTAAAAAAAAATAATTTTGAAAAAAAAATTATTTACTCATTTTCGAAATACATATGTACATATGTATGTATGTGTAGAATTTTCAAAAAATAATTAATTTTTTTTTTTATTAAAAATTTGTTTTTTTTTTGAAAATTTTGATATGCAATATTAAATTTTTTCAGATGCTATAAATTGTGTAAAAAATTTCATTGAAATCGGTTTAACAGATAATAAGAGAGTCGAAAACCAGAAAAAAATGTTTTTATGGGAGATACCATTTTTAAACGGTAGATACATTTTTTTTTCAAATAATATGGTAGATCGTAGTTAATTCGCATAAAAATTTTAATCAAAATCGTAGAAGACGTTTTTGAGAAAAATGACATTTACCCTACCGCTTTTTAAAAACTTGTGTTGAAGGCACCGTTATTTTTGGCAATAAGAAAAATTTTTACCTAAAATCTGCTAGATAATATTAAAATACTGCAAATCCCCAAATTTAATAAAAATCAACCAAGTCATTTTCGAATTATTAAGTTTTCAAAAAAAAAATTGAAACTTTTTTTAAAAATAAAAAAAAATTGGAAATTTTGGTATATTAAAACTTTTTAAAAGATTTTCTGAGAGAAATTTTTGGGAGAATCAAAAATAAAACAAAAATGGTTCTATGGGAGGTACCACTTTTAAGTATTTTTCAGAATTTTTTTTTTTTAAATGGAGTTCCGGTTTAAATTGGCTTAAGATGATATTGTTAGTGTTGTCTTTTTTTTATTAATTTTTTTTGTTTGGGTTTGAAGTCAGTTATCATGAAATTGATTAAACAATAGGAAATAGATCATTACGCTTTTTTCCTGTCACGCGCTACCCTATTCTAATTCAAAACACCCTGTATAGAAAAAAAATTAGAAAACGATATTTTAAATTTTTTTTTAATGAATTGAGATTTGTTATAGAAATCAGATATTAACTATATATTATGGTGATGGGTTGGTTTCGCCTATTTAGCATTATATAAAAAATATTATGTTCGGATATAAATTGATTTTTTTAGATAGATAAAACTTCGTAATGACAAGGAAATAGTTACGTTTGTTTTTTGTTCATCATAACCACACAATGGAATGCAGCATAGCAGAGCATTATGGAGTGGATCCCATTTTTTTCTATAGTTTCCTGCCAATGCCAATGCACTTTGGGGACTCAAAGAGTACAGCTATAACTTTTATGAAAATCATTTTTTTTTATTGGAATTTCTGTGTTATCTTAAACCACAAGGATATGATAACTTTTTTATTTAATGTCTCTTGGGATGTCTTACTTAAACAAATATAAAAACAAAAACTTCCAGATTGTTTTGAGTTGTCCCCAATGCAATTTAAGTAAATGAGAAATGGGGTTAAGTTTTAATGATAGACAAAAATTGGAATGTGTGAAATGTGAAGGTTTTAATATGAATTGCAATTTTCTAATAGCAATCTAAGGTTAACTGTTTTAAAAACAACACTGGATAAGGTTCTGTTGATAGAACTTGTAAAGTGATTAAAAATTGATCAAAAGACAGTGGTGTTTGGGTTTGCATTTTATAAAAAAAATACATTTTATGCTAAAGATCAAATAATTTTTTTTTATTATAACTAGGTATATGGCATATTAAGACCTAAGGTCTTTTCAAATGCAACCTTAATTGCATGGCACTAGTTAGAAGGAATAGAAAGATATGAAATATTTTTTGTTGACACAGATAACTGAGAAATAAGGTTTTTATGGCTGGCGTCCAGTTGAAACTGCAGAGTGCAGGTATATAGAAAAGAATGCTGTCGAACCCACACCTCTAAGTTGGTAGTCAAGCAGTACATCCACTGCGCCATCTCCACCCGTTATTCAAGTAGTAGTAGAATTCAAGAATTAGGTATAGGGTCAGGCTAAGGAAAAATTTAATTTTGAAGAAGAAAAGTCGAACTTTTAGCTAAGAAAAAATAGTATTAAATATTTTGAACTGGTTATATTATGAATATAAGAATTTTTTTTACATTAAACATGAGCCCGAAATTGGCGGAACATGGGAATACAATTTTTACAGAGTCTTTAATTCTACGTGAACTACGAACGATTTTATAACCTTGATCCTAGGAATGTGAAATGTTTATTAAAGTCTAAAGTTGAGACCATTATAACGCTAAGATCGCAAAAATTGTCAACTCTTTTAAGTTGATTACACAACATAAAGACATTAAAGAAGGGCGTACGTTTGCGAGTAAAAGACATGCACAATGCACATTTAGCTTCATGTTGTTGGTAATACACCAATTTAAAACACTGTTTAAGTCTTTTTGTAACAGTTCAGAGTTATTACTTTTATTATAAGATAATCAAAGATAAGCATCATCAGCAAACAAGAGAAGATCCGAATATTTTATTGCACAATGTAAGTCATTAATAAATAATAAAAAAGGTCCTAAATGGCTTCCTTGAGGAACACCAGAATGCACATTTTTTTTTTTTTTTAAGTTTTATTTTTATAGAAATCAAACTGTGATCTGCAATTTAAATATGATTCCATATGATGCGATGTCAGTTTGACACCCTGCAGTTTTTTTTTTAACATTATATAGCAGATTTATAAAATAAATTGTACCTACATTACAAAATACATTCCTACTGTCCAAAAGTATATTCTAAATATATAAAGATATTATATATTCAGAATATACTTTTGGACAGTAGGAATGTAGGAATTATTTTGTTTAAGATCAAAGTGGATGGCGACGCTGTGTTGCGTTGAACCTTATCATATATAACAATAAATAATCTCGCAGATTGTGTTTTATGACTCACATCTGTTAGCATGGTCATAAGATTTTTCAATAGTAATTAAAATAGTAATTCAGCCGGTCGAACGCTTTTGCAAAATCCAAATATGCGACTTCCTGTAGTTTTTTTTTTAACATTATATGGCAGATTTAAAACAAACAAAATTAAAAGCCGAAAATAATGGTACCTGCTATACAAGTGTTTAAAAACCGTTAAGAAAAACTGCATTTTCTTAAAAACGACGTCTACGATTTTCTATTAATAAAAACGTTCTGCAATACAATGGTATCACTCATAGAACCTTTTTTTTTTTATTTTTGACTATCTCATTATCTGTTGAATCGCTTTTAATGTAATTTTTAAAACAAGAGTTTTTTAATAATTTAAATTTATAAAATTTAAATTGCAGATCAAAATTTTCAAAAAAATTAATTTTACATTTTTATAAATATTCTTAAAATCTATTTTTTTATTTACTTTATTTTATTTTTCCGCTATCGCCTCCTCGTGGAGAGTCGTTCCAACGAAGCAACCAGAATGCTTCTAGGAATTTGGGATTTTGTCGATCTGACGAGGGTTTTATGATATTTTAAAAATGTTTTGGGCACTATGACATTGATTTTGGGCTTCGTGGCATTTTTTTTTTTATTAAGTTTTAAGGCGATATGACATTTTTATTGTTTGATCGTTATTACCTCGGGCAAAAAGACCAAACGCTGATTTTAAAATGGAACTTGATAATACCCAAAAAAAAAATGTCATAACACCCAAACTCTCGGTAATTTTGGCATTAAGGTTTTAGACTTAAGCCATATTTTTGTTCCCTGTATATAATAGGCCTGTTTTTTTGCAAGTCCATAAAGAATAAGACAAAAAAAACGACATCGGAGAATAGCAATTTACATGTAAATATAACTAACGGGTGATTTTTTAGCTGGTATGGTTTTGGCAACACTGGTTTTGACAGCTGACGTGTGTTTAGTACCTTGTGTCACTGTCAAACAGCTTCAGTTTGGTTTGCAATTTAACCATGGATCGTCTTACAAATGAACAACGCTTGCAAATTATTGAATTTTACTATCAAAATTCGTGCTCGGTTCGAAATGTTCATCGCGCGCTGCTTCCATTTTATGGTCGGCATTCTCGACCTTCTGAGCAGTCTATTCGGAAGAATGTGACCAAATTTCGCACCAAATTTACTTTGTTGGACATTAAACCACGCAGCCGCGGTCAACATTTGCATGAAATTATCTTTAAACATTAAATTGCAAGGTTCAAACTATCGATTCAAATAAATATTTCATTCATTTTTTCGAATTTTTTGTGTTTTTTTTTTTTTTAAGTTCTAAACCTCTTAAAAAATCACCCATTACAATTCAAATCTATTATTGATTCAGCTAACACCAGATAATTTTCGGGACTTAACTTAAGTCCCGATAAAAACTGTATTACCGGCACTAATTATTATTTTGCTATCGATCTTTTGTATAGAAACGTCAAATTATCTGAGTCATCAAATGGAACAATTTATTTTTGTGAGAAAAAAATGGCGGTCATTATCTTGGAATTAAGTTGGTTTGCCTATAAATGACTTGAAATTAGATTCTATGTTTTTATTTAATTTTATTTCATTAAGAGGAATAATTTTCTATATGAGTGATGGGATTATTTGCTATGATGACTTTGGTAAGTCTCAATGTCATTTTTTCGTCCAACTCCATATCGACTTGCAAAAAAACACGCCTTATGTTTCTAGAAATATTGTTTGATCCTCTCTGGAGAAAAGCTCATAGGTCTTTCACTAAAACAAAATTAAAAAAAAAACAAGTTTTTATGACAGTTTCTATTATGACAGTTTATTTTGTCCGTTATGTTCGCTAATTTGTTTTAACTAGAATTAATTACCACGTTTTGTATGCGCTTCTTATGCATTCATATGTATTTTCGAATGAATTGAGAGCATTTTATAAAAATGTTTGCTCTTAGAAAAAAAAAAAATATAAAAAGCTTACCTTACTCTTACTCGTACATCGCAAAAATAAAACAAAAAAACAAAAACAAAATAAAACACTGTACAAATTTCTTATGAAATTTAAAAATCACTTTATTTTGTATTCTTTTTGTTTTACAATTACCTTCGTTTATATAAACTCTAATTAAATCTAAATAACAATTGAATATAGTACATATATTACAAATGCATTGCTGCCATCTTCCAACTATCATGATGGTGGCAAGCGTTTTATTATTCCGATAAAACACATGATATGAGCAAATAAAATTGACGATATTTTCAAACTCCAGTGCCATTGCTTTCTCGTGGCACTGCTCTTCTGCATCGCAGCTGGATTCTCGTCTGTGAAAATGAAAAGAAAAGGACATCAAATCGAATTGCAAAAAAAAGTAGATTAAAACCAATTTCAGTGCAAAAGAGTAGTGGTGCACAAAAAAAGTATATGTATAGTATACCTACACACATCGCTGCATCCTCAACGATAGAAAAACTCACCATTGATTACATGAACCATAACGCTGGCTCCTTCCGCCGTTGTTGGCAAACAAGTGTAGTTCCCTGAATCAGCTGTTTGAGCGTTGGCAATACGCAGCCTGGTTTAGTGCCCATGAAAAGAAATCGCATTTGATTAGGAAACACAAGGAATAACTAGATAGTTATAGTGAAGTGAATTTGAATAGTTTATGGTTGAACACCTCATTCGAGGACTTTCAATTTGCTTATACAATATAGTACGTGTATGATTGGGAATTGTGTGTGCGGGAATTTTCACGCTCTACTAACCTCGATTTTAGGATATCACCTAACTGGGATTCCATGGAAATGCGTCGTGATAGATCGATTGCTGCATCATTTGGATGCACGGCGAACGGTGTGATTATGTAAGGTCCTCGATACCAATGAATTGGTCCAATGTCCTGTGATGAGGGCTGTTTCACATGACACGTTAGAGTAATGGCACTACCAACTTTGACATATAGATCTGGTGGTCCCGATATAAATGCTTGTGAATCAGCTGGTGTAACTGGAAAATATATAAAATGGTTATATGAGTTTTTTGGTTAGGAGAAACAGTTTTTTATAACAATTACATTTTTGCTGATTAGCAAAATGAATATTTCATTGTTCCTGGACTGGGGGCTTTTTCCAACCAAATTAAATGGTGGAAAAAAAATGTATGGTAGGACTTATAGTGGGAAAATATTCCAAACGTATTTTTATGGGTGTTTGCGCGTATTGGGACTTCCACCACTCAGTGCTCGATTCAGCGCAACGCGGACTCAATCCATTACGTGGATAGCCACAATGCGCGCGAACAGCTCTTAACGCATTGTGTTTTCTTCACAAAGGAAATGCAACCCAGTATTTCAGAATACTGGTTTTTTGTGCTTTCTTTTAAATTGTCAATTGGCATTTGATTAAATTGCATTCTAAATTTGTCCATCGCCCAAGTCGGCTTCTCCAATTAAAATGTCTATTCTACTTAAATCTATAAATTAAAAGTAACTTACAATATTTGTCTATTAAATACTAAATAAAACACTTATAAACTATTATGTTGGATTTCTCTAGTCCGACCAGAGGATATTTTTCGTGGTTGCAGTTTGTTGCTGAGTTGGTTACAGAGGTTGGTGCTGTTGCTGGCTGCCACTGCTTATACGCAGCCCATTGTTCACTAATTGGTAGTAAGTCGAGAATATTTATTTTGAGCAGATTGTACCGAAACAATGGGAAAGAAACAAAATATTCAAGATTTAAAGAAATAAATATGTATGCTGGTACTCCACACTTAAAGCTAAGTACAGACGATTATCAGATCTTACAATATTTTGCCATATCTTTCAGTAAAAAATTTGTCCAAAACTTACAGTTTTGTGTGCCAGAAACGTGATTTTCAGACAACGATATGATTGTCAGTTATGTGACAATCGTCTGAACAACCAATTTTTTATTATTGGTCGCGTTCGGGGATCACTCCAAAGCTATCCGGATAGGTTTGTGCTGTTGTAATCCCTTGTGACAAAACAGCTGATGCAACAGCAACCCAACGTATCTGAAAATTTTTGGGAAACTGATCCAGGAAATCGAAACGCAGTTTGTGAGATGCTTTGTCTTTTTTTTAGCAATTTTTCTTCCTTGCTGTCATCCTTAAAATAGTTGCAATTTTAATATTTTTTATTTTTATTAAAAATTATTTTAACAAAAAATTCTCCACTGACAGCTGCTTTTAACTTGTCTGACAATGTCTGTCAAAGGCTCAACCAATTTTTCGTAAACAAATATCTGCCAACCGTGTGAACTGATAATTTCAACCATGATAATATTTTCAGAAACGTCATTGTCAGAGAATTGTCAGCCAACTATCTGACAATGAAATTGTAAAACTTGGAGGAAAAAATCTGCCAACCGTGTGAACAGACAATTTTTCATTGAAAGGTATTTGCTCAATGGCAGCTATTGTCAGAGTACTGACAGATCTTACAATAGCCGCGTTTTATTATCTACGAATCTGGATCGGGATCATCTCTTAACACGTAATACAACAACAACTTTGGATCCTGCTCTTTATCTGGATCTATTTTAAAGATCCGAAAATAAGTTTTCACTCTGGCGGGTAGGTGGCTCTACAGTCGGTTGAGAGTACAAACTGTAGTGCAAAGAAAAAAGACAAAAAAAATAAACAAATATAAGAAAAAAGAGATGAGCAACAACACTGTTGTCATTAGGATCCGTATCGTTTTATTTTTATGGGAAGATCCTGATCCAGATCCGTAGATAATAAAACGCGGCTAATATTTCGTAAGATCTGACAATCGTCGCTGTACTTAGCTTTATAGTTTCACGTTTTCAATTCGATTTTTTCACTCTACAATTACTATGGCTAGGTTTGTACTTGCAAAATCGATTCAATTAATACCCACCATAAAAATTGAAACAAAAATCCTTCTTTATTTAAAGCCTTTTCATTTGTAGGTATACTTGATAATTAAGAGAAATTTTTAATTTGTGGGATATTTCAACCTACATTTTATGGTTTCGAATTTTTCATATTTTTTTATGAAACCGATAGGCATGTCAAACCAAAAGCAAAGTAGATTTTAAATATTAAAAAGAAATATTTTATTTTTATTATTATTCACAAATTTCTTCAATTAGTGGATATAATTAAATTTAATATAAATTTAATTAATAAGAATTTTCAACAACTCAACTGAAATTTTCTGCAAAAAACGTGGCTGTGTTACAAATTAAATTGAATTCCAAATATAAATCAGATAAGATTTCTGTACACATGTATTTGTTTTTTTTTTTATCACCAATTCACAGATAAAATGAAATTAAGTAAATATTTAAATGAACGCAAATCAGCTGCAAATCAGCTCAGTTTATTAATTTTTTCTTTTTGTTCTTCGAAAAGGTTTCTCTTATTAATTAATCTCGTCACATACTATGCCGCATTTAATTTGCCATGTAATTAGTTATTCCAACAAATCGCCTCTAATTCATTCGAATATCATTATCACAGAGTGCGGAATGTCTTTATAACCATTTGACCCTCTGTGGAATAATTTTGTGATTTCAATCAATTAGTGGGTCGTTCTCGTTATCATCTTTCACATCAATACGACAATTTGAGCGTAATCAATTGCATAATAATTCACAGCTTTTGATATTCTAAGAATTGTTACACACAAATATACATACACAAATCTAATAAAACTTAATCATTAATAGTATAGGTATATAATTTGTGTAGAGGTATATGTAAGTACCTATACCTTCCTTCCTTCCTTCCTTCCGGAATGTCAGTTAAATCATTTGCACAAATAACTGGACTACATCAAGGAAAATCCAATTAACACACCCTCGTCGCCATCCCCCCTCCACTCCCCCAACCACTCTAATGTCGATTCCATTACAATTTTTCTACCACAATTTCCCTTTCGATATTGAGAAAAGTCCTAATTTATTGCTCTATATGTACTAGTACATCATGACTACTATACAACAACAAAAAAAACTAAGGTTAAATAATTCTTTGAATTACCATCACACATTCAGTGGACCATTCAAAATCACAGCAATAAGCACAATCCGTTGGTAATGATTCCATTTCATCACCAAGAACCAAAAGAAAAAAACTAAAATAAAATACAAAAAGCAAAAACATTATTTCCCTCTTCAGGCCAAAGCCAAGCCATTGTAACCAGCTATCCCTAATATACCAACTAACACGATGACTGCTATCGACCAACTTGAGGCATATATACATATATACAACACATCAGAGCGTCAAATCATCAGAGAAACATGGCAACAGACCTGCCTGCCCTGACACAAACCCAACACCCTGGAGTTCAATTCCAAACCCCTGGGATCTATATTGGGGAAATGGGGTAAATGAGGCTGGGACTGGGGCGGAAGCCAGTTAAGTTTGTTTGATGGGATTGATGGCTTCTGGATCATCAACGTAAAATGTCGGCAATGTCCACCATTTGTTTCAATACCGCAATTTTATGACTTTGTCCGGTAAATATAGCGCCTCACTACCCTATACCTTGTACTGGCTTCTATACATACATAAGGAATAAATGGCAATGAGCCTTTTTCCGCTTCTGGCTGAAATAACTTATGCTGCTCACTGTTTTCTGTATACCTATTACCTATACTGATGCTGTTTCTGCTTTATTCCACAACAACGATGGAATGGAATGACTTTGGTCTTTGGAAATGCTACTGGAGTGTAATACATTTTAATATATACGTTTGTTTCAAAATGATGACGACTTCAGGAGGAAAATTGAGGAGTTTATAGGATTTCTTCTTTGTAGGTCATCATTGGATTTGAGTTTTTTAAAGCTGGTTTTTTGGTTTTGAAAACTTTTAACTGTTAATAAAGGTGAAATAATGGCAGGGATGATGATTACTTTTTATTTTTATTCTTATCAAAATGTCTGCGTTTAGATAAAAGTTTTTTTTTTTTTTTTTTGATTTTAATGAAATCAACGGAAATGAAGATGGATCTGTTAACGGTCTTACATATAAAGAGCTGTTTTAAATCCGATTTATATATTTTGCTCTTAGAATGCATTAAGCATTAAATAATAAAAGCAAAGACCATTAAAGGAAGAGGTGATTATTTGGATCCAGGTGGCGATGGTGGCGCAGCGGCAGTGGACAAATTCCCTGCAGAAATGTTACAGTCAAACTGTAGTATAATTTTGAACTTCACAAAAAAGGCTCTTCAACATATGCGAAGCTCAGAACTAAAAAGATATATTTATATCCAGCTCCTTGGATTGGAGTAATATTAATAGGATCTTCAATATTTTTTTTTTACGCCGATCGACTTTGCTGCGGGGTTAAAAATTAACAAGGGCATATGGAGATCTCCTGATCAATCAACTGTCAACCAGAATGATCGGTGCAGTGCAATAATCCCCAGAGGGCTTTTTTCCTTTATTATTGGTGTTAATTCTTTTTTCTTGTAGGTTTCAATTTTGACTTTGCAAAGAGTTTCTTAAGCAACAGTTACTTGGGTGGCCCTCTTCACGGGTTCCAAAGACTTTTAACACCCTCTTTGGGTCCACCGTCCCGTTCATGCAACTCTTTTTCTCCGTTAAGGGTATGTTCAGTGTTCAATGCCAACAGTTTTCATAGAAAACAACTTATAAAGTTAAAGAAAAGTGTATGATTTATTGAATCAAACATTAAGTATGGGTCTTAATGTCAATTCAGAAAGGCTTAATAACTCTCACGGGTCTTAATACTTTTTTATGGTGGATCTTATTGCACTTCCAAAAAGGAAATAAAGCCCGCAGGTGTTATTTTCTTTTCTTTTGAGAAATTAGATCCACTGGTTTTATTTTGGTGAGTCTTATTGCACGGCACCAGATTGATTAGGCTGCTTTTAGACGACTGCAAATTTAAACGAAGTTTCTCTTTTGAGTTTCTTTCGGATTGCAAAGTCCATTTAAAAGCTGCAAATTTTAATTGCTGCAATTTTTGTTAAATGAGAAGGAAACATCTCTTCACACTGTTTACTCCGCTTATGTCTCAAACAATAATAGGAAAAAGCTCAAAGAAGAAAGAGCGATAACTTTGCAATTATTTTAACCTCTGCAACTTTGTTTACCGTGGCCACCGCATACGTATCCCGCCAAAGTCCATAAAAATCGCAGGGGGTAATTGCAGCGTTCAAAAGCAGTCTTACATTGCAATTGACACAACTCTCGACAGTCGCTGTATCTTTGAGATTATGCAGCAAAGACTTAAACTCCCTTAACTATCCCGTTCCTGATATAACTACATAATATATCGCGCACAGGCATTGGCGGACATTTTTAAGATGAATTAGAGCGTTTAAAACTGTTTTGGGTGGAAAATTCCAGGTGAACAACGAACTGTACGGACAGTATGACAAGGGACGAGGGACGAAAGATGACACTCACTTGTGTTGAATAGAAATAAACACTATTACTTGGACTCAGAAAATATTTATGGGGATGCCGGAGGGGCGGCGAATTGCAGTTGAGTAAGTGTGTAAATTTAGAGACAGCTGTCTGGATAGGGAGACCGAGTCTGATGGAGAAGCTTGTTGGTTGAAGACCCTATAGGATCTATAGGGTAGGGCGATACAAGACTCGTCACCGTGTCCTTAAAGAGTCGAAAAAGTTCAGTAGTGGCTCGTTATCAGTTAACTTAATGCTAGTTCCAAGAATGTCAAGTTAGCGAAGCAACATTCAATGAAAGAGAAAATGTTTATACATATGTATGTAGGTGAATAACTTGCCTTAATAAGTTTTAATAATTCTTAAATTGTTATGCCATGTTTTTTATTTGCTTTTTTTTAATTTAGGGAAAAAAAAAATAAAAACATAAGGAAAAGATTGCACGAAAAATTTAGAATTGTCAAAAATAATTAAAGATGAACCATAACGTTACATCATAAAGTAAATAAACCTGTTGAACGCAACAACAAGCAACTTCTGAACGCAGCCCGAAAGTTCAACTCAAGAAAATCGCCCATCTACAACAAAATAAAGATGTCACAAAATTTGACTGGCATTTTTGACACATGGCATTTGTGTCTTTGGTACGTCAAAATGATTTTAACCAGGTATACACAAATTTTACATTAACAGCATCGGATGAACAAGGGGTAGATCTTTTCATGGACCGGATAAAGCTGGCGACAAATAAGGTGGTCAGGTTGATGTACATCAATGAAGGAAACCCATTTAATTTTAACCATTAACTTTTAACATTTATTCTTTAACCTTTCATCTAAAATCTTTTAATATTGACTTTCAACATTTAGCCTTCAACTTTGTACCCAAGACAGAAAAGGAAAGTAAAACCTACCTTATTCTCACCATTCACAATATATCTACCGCCTGCAAATATTGTTCCATCTTTTTGAGCAACAAGACTATACTTAAAATCAACTATCCTGGATCCACCATCCGCGCTGATAAGACAGCTAAGCATGATTGAATTAATTTGCTCCTCTTAACCATCAAAACAATGTATTACCACTTCAACAAACTGAAACATGCAATTTTTCAAAAAGTCCAACTTAAAAAAAAAACCCTATCCTCTATAGAAATACCTAAACATATAACCAAATTGATTTATTTGCCACTAAACTAGGTACACGACTTCGATAAAAAAAAAAAGAAATAAAAAGAAGAAGAAAACAATCACTTATACCTCCTAATATTCTAACACCGTATTCTTGACTATGCCATCATTAATCCGCCTTCAGTTTGATACTCGCAAACTCATGACAACCCACTCCCAATTCCCACCGCGGTTAGACGATGGTAGATGCATGTCGTGGCGGGCTTTGCATCAGCCACTCGCTTATCCTCATAAAACATTTCCACAAGCCACACAAACATAAAGTCCTTCACATAACCAAACTATGATGGTTGGTGTTATCCTCAAAATACAAGGACCTTCTACCGCCACCGCCAGCCACTATCCAAAGAGATAGAGAGAGAGAGAGAGAGAGAAAGAGACAATGACTAATGGACTCTACACGGTGCAGTGGTGGTGAGAAAACTTCCATGTCGTCCCAAAATGCATTGTCTTGCAACAACTGCAACAAACTAAAAAAAGAAAAAATAATAATAATAAGTAGACCAGAGGTAGCTACTTCACATCCCTTGTTACGACTTTTTGTGGCACTACCTCATATAATAGGAGTGTAAAACAAAAAAAAAACAAAAAAACAATGAAATGTGAACAAAAAAAAAATAAACGAACAAAAATGTGGCACACTGGTTCAAAGGCTCCACCAACATTATTATACCGCCACCAGCATCACCTAACATAAATTCCTGTCCTAGAATATTTTCAGATCATTACCACAAAAACGTTGCCCCAGATGTTGTTGTTCATGGAACGATGGCCATCATGGCAGGTAAAGGGGCAGGGGCAGGAGCAATAGCAGTAGCAGTAGCAGGCAGCATAACCAACTAATGATTACAAGTCAACATCCTTGAAAACATCTTTCACTCACCTATGACGTTTAGCCGGAATGCCATCGAGATTTTTGGCTCCGTATTCACTTGGCACTCATAGATTCCGCTATCTCGGGGCTGGGCGTATTTCACCTGCAAGGACCAGTCCTTTGAGTCCTGTGTCCGTATGACCTATAACAAAAAAAAAAAACATTATTATATGCCTCTTTCATTTAGGATTTCTGGTTTTCAAGATATCACCTATACATGAATATTTATGTGAAAACATGTCTTTGTATTTTGGGTTTTAATTAAAGAAAGTAAGAGGTAGGTATAGTGTTGTTGGTAATAGTTAAATGTTGATGCGTTTTTCTATGCCTATAAAATGTTTCATGTCTGTAAAGGTGAATTTCAGAGAAGGTCTTGAGAAAAGTCAATAGTTTTTCTATCATATCCAGAGGGCAGAATTCTCAGAATTTTTTGTAAAATTATAGTTTAAATTTTTGTATGATGTTGAACGCGTATAAGCCTGGATCTCGAAATCTGAAAAAAAAAATCCCATAAGACTCTTTTGTATCTGATTGCTATACTTCAGAATTAATATTTATTTAAAGAGTTGGATAGTTTTCCTTTAATTACTTTAATCTTATAGCTAAATCAATTTTTCTTCTTGGAGTAGAATTATATAAACTTTTAGCTTATTCTCTTTTTTTAGCGCATCTTATTGGGAGACGCGTTCTCATAGCAAGAGATATTCGAGGTGAGAGCCCCCAATAACTAGGCAATTTAACACTTTTAACAGTATTATAACAATCTCATAGTATTCTTAAAGATTAATTTAAGCTCCCTTACATTAATCTAGTTAAGCTCCTGGAGCGTCTTATGAGAGGAAAAATGTTACTTGGGAGTAATCTGGATGACTGAAACAGAGTGTTCGGTATCTTAGAGGGTAAAAGCCACAAAATGTTGATAAGTTAAATTAAAAACAAATGTTTAAAGCTTATTTCACAATACATAAGTAAATCTCAGACCAGTTTTTTGACACATAAATATTAGCTCAGGCCACAGAGTTATTATATGTCCACAAGAGAAGAAATCACAGTTTTAAGACACCCGAATAGGTTATTAATCGAACTTTCTTTTTTTTATTGGTTTATGGATTTATGACCCTAACGCCCATATTATTCATTCGATACATCCAGATTAAAACTTAAACCCGGATGTAAATTATAAAAATTCAATGTTAATACATCCGGATTTAAGTTTTAATCTGAATATAGGTATCGAGTGAATAATATGGCCGTAAATAATTAAGAATTTTACTCAGAGATTGTGAAACAGAACCTTAATGATTTAACATCCGACATTTGTGCATGAGAATAAGTTTTGGATTTGTTAAAAACATCGAATTCGATATTTAAACCAAGCCTTTAGAATGGTAGAGAACACAAAGAAGTGGGTCCCAACAACCGACGGTTTTCCGACTCTATTATATTATGTTTGTGGACGGGGCTCACAAGTCAGAGAAGCTCTTATGAGGTTGATTGCTTGTAAGGTTTTTGATTCGATAAAATTTTCTGTATTCTCAGACAATCCTGGAAAGAAACTCACCACAGCAAGGTGAATTTTTTTTATTGTGATTTTTAAGTTCTGAATTTTTGTTAAATAATTTTTCTTCCTGATTTTTAAATGTCAAACCTAAGAGTGGTTAGCTATTCAAAAGGAGATCACAATTTTAATAGTTCCTGTGACGTTCGCAAATTGTGGTGGTGCAACCAAAATACGGAAATCTCATAAAATGAATTTCACCTTACTTCTTGTGAGGTTGTTCCGACTTGTGTGGTATCAGTGAGGTTTGCCAAAATAGGGCCTTATGCTTTATTTTGGCATCAAAAACTTCTTAAAGTTAATAATTAAAATTTTAAATTATCGTTTTCAAATATTATTTTCAATGATAGCTATAACTGGTACCTTTACCAAAATAAATCATTAAAACCAATTAATCAAACGAATCGTATAAAAACAAAATTCATCATAAAATATTAAGTCTCAAAAAGAAATATCCATCAATCAATAAAAGCTTATGTTATCACTCAGTTTGTATTTTTCTTTTGTAATCATTGAAATGTTTCTTCAACCATAAATCAAAACTTTTATTTAACCTATGTACCTATGTGAAAAAAAAAATAAATGGCTCTTATAGTGTCAATAGTTGTCAAAATAGATTTTGGTATTTCTAAAATATTTTTTAAAAACCGATCGAAAATTTTTGAATTTAATTCCTTGACCTTGAAATAAATGTCATTATTTTAAACAACAACCATTCTCTTAAAATTCACCTCAATTCTAAAATGAGAACTTATATTATAGCTTTTTTTTTTATGCATGCATAACCTTAACCAAAGTATACCTTAAAGCGTTCATCTGATGTGTAAGTTAGGATGCCTGCGCTTAGTATATGCAGATCTCGTTTCCGTATCCAAGATATCTATAAAAATAAATTGAAAAGACAAGAATATATATGTATGTATGAAAAAAAAAAATAGAACCGGAAACAGGATAGAGTTTGCAGCAACGAAAATGAGAAGCAAAGCATAATAAAAAAAAAAATAAACCCAACATCACTATACAAATTTCATTTTTTTTTCTTTTCATGCGTCATCTTCATGTTCATCTTCATAATATTTCCCAAGGGCAAGTAAGTATATATATAGTGGCATAAACGTCAGTTGGGAAGGAACACAAAAAGACAAACGAAAACGAAAGAAAACTTTTGAAGGAAGTTTTCATGTCCTTCGTTGCGAAAGACAAATAATAAAAGCATCTAGATACACTTAAATAGGATGTTATAGAAGATGGAAGAGAAAACAAAAAAAAAAAAAATAACTATAGTTGTTCCAACAAACAAAAAAGAAAAAAATTATAAAAATAAGGAAAAACGGAAAATAATAGAGAATAGAATAAAGCAGGGCATTTCATTTTCAGGATGATGTAACAGAGGATATAATGTATTGTCTCCCGGAAGGGGATATGACACTTATTCTTCTTATTCCACTTCTGTTTTTTTTTTTTGTTGCTTGTTCTATCAAATACTAACCGACTTGTCACCTAGCTGTTCGACACGACAGTTAATTGCTGCCGTTTGTCCAGCTCTCGCTGTGATATTTCTGGGCATTCCAAAGTCAAATACAGGTTGAGCTGCCAATGTGTTCGAGTGTCCAAGGTTTTCGTAGTCGTCTGAAGATAAGGCAGTTGGATTATCGTCTCCTAGTGCTAAAAATATACATATATAATATATGTATGTAAAAAAAAAGGACACAATCTGAATTAGTTGGATGAAGATTAGAGTCGTTAAAATTCATGAGATAAATTGTCATTAAAAATAATGGATGTTTACTTTAGCATAAAATTTTAGTTTGCAAAACTTAATTGGTCCATACTTGAGTTTGGTTTGGGTTCCATTAAAAAACAGTTTTTGTTTTTTTTTCTTTTCTTTTGGGACGATGAACCAAAATGTTGAGGGTATTTTCGTGTAAGCTTTGTGTTTATATAGAACTATTTTCTTTGAGATGGTAACGACAGAAATTCGATTTAATTCAAAAATCTTTGCCCATTATTATATAATGGTTCGTGACATTATGGTTTGAACATGATTTTCAGGTATAGGACATCCTAAGCTATTTTCGGATGAATTTTTACACCGGGTGGTGAGTGAAAGCTTAGATATTGATGAAACTGATGCTTGGGGAAATCTTCTGCAATCACACCGAAAGGTACTTCGTAAAAATCTCTCTTGCAAAACATAATGAACCATTCTCTAATCAATTAAGATTTTTGAATCGAACTCAAAACTTACCGTACCTACTTATAAAAAACGCTTAACTCTCCTCTTACTCCTGAGTTAATAAAATCATAGATTTAGGGCCTGTTTCACAATCTCTGAGTTAAGCTCTAAGGAAGCTAATTAGAACTTTTTTGACATAAAATTGTTGGAAAACCTATCAAGAAATTGTTCTGATTTGCTTACTCAGAGATCGTGAAACGAGCACTTAAAGTTAACTCGTGAGTTAAAATTTCTTATTAATAAATACAAAATCACCGTTAACTGATGTTTATTATAAGAAAATCTATTACAATTAGGAATAATATTGTCTTATGTGTGGGGGTGGAGGGGCTCCATTCACATTGTCAGTTCTTTATAATTTTTCTCTCACTTAACTCTTTAATTTCTATACTTTTTTTACTTGCGATAAAATAGGTACCAATTATGGCATGTTATGGATTCTTAAAAAAAATCGAACTGGAGGTTTTAATCAAAGTTGACATTGCGATGAAGTCGAAGTCGAAAAAAATGGGTCTTGCAATTTTTTGTGTCTGTCCTGTCCTTTCGGCTGCAGCCTAAACGATGGGTCGATTTTCTTCAAACTTTGGTACCTTGAGGTTTTGGGTATTCCCCCCATACGTTTTTTTCATTACAAAATTTTGTATCAAATTATGAAAATCTTATTTTTCTCAAAAACGTGCCCAAAATAAAAAAAAAAGTAAATTTTTTTCACAAAAAGGCTACAATTTTGGTACCTTCCATAGAACCATTTTTTTGATTTTCGATTTTCTCAAAAATAGCTCAACTGATTTTGATCAATTTTTTTATAGAAAATTTTTCAAAAAGTTTTAAAAGTATTCCAAAATTTTTAATTTTTTTTTTTGATTTTTAAAAAAGTTTAAATTTTTTTTTTATTCGAAAACGACTTGGTCGATTTTTATTAATTTTGGCACCATGCAGTTTTTTAACATTATATAACAGATTTTAAGTAATAATTATTCTTATGACCAAAAATAACGGTACATCCCATACAAGTGTTTAAAAACCGGAATGGAAAATATAATTTTTCTCATAAGCGGCTCCTACGATATTGATTAATTTTTATATATAAACTAATACTAATACGATCTACCATATTATTGAAAAAAAAAAAAATGGTACCTCTCATAGAACAATTTTTTGGGTTTTCGACTATCTCATTATCTGTGAACCAATTTCAATAAAATTTCTTACACAAGAGCTTCTTATAAGTTTGAATAATATATTATATAGCGTATCCAAATTTTCATAAAAAAAACAATTTTGGTTTAAAAAAAAAATCAATTTTTAATTTTTTTTTTTTCATAAATTGACATTGTGTAAGAAATCCGATGGTGTATGTGAAAGTTATGAAATTTTATCAAAATCTTTGGAAACTACTTCCTCTTTATAATACAAAAATTGAGGTTTTACTAAAACCTAAACCTTTGATTAAAATACACAAAACTATATCATAAGTGGTTATTTAGTTTTTTTGTATAACACTCATATTATACAAACCATTTTATCAGAATTTCAACCCTTCTAAAACTTATGAACCACATAATAGGGGTTTAATGCGAATAATAATAATTTAGATCGATTGCATCTTTTCTGTTTAAATTTTAATGAAATTGAATTCTCCGAACGGTTATCGTTTAAATATCTCAAACAAACCAAACTAAATATATGTATAATACCCAGGACCCATTACCCAGAAACAATATTATAACATTGTAATTGAACAAAATATTCATATTATAACCTTCAACAACACTATCATCCAGCCAGTCACAGTAAGCCAGGTCCTGTGTATATACACAATACACATTTGCCACACATTATACTCTCAACACCATTTTCCCAAAATTAACGGCATATATAAGCATATATATAATATAGGCAATATCACGTTTCTAATTATTTTATATATTATTATTTCTTATTTGCATTCGAAACGTGATTGTGGCTATTTTATTTTCCTTGATTTGTGAATTAAACAAAAATTGTTCAGAGAGAGAGAGCTTGCGTCCAGTCCATAATAATATGCAGCTGTAATCCATGTGATTGTTATCCATTAATTCGAAGCAAAGTGCCATTTTTAGTACATTTTTATGATCCTGGTTGATTTCAAAATCAACCCGGAAGTTTATGCCATAAAGGTTTTGAGTGCCTTTACGTGCGATGGTATATTATTGAATATGATTTTTTTTTTTATTTGTTTGTCCATCCACGCCTAGCTAGTCGGCAACTAAATTAATGTTTTTTTTTTTTTTTTTTTTTTTTTGTTCTCATATAAAATAAAGTATTATTTAGTATTATATACCTGATGTGTGAGAGTTGATCAATATAATTCAGTAAGAAGGGAACGTGATCTGAATTGGTGATAATTCTTAACAGAATCTCGGGTCTCGAAGTTCTTATAGGCAAAGAAGATAAAGAAAAAATTATCAATTTATTATTTCGACTGTCAAAAGGATAGTTCATGGGGTGGCAACCTCCATTATTATTATCCTGAAAGTGATAAATTTATCGCTTTTTTAGTGACAGTTTCTGTTAGGCACATATTATTATTATTATAGGAATGTTGTTTGTGAAACTTAATTCATTTTTGACACTGATTTTGTGATATAGAAAAAAACATTGGCTTATGAATTTTCATCTGGGTGATATGAGTTAAATTTAAATTGATAAATATATTGCAATTTAAAGACTCTGGAGAGTCTGTATAAAGAGTCTTCTTTTATTTTGGTTTTTAGCCAATTTATCAACGTCTCGTCAGTTATATGAATTTTGCGTGCCCTAATTTAAATTATATAATTTATATATGTTTGTATACCAACCACATAATAAAATAAACAAAATTGTTTAGGCTAAGGATTTAATCATCCATATCTCTGGAGTGACAGTCCTACGCAAAAAAGAATGGATACCTTAATAGTTTTTTCTTAAGCCATGTACTGTAGGATATAAATACTGACACGCGGCGTGTTCAACAATCTCTTGTTGATTTTGTTCGCTCCAAATGCGATAATCATCAATAGTTGTGTTTTTGTTTGCGAAAGCTATTCACAGTACAGTATATTTTTACACGAGTTACAAATACAATATCTGCTGTACAGTTACTGCCAATAAAAGCAGAAGTAAAGAATCCTACTGCGGATGGATTTGTGACGTTTATTCGAATATCGAATGGACTTGTCCAATTTATGAAACTTAAATGAATTTTTGGTTCAAGTTATTTTTTTTATTTTGCTCTTCATTTGTGGCAAACTTTCTTTTACTTGTGTTTTTTTAATCATTCTGACAGCTATTATTCGGTAGTACCAAATGTGAAATATAAAAACTAGGCTACTGCGGACGGGTTTTTTTTTGGAAATATACATATAAAATCAAAAAAAATAAAATTCCAATAAAAATGAACTCTAAAATGAACTGAACACTTCCACTTTGCGATTGGTAATATTTTGACATGTGAAATTAGGTCAGTTCAATTTATTAAGTCCGTTCATTTTGAAATAATTTGTGCATCTTGTATTTGTATGTAATTGCGAGAAT
The DNA here is from genome assembly GCA_951394125.1 of Epistrophe eligans. Classification (NCBI taxonomy): domain Eukaryota; kingdom Metazoa; phylum Arthropoda; class Insecta; order Diptera; family Syrphidae; genus Epistrophe; species Epistrophe eligans. The sequence goes on from OX596030.1 coordinate 12,058,569, forward strand.
TCTCGCACAGGTAGGCTAGTTGTATTTATTGACTCACAAACAATGTATAAACAACGGAAAGAATGCCAGCTGACATTATGGCACAGAACCATAATTTTGGAACCGAATTAAAAAAAAAAAATGGTACGTCGTTAAAGCGTGTATGTCATCACGATATAATTGGCCAGTTTATGTTACAGAGCGCTCAAAAATTTTCCTCCGTCACTTTGACAGAGCAGGAGAGTAAAATATAAACACAAATAAAAATTCAAAAGGTTATTTGGGCAATCGAGCGACGATTCCAAAAAATTTCAGCCCACTTTTTGACGGCAGAAGTGAGGAATTTTCATGAGGAATCGTGTTGATATTTGTGAGAAAGCAGAAATCTCTGAAATATAAACTGGCCAAATTTCAAAGCAACTGAATAAAAATAACTCAGATAGTTTGACAGTTTGTAATCTGACAATTGTTTTGACAGATATAACTGAAGTTCATTTATAGCCAAAATATTATGGTTCTGATTCCCTTTATGTTTCATACGAATCAGTGTATCATTAAGAACATTATTATTACGATGAAACTTTTCTATCTAGTTTGTCAGAGTTCTAAGAATTCAACTGATTAAGACTCAGTATTTCAGTGCGAAATCATTCCAGATTCAACTCTTATTTTCTAATGAAAAGTCTGTTTCAATCAATTTTGAGCCGGAGTTAATTTATCGATTTTTGTAAGTTAAATCTGGATTAATTGAAAATCTATTTTGTTGACAGATGTGTGTTTTTAACACTTAAAAAGTAGATAGGGCGGCACAATGAAAATGGCTTGTTTATTTTGCAGTGCAGCATAGTGTTGCCCTCTATTTTTCGATAGTGAAAGCACAATTCCATATAGTGTCGTACTTTGATTTCGATAGATTTTTGACAACTAACATTAGCCATGTTTTTTTTGGGAATCTATACATAGTACAGTAAGAAATTCCCAAAAAAACGCATCGGCAGTAGCCTGGTTTTTATATTTCACTTTTGGCACTACCGAATAACAGCTGTCAGAATAATTTAAAAAAAAATATAAATAAAAGAAAGTTTGCTACAAATGAAAAGGAAAACAAAAAATAACTTGAGCCAAAAATTAATTATAGTTACATAAAATGGACAATTTTTCAGAAGATATGGTAAGAAAACATAGGAAAAGATATTCTTTCTTAAATAATTCATGAAATAATTGTAGATTTTGCGTGAACTGTTAGAGTCCAGTGAAAGTGGAAACGAAGCTGAAACTCTTCGGCCCTCGCCGCATAAAAATCCAATAACGCTTCAGTTCTTTTTTTTGTCCAGTTCGTTCTAACCCTCCTATCCTACTGATTAGAATTGTTTAATCATATAATTTATATTAATTTTCTTTTTACCTTTTTCCTTTGTCAGACATTTCGGTTTCAGCAATAAAAATAAATTCTTCAGGAAAAGGCAGCGATAAACATATGTTTCAGGAAAGGGGTTTGTTCGTAGATTATGGTCGAAGTAAGTTGTGGTTTATGTATCATGTAGTAAATGACGTCATCGGCGATCATTTTTGTTAGATCATATAATGATTTTTTAACTAAATTCTATGTAGTTCTTCAATCAGAAGTGCATTTAAATGCATTTTTATTTAAATCAAGTTTTAAAAAAACCGATAACGAATAAAATCAATTGATTTTTTTGGTTGAATCGAAAATGATAGATTGATTTTTTTGGTCAATGGAAAAACAGCCATGAAAAACACACAACTACTTTATAAACACAGCCATCGAGATGCAAATAATAGTCAATCCCACCAACATCTGAAAACAAAACCACCAAAATTCCATTCGATACTCGAATAAACGTCACAAACATATCCGCAGTAGGATTCTACTTCTGCTTTTATTGGCAGTAATTCTACTGTGGATGTTGTATTTGTAACTCGTGTAAAATCCTACTGTACTGTGAATAGCTTTTCCAAGAAAACACGACTATTATAATTAATCTTATACACGAAAAAACTACTTCTGAGTTAAATGGGATTAACTAACTGAGGTTTAATTCAGTTCAGAGGTGACTCTTAGTCTCGTAGCGTTTTTTCCTGTTTTTGTGGATAAAATATTTAAAAAAAAGTAAAGTACTTTAATTAATATTATAAACATTTATTTATTAGATTTCCTTAGAACACTCTTAGACAGTTGTTCAGCTACCCATTGTCTAAATAGTTGGACATCGGGTTACGCATTAAAACAGTTGTCTTATTTGTTCCTCCTTTATTCATTAACAACTGTCTTTTGGATACTTTCATTTATCTTATTTTGTTCATTGAATGTACCCACTTTAGAAATAGTTTGGATACCTAACCAAATCGATTAAAAATGTTTATAAATAAGGTTTTAGAGTTGGACAGCTGCCTAAAGTTAGACATCCTTTGGAATAATTTATAAATAAGACAAGTGTTTGAAGAGATTTTGATCTGGAAACTGAAATCGTTATTTAATTGTTGACAAAAATTACAAATTTAAAAATGTACATTACTAAACCGTATTTAAAAAAAAATCTTTCCTTTTCCGGAACGAAATTATTTTAAATCATTTACAAGAACGTTTGGAAGTAAGTAGGTACGAATTCTCTGGTAAAACTTTTTTATTACATTTTTAAATCCACATTATTAATAAAAATAAATTATTTTTTAAACACAATAATGTTGTTCTTATTTTTTTTTTTTTTTTAAGTTTAACAGTTGTTGCAGCATTTTACAGACAAAAATACAAAAACAAACAAAACAAAAAAGTGTAAATTTAATTTAATTCCGTTCGTTTTTATTGTTTCCAATAAAAAAAAATAACTTTTTGTTTTGTTCTTTCTATTTAGTTTTGTTGGAAAGTTTCAACAAGAAAATGCTCCCATTTATGATGTTTTTTTTTGTTTACCCAGATGGGGTGGAAAATAATAATCAAAAATTATTTTGAACGGAAACAAATTTTACAGTTGAAAAAGTTTTGTTGCTTTGTGTAAAAGTTTTTTATTTCAATAAACACACTTTAATTGTCATCAGAGGAAATGTTGTCTAATTGAAGCATAGTGATTGTTTTAAAATATAAAAAAAAATATTTGTTTCGATATGGATATAGCATACACAAACAAATTTCAAAAAATATAAAAGCCACTATATTATTTCTGTAAAATATTGATCCAAAATAATTAATCAACTTTTTCTTTTTTTATAATGAGCTCATGACTTAAGAGCGTATGTGACATTGACACATTGGATGAAAATACTGGAGTGTTAATTAAGAGGCTTTTTAAGGCGTTTTACTCTTTCCAATATTTCCTACTTTAACAAAAGTTTTCTTTCGATTTTAATTTCACCCAAAAAAAAAAGAAATGCAGACTTGAAATTCAGTACATTTTTTGTCTTAGGTCAAATTTTCTATGGAAATGCCTAAAACCATAGACTGCAGTAAAGTTCTCAAAATTAAGTTTTTTTATATTTTTAACTTTTTGAGCACTAAAGAGATTTTGACCTTAGACAAGATTATGTCAAGCTGAACAGTTTTTTTCAAGAATTCGTTTTTTCTCAAAATTGAAATTACTAAATGTTTTTGGAGGGAGGAAATGTGTCCAATATTTGTATGTTTTAGACAAAAAAGTTAAAATGTTATCTCAAACCTGGGCAGATAAAACTGTTGTGTTTTACCAACACTCATTTTTTTACAGATTGACAGTAGATACAGGTTCAAAAATCCTTACAATTTTTGTTCAGTTTTTTTATAATTTTATTTATAAATTAATTTACATATTTCTTAAAATACAAAAAAAATAAATACCTGTGCTTTACTTACATATTTTAAATCCAAACCACTTAAGGGCCATATACCTATAAGCCATAAGAATAAAAACGAGGAAACCCAGTCGTGCATTTTATTCCAATCTTTCTTACATTTCTTGAAATGACTTTTTATAAATTTGTCTTTTCCAAACTAATAATACAACAAATTCTCAAAAAAAAGTTTTCTTTTTTTGAAAAATTGTCAATCAACTTGGGTTTTTGTTAATTTAATCAACACACACATACACACTTATCACTCACATATGTACATATGTACTTAAGCTTCACTTGTCATAATATTTCCATTTTCAAATCCTCAAAAAAATATAATTCCAAACTTTTGAACCAAATCGCCTAAGAATTCGATAAAAATCATGTACCTCAATTTTTGTCTTTGACATTTTTATGTTTTTATTTTATTTGTTTGCTTTAGCCAACGCACGTGTGCTAACTCCCTCCGAAATATACAAATCAAAAATATGTATTTTACATGAAAGAGCAAACAAATCATCAAATTTCAAATAAAAAAAGCAACTTATTCTTTATTTATTCGTCTTTTTTTTATTTTGCTACTGACTGAAAAATGACGTGTGTTAGGCAAACACACTTAGTAAAAATGCTCTCTCACTCAATTTACTTTTTGGAAGTTTTGATTTGGTGAGGTTTATTTTTATTTCCATATAAATTTATATAAAAAAAAGTGACATTTTGCATAATTCAGGTTCAACACTTGGAAAGTTTCAGATTCGAGGTGACAACGGATGTAAGCTAAAACGACTTTTAAACAAAATGTATATAGGTACCTGCAAATCCTTTTTTTTTCTTTTACCTCACCTCAACACTGAATAATTTGGTTTGCTCCAAAATGTGCTACTCTATGGATGGAAGTATGTAGAGACGACTCTCAGATGTTTGATTGAACGAACACATTAAATATTTACATAGCAAAAAAGGATGTCAAAAAGAAACCCTTGGTATATGGTAGCATATACACATCACTCACAATCTATAGATAGGGTGATTTTCATGTGCACTTAACGAACATACCCTTAATTTTATCAAGATAAAGTTTAACAAAAAAAACAAAAAGAAAGAAAATCCTAATCCTTATACAACCAAAAGGAAATTATTACCGAAGAAACTTTATATAGGGACGTATAGCGGAATAGTCTTTAAAGAGATTAGAATATACGACAGCATAATCACCAATAAAATTAATGACGTTGCCCTAGAGGCAGTTTTTTAAGCACAATTCAATAAAGCGACATGAAACCATGAAACGTGCCTTTTAAATATAAATGCCATTCAGTCATCCCACCGACTTGTGTGTATTAAATATATTGCCTTTGCGCTGGGAAACGTGGTTAAATCATTGATATAAATCAGTGAATTATTTCCATTGATTCCACATTTGAAATCGAGTCGAAAGCTGAATCAAAAGGATACCTACTTACCACAGGGACGTAGCTAGGATTTTGTATTAAGAGGTTATTTTTTTGTATTGACTCTTACAAGCATTAAGATTAATCGTTTAAATTTATTAATTAGAGTTATTTGGAATTTCATATTGATCATTTGAAATTGTGACGAATTCAAGGTCTTAAAAATTTCAAGAGAGGGACGTAGCTAGTGTAAGTTTGCTATTTTGTGGGTAGCTAATTTTAATGCATGCGAAATAATGTTGAATAGAACAGTCTTTTAAAACGAGATTAAATAATATGGTACATTTTATTAACTCATTTTCAACAAAAAAAAACACAAGCAACATTCAAGATCAAAAAACTCATCAACCTACACAACGAGCTCCTTTTAAGAGTCTTCTGTGGTTCGTTTGATTAACTTTCGCGCAACTAAGCCGAGATTTAGGCTTAGGCTTAGGATTTCGACATTTAATTGACGTCAACGTCAACGTCAACGTCAACGTCAACGTCAACGTCAACGTCAACGTCAACGTCAACGTCAACGTCAACGTCAACGTCAACGTCAACGTCAACGTCAACGTCAACGTCAACGTCAACGTCAACGTCAACGTCAACGTCAACGTCAACGTCAACGTCAACGTCAACGTCAACGTCAACGTCAACGTCAACGTCAACGTCAACGTCAACGTCAACGTCAACGTCAACGTCAACGTCAACGTTAACGTCAACGTCAACGTCAACGTCAACGTCAACGTCAACGTCAACGTCAACGTCAACGTCAACGTCAACGTCAACGTCAACGTCAACGTCAACGTCAACGTCAACGTCAACGTCAACGTCAACGTCAACGTCAACGTCAACGTCAACGTCAACGTCAACGTTAACGTTAACGTCAACGTCAACGTCAACGTCAACGTCAACGTCAACGTCAACGTCAACGTCAACGTCAACGTCAACGTCAACGTCAACGTCAACGTCAACGTCAACGTCAACGTCAACGTCAACGTCAACGTCAACGTCAACGTCAACGTCAACGTCAACGTCAACGTCAACGTCAACGTCAACGTCAACGTCAACGTCAACGTCAACGTCAACGTCAACGTCAACGTCAACGTCAACGTCAACGTCAACGTCAACGTCAACGTCAACGTCAACGTCAACGTCAACGTCAACGTCAACGTCAACGTCAACGTCAACGTCAACGTCAACGTCAACGTCAACGTCAACGTCAACGTCAACGTCAACGTCAACGTCAACGTCAACGTCAACGTCAACGTCAACGTCAACGTCAACGTCAACGTCAACTTTAAAAAAATCATATTTTATTAGGGCTCCGCGAAATTAGGGTCCATGCAGTAAAGCTCCCATGAAATGAAAAGCCCCAAAAATAAATTAAATTTGACAATATTTATATTTATTTTTAAAAAATAAATAATAACCCAATTTATTATTTTTCATACTAAAGTTTATATTCGAAAATGAAATAATTTACGTCGTAAAAATACTTGCAATGTAATTTGTACTATTTATTTATAGCAAGAACACTTGTCGTTCTCCTGCACTTCAGCAATCTATTCCCCTTGAATTTTCATGTTGCATTCAGCACAAATTCTCAAATGCTTACAAAGCGATTTTTGTCAGCTATTCTTTCGTTTACAAGCATTAAAATAGTTGTGCTGAATGAAACATAAAAATTCGTGTTGAAGACCATCAGCGAAAAACAGAATCGTGTTACTCGCTGATAGTTTTCAACACGATCCTTAAAACAAGATTGCTGGCTTCGAAATAAGCCATATTTTGCAAGCTCTGAGTTATCGATTAGCGGATTTTTTAGCTAAATGAAATAAGGCCCCAAAATGTTATTCAAAATAAAATGAAATTAAAACCCAAATTTAATGTTGGAGTCATATTTCATTTGGGCTTTATTTTATTACGAAATAAGGCCCCAATAAAAAAATTAAATAAGGCCCCAAAAAATTAAATAACGTCCTAACATTCGAGAATTTTCGTTTTTATTATTTTGCATGCATAGGTTTGGCGCCCTATTTCTTTTTTTCTTTTGGACCTTATTTTCTAGGGCCTAGGAGCCTTTATAATAAAATTTCATAAAATCAAAGTAACTTTCACTTCAAATTACTAAGGTACGTGCCTGGTTCTCAAAATTCACACTGGGAAGGTGGAAATGAATGATTACCATTGCTATCTGAATTGACTGTTGCCAGATATGTAGGTATACAAAGATACATTTTCTATATCGTAAAAATGCGCAGATCCAAATACTTTTGCTGGCACCTATAATATTTATCATCAGTTATTCTTGTTCATTTAGCCAATTGAGCAGAAGTGCTTCTAAGATCATGACTCATCACGATTTATTGCTTTTGTCGTCAAAATCAATACTTTAACATTTATTTGCCAGAGGTGAACGGAATATTATTTCTGCTTAAACATATTTTTTTATTTACTTTATTTATCCATTAAATGAAAGTATCTGACAAATGTCACAATTCTTCACAATTACATAATCTATGTGTATGTGTATCTCTTCTCTATTCTTTTATCTATATTAACTTTCACTTATTCTTAATTCATTTGTAAACAAATTCGAAAACATGATCCATTCACACACATGTTCATGACACACTTAACGAAAAAGAAACTCTGAACTGCAAACAAAAGCTTATAGAGTTATCTCTTTATTCCCTTTTATATTTACTATATCTCTTTTCATCGCATAACACAACTCCAACGATAATATTCTTTTGTTTGCGGTTCCATCTAGCAAATGTCAATATTTATAGATTTTCCGCTAAAGGACTCTCAACACGATGATAATTGCAAGAAACATACATAGATATGTATGTACCTACATTCTTACTGATATATAAAAACAGGACTATTTTTTGTTTTGTTTTGTTGCTTGTTTGTTGTTTCTTTATAGGCACTCATTTCGCTATATACTACTTCTTGTGGAAAAGAAGAAAATTGTCAGGAGAATAAAAATGGTGAAAACAAGAAGGAGCACAGTGGGAAGGAGGAGCGGACTTCCGCTATTTTCTTATAATGTTACAAAACCACACTGTCTGTAAGTGGTGTTCAGTTAATTGCCCTTAAAGTGGATTCAATGGTTTGAATAGGCAATTATGTGTATTTGTCTTGTATAGCCGTTGCTTAACTGCTTTTCGTTTTAACATTAAGCGCGTTAATGGTGTTTAACCTTGAGCTTGGTGTTAAACTTTTACTATGAGTTTTATTTTTAATTGTTTTTTTTTTCGTTTCTTTTTTTTTGTGCCAATAATGTTTTCTCAGGAATAAAAAGAACAGATGGTTTGTAATTAGATTTTTAGTTCAAAGTTTAATGTTACTTTTGAGCAAGAACAAAAAAAGCAACCAAGATTTTCAACATTTGGTGAAAAAGGCAAAATTGTTATTTTGGAAACAAAAAAACGATAAGAAAAGATAAAAACATTATTTAATGTCAGTTTATATAGAATCTGTCTCGAGTTATATATTTTTTTGGACATGATATAACAAATAATTGCGTGTTGGGTCTAGCTTTTTGTCACACGTTATGCGAATCCCCCCGAATAAAATAAAATAAAATAAAATAAAATAAAATAAAATAAAATAAAATAAAATAAAATAAAATAAAATAAAATAAAATAAAATAAAATAAAATAAAATAAAATAAAATAAAATAAAATAAAATAAAATAAAATAAAATAAAATAAAATAAAATAAAATAAAATAAAATAAAATAAAATAAAATAAAATAAAATAAAATAAAATAAAATAAAATAAAATAAAATAAAATAAAATAAAATAAAATAAAATAAAATAAAATAAAATAAAATAAAATAAAATAAAATAAAATAAAATAAAATAAAATAAAATAAAATAAAATAAAATAAAATAAAATAAAATAAAATAAAATAAAATAAAATAAAATAAAATAAAATAAAATAAAATAAAATAAAATAAAATAAAATAAAATAAAATAAAATAAAATAAAATAAAATAAAATAAAATAAAATAAAATAAAATAAAATAAAATAAAATAAAATAAAATAAAATAAAATAAAATAAAATAAAATAAAATAAAATAAAATAAAATAAAATAAAATAAAATAAAATAAAATAAAATAAAATAAAATAAAATAAAATAAAATAAAATAAAATAAAATAAAATAAAATAAAATAAAATAAAATAAAATAAAATAAAATAAAATAAAATAAAATAAAATAAAATAAAATAAAATAAAATAAAATAAAATAAAATAAAATAAAATAAAATAAAATAAAATAAAATAAAATAAAATAAAATAAAATAAAATAAAATAAAATAAAATAAAATAAAATAAAATAAAATAAAATAAAATAAAATAAAATAAAATAAAATAAAATAAAATAAAATAAAATAAAATAAAATAAAATAAAATAAAATAAAATAAAATAAAATAAAATAAAATAAAATAAAATAAAATAAAATAAAATAAAATAAAATAAAATAAAATAAAATAAAATAAAATAAAATAAAATAAAATAAAATAAAATAAAATAAAATAAAATAAAATAAAATAAAATAAAATAAAATAAAATAAAATAAAATAAAATAAAATAAAATAAAATAAAATAAAATAAAATAAAATAAAATAAAATAAAATAAAATAAAATAAAATAAAATAAAATAAAATAAAATAAAATAAAATAAAATAAAATAAAATAAAATAAAATAAAATAAAATAAAATAAAATAAAATAAAATAAAATAAAATAAAATAAAATAAAATAAAATAAAATAAAATAAAATAAAATAAAATAAAATAAAATAAAATAAAATAAAATAAAATAAAATAAAATAAAATAAAATAAAATAAAATAAAATAAAATAAAATAAAACAAAATAAAATAAAATACAGTTATTGAAAACTTGAGTTTTTCTTTCGTTTTTATATCTACAGATACAGATACATATCTACATAATACAGAAATTTGCGATTTACTCCATTTTTTTAACAAATCTACTCCGAAATTTTACCACAGAGGTTCTAACCCTGATGCCTGATTCACAATGCGACGAGAAAGCGAGACGTCGACGCGACGTGACATGATCTCTTCACTATTTTCCTCTTTTAATGACGAACTTAAAACATTAAAACAATGAAATCATACATAATGAAGCAATTTTCGTCTTAAAGCTGCGTCTTTCTTACAATTTTTCAAACTTTTGACGCGAAGCACGTGACGACGAGAAATGCTTTATTATTTCGTTGTTTTAAATTCGCGATTAAGAGAGAAAATCTGCGAAGAGTTCTCGTCATGTCGAAGTCTCGTTGTTTTGTCGCATTGTCAATCAGACATGACCGATGCCATTACATTCCGAAAATTAACTGTTTGGTGTGGTTTGTTGGCTGGTGTAATCATTCGACAATATTATTTCAATAATGAGGCTATAGTCAGCATGTTACGGTCAATAGAATTGGTTATGTAGCAAGAGCAATGATTAATGATTTTTCACTCACCGATTAAATGGCATGAATGTGGAAAAGATGTGGTTTCAGCAGAATAATGTTAATCAGTCAATGAACTTAATGAAGGAAGCATTCGATAACCTGTTAATTGGCTTTCATGATTTAACGCCTCTTGATAATTTTTCATACGTAAAATCGCGTCTGGGATGACAAAACAATAATGATTGGCCAATTAGAAAGCAACATTATTAATAATATTTAGAATATTCGGCCACAAATGCTTGAAAATTTGAAAATTTTGTAGTTCGGTGACATTCATTCATCAGAATCAACCGTGATGGGCCTAGGCTCAAGTTGTGTTTTAAAACTTATTTCAGAATAATGTATTCTGTCGATTAAACACAAATAAATATGTACCTAGTTATTTAACGAAATTTTATGTATTTTTTGTCAAAAATCAAAGTTAGTAAATGGCCAAACAAAAAACAAACCAATTGGGTAGATTTATAGAAAAGAGATTATTAAGATTGTTTTTTTTTTTTTTTTTTTTTTTTTGATGAAATATGTTTTGAAAAATAGTACAAAATACTCACGAATACCAGAAATTTCAGAAAATAAAATAAAAAAGTAATAAATAATCGTCCAAATAGTAAACATTTTATTCAGAAATTATAAAAAACTGAATTTAACACTATAAGTTTAATAATTAAAATGACGAAAAATCAAACGCAAATAAAAATTTTTGAATTTAATAAGCCGCCGACACGCCGCCGCTTAGGTCACTTGATACTGTTGAATTTAATTTATATAAAGTCAAATAAATGCGATAATGGTCTATAGAACGCAAAACCTTATCTCTACAAATAATTGTATTTGGTGAAAGTGTTTCCGGCATAGATTATCACTTATTATGTTTTTTATTATGAAATGATATAATACTTTTTTTTTTAATTAAAACGGACATGGTATGAAGATTAAGTGGAAAATTGGTAACTTTACACAAAGTCTTTTAAAAACTACAAACATATGTGTATGTATGTATAAATATTAAATATATAAAATTTTGAGAGCATTTCAAAAAAATGATACGCCATTTTTAAGTATTCATTAATTCGGAGTTAAAAAAATTATTTAAAAAAAAATCATCTACCCCTTTTCGAAATATCGAATTTTCAAAAAATGATTTAGATTTTTTTTTTAATCAAACATTTTATTTTTTAAAAATCTTGATTTGTAATGTTATTTAAACTTATTAAAAGCTTTTGTGTAAGAACTCGGTTCAACAGATAATGAGATATTCGAAAATAAAAAAATCTTTGATAGTTTTGTATCAATAATATGGTACAAATTATTACCAATATTATCGCACATAAAAATTTTAAACAAGATCGTAGAAGTCATTTTTGAGAAAAATCAGATTTTCCTTATCGATTTTTAAACACGTGTATGGTAGGTACCCTTATTTTTTAATTATATAATTTTATATATAATTTCTCAACGATTTTTAAAAGCTTTAAAATAAACTTAGATTTTGATAGGTGGCATAAAATATAGACTCCCATGACTAATTTATTTATTTTATCAGATAAATAGTTTTTGAAATATTTAGGGTCTGTTTCTGTTTCACAATGTCTGTTAAGTTACATGGAACTTATTCGACAATTAACAACCGCATTTACTTTTCACAATATCTAAATGGGTCTAATTAGCAATTGAAGTTAAGTATTTTTCTAACCAGTTGAAGTGCCGATTAGGAAATTAAACTTACAACTAAAATATTTGAATATGTCTTCACTGACACTCATATTTCGATTGAACATACTTAATTGTTGTTAATTAGAGCTCTTACAAACAATCCCCTGGACACTTTTAACACGCTAAATAAAACCACCAACTATTTGATGAATATAAATATTTTTTTTTTTTAATATTTGACATCATTCAAATTTAATTTCTCTGGAAAACTGGAATAACGAACAAATAGCTATAATTGATCATTGTGAAAAGCTAAGTTTATTTGAAAATCCAAATATATCGCGTGGAATAATTTTGACAACAATTCAAATGAGGAAGCTTAAAGTTTGGAATTATAAACTCTTTTTGAAAATAAACTATGAAATGTATATTGTTTTTGGAATTTCGTTTTTTACAATGCCAACTTTTTTTTATATTTGAGTTGTTTACTTTTTGAAGTTTTTCTTAGAAAGGAAAGTTGGAATCTTGTAAATAAAATGAAAAAAAAGCAAGAAAGATGGAATTTTGTAAATACCATGAAAATAAAGTAAGCGGTTGCAAAAATAAAATTTATTTATTTATAGATAGGGTAGTATGTACAGGGCAACATTTTCGCCGGCTACACTGGTCAACCATAAAATAAAATACTAATACCAAAATCTGACCTTATTTCTAGCAAGAACGTCAATTTTTAAATGGGATTTTTGTGTATATATGTATTTTATTTTTTTTTATTTTAAAATGAAAATTGCTCAGAAAATATAAAAAACATAAAAACTTATGTTTATACAATTTGCATAGCATTTAATATAATTAAATAAAAAAAACTTCATATTTATCTACCGTGAACACAAATCGATAAGTATCTAGCTATTTCTAATCAAAACTCAAAAATCAAAAAAAAATATCTGTCCATATTCAAGGACTTACTACCACAGCCGCCATTTAATATTCAATAAATAAAAAATGTTTGATATTTGTGATATTTTAATTTAATGACCAAAACTTTTGTGCAAATAAATAAAAAAAAAATATTATAATCACATCAAATGGTTCAAAAATTAAAATACCAAACCAACCAATTAAAAAAAACACAAACATTAGAAATAAATAAATTTTTTACCTCAAAACCAATTTAATCAAATTAATTTGAAATATTGATTTTGATGGTTTTTATTATATTTGTTTATTTTGTGTTATAACTGTATGGGAAATCATAAATGACGGTGCTTTGTAAATGTTTTTGTGTTAATATTTGCAATTAATTTAACCTAAATAATTCTTTGTAATTTTTGTTTTTTTTTTTTTTTTCTTGAATAGAATTATTTATTGGCACATTTTCTTTATATATTCATATTGATTTTGGAATACGCAATACAGGATCGGCAGTGATTCTCCGTTACAGTGTTCTATTTTATTTTCACGACAGATGGGTAATGAGAAAAGAAAGCACTACAGTTCCAGTGTTGCTGATTCTATAATCAACATAATTATATTTTCTAACATTAAACATTTTCTTAAAAAAAAGTAAAGGGTGTTTTTTTTAGAGATATAGAACTTTGAAATGGAACAAAACTAAGATGATTTTTTTAAATTGACATGAAATTCACTTTATTCGAAAGATTATCTTCTGGTATTATATTTTAAACAGATTTCTGGCATATGGCCGCCACGGCTGGCTCGGACGTAGTCTAATCTGGAGGTCCAATTTTCGATGACTTTTTCCAACGCGGCGAAAGTTGTCCTCCAAGTGGTCAATCGTTTCGGACTTATCGGCGTATAAGACTAGCGACTTCACATATCCCCACAGAAAATAGTCAATTGCACGATCTTGGAGGCCAATTCACGGGTCCGTAACGTGAAAGTGAAACTATGCGGTTACCAAACGTTTCCTTCAATAAATCAATTGTGGCACGAGCTGTGTGACACGTTGCAACGTCTTGTTGAAACCACAGCTCCTGCACATCATGGTTGTTCAATTGATGAACGAAAAAGTCAGTAATCATGGCTCTATAACGGTAACGTTCTGACCAGCATCGTTTTTAAAGAAGTGCGGACCAATTATTCCACCAACCCATAAAGCACACCAAACAGTCAGTTTTTGTGGATGTAACGGTGGTGTCTCAACATACACTTGAGGATTATCATCACTCCAAATACGACAGTTTTGTTTAGTGACGTATCCATTCAACCAAAAGTGAGCTTCATCGCTAAACAAAATTCGCTTATGAAAATTGGGATCAACGGTAATCTTATTTTGCACAATTTGGAAGCGTTTTTCAAGTGTCAGTCTATTCATGTTGAAATGCCAAACCAAACTTAAAATAAATCACTTGACAGCTCACAAAACGGCCGCCAGTTAAAATAGTGTTGCCAAACTTAAAGTTCTATACCTCTAAAAAAAAAAACACCCTTTAGGTACATCAGGGAAACTGCAAAGGGCACGGAGTCATTAATTGAAGGTATAATTTCAATTATTTTGGTTTATATAAAATAAACCAAAAGAAAAAGAAACTACACTTTAAAAATACATGAAAATTTGTCAATTTCCTATAACTTCCCATTTTTTTTAAATTCATTAAAAAACTAAAATTGCTATGAAAATTATAAAAATAAATTTCTGCAATACGAAGCAAAATTCAAAAACTGCTTTAAATTTTAGAAAAAGGTCTAACGTAACTCCTACCAAAAAATATTTAATACATGTTCTGTTTTTATACTTTAAAATTTGAAAAGGTATAAGTAAACATAATTTTAAATTCTTCAACATTCTCATAGGCAAAGATTGAATAATTCAACACCAACCCCCAAAAATTTGTGCTTCCTTTTCCTATACTTTCCTTTTCAAACATTAAAATTTCAAAACCAATAAGACTCCAGTTTCTAACGATTTTTGCCAAGCGATATACATTTATACACTTTATACCAAACACATCACCTAGGTAGTATAGAGTATGGATACCTATGTATCTCATCTCATCTCTGGTTCATCCTAGTTAATGATGCCTATAACCATAATTGGTGTAATAAATGAAAAATGTTAAACATAAGAAAGATAATTGAAACAAACAAGCAGAATACATTAGACCTGAAATAATGGACCATTATTACGAGCGGTTCATTGTGATTTAGTCCTATAAGTACATACATATATACATAAAGCTACACTGCTACTAAACACCGTTATAAGATTTGTTTGCACAAAAATTCTAATCTTTGGATATGGATATAGATATATTGAAGATAATACATAAAAGGTTTTTATTGTGTTTTTGGTTTTTGTGAGTGGTTGTGGGACGTGGGTGTAGGTATGTAGGTATGTGTTTGTATAAATGTGTTGAGGGGGATTGTTTTTAGGTTAAATGTATTTCTGCTAATGGTCCGACAAACAAAAAAAAAATACGAAGAAAATTAAGTCCTTTTCCTGAAATTATTTGGCAGTTTGGGGATTTCCTCTGAAAAGTCTATTTTCTTATTCTAATGAAGCATAAAGCAACTTACCAAACAAATAACGTGCTTTATATAAACACAACAACCAAACTTATAATATATATTTTTTTTTTTTTTTGGTATTATATGTGTTTTTAATGTGAAGAATTATGGTTGTTTCTCACGATGACGATCTTCGAAGTTGGGGTGCGATTGTTCAGATTTTGTTGTTCATCTAGGAATTACAATGTTCAGGTTGACTAAATCCATTACTCCCATTTATATATAGATTCTTGCGTCGTTCTATATAAGCTCCACGCTTATTTGATTTTGTTTTATTTTAACTTGTTTAGCTTTCCTTAAAAAAAAAATAAAGAAGAAGAAGTAGGTACCCGATAGCACAGGCGAGGAAGTCGGTGAGCTTTAAAAATGTCCTTAAAGGCAAAGAGAATGAGGCAGATGAGATAGGTATAGCCTCTAAATTTTGGAAAAAATATGATCCATTGGTTATGGATTTTCTTCTCCCAATTGACAAAATATGTTATCTGTAGGAGGATTGTAACCTTCTCCCGATCTATACTAAGATTTACATTAGAAATCTGCGGTAATATCTGTTTAATTAACCTGATGATGTCAGAGACAATGAAAATTATTAAACACGTATTGGGAGGCTAATTGCGGAATATTATATACCGATGACTGATGCGAGTTCACCACGCGGGTAGATCTCTACCAGCGGACAGTATAATATTTTGTGCGTAGAACATGTTATGCCGAAGATATTGGGTACGATTCCCAGCAGGTGCCTACTGTAATCAAAGTTTTGTAAGTCACTAGGATAGGACCTGGTTCTATAACATCTGTCGCACCACTCAATTTAATTTTTATTCAATTTAATTTAGATCTTTACATCTGGATCAATTCATATAAGTATAATATATAAAACTTAATGGAAAACCTAATAAAAACATTCTGACCACTCAAGGGATTCCCAGTTAGTTTCTTTTAAAAAAAATTCAATATGCAACTTCAAGCTGTAATATATTTAGGTGGTTCTATGGCAACAAGAAGTTGCGGAAACGTGTTCGGAGAGTCGTAGACAAGACCCCAGCCAGAGTCTACAAATAATTCAAATCGAATTTGGTGTACACCAAGGAAGTGTCTTGGGTCCTAAACTATTTACTAGATTCTTTATCTTTCTCCTAAAAGATAATTTAAAAAGATCTAAAAGTGCATTATTTATTCTTTGCTTATGTTAATAAGGTCCTACAAAGATTTTGAAGCAAACATAACTCATTGCACCGTTATAGTCGTCGGTAAGACCCTGTAAATTTCGTCAAAAAGGCAATATCATTGAACGTTCTGAAGGCAATGGATGTCTATAAGAACTAAAAATACATACAAATGCTTCGTTAAAACCGTTTGAAGCATTGCCTGGTACCTCTCAGCTACAGGCCTATCTATAGAGTAACTAGATAATTATTTTAAAATTAACAGACCTTATAAATTGAACCGGCCTAATCTCACCTGCCAAAATATTACCAATTGGAGTGTGGAAGTGTTAATGTAGTCGGGATCCAGACTAAAGAAGTAATATATGTATAAATATTATGATCACAGCCATTTAAGATAAATTTGTAAAATTATGTAATACACGGAACATAGATGGAAAGGTCTGTTTATTATAAATTTAACAATAACATCCGCAATCAATTAGGTAGCAAAAATGGTAGTACCACTTTCTTCGAATTTTCAGCAAAAAAATCGAAACAAATAAAATTACAGAAAAGTCATGATACTGATAAACTTCGAAGTAAATAATAACCGAGTTTATATGTTCTAATCTTGACGTCACCAAAAATATCATCAATATTCTCTCAACGTAAACTATGTTAACGCATTAAAATAATGTTGACGACCATCACACGAATGACCCCAGTTGGTCAATGCTGTGGTTATCCCAAAATACGTTGACGTGTTATCTTTGCCATTATATTTTTTAATCTCTTAGTGTCAAAACGTTTGAGAGTTAACGCTAAGTTGACAAGAGCGAAAATCAATCATTTTTTGCGATGAAGATCACATGTTGTTAAACTGTTAATTCAATCTGACTTTTTCGAGGGCTATATAGACTGTCAAGCTAATTAACTGTCAAATTCCATTCAAGGATGGTTACAATGTCAATGGATACAAAAATCCATAAAAAAGAAATCCAACACAATTAAGATTTTCGAAACAGAGATAAAAGTTAATGCCAGGCTACACAGCCGTTCGTCGTGTCAGAAAATTCTTTTGATATGTCAACGTTGACTCAGCTGTTTCAAAGTATTGACCCTTAAATTCTATAGTCCCCGCGAGTGCCGATGCAGCTGTCAAAGCCGTCGTCAATGTATTGAATTGACAGTAAGTGTTTCCTTTATTTATGTGTAAAAATATTGTGGAATGACAAAAATTCAAACTACAAAAGTGATTGAGTTATAAAAATCAATTTAATTCTTAGTTTTCTGTTGATGTAATATTTTTTTAATTTTGAAAGCAAAATACTTCATACGACAAGTATTGCTTTGAACTTCTTTTAAAATTATGTCAATTCAACAAATAATTGAGAATTAATATTGCAACGGAGACGATATGATTCTACTATAAAAAATATTCCAAAAAATAATTACAATGCTTTTATTGGAAAATTCCTGAAAAAGAGTTTCGAAAATGACACATAATTACGACATTTCTTATCATATTTTCATATTTGAGATGTCAAATAAAAGATTTAACAGTTTTCTGTAAAATTTTCGTATCTACAGAAAAACTTAATAAGCTTCAGTTCCGTAGTGCTTTCAATTTCTTGCAGAAACAATTTTTGTTGGTATTTACGACAGTTTTTTTTTACATACTAAGTGGCTCCAACAATTTTGATTAAACTACATACTCTTATAACCAAGGCAGTTTCAAATTTTAGGTTAAATATTCACCTACTTAAGGGAAATCAGGGTATTATAAAATACCTGCTTCTTAAATACCAAAATGTTTATAATAATGTAGGTTTAGTTTAAGTACCTTGATTATGAATCTTCAGCAGCAGCTAATTTTGTGCATACCTTTCAGGAACACTGATATACCTATACTTAAAAAAAAAGGAACACCAGGAAAACTTTAATACATCATTACTTTCAAATAAAACCCAACTTTCATGCTTCCTTAAAAACAATGTTTATGTTATCTTTTAAAAACTTTCCAACCAACCATACATGATGTATTTTATTATCTCAGAGAACAAATTGTTATCTTAACTTTTCCAACAAAACTAATTTAGGTTTTTATAAAAACTTCAAAATACATCTTAAACTACATATATCTCACCTTATACTCATCGTAAGCATAAGAACATGTTTAAAAGTCTTGAAGTTTAAATACTCGTGTATATTGGGTAACACAGCATTTTATTATGCGTCATAATTGAAAGTTTCAAATTAGTTTCACTGCTCGTCAGAAAACTTTATCCTGAATTTTGTGTAATCATCCGCTGCTGACTGACTCATCGTCGTGCGTTGTCGTCGTCATACATCGCCTGGTAAACTTTTCCGCGTCTTAATTAATGTTGTTCATGAATCGCGTGCCTTAGGATCTGAGATATCGTTTGACTTTCATAAAATTCTATCGATAATAAATTTATCCCACCATTGCTATCACCATCACCTACATATACACCTTAGGATAGGTATTAAAATAATAACACTAAATAACAACAAAACACTGAGATTCTTGTACACAAACCCTCAAGCGTCAGGATCCTCCTCCAAAAAACATGGGATGTAATCGTAAATATCTTTTCAAATATTCAAAAACGGCAAGCAACAAAAACCAGGAGCAACAAATCTACATAAGTAAACAGAGTTATGCAAAGTTCATTTGCGTATTTTAGCACATTTTATTGACAAACATTTGAACAAAAGTTTTATATTCTACGGCGAGTATTATAGCTGTATAGCTGCTATTCCCAAGGATATTCAGAAGTGCTAACAAAAACGAGAATAAATAAAAATAACTTTATTAGCTGGGCTCAAAAGCTTCCTTTTTCCTCCAATATGCCAATATAGAGTCGTGTATCTTCCGGTAACCTTATCTATACGTCCATGTCCCTTGTCCTTTTTGCTTATCAATTGCACTTTATAAGGATCGAATGTTAGTTGAAATCCAAACAATTGTATCCCCCACACCAAACATCAACAAACGATTTTATTTCCTCTTTCCAATTTCTACCTTTTTTGAAAGCCTCTCCAGGGCAAGAAAGAAAGACGTTATAGATTCCTTAGGGATTCGCCACCTTATACATATACCTACCGTACACTTCTATAATTCCACTCTAAGGAGCAGTTTCGACAAAACAAAGTATTTATATCCCCTCTATTAGTAAAGATAAATACCAAGTCAAATAAAAACAATGACTTTCCAATCGAAGCATTTGCTCACACCACCAATATAAAGTTACACAGAAAATAGGTACGCAGAGATATTCTTACTTTTGTAAGACACAAGAGGGCAGCACGTTGCTGGCTTCTCGAAAATAGGCCTAATATAGTTTCTTGTCTTAAATTCTGTTGATAAAGTGAATGCGAAACGCGTTGAATTTAAATAATTGAAATTGTTCAACAAAGTTAGAATTTTTTATGCTTTTTGCAAGTATTCTGGTATAATGTTGTCGTCCTATAAGTCAGTCCTGTTGGGAAAGTATTAAAAGAAAACTTGCAGAGGCAACGCAAAAACGAGCAGCACGACACGACACGAGAAAATGATTTGATTTCTTTTACTTTTTCATTTTCATTTTTTTTTTTTATGTTTGTGCAAACGAAGCATTATTACGAAGCATTACACTTGGAATGATTTTGTAAAGAGAGAAGAACTAAGGGTCAGTTAAGTTAGAGGATTCCTACTTCAATGCTGGCAACGCCAACGCCAATTCTAACACCAATTCCAATGATGACTACTATTTCAGGGACGATGAATACGATGTAGTCGACAAAAAGAACGATGATTCACAAAGCAATTTATTTCTTCCTGATGTAAAATTGGTTGAGATTTCTCAAGAAAATAAAAAAGAAAGAAAAAATAAAAGAAAAAAAGTTTCTCTTTTTTTTCTTTATTTTTGGTCATTTTTCTTTTTTTTTTTCTTTTTTTTTGTTAGACTTAACTTGAAGTACTTTTTTATTAACTTAGAAAAAAGTTTTAAGTCATTCGAAAAAATAAAGGACGAAGTATAAAAATGGGATTTTTATCTTTGGTTGAATGTATATAATAATTGTTGTTACAATAGCAAGTGTTTGTTTGTTAATGACTTTGATCAGAGTCGGATTAATAATGTGAGTAGGTATATAGGAACATTACTGAGATAATTTTAATAAGAATTTAAATTAATTTTCATTAATTTTATAAAATAATTCTTACTTGCCGTTCCAGTTGGAAAGTAGGTACAGCTTGTTTTTTCAGATCGATAAATCTTCCAATAGCGATAACATTGAAATCGGGTTATAAATTTTGACAATTCATTGACATTTATGCTAAATTTATTTGAAAAGGGAACACTATGGGCATTTTTCTTTTTTAGTTCAGAGCAGAGACTGAACTGTCAAAAAAAATAGTGTTTCTTTTTTACCGCAGAGCATTAATAGCTCCAATTTTGTGTTTCTGTTTTTGTTCTGAGCATGTTCAGAGCGCGCTCTATAAGCTCAGAATAAATATATAGCTGAACACAAACAATTACTGTGAATGACAAATGAAAAAGTGACAGCTGGGTGAAGTATGTTTCTGAACTCTCAGAGTAGAGTACGCTCAGTTCAGAGATCGCTCAGAGTATGTTCGAAGTGTTCAGACTGTATTCAGAGCTCTACTATGAACTAAAAAAGAAAAACGCCCTATAGCGGAAAGCTTCGGTTCGGTATCATTTAATATCATTTCGAAAATTTGTCTTCAATTCGAAAAAATATTAGTTCGAAGTCGATTGAAGGATTTTAGAATATAGTAGCCAACTTTTTGAAAGATTTTATGAAAATGTATTTTAGGTAATACTAACAAAACCATAATTTGCTTCGGGTGTTAGCGGATAAAACTTATATTGGTTGCAATCAAAATCAAAACTTTGATGATGGAGATTTTTGAAAAAAGGGAGATTTGTCATATCATTCGTGCGTTGCTCTGTGTGCATGTGCGTTCGTGCGTCCACTTTAGCTAGAGCCGAATCAAATTGCCGTAAATTTGGTACAAAGCATTTTTAAGTAGAAGGGAATTCGATTTTTTGTACGATTTAAAAAAATTTTCTCGAAAACGATTCTAACAATTTTTTTTAAATTTTTTCCATGAAATAATTAATCAAAGTGATTGTATAAAATTTGCCAAGTTCTCTTGACTTATTTTTTCTTTTAAATAAAAGTTTTTGTTGTGTGATAAATTCTTCAGTATAAGAAGGTAGTTTAATATTGCTCCGGCCCTGTTATATTTAAATTCAGCTTTAGTCATGTGATCAGAAGCAAATATTATATAGTTATTGATTCTGGACTATTAAAGCTAAACGTATATAACTCGAATTTTTTTCATTGGTTAAGAAATAGTCATTCATTTTAATGTAGTGAAAAATTTGGAATTAGCACATAAGAACCAGACCAAATATTTCTCTTATACCTAACAAAAAAAAATTCAAACTTTGTTTGATATTGGCTAACAATACACACAAAAAAAAAAAAAACTTTAATGACGCATGTTTGACTTTTTTTCGCCTCATTATTATTTTACCAATGAGTTGAAAACAATATTCAATCAATGGCTGGACATGACACGAGACACGAATTATTTTAGTATTGTCTCGTCTTCTTTTGGATTTCCACGACATGAAGGGGTATGGCTGGCCATCCATCGTGAGACGAGAAAAGTCTCAAAATCATTTTGTATGTGGTTTTTGTGATTCTTGGAAAAACGAGACGAGATGAAACCAAAAGGATACTAACTTAAAAGTATTTTTTTTGGACGACTTAAATTAACCGAGATAAATGATTTGTTTTTTTTTTTTTAAATAATAATTATAAAATATAATTTTTAAATTTTAATATTAATAAGCTTCTGGACTCTAACTCTGTTTTGATATTTCTCTAACAAAAACACACAATAAAAACTGACAGGACCAAAATACGAGATTGAAATTTTATTCGAATGTTATTCATTCGATTCATCCAGATTAAAAACTTAAATCCGGATGTAAATTATACAAATTCAATGTAAATACATCTGGATTTAAGTTCTAATCTCTATATACCGAGTGAATAATATGGTTAGAGCATAAGGTCGTTGAATCTGGTGCGTGACATGGTGTTATCTGGAGATCCAATTTGCACATACCTCCCTACTCTTCGCAGTAAATCTGGATGTATTTCAGCAATAACTTCGCTCCGCTACATTTTTATTTTATTAAAAAAAAAAAACAAACACCAACATATATATATACCAGTAAGACCTAGGGTCTTATAAATTAGGCAATGTTAGAAGCAATAGAAGGATAGGATAGATTTTTGTTGACAAAGTGGATTGAGAAATTAGGTTTTGATTTACTTATTAAATCGCTTGCCTGAGGTGGACAGGTTTAAATAAAAACATTTTCTAATTTTTTTTTCTCCTTCATCAGAACAGACCCTGAAAATTTCCAAATCGTTAGAGCTGTTCCCGAAAACCAAGAAACAATAAAACTGTACTTGGCAGTGGGTGAATTTTTCCAAAATTTTTTCTCTTTCATTAAAACACTCACTGTCAATTTCATCCAAATCGTAAGAGCCATTTCAGAAAACGATTTAGAAAAAGATTTAGGAAAATCCACCCACTACCACGCTCACTTTTATTGGTAGTGGGTGGATTTTCCTAAATCTTTTTCTGAATTTTTTTCTCGTTTATCATCAACACTGCTCCCTTATTTCATGCAAATTGTAAGAACGGTTCCTAAAAACCAAGAAACAATAAAAGGGGCGTGGCATTAGGCGGATTTTCCTGAAAATATTTTTTAATTTTTTTTTCTTGTTCATTAGAACATTCCCTGCCAATTTCATCCAAGTTGTAAGAGCCATTATGGAGAACCCAATTTCTAAGAAAAGTGGGCGTGGAAGTGGGCATGGAAGTGGGCGTGGAAGAGGGCGTGGAAGTGGGCGGATTTTACTAAATCATTATTTTAAATTTGTGTCCTATTCATCAGAACAAACGGCTTAAATAGCCGTAAATTTAAACAATTTCCAACCTTTGCTCTTAGCCTACCCACCCATGCGAGAATTCTCGCAATTACATAAAAATAAAAGACGTACAAATTATTTTAAAATAAACGGACCTAATAAATTAATAAGCAATCTAAAGTCACATTCCAAAATATTACCAATTGGAAAGTAGAAGTGTTCTATTTAAAGTTAATTTTTATTGATATAATATTTAACAAACATATGCAGTTTTTGAACAAATAATTAATTAATAAAAATAAATATATTTAAACAAAAATTATATATTTTGTCAAATCGATAGGTGATTCCGGTTCGTTTGAAACCGCATTTGTTAAAATCGGTGTAGTATGAGAGTCGGAAAAGTGATTCAGACTATAGAAATAATATAAAATGATGATGATTATTCAAAATAAATTTGAACAATTTGCAACAACTTTGCTTCAGCTTGAGTCTATTCATGATGAATTGTTAAACTGAACTAACCTCAAAATAACTAGGAACTGTCAAATCGGTTAAGTGTTGCCAATTTAACAACCTACTCCTTTACCTTTTAAACTGTAGCTTCATTTATTCCTTTTTGGAACATATGGGAACCTACTGGCAAAACAAATATCATTTGAGTGTTTCTCAGCAGTTTTCAAGAATTGAAATTCTTTCTTCTTAATTTATAAGGAGTTTTTTGTGTGATAACACACTTGCAGTTAGGCTGCCAAGCTTTCGCACCATCATATTAATATTTGAAGGTTTGAATGAAACAACAACAATTGGGTGAGCTACCACCAAGATTTTATAGGCTGGAGTTTCACGACTGCCAGGCCGATCATCAGACTGCTTTAGTGGTGCTTGGTCATTGTTCAATTTTATTTGAAAAACTTTTTGCCCCAACTGGGGATCGAACTTGGACCAAGCTCACTCAGAGCCAATGCACTACACATTGCGCTACGAGGACACCTGATCAAGTCCGTCCCAATTAAGGTTTTGTTGTTTGACAAATGCTTATTAATGTTTTTTTTTATTTTATGCGTTATAAAAAGGGTATTCACTTTTCATCGTCTTCAAAAATCACTTATTTATCAAAATAACTATTCATTTAATTTTTTTTAAGAATTTTACACGTAAATTGAAAATTTTAAAAATAGTTTTGAAATTTTTGTTAATTTCTAACGCATATTTGATTGATGAAACGAAATGAAAAAATTATTTGCGAACTTTTAAAGCTTTCAATTAAAAAAAAATAATCTTACTTTGCAAATTTCTGTTTTAAAATCAAAATCAACATCTTCACAATTTTTCAAAAGAACAATTTTTAAATTTACATTATTGTTGAAATAAAATTTCATAAGATAAATTGAAAAGTTGCAAAGTCCTAAATACACATTTATTGGTGCAATGGATGGCGGTTCAATGTTTAAAAAAAAAAAAGCAGAACTTTGAAAGCAGTCATGAAAAAAAAGCATTGAATGTTTTACTACAAGTACCATTTTGCAAGCTTTGCCATTCTATTACAATCATCAATTTCTATGTTGATTTATTCCAAAAATTAAAAGAAAAAAATTGAAGCGTATGTTTGTAAAATCTTCGTTGTGACAAAAGCAAAGCCTCAAGGGAGTATTTTTAATAAGAATTTTTTGAAAAATCTTTCGAATAAAACTGGAATTTAAATTAAACTTTCTTGTTTTTTTTTTTTATTTTTTTTTCTTTCACAAAAAATGATCAGGAAAACCATTTTAAGTTCAAAACAGATTTTTCTTATCATCACAATCCTACGATCTTAAATAGGCAATCATTTTTATGTTTTTTTTTTCTCCTCCTTACACACTCTGTAAATATGCTTCCTTATGCGAAGCATAAAAGAATGTATTTATGTACATATATTATGCTATATCCCATTCCTTTTGTATGTGTTGACATCATTTTTTCATGCAAAGTACTTGTGTGTCGGCATAATAAATATCTCTCAATCAATTACTCTTTTGTCTCTCTGACTGAACCGAAGTCTGAACCTACCTCTGCTTCGTCGTCGTCGTCTTTTCGGTTTAGCAGCTTAAAGCATGAGTGATAAGATGTATTTTTCATCATCATGCTGCTGATCTCATGTCTGTACATATATACATCGCAAAGTCCTTCAAAAATATATATATAAAAAAAAAAAAAAACTTGAACAGAACACGACCCACAAAGGAAAAAAAAAGTGAATATATCATTCTCACCATCACCACCTGGTTGTGGGAAATAGCGACAAGCAGCTCTCTTAACCAATCAAACAAATTTGCACGGGCATGACTTCCTTTGCCATACTAAACGTTCTTTCGTTTCGAATATACATCCTACCCTTGATTGTATGTATACGCAAAGGGTATAGTTGTATGAAATGAAAGGTACCTAAAGGTATACAAATACAGCACTCGAGTAAACAAGATAAATTTCTTTTTAAAACCCCCAATTCCGAAACGTTGAATGTGGTAGGTGAAGCTACATAAAACCTTCATCACGTTTACTGATGTATTTATCTTTTTCCTCAACTTTATACTTCTCTACCACCTTGCCCCACCTAGACCCCTCGCTTAAATCACTCTTGAATGCCCTCGTTGCGTGCACTTGGAAATCATTCAAAAATTGATTAACGCCAACAACCTTGTACACATACCACCCACCACCCACCACCACCACCACCACCGCAATCATCCCCGTAAAGCTTTATACACATTTTTGAGGCTGCTAGTTGTGGTGATGTTAATGTTTGGTATACTTCAGCATCAGAATGAGCATCCCCTTGCGTACCCTTGTATCAATCGATTTTCGCTTAAATATTCCACGTATCCAAATTTGTGGATGCAAACACATATCCATCTATCTAAATATTTTATAGCATTCTCGTGGCCAACGATATCTTTTACAACAGAAACGCTTTTTGTGTGCCTCTAGCTGACAAAAACTATACAACTCTCCCCCTCCCCCACTCCTCTCACACACCCCTAGATACCACTTTGGTCTTGAATTGTCATAACAAACCAGACAAGTTCCCATAAAACAGAGAGTGTTGTGGCATTTGACTCAAAATAATAGTTCGTCCTATTTATACTCGTATTTAGCGAGCGAAAGCAGAAAATTTGATTTCCTGAAAATTGCGAATTATTCGCATTACGATTTTACCATTTTGCGGCGACTTTATGGTTATTGCAGCTTCAAATAAATTTCAACCCCATCGGGGTCAAAATAAGTGGACAGTGTTGTGGGCAGGGGAGTTGAGTGAGGGGTTTTGCAAAAAAGGTTTGTTTTTGTTAGAAATTCTACCACTAATTTGACATTTTACGGAATGTCCTTTCGCATTGCCATTATTAGAGCAAGCTTTACCTACTATTTGGGAATTATTTTGGAAAAGGACGCGCATTTCGCGAATTAAACGGAATTTACTAAAACAATTATTCCGCGACCGGATTCTGTTTATTTGCTAGAATTTCTATTCTATTCTGTGACATAATGCTCTTCCTGCCATCACCAATCGCACATTCATAGAATTAAAACGAACAAAAAACCAAAAACAAATTGTGCGATGACACTTGATGGCTGATGATATTGTGGGAAACTATAAAAGAGTCCTTAAAAATGGTCGTGATTTGTTTCGCACTTGAAACGAAAACCTCGATTTGATGTTTTGTATGATAGTAGTATTATTTTTTATCCCCAAGGAAAAATTGCCCTTTTTTTACGAGAATGCTTCCATTAAACATCAGGCGATGTGGATTATCAAAATCAAACCATCTCTTCCAATGTTAAATCTGTGTGATGTTCACTTCAAATGGATCCGATTTAGATTTTGGGGTGAAGGGAAGTGGAAAGTTTTTTTTTTTTTTCTTTTTGTTATCTTCCTGTTTATAGGTAGAGTGAGAAGTTTTGATAAGCCTTGCTTTATTATTCAATGACAAAAAGGACTTCCTTTTAATCATAAAAATAAAACTCAGATGATGATACTCGTATGTAATGCAACTTCTTCTTTTGTGTACGTATATTTTTCTTACCTTCGGGGCTGTGTTTTTTTTTGTTTGTTGTTGTTTGTTTTGTAAGGTTTTGAAGATGTTTTTCTTCTTGGTGTTATAAGAAAACACACAACAAACGTCTGGCGATACTTAAATATTATTGAAGTGAACCCTTAAGTAGGAAGTGTTTGCTTGCCAAATTATAGATAAGAAAATGTTATGTTCGTTTTTATGTGTCAATTGAGGGAGGATTTAGTTCCGAAGGAAGTTTTGCAAAAAAGGACAAATTTAGTTTTACTTTGCTTAACTCTACAAAACTTTGTAAATTATTAATTTTTTACTTGCTTATAAAGATGTACATAGGTATAGATATAAAAGGACCAAATTTGGATTCGTAAGAGAAATCGAATTCGAAATTTATTTAAAGCCTTATAACGGGTGATTTTTAAGCTGGTTTGGTTTTGGCAACACTGGTTTTGACAGCTGACGTGTGTTTAGTACCTTCTGTCACTGTCAAACAGCTTCAGTTTGGTTTGCAATTTAACCATGGATCGTGTTACAAATGAACAACGCTTGCAAATTATTGAATTTTACTATCAAAATTAGTGCTCGGTTCGAAATGTTGTTTATCGAAAAATTGTGTTCAGCGATGAGGCTCATTTTTGGTTGAATGGGTACGTAAATAAGCAAAATTGCCGCATTTGGAGTGAAGATCAGCCAGAAGCATTGCAACAGCTACCAATGCATCCCGAAAAAGCCACTGTTTGGTGCGGTTTATGGGCCGGCGGCATTATTGGGCCATATTTCTTCAAAGATGATGCGAATCGCAGCGTTACTGTCAATGGTGAACGCTACCGAGCGATGATAACAAACTTTTTTTTGCCCGAAATGGAAGTTCTTGACTTGCATGATATGTGGTTTCAACAAGACGGTGCCACATGCCACACAGCACGCGAAACAATGGCGCAATTGCGAGGCGAGTTTGGTGAACAGTTAATTTCACGTTTCGGGCCGGTCAATTGGCCGCCTAGATCGTGCGATTTGACACCAATGCATCCCGAAAAAGCCACTGTTTGGTGCGGTTTATGGGCCGGCGGCATTATTGGGCCATATTTCTTCAAAGATGATGCGAATCGCAGCGTTACTGTCAATGGTGAACGCTACCGAGCGATGATAACAAACTTTTTTTTGCCCGAAATGGAAGTTCTTGACTTGCATGATATGTGGTTTCAACAAGACGGTGCCACATGCCACACAGCACGCGAAACAATGGCGCAATTGCGAGGCGAGTTTGGTGAACAGTTAATTTCACGTTTCGGGCCGGTCAATTGGCCGCCTAGATCGTGCGATTTGACACCATTAGATTATTTTTTGTGGGGGTATGTCAAGGCTAATGTCTATAGGGACAAGCCCGCTTCGATTGACGCACTGGAAGCCAACATCCATGCATTCATTCGTGAGATACCGGCCGATATGTGTGAAAGAGTATGCCAAAATTGGACTCAGCGGATGGGCTACCTGAGACGCAGCCGCGGTCAACATTTGCATGAAATTATCTTTAAACATTAAATTGCAAGGTTCAAACTATCGATTCAAATAAATATTTCATTCATTTTTTCGAATTTTTTGTGTTTTTTTTTTTAAAAAAGTTCTAAACCTCTTAAAAAATCACCCGTTACATAAGGATGACCCGAGACTTCGAAAGAATTGGTTGTCGCAATTCTGTTTAACTGTTTATCTCTCTGTACCAGGGATTAATTTAAGTTGTATAATTTTATTATGTTTTCCTATAATTAATATATTTGAAAATTAGTAACTTTATGTCCTGTTTCCTGTTTGTAATTTTATAACAGTATTTTTGATTTTTTATGTTTGTATGGCTGCCCGGCAAAAATCCTCGCATCAAACTTTCCCAGTGGGTGCCGAGCGGTCTTGTCTTGTACGATGTCAAGACGGTAATTAGCTAATGTCAGGTCGAATTGTTGAGGTGTTCCTTGACTACTCAATAGTTCAACACTAAGCAATCCGATTTGACCATAAATAGGAGGCCTTCATTTTCAGTGGTACTGTGAGCGATTTTGCTTCATAATCCGTGTCGAAGAAATGGAAGGCTGGGGGGTAAACGAGCTTATTCGGATGCCTCGGCAGAGTCCGTCTTATTATTTGCCTTACTCCGATATATCGGCTCTACCGGGGCAGACCTTTTCTTTCCGTTTTCTCATGGGACCTTATTTTACAAGATTTCAAATATTGATGATATTGACCAGTACCAGAAGGTTGTTGAGGAATACAATAATCTTCTGGCTACTCCAAAGAAGGCCGTCAATCGTAACAGATCACAAGATAAGGTCAAACAACCTTCGAAGAAAACTAAGCTTGACGGTCCCAAAATGAAAAAGGAAATGCCATCTACGTAGGCAGCGCAATTGCGTACTGTAAATGAGGTTGTCAGAGATGACCTCCAGCTATCAGTGGTAAATGCGCTCTCCAAGGACAGTAGAGGTCTGCTAACTGTGTGGAACTCCATTGAGCCCAAGCTTTTGGAGATGGTGTTTTCTTATATCTACTATTTCGACAAATGATGGTCCCTACCCTAGTTTCGACTCTGGTGAGATGCTCAGGGGATACAAGGTCATCAAGTGCGTAGGTAGGTTTTTCTAGGGATTTCCTTAGTTCCCAACAATGACTTTGAGGCTGTTCCTATAGACAACCGAAGGCTCTATTGAGTTTCAAACCCTAATTCTCTACCACTTCTTTGGTTTTAATGGTTCTCTTTAAATTTGGCTGTATATGAAAGTATTCTAAAAGTATACCTTGGACCAGCATTGCCGTGTAAAAAAAATGTCGTGCCACATTTTCTAAAAAACGTGTCATTTTCGTGCCATATGAAAAAAACGGAAATTCTTGTATCAACAAAAATAAAAAATTATAAGAAATAATTTGGTCTATTCGTATTATTATAAAAAAATAAGATGTCAGTTTTTACTCTCTTTGGAGCAATTTTCCTATAAAATTTCTTCAAAATTCGCTTTATTTGAAGTAAAAATAGAAATAAGAAAAGCGTGCCATATTGATTTTTTTGTGCCACAGTGCCACGATGAAATTTTCGTGTCAAAAATTACGATGGTGCCACTTCGGCAACATTGCCTTGCACTTGCATTATCTTTCTTTTTTTTTGTATAATATTTTTATGCCGTCAACATTAAGTGTATGTATGTCCATTTTCAAGCATGGGCTGTGAAAGTCCTGTTGCTTCCATTCCTTTTCTGACATTCGCTTTGTGTTAAGCTATTTTCTAAACTATAGTTCTTTTCCTCGTTGTTTAGTTGAAAATTGGCAATATAAGTTTCATTATAATAAAAACATAATTTTTAAGTTAATTTTTGTGACGTCTGTCAGTTCGTCTTCAGCCTAGCGTTTTTTGGCCTCTTCCCAACATTTTTTTTTAATTTTTAAGATCTAAAATAATGGTACCATACATTTTTAACATTTAATAAAAATCTCATTTTTCTCAAAAAACGTGCAGATCTTAAACAAAAATTATTCTTATAACCAAATATAACGGTACCTACCATACAAATGTTTAAAACCGTAAAGAAACATTTCATTATTCTCAAAAACGACTTCTAAGATTTATATTAAAATTTGTATTTAACCTAACATATTAAAACGATCTAAGATATTATTGGTTTTCGACTACCTCATTATCTGTTAAACCGATTTTTTTTACACAAAAGCTTATAATAATAATTCTTAAAATAAATTATATCAAAATTTTCAAAAATAATCAAATCTGGATTTTTAAAAAATTATTAAAAATAAGTTTTTGAAAATTCGAATTTCTGAAATAGGTAGATGATTTTTCTTAATTCATCTTTTAACTTCGCAAAAAAAAAAAAAACCAAATAGAAAGATATAAACGTCTTTGTAAATTTTACGATTTCTTAGGAATAATATGTCATCCACCTACGAAAAGTGTGTCACCTCATCAAATTTACATTTTCTTAAATGCCCACTCATGTGTCAAGTTTTAAATTTAAAAGAAGGACACGAAAAAGAAATAACTTTTATCTACGTCATACATATGAACGTATGTATATTTGTATTTGTATATATACATACATTTGTATTTGCATGTAACGGGTGATTTTTTAAGAGGTTTAGAACTTTAAAAAAAAAAAAAAACACAAAAAATTCGAAAAAATGAATGAAATATTTATTTGAATCGATAGTTTGAACCTTGCAATTTAATGTTTAAAGATAATTTCATGCAAATGTTGACCGCGGCTGCGTCTCAGGTAGCCCATCCGCTGAGTCCAATTTTGGCATACTCTTTCACACATATCGACCGGTATCTCACGAATGAATGCATGGATGTTGGCTTCCAGTGCGTCAATCGAAGCGGGCTTGTCCCTATAGACATTAGCCTTGACATACTCCCACAAAAAATAATCTAATGGTGTCAAATCGCACGATCTAGGCGGCCAATTGACCGGCCCGAAACGTGAAATTAACTGTTCACCAAACTCGCCTCGCAATTGCGCCATTGTTTCGCGTGCTGTGTGGCATGTGGCACCGTCTTGTTGAAACCACATATCATGCAAGTCAAGAACTTCCATTTCGGGCAAAAAAAAGTTTGTTATCATCGCTCGGTAGCGTTCACCATTGACAGTAACGCTGCGATTCTCATCATCTTTGAAGAAATATGGCCCAATAATGCCGCCGGCCCATAAACCGCACCAAACAGTGGCTTTTTCGGGATGCATTGGTAGCTGTTGCAATGCTTCTGGCTGATCTTCACTCCAAATGCGGCAATTTTGCTTATTTACGTACCCATTCAACCAAAAATGAGCCTCATCGCTGAACACAATTTTTCGATAAACAACATTTCGAACCGAGCACGAATTTTGATAGTAAAATTCAATAATTTGCAAGCGTTGTTCATTTGTAAGACGATCCATGGTTAAATTGCAAACCAAACTGAAGCTGTTTGACAGTGACACAAGGTACTAAACACACGTCAGCTGTCAAAACCAGTGTTGCCAAAACCAAACCAGCTTAAAAATCACCCGTTACATTATGCCTCTCAGTAGACTCGGTTTCTTGGAGGAATACGTACATGTGTAACTTTTATTATTTGTAGTCACAGACATTTTAATAGAGAAAAAAAAAATGATTAAATTTGTGGTTGTTCTTATATTATTATATTGTTAAAGTTAAGTATTCAGTGCTTATGAGTATATAAACATGAAATTGAAAGATGTTTAAATTTCCTTCAAATAAAATGAGAAAAAGACAAAAATTGCTAAGATTTTAATGGATTTATGTACATATATAATATATTTATATTGTCTCGAGTGAAAACAAAAATGTAGTTAAGATAATATTCAAATTGATGACAGATGCAATGTTAGTCGCTGATTAAGGTAACCAATAACCATAATCACTGAAAATGCATGATATAAAAGATTTTGAATTCAGGAATTGTGTGTCAATGGGTGTACAGTAGGGATGTTTTATATGTTTTGTAACAAAATAACCATATTCATAATCACGCAGTTAAAGCCATTCAGATGTGATAGATATGAATACCTACATAAATAAGTTTATATCTGGGCCTATTTGTACACCTTTTTATTTTAATATCATGCTAACACCAAATGTCACTTTGACAATTAAAAAATTGAAAATGGTATGTTTGTTTACTTGTTTGCATAAACTGTAACTTTTGTATGCTGATGTTAATTAAGAAAAGTGGTATGATACTAGATACAAAGGATGCAAGAAAGATACCTCAAATGGACGCTAGGGGTAGAATGGAACTCCGAGATACATGATGATAGAGAAAACAAAAAGAGATAAGATACCGATAAGAGCAGGGAGAAGGGCGTTGAATTAGGAAGAAAAATTAACGAGTGGAAAAGGAAGCGAATAAGCAAGGGAATGTTTAGAGGTGATAAAAGAGAGAGAGAGGGGATGGACGAGCGAGACGATCACGATGGGAATAAGGAAGAAAAGGGATAAGGGGAAGAGAGAGAAGAGAGTAAAGAGAGTGCAGTGTGACAGGATACGAGAGAGTGGAAAGGGAAGAAAGAAGAAAGCAGGAGAAGGAAAGACGGGAACTAATAAAGGAATCCAGATACAACAGGTGGTATAAAAAGGTGATGACCGAGGCGATTAAATTAAACGCAAGATGGAAGGCAGAAATAACTAGGAGAATAGCGATAGTCAAACTAGGGAATGAGGTGAGAAGAAGATGGGTATTGGAAACAAGAAGAAGAGAGAATGTGCAGAATGGTTGGGAACATGTAATGGAAAAATGCAGGTCAGGAGGGGATGAAGGAAAGTCGATAGGGGAAAGAATTAGGGAAATAATAGACGAAAGCGGGAGGAGGAAGAGTGGATAAATGCCCTAGAGGAAGCGAGAAGGAATAAGCTGAGAGGCATGGGAGGAGAGGAGAATGTGGTGGAAGTGGGAAACTTGTAAACCTTTGGGAAATCAATACAATACAATACAATACAATACAGTACAAAAAGTAGTATCATCATTTAGTTAATTTCGGCATATAATTAGAATTTATTAAAAAAAATACTTTATACAAATTTCTATTTAAATCAATTGAACAGTTAAAAAAAAAATCGAAAAGTGGTTCCATTTTTCGAAACATTTTTATTTAGCAAAAGGTAGAAAATATACGCTTATTAAAATTAATTATTTCTTTTTTAAATCTAGGGAATTTTTTTCTTATTTTAAGATTTTTTTTAATTGTTAATTCTAATGGGGAGAAAATTTTTAATAAAAAAAAATAAAAAAAAAAATAATAGGGAAATTTCCACAAAAAGCTTAATACTAAGTTAAAAGAAAATCAACATATCTGCTTTAGTCCAGACAAAAAATAAACTTTTACGGCGAAAAAAATCAAACCAGATTGGTCACATGCCGAAAAAAAATCATGAAAATGTTTTCTAAAAGCCAATCATCACTTAGAATTTGGACTTATGCGAATAATAAACCACATTTTCCTCATTTTACGTTTTTTTAAATGGCCAAAAATTCCAAATGGTAAGTCAGAAAAAAAAAAGGTCGGAAAGTTTATATAAAATCTCATAATCTACAAGCTGTGCATGAACTACTTTTCAGTAGTATCTTCCGTTAAAAAGTTCTATGCAAATAACCGATATTTTTGACATTTAAACCTGAATAAATTTGTATGCAAGCCAGTAGGTATTCTTTCTGTCAAAATTGCTTTTTAAAATCTACACTACACTTATGTATTGTTTTTTTCTTTTTTTTTTGCAAATTGGCCTTTTTTGTAAATTTTTCCCAGACCATTCGTGCTGAAGGCAAAAGGATAAATAGACAAAGATGGAGAGAATTACTACCCATTTTTTTTGTCTTTTCTATCAGCGATTGATAAAAATCTGGTATCTCAATTTCTTACGAATATATAACTTGCTTAAATAGTAAATATTTATATCGCAAATAAAAACAAAAATAGTAGAAGAAGAATTATATTGAGTGAAAATAAAAAAACAGACCAAAAGCAAACTCTAGAAAATGCAAACTAAAGAAAATGCGACGAACTTATTGCTAAAATTCTTTATAAATCATATTTCAAGTATTGTGAATATTTCAAAAATTCTATATTCCACTAAAGAGTATATTTTATTTTAAAAACTAAAACGATTGGCAAACAAGTGACATCTTGACGAAAAAAACACAAGTTCACAAGTTCATGCAATCGATTTAAGTTAAGTATGAGCTATAAAGTATTTGTTTGCTTCTACCTCTCCCTTCTACTACTTCAGAAATGTACATAAATATATACAAAAAGATTTATTGCAGCATTTGTTTCATAAAATATCAAGACTTGTGTGTTAGAAATTGTTTGGTTTGGTTTTGGTTTTTTTTCCTTAAAAAAAACACACCATCTGTAAATAAATCGAAATTCCCTGGAATGAGGAATGAGGAATATTCGAAACACATAAATTACGAATCTGCTATTGTTAGATGAATTATTATCCTTGTATGGGTTTTATCGTCTTTTATATAGCGCCTTGCAAAAGCAATTTCATTTCCATTACAATTCTATGTGAATAAAAATTGAGATAATATGTTAACAAAAAAAAAATGTCTATTACTTATTGAACATATGTTTCAATAATGTTTGCACAAAATATTAAACCAAATAATTTGCAAAAAGTTCAAAATCTTATATTTATGTATATATTGAAAATAAAAAAAAAAATTCTTGGTAAAACTTTTAAAATACGTTTTGACTGCAACTTGTGCGACCAACGACCGAACGAACGACGACGACGACGTTGAGCAAACTTTGCATAAATAAAATCAACGCTTATTTTTTTTTTTTTTTGTTACTTTTCCAGCGCAGCAACTTTCGACGAAATCCTTATTGGGATGATCACTTTCCAGTAAAATAAATCTCGAAAAGTACACTCAAACTATTTGCATAAGTCTTGAACAAAGTTTTATCGAATTTTTCCCTAATCCACTGAAACAGTGTGTTTGGTAAAGAACTTACGGGCATCCTATACTTTATATCCTTCAAACTCCCCCCGGAAATGCAGATGAAAAATTAAATGCAAAAAAAAAAATATAAGTTTCTTACTTCTTGGCCATGGAAAAATAAAAAAAAAAACAAAAAATGTAAAAACGAACGATGGCTATGGAAGAATATATCTTTTCTTACGAAGGACCATTATGTTTGTGACAGATGTGGATAAGAAATTAAGGCTATATCACTTTGGGGACTGAAATGTTTCGAACAGAACCTCAGAGCAATTTAACTCACGGACGATCGCTCTTTATATTTTATAAATAAATAAAAAAACAAATAGAGAAATGAAAATTTAACAAAAAAAACATAACAAAAACAGACAAGGTTTTCTGACAGAAAAGAATTCTATGAATGAATTGAATAATAATATTATGCACTTTTCTGGATTCTGGAAATTATTTCAAAATTTTAAAATCCATCTGCAATACGCTGCAATTTTATAAAAGAAAACGAAAATGAAAAAAAAGAAAATTCTATACATAATTCATTATTTTTAAGAATCTCTAGGAAAAAATATACCCTTAAAGTTGATATCTTTTGAAGACCTATGGTTGGTTCCAGGAACGATTTGGAAGTTATTGAGATTTTTTAATTTTTTTTTTTTTTTTTATAAAAACCGTTCAATTGAAAAGAAAAGAAGAAATATATTACATATATAGTCGA
The DNA here is from genome assembly GCA_951394125.1 of Epistrophe eligans. NCBI lineage: Eukaryota > Metazoa > Arthropoda > Insecta > Diptera > Syrphidae > Epistrophe > Epistrophe eligans. The sequence continues at coordinate 12,095,892 of OX596030.1, forward strand.
TATGTTCTTGGAAATTTCATCGAGAAATAAAGATAAGGTAAAACATTTTGTTTTTAGGATATTTAAATTTGAGATAACAAAGAAGTTTTTCTTAGAAACCTTAGTTAAAATTCATTCAAAACCTGAATTGTTTAGGCCAAAATAGATATTAAAGAAAATTAGCTTACCAAATAAAAAAGGGATTGCCTATAGCAGGAGAAAAGAACAACAAAAAAGGGATATTGAAAATTGTGTTCATGTGAAATCCCTGACGGCCGAAAGCTTTTTAATGATTCAAATATTTAAAAAAAAAATACATAAAATAAAATATTGTTTCCTAAGTTAAGTTCAATGACAAATGATTTTGTAGGCAAGTTCTAAAATTAGAGAAAAGATTGCTATAAATATAGCGTGTGCCTCTGTGAAGGGTTACAATAAACCTTTATGTGCAGCCACTAAACTTAATACACATTTTTACTTGCGATATACATTATATAGATTGTTAAAAAAAATCAAACTAGAGATTTTAATCAAACTTCTCATTATGATGAAATCGAAAAAGTAGGTCTTGCCATTCTGTCTGTATGTATATCATTTCGACTGGAGCCTATACGGGTGGGTCAATTCTCTTTAAACTTATATTTAAGCGGTTTTTTGGAATACCTCTGATAATTTTTCTCATATTTTAAGACCGAAAATAACGGTACCTGCCGTACAAAATTCTTCAGCAATAAATAAAAATCGCATTTTTCTCAAAAATGTGCCAATAACTAAAAAAAAACAATTCTGTATTTTTGTAAGAAAATACATTTTAGAAAAATGGTTATAAATGGCTATAAACCATTTTTTTTTATTTTTGATATTCTCATAATCAGGTCCACTGTTTTTGATCAGTTTTAGTATGAAGATTATTTTAAAAAGTTTTGTACCAATATTTAAAATTTTGTTTTTATTTTTTAATTTTTAAATAATGTTCCAAATTTTTTTATTAAAAACTATTTAGGTATGTGAGCTATAACACAATCTACATATTAATAAACAATTTTGTACTCAAGAGCTTCTAATAACTTTAAAAAATATTTTATATAAAAATTTTCAAAAAAAATAAATTTGGGATTTTAAAAAAAAACAGATTTTTTTGTAAATGTACCCACATTGCATATTTTGAAAATGGGTAAATTATTTTTCTTTCGAAATTAATTGTTTAATTAACTGAACGCCTTAATAAATATTAAAAATATGGCGTACCAATTTTTTTTCTTAAAAATGTTTTCAAAATTTTATGTATAAAAAATTATTTTTTTTTTCTTAAAATGCTCCAACGATTTTTGAAATTTTGTTCTTATAAATTGTTAGTTTCAGAAGTTGTTTACTCAATTTATTTTTAGTTATATTGATATTTTTAACAAGGTTTTCAGTCTTAACTGTAAGTTTTATAAAGAGTTTTCCATTAAGGGCGGGTCGATTTTAAAATTGAATAAAACAAGTTGTATATGAAATATCAATAAGATTTTATCTTTATTTGAGAGCCCTATTAATGACATTATGTGTGAAATATGACATAGTTCAAATGGTCGCCGTGGTTTTGCTGGGTGGCGCGGATTCGAAAGTTCCAGTTTTCGATAACTTTGGCGCATAAATCAGGCTGAATTTGACCGATGGCATCGATTATGTTGTCTTTGAAGGCCGCGGTGGTTTGCGGCTTATTCGCATAAACCTGCGACTTAAGAAAACCCCACAAGAAAAAGTCCAAAGGGGTCAAATCACACGATCTTGTTGGCCAATTCACGTCGTCGCCTCGGCGAGCGGGGCGAGATAACCATGCCATGAAACCACTCGTGCAGAATATCGATTGTATCTTGAGCTGTGTGGCACGTAGCGCCATCCTGTTGAAACCATATGTCTTCTGTATCCATATCATCATATTCAGGCCACAAAAAGTTGGTGATCATCGACCTAAAGCGATCGCCGTTGACGGTGATGGCCTGGCCAGCATCACTTTCGAAGAAGTACGGACTGATGACGCCTTCAGCGTGGATTGTTGTCGTTCCAAATCCGGCCATTTTGCTTATTCACGTATCTACCCATTCATCCAAAAATGGGCCTAATCGCTAAAGATGATTTTTCGACCAAAATTGGGATCAACTTCCAACTGCTCCAACACCAAAACAAAAGAAACAATATGGTCGCAACGAGCTGTCAAAATCAACCCGTCCCTATTGGAAAGCCCTTTACATACATAACTAAACTGTCAACCCTTTTCAGGGTTGCCAATACCGAATTAAAACCTTACTTTCGATTTTAATATGAAAATTGGGTTTCATACAAGTTTGAACTATAAAATATAATATTTTTAAATATTTCGAAAATTTAACGAGACACAACTAATTATTATTGATATTATTGTTAATCGAATATTTTTTAGTTAACTAGTAAAAATGTCACATAAACAATTTTTAGAATTTGTTAAAAATTGTTAAAGGTTTAAATTTATTTTTTTTTTTTCGATTAAATAAAAATTTGGATATAAATTGAGAAAAACCAATCTTATTTTAATTTAAAATAGCGGCAACTCTGAAATATGTGAAATTGCATTCTTATATATCCGTAAAGACCTCAACAAATAAATTTCTTTTTTATAAAATATTAAAAAAAAACATATTAAAAAAATCGAGCATTTTAAAATATTTTATATAAATTGTCAAAAAAATGGACAGCAAAAGTTTAATTGATATTTAAGATTGTTGATAGCGTACACTTTAAACTCTATGCGACGTGAAATTGAATTTCTACATTCGCAACATTCAAACTTATTATTTTCCTCTGCCTTTATTTTCAATAAACATCTGTAAGTGAATACGCACCAAAAAAAAAAACCTTTTTCAAAACTGTCAAAATTTATAAGGACATAAGGACAATATTTGTGTATATGCATATGTATGAATGTTCATTGCCTCAATTTCCTTTACATCTTTAACATACACAGCACATTTCTATTCAGTTTGTGCCAACAACAGAAATAATAATAATCAACCCAAAGGAAAGGCATCTTCGACATCTTTATAGCCAAGGATTTAATAATTATGAATTTATTGCCAAAGCAAGAAAATACCATAAAAATTTGCTTTCCCACGTATCGTTACAAAATTTTGAACACAGACCCATTACGATTGGCTTAACATTATAAATCCCAATTTACTACAAGCAATAAAAAAGTTTTCTTTATGAAAATAAAATATTTTTTTTTTTTTTTATGAAAAAGTCCCTAATGTTGATTTAATAATTATAATGAAAAAAAAACCGTATGGCTCACCCAATTATAATACGACGAGTATGTAAGACCTACATTTGTATGAACGTAGTGGGTACGTATGGCGTATTTGTTATTTTTTTGTTTGATATGGAACCTAAGTCGTTCGTTATGATATTTATGGATTTTATTTTTCAGACAACCGTAGTTGAAATCTAATGTGTGTAATTTTTTTTTTATTAAATTTTTCAAGCATACACACAGACAGTGAAAGAAAAAAAGGAAATAACACATCCTGATCCTGAGTCAAATAAAATGAAGACAAAAAAAAAAGAGAAAAAAAAAGTACAAGGCCACTTAGAATATAATCGTATAACATGTTTCAAAAAGACCAAAAACTTTCAAAGAGAAGGAGAGAGAAAAAGTAAAGTGCTTTGCAATCAACACCAATACAATCTTATAGAACGCACATATACACATACACACACACACAAAAAAAAACACATAGTCAAGTGCAGAAGGATGCTGCAGGCAAGTTGTTTAAATTGAGGATATGAAACAATTATTTTCATACTATACTTCTTCTTTTATCCACAGTCTGAGCCAAGAATGGAAAAAGGCAGGAAATAGTATGTTTTTAAACGTTCCTTTATGTCTTTATTGCTTTGGTATTATCTTTTTCTATGCGAATATTATTTAAAGTGATATTGAATTAAGTTGATAGTTTTTGTTATTTTTTCTTTTTTGGTGCTCAGAAAGTTTTTGTTTCATGTGTAAGTGTAAGGAATAATTGTAATTACGATGATGTATTTTTTCTGTATATATTTGTAAAATTGAACATAACCCATGCAAGGAAATGAATTTAAGTAATTATTTCGGTATTATTTTTTTGTTAAGGAATTTAATTAGCAAATGCTGGTTTGAATTTTTTTAGAGTTGCAGTGACAGTTTTTATGGCGAGTCCAATAATTATTTAAAAAAAACTCTTTTCTCTAGAAGACCTGAATTTTGATTTTTGTTTAACCATACCATAATCAATAGCATCATTTTTACTTGCGATATACATATATGTAGATTGTAGGTACAATATGCCAAGTAATGGAATTTAAAATAATCAAAGTCGAAATTTTGATTAAAGTTAACATTACCATGATGGCGCCATCGAAAGAATTGGGTCTCACAATTCTTTATGTCTGTCCTTTCAGCTGAAGCCTTAACGGGTGAGTCGATTTAAATTTGGTACCTATCGATTTTTGGGTACTCCCCCAACACGTTTTTTTTTTATTTTTTAAGACCAAAATTAACGGTATCTGCCATACAATTTTTTTTACCAAATTTTTAAAATCATATTTTTCTTAAAAGCGTGAACACAACGTTTTTTTTTTCAAAAATTCAATGAATTTTTTTACAAAAAGGCTACCATTTTATAACTTTTTTTTCTGGAAATATGGTTATAAATTGTACCTTCCATAAAAACTTTTTTTTTTATTTTCGATATTCTCAAAAATGGCTAAACTTATTTTGATCAATTTTTCATACAAAACTTTTTAAGAAAATTTTAAAAGTGCATAGCTATTGTAAATTTAAAATTAAAGTTTTCAATTTTTTTTTTTTTTTGATTTTTAAAAAAAGTTTCAATTTTTTTTCAGAACTTAATAACTCGAAAATGACTCGGTTGATTTTTTTTTTAAATTTAGCACCTAGTAGTTTTTAACATTATCTAGCAGATTATAAATAAAAATTATTCCTATGACCAAAAATAACGGTACCTTCCATACAATTGTTCAGAAACCGGTAAGAAAAATCTCAGTGTACTCTAAAACGGCTCCTACAATTTTGATTAAAATTTGTATATTAGGTACCTAATATCAGAACGATATTATAAAAAAAATGTATCTATCGATTAAAAATGGTATCTCTCATAAAACCATTTTTTTTTTGTTTTACGACAATCTCATTATCTATTGAACCGATTCTAATTAAATTTTTTACACAAGAGCTCCTAATAAGTTTAAATAATATTACATATCAATATTAAAAAAAAACGAATCTTATATTTGAAAATAATACCAAAAACATTTTTTCAAAATTTGATATTTCGAATGATTTTTTTCAAAATTAATTTTTAAACTTCGCATTAATAAATACTAAAAAATTGCATACCAATTTTCTTTTTACTTAAAAATGTTTTCAAAATAAAATATAATAAATTTTAATTTTTTTTTATCATAAATTGAATAGCGTTAGAGTCAAAACAATTTCACAATTTCTAATTATATTATTTTTTTTGACAATTTTTCAGTCTAAATTCTAGGTTCCATGCATATAAGCAAATATATAGCAAGTACAGGAACGTTTAGTATATAAAAATTATTGGTACAAAAAGTCTATGTATTTATCGTCTATTAGAAACACTACACTCACTCAAGACTTATAAGCTGATACCCAAAAACATTTAAGTATGAATTTTAATCGCTTAATGATTTTACGTTGTGAATCCAAAAAATGAAGGTTTTTTTTTTAATAATACAAACTCTTTATACTACTGAAATACATCAGCCAAGTAGAAGACTTAGCACTATTTAATTGGACTTGTTGAATTATTGATTCAAAATAGCTTTTTACGGCCTTTAGTCCACAAAAATTTAGGCGTTTCGTCCCGGCGATCTCACTTGGACTCATCAGTTGACTAGTGAGGACCTTATCAATACGCAATTTTTGTTAAATTCAGTCCATCTAAATAGATTTCATGACGAATATCTAGTGTGAACTATATCCAACCAGACTAGAATTCCTAGTCATTAAATTGGAAGTTTTTGTTTTTGTTTTTTGCCCAGGGCCTGGCATTGTTTATATGAAGGTTTTTTTTTTTAATAATACAAACTCTATATACTACTGAAATACATCAGCCAAGTATCCAAAAAATCTTAATAAATAAATTTCATTATAACTAGAAATTTAAAATGTTTTAAAACCATCCTTTAAAAAATAAAAATTAAATGCTAACAAAAATGAATCTTAAAAGAATTTTTTATTTTAAAAACTTTTTTAAGTACCCAAAAAAAATTTAAAATTGTTTCTATTTCATTTTCAACAATTTAAAAATGTATTAATATTAAAAAATGTCATCCTGATCTATTGCAAATTATTTCTTAAACGTTTTTATTTTTCCCATTTCGAATTTTTAATTTAATTCTCATATTTCCGAATTTTATATGTCTTTGACTTTTTATAGTTTTTTCTTAGATATTTCCGAATTTTATATGTCTCTGACTTTTTATATTTTAAAAATCAATGGATTGAATTCTAATTCACCCATTAATAAAATAGCGTAAGGCGACGACGCGTTGTCACTCTAAAAATTAATATAGCGGAAATCCTGCAAGGGGTTGATGTTATAAAACTCAAATTTAAGCTTACTTTAAGTGGGGACAGTCAAATGCATTAGATTTAAATGTGAATCAATCAATAGACCTTCCAAAGATAATGTAATCAAAAATAAACATGGCTTGCATACAAAATTCTGGGAGCATGGGGTCTGAAACGGGTCATTTCTGTTACATTTTTTTACACTAACATAGATCATAGGGTTCAAGGTTAAAAGCAAAGTCAAACTATAGTGATTCGTTTTCTCCAATGAAATAAGTGAAAATTAGAGAAAATTAAGTGGAGTTAACTGATAAATTGGCTAGTCTTCTTGAATTGAACTATTGATTGGCCATGAGTAAATTAAAGTATACAAATTAGCCAACAACTTAAATTAAAATTAACTGAATTTCTAACTTCTATAAGTGCTAAAAAATGTTTAAAAAAGCTCTTTTACTTAACCCTTAATCTTCTAGTAGATATGTATTTTATATGCCTTACTGGGTATAAAATATCAAAGATCAAATTTGTTATAAATCTATGATTTTAAATTTCCCTTCATCGCATTAAAATCTAATGTTGCAAATAAATATGAGACAATAAGTCTTTATTTTGAATATTTAATAGTCAAGCAATGACCAGTCAAATTATTTACACAATTATTATTTTTCTTTTCGTTTACAAAAAAAAAAGAATAAATTTCTTTATTGCTTTTGTGGTTGTGATGATTTCTTCAAAATATAATCTAAATCCTTCTCATCTTTGACAGTATAATAAATATTGAAGCCAGCCCATTTCATCATAAACAGTTTTCTTCTTCTTCTTCTTCATGTAATATTGATTAATTAACTATATATTCTTTCTTAGATATTGATCCTTACATCTTCCTGATCCACTTGAATAAATAACAATCCCACAACTCATTCCCCTCAAAAAAAAAGAAGAACAAAAAAAAAATATATCCAAATAACATTATTTGCAATTCTTTTGTTAACCAAGTTCATAAACAACGTTATACCATAAAATGTATGTATATACAACACACGTATACTCCTACATCAAGGAGAAACTTAGAATTTTCTTCTTATTTCGTTCGCACAAAATATATATTCGGTTATTTTAGATACAAATTCTCAATCTAAGTCTCAATTAGCAATTCCGTTGTTGTTTGTGTGTTTTTGCTTTTGCGTAAATCTTAATCTGAAATGACTAAAAGTTTGTTTATAGTCCATTTGATTCAATCAATTTTTAATGAAAACAGGAAAAATATATATATAGTAGTATATCCTTGATCCAAAAATCCTTAGACGAAGAGATTCAATTTCATCACAAAACTGAAAACAAGAGTTTAGAGCTTCGAAATGGTTTTGGGCTCTGGGAAACTTTATGATTCCTGATATTAATTAAAGATATTCAAAACAAAAATCATAAATTTTTAATTGAAAGATACATTTAAGTCTTGAGAATTGGTCATCATTCAAAAAGAGTTTTAGTTTATTTTTATAATTTTTAAGTTAACCTTTGTACATTGGGAATTTTTGATACGACATTTTTTTTAATTTTGATGTCAGATTATTGCCAATATTTTAATTACAGAGTTTATTGGCCTATGTCTTTTTGAATAATTTATATGCACCTGATTTATGACCTCCAAACATTGTATTTTTTTTATTTAATAAGTTTAATGTTTAAAATTAACAGATAATTATAAGTTCTTTTCATTCATACTGACTAAAACAACACGCACACGAACCAGGTCTTCCGAGAGCTGTCATTCCAACGATTTATTAATTTTTACATTTTTTCCAGGAACGTACATTTCGATATTTTGACTTCTCAGATTCCTTTCCATTTCAAATTTCAGTATTTAAAAAAAAAAAATCCTACGATTATTAAACAGTATGTTAACGTAAATATTTTTAAATCCAAAAATTCCAATTAAGCATATTCAAAAATGCATATAAATCTATATAATGCATATAAATCCTTGCAAATAATCTTTAGTCTTTAGCTTATGTGGGATGAGCTCGAAGGAAAAATTTGTATTGTTGGGCCTTTATAAAAATACCTCACAACGTATGATTAATTTTGCCTCACAGCAGGGACTTACAACAATTTGGTAAATCTGAAATCGGATTTTTCATATCCCTTCATTGGATTTAAAATTCATTTTGCGCTTTACTTAAAAAAAAGTGTAATTAAAACTTACACTTTGGAAGATTTTTACTATCAGTAAATTCAACATTTAAGTCCATTTTTATTTTTCATTATCCAAAAGTACGAAAAAAAAAAACAACAAGAAAAGTGTTGGTTTTCTTAAATTTAAATCCATCTGAAGAAACCAAAAAAATATTACAAGCTTAAGTCGCCGAAAGGCATTTAAACTTTATTCTGACAAAATTGATTTTTTATAGCTCTTGTAACATTATAATACAATTTTAATTTCATATATTACTCAAATATATGCAAATGTCTGTAATGTAACAATACAATATTCCTGCCTTCCATTAATGGATTCTCCATTTTGTACTTCATAAGTATGATCTCCCTTCGAACAAATTATTCTTACATTAAATTAACATACAATATACCTCCAGTAGATGCGTGATTTTCACTCGTACAAGAAGATATAATTATCAATTTACTGTTGGTATATAAGATATGTGAGCAACTATAAATCCACCTCAATTTATAAATTTTATTTTATTTCTTTCTTTTTTTTTTTTACTTCTCCCTTTTTGTAATTTCACTCTTCAAATTTATGGATGTTAAATGGAATTCATCACGTTGTTCACTTAAACCAAAAGAATGAAAAAAAAAAATATATATATATATCTATATATTTTAAAAAGCCTATATACAACCTGCCACTTCATAGTCGAATGCCTTACACTTCCAGTCTTTTGAAGGACCACATTTTTCAGAACCATTGTGTGCTATGTAGTAAATTAAAATTAATTCCAATGAACCTCCATACAGATGTGATACCATCTGTTTCCTGAAAATGAGGCAGTAAACGGCCTGCTAAAAGTTATAGTTTGGAAGGTAGAGTTGCAGTTGATGAAGTTAAATTACTCTCCCTGATATGTGAGCTGAATCATGTTCTAGTAGTAAAGGGACAGAAGAAAAAATGGATTAATTTTTTTTAAGTAAAACTCCAAAGTGTTGACCCGGAGATGGGAAGATAACACCTCAAAATCAAAGAACGCAGAAGTACCATCATAGAAGTAATGTCATAAGGGAGAAGATAAAAATAAAAATTAAAAACAAATATGTCTAGCTAAGCTGAACCCTGTAATTTTTTGCAAATTCTTCGAAAAATTTCCCGTTTAAGGCCTATTACTGGAGTTCCGACAGTCGTATCTAGGAGGTTAAAATTTTATTAAAATTCATGAAAAACAGAAGCTACATTTAGGTTTATCAAATAATTTGTATTTATATTTTCTATAGACATAATCAATTTTGTTTTCCATTTTTCAAAAATTTCCGGAAAAAAATATTTGATCAAAAATGCCACTAAAATGTCTCCACTATGTAAAGTTCTCGAGATATTTCAATTTAAAAGTTTAAAAACCGTTTTTATCACACTTTATTAATAAATAAAACAGAATTTTCTTTTCGGTTTTTTTTTTTTTTAAATAACTCGAATCCAGTCATAAAATGTCTCCACTAACTTTTTTTTCGAGATATTCCGTTATCTGATACTGCGAAAACAAGTTTTTATTTCACTTTATTAATAGAGAAGCCAGAATTCACATCTTAGGATTTTAAGATGAGTTTGAGTTTTATATTAAAATGTCTCCAATACGTAATATTTTAAAAATATTCCAATATAAAAGTGAAAAAATCGCCTTAGTTATAATTTATTAATGAAGAAAGTAGAATTTACTTTTTTTGAGGTTTTTTAAATTCAATCATAAAATGTCTCCAATAAGTATGGTTTTTGAGATATCTCGATTATAAATAATCGGGATATCTCAAAAACAGTACCTATGATTTCACTTTATTAATAGAGAAGCTAGAATTTGATTTTTATATGAGTTCGAGTTTAACGTTAAAATGTCTCCAATCTCTCCAAACGTACAAAAAACTATTGTTTTTGTACTTTATTAATAAAGAATACAAAATTTACCTTTGGGGGTCCTAAGATTAATTTTAATTTAACCCATTAATCTCTCCACTTCATAAGATTTTTAAGATATTCCAAAATAAAAGTGAAAAAAACATCTTAATTGCAATTTATTAATAAAGAAACTAGAATTTACATTCGGGGATTTTTGAGATAAGTTCGAATTCAACCTTAAAATGTCTCCACTTCAAATTTTTTTTTCAAAATTAACTCTGCTAATTTTCTTTAAAATACAGATGAAATTTCAATAATCGTATGTTACTCTAGGAAATAAAAATTAATGTGTTTTTGTCGGGAAGGAATTTGAATCATGCGCTAACAACTAATCAACAACAATTTTTCGAAAGCCATCAAAAATATTTAAACCTTATTTAAAATATAAGTTGTCTTAAATAAATTTTTAGAAAACAAACATTTATTGATGCAGCATAACCTGAAACAATATTTTTGGCCAAATCAGTTTTCCCTAATGTATTATAAGGTTGAACTTGAATTCATCGTATTAAATACATTCGGAATAGTTAAATCTGTTTTCTGCACCAGAAAGTAATTTAAATTTTTTCGCTTAAATAAAGAAAGAAATTTAATTTGAAATCTCTTTCAAAAATTCAACGCTATCTCCCGAATTATCTTTAAAAAAAAAGAAACACAGAATTGTGGTATATACTGTGCTAAAGAAAAACACTATAGGCTCCTCGTTTTGCATTTTAGTCAACATAAAAACGCAATGTTTGTTTTATTTATTTTCATCCTCCTTAATGCCTTGCCTTCTGCTACACAACTTTCTGTCTATATAAATGTGCACGAGAGAGTTTTTTTTAAATTTATTTGAATCCTTCGAAATTTCTTCAAATATTTTTTGGGCAAGTATCAACCCCAACCCCTTGGCATATATACATACCTACCTTTCATATCCCACCCATTCAAAACAAAATAAAATAAAACGTATTCTACTGCATTGCAGCAATGTGCCAATGGACGGACGCAACTCATAACAAAACTCCCTCCAGCTCAACCTCTAAATTGTGGCACAATGGCAACAAAATAAAAAATATAAAAAAATAAAAATAAAAATGGATGCAGAAATATTCAAATTGTGTTTGTTTGTTTTTTTTTTTTTTTTGATTTGATTTTATTTTCTACTGACTAAGAGATATGGGGGTAAAATAAAAATTGAAAAAAAAGGCAGGACCATTTGAAAGTACCTACCTAACTACATAGCAAAGAAGTAGACAAAATATTTTTTTTTCTATCGATTCAAAGGCATCAGCTCTAGGGTAAGGTCGTCCAGCCTTAGTGGTGATCCCATGTGAAATGGAGTGTACTATCTGAAGAGAGTTATGGAATCATTTAAAACAAAACAAAAAATAAATAAATACATAAATCCGACACTGTTCTACACATCCTGAACTCTCATTTTATTTCTATGAGGATAAAGCAAGTCCTACTTCGATATAGCACACTGACCCACCTTGAAGCTTGATGTACTCTGTGAAGTCAGAGAAAATAGAATAATGTTTTTCTGTTGGCTATATCTTGGAAAATACCCAGACAAGTTAGTTTATACCTCGGCACCCTAAAACAACACTTTGGTAGCAAAAAAATATTAAACACTCGAGTGAGTTGGATGTACTTGCTCATATACATAAAAAGACTTGAAAGGCTAAAAGCTCGAGAAGGGTGAAATATATTAAACTCATATTAATTTTTATTTAAATTTAACGCTATCAGTCTTAATGCAAGCATTTGCAACATTGTCTCTATCTTCTTCGGAGTTTTTTTTTTAGATACTGGAAGATACCAACTTGTCACAGTCATCATTTAGCGTGGTGTTAGTCGTTAGTAATAAAAACAAATAATATAATAATTATTCTAAGACTGCTTTGTTTTTTAAATTGAGTTTACAAAACTCAAATAAAAAAATATTATATAAATTATAAATAAATAAATTGGTCGGTGCGACATCTCATGTAGAACCAAGGCCTAGTGACTTACAACTATTAACCATTCCAGTGTGCGTGTTAATAGCATGAATAGAGGGGACCTACAATTTTCTGCCGAATTCGAACGGCTATGATGAGAAGCACTTTTTCGTGACAAGAGATACTCTTGGAGAATTTGTCAATTTCTCGCAAAAGGCAGTAACCCGTAAAAAATATTTCTGTTTTTAGGTGGCATGGGTTGGGAATGGAACGTTAAAGTTCAACGCACTAACCATTACGCCACAGGCTACTACACTATTATAACTATAATAACAATTTAGAAATATTGTTTCAGAAAACTGTATAACACATCACATCACGTAGATTGTTGCATGCGCTGAGCATGTGTCAACGTTGAATAAAATCAATGCGCTGGCTAGCAATCTTCCAATGTGCCCTTACTGCATTGACAGCGTGATTACACCATCACCAAAATAATCAACGTGTTGACTCTTATATTTTTGTCAATTTAAGTGTCAACGCAAATGTCAATGCAAGTCTCACCGCAAGCATCAACGCAAGTGTCAACGCAAGTTTTAACGCAAGTGTCAAATCAAGTCCCAACGCAAGTCTAAAAGCTAGTCTCAACGCAAGTCTCAATACAAGTGTCAACCTAAGTGGCAACACAAGTGTAAAATCTAGTGCCAATGGAAGAATCAACGCAAGTGTTAACGATAGTGTGACCACAAGTATAAATGCAGCCGTCAACGTATTGACGTTAACGATCGCTCATCTTGAAAACTTCGGAACGGAATTTGACTTCAGAAAGTTAACGCGTTGACAATTTGAACTGACTTCATTAAAGTAGTTTTTTTTATTTAATTATTTGTATTTATTTTTTTATCTGTGTATTTATATTTTACTTATTTATTTAGTTATTTGTGTATTCATAAATTTGTTTTGTATTTATTTATTTACCTATTTATTAATTTATTTATATTTATTACACATGTTTATTTGTCTATAATATATTTTAATAAAATGTAACTCACGGGTTGTAGGATGAAATTTTCAATTAAATAATGTTAAGACTTCACTTAGTTCGTTTATAACAATAGAGCTGTAGTTAATGAATTTTTATAATACAAACATTTTATACACATAAAGACTTTTCCTCAATTTTAATTTTGCAACCTAAATATCATTTAAGTTCTTTTAGAGAACACCCTAAAAGCCACAAGGTTTCATTTAACATTCACATAAAATTTCCATCAATTTTGTCTCCTTTTCACTATCGTGTTTGATTTAAACCTCGTATTCCAGTTTTTTTTTTTTCTTATTTTTTAACAAATGCATAACTTAACCTTAAAACACCTAAAGATATCACAAAACAACAACAACAAAAAAACAATAAAAGGTGGATCGTTGGGATGTTTCCTATCAAGGAGTATAGTATAGGAAATATGAATCCCCAGAGCAACGTGACAAGAATGGCGTATTATGTTTATTTATGTGTTGACAATCGCTTTGATTTTGTATATTCTACCTGGCTGCAGGGTTTTTGGATTGAAAAAGGAGGTGTGTTCCTTAGATGAAAGGATTTCTTGCTTAACATAATTTCAATTATGGCTGTATATATATATTTTTATTTTTTTTTTTGTTTTTCATGTTGCTATATTTTTTTTAAGTAGCAATTGAAAAAAAAAGAAGATATTTCTAATGGTGTGAAAATGTTGTATGTATGTATAACAAAAGCAAGAAAAAATAGATGTTCAAGGTAAACATATAATATTTTTTTTTACTCTAGTGGAAATCTGAGACTTTTGAAAAAAATATTTTTACGTATACGAGGTTTACTTTCAAAGAAAGTACCTGTCATCAAAATTGAAGAAATTTTCCAACAAGCCAACACTAAATGCAAAAAACATAAAAAATAGTTCACAGACAAATGTTTAGTAGGCAACGGTTTAAAGGGAATTTAAATAAAAAGATTTTTTTTCAGATCAATTAATTTAAAATGAAAACAAAAAAATACATTTTCACTTAAAAATAAGAGCATTTTATACAAAACATAATTTAGAAAATTTAATTATTATTGATTAACAAAATTTTCAGTTGTAAGCTGAAAATAGTTTCTATTGTTGCCGAATTGATGACCTAAAAGAAAACAATTTATATCTAAAAAACAAAAATATTTAACAATAAGTAATACACATTAACAAAAAAAAAAAAAATGAAGTAAAAAATGCAACTTTTTTCCATTCGAAAAAAATTCAATTTTATTTGTTAGTAAATAGTTGCATTGCTAGCTTTGTTTTAAAGAAATAAATTGCATGAGAAAAACTCTGAGAATATATTTAATAACCCATAATAATACTAACAAGAATTTTGTCCTAGCGACGATGTAGTACCTATACAATTTTCTAATAGTAAGATGACAAATATAATTAGTCATTCTTCGGACATAGTATAATAAACAAGCTATGACATGTTTGTATCTAAGCTAAACACATACTAATTGGCTTATTTCGCAGCGGGATATTTAAACAATACAGCGACAGTAGTTATAGGATTATATAACAGGGAAAATCAGCCTTACGAGTATAACATTAAAGTAGATATCCGTAGCTAACGATCCTTTAGAAGGATATAATCACAATTAAATTTGCAGCAATAATTAATGATATTGATATGAAAACTGTGCACAGCATCATACACGTATTTGAGACAAAGATAATAGCATGTCATGGGGATATGTATCTTGTACATGCAACGCGGTCAATGTGTATCTTTAATTTATTCATAGTCTATGGTCTGGCTTCATGTTTTTTTTTTTTTTTTTTTTTTAAGAATTAAAAACACAAGTGCGACTATAACTAAAAGAGAAGAGAATTTAATTTAAATAAAAATAATATTCAGCTTGTAATTATTTAATTGCAAACTAAAATATTCGTAACAATCCAACGAATTTCAATAAAGAGTTTTAAACTCAAACAAATAATTCTATTTATTGCCGAAGGATTTACTTCGAAAAATCCTATAATCTTAATAAATTTTATAAGCATTTTAGAAAAGGATAATATTAAGCTAACTGTTTTTTTTTAATTGATTGTATTACTATTAGCAAAGGCGAAAACATTAGAATAATATAATTTAAAAAATAGTACGTATACGCCACAGTATCTCACTTTGATAATCTCAATATGGTCTCATTCTTCCTACTACTGAGCTCGTTTATGCAATTAAAACAATAATTAAGAATTCAAATAAGAGATTTACAACCAAAAGAATTAATGACTAAAGTTTTTCAATATTTCAAGAGGAAAGTTATAGCTAAGAATTTTTTTCCTAATTGGAAGATTAATACATTTTTTTAAGGATAAAAAAAAAACGTCTAGGTTAAATGAATAATTGGTTTGTTATTTCAATATAACGAGTAATTTTGGTAAAATTAATGACAACCATACATATACATGTGCTGTAAATTGTGCAAACAAAATTTAAATCAATATTAAAAATAATTATACCTTAAAATATTTATGAGAATAATTTTAATTTTTGGCAGGGTTTAAAAAAATCGATACAAACTTACGGAATATAAAAAAAAATTATAAACAAAATTAAAATCCACCTTTTGGCTTTTATATATACAAGAAAGGAATATTGTGGTACGGAATCCTTTATGTATTTGTATTAATTTCTTAATTTTCTCAGTTAAAAAAAATTGCTCTGTTAATCTGTCCCTTCAGCAGTAAATGCTAGAGTCTACTAAACAGATGTACATTTTACATGGTACTATTTTCAATACCTATAGCCACATTATAGCCTTGGATAATAAGAGCAAGTTCGTGTGACCCAGTCGTGCATTTAATTTTAATTTCACCAGGATATCTGGTATATGTTATTTAGCATTTAGCATTTGGCACCACAGTGCGCGTCACATGATGTTTAATTTTAATCCTTTTGTAAAAAAAAAAAAAAATAATAAGAAGCATTCCGCATTCCACAAGCTCTGACTTTCATTGTCTTCAAAACCAACACATTATGATGTTGGAACACACACTCACACACACACGTCACTCGTCATCCTGGTACCAGTCTATGGAGGAGCATTATATGGTTACGATTTAATGGGAACGTGTTTAAATGGAAATGTGGCTCTAATGACTGTCATACTTTGCCATTATTCAGCAATGGTGCCAGTATATATTATATGTACCTACTCTCTAACTTCCCTTCTGTCAGCTCACATCTAAATAATCCCTTTCATTCACATATGAATGAATGCATGTTACGTGAGTGGTTGTGTTGATGAGGTTGGTTTTGCTTTGCTTCTTCTGCGTTTTACTATACCTATTCTTGTTTTTTTGTCTTTTTTTTTTTGTCTCTTCTGTCAGAGATGTTCTCTATGAGTTTCTATTTGGATATGAGGCTAAAGCTGAAGCTGAAGATGACTCCTCTCGGATATATGAATTGAAATGGGCGAGCTTCTTGTGTTGTTATTTGTATCGGTTTGGAATTTCATATTTTTAGCACGTTCTCAAAAGTCACAAAAATATGCTGTTCACGAGTGCGAAGGAGCCCTTTTTGAAAAATAAAATAAAAAAGAAATAATAATAATAAAAAGGCACAACATCATCATATACACCACAACAAAAATAAAAAAAACACACGAAAGGATTGTGTCAACGACGTCCTGCAGTGATTTTTAAATATGTAGGTACATGAGTTTGTGACATCTATAAATATGCCACTCAAAAAATCTTGTGATATTTTTTATTTTTTTTTGTCTGTTTCTATTTTTTTTTTTCTAACCGACACTCACACTCATGCTTGGGAAATCGTATAATTGTATTGTTGGTGCGGCCAGTGTAAATGTTTTTGAAAGATGTAACTATATTTTTATATACATATCATGCATGTAAATTGGGGTACATATTTTTTATTTTTATTATTATTACTCTGCGTATCAAATTTTATTTTTTTTAATTTTTTTTTTAAACAGGTCATCTTAGTTTTACAGCTCTTAAAAAGTACGATTTTTGTATACGAGTAGGTAAGTCCGCACTTACGACAGTAAAAGAATTTATATTTCTGTAGTGTAGATATTTGAATTTGAAATGTACGTTCAATAAAAAATGAGGCTTAACTTAGAGCATCAAACATGTTTTTATAACAACTTAATTGGATCCTGTATCAGTAGGGTTTTATGTATTTTGTACACTCCGACAAACTTGCAAAATAAGAAGGTAGATATTTAAAAATTCAAAAAGCACATATTTCTGTTTTTTTTCTTTTTAATTATGAAAACCTAAAATTCTTCATTTAAAATAATTCTGTAGGTATTTAAAAATGATCTAAATATCTTATAACAAAAAAATTGATAATTATCAGAAATATTTCTTAAACAGAATTTTGAGGCACAAAATTTTGGATTTAAAGAATTCTGGAATACAGAATAAAAAATTTACAGAATAATGAAACCAAGAATTATTTTCTAATAGAATTATTTTTTATTTACAGAATTTTCTGCATTCAAATTTTGAGATTACAAAATATGGATCCATTTTTTATTATAAATTCCTTTTTTATAATTTATATTCACTCTTTGTTTTTATTTACAAACAATTCTAAAACCCTTAATAGGTCATAATTTTTTCAGACTTAGAGAAGCAAGTATTATGTAATATGAACATAGGTGTGTGTGAATAAGTAGAGCACTTTATTTAATTCTATAAATGGAGTCCTGGTGTTAAGTTAATGAAAAACAATTTTTATGAATAGAAAAATTACTTGCTTACGGATATATGAAAAAAAATGGGGGAATGTTAAAACTTTGAAGTTTTTTTTTCTCTTTTGATTTGTATTATATTATTATTATAAAAATAATGTTTGTGTTTGTATTAAAAATGCATTTCACTAATGAGGATATTTTTAATGATACAATTATTTTCAATTCGGTTAAATGTTTTATTTATGCATGTATGTGCATGTAAATCACTCTAAAAGTAGGTTAAATGGAATTTTGTATTATGTTGTTATTCATTCATTTAAATTAAACAAAAAAAGTCCATTGAATTTGTAAATTTTGGGAAAATCGTATATTATTGTGAATATTATTTAAATAGTTTCAAAGAAAAAAATAACTAATGATTTAAAATGAAAAATCTAATCTATAGAAAATTTATCCAAAAAGTCTAATGTTATTTCCATTAATATTAAATTTAATTTTGAAAAAAATTGGGGTGAACAGTTATATTTATTTGTATTATTGGGAGTGTCGTTCAACTTTTGATACGATAAAATATTCGATAGTTTTAAAAAATTGGGTGCGTTGAAATTTATATTCAAACCTATTTGGATAGGTTTATGTTGTTGCTATCTCTTGGGAAAAAAAACATAGGTAAGTACTGATCATTTAACATCTGTTGAGACAATTAAAAGTAACGGCAAACAAAAGTAGATTATCGATAAACAATAATGATATTCTAAACAATTCTTAGAAATTTCAATGCTCTTAGAATATGAACGTTATTCTTCATGTACATATCTTAAGTGTCTTAATTTTTGTTGTCGAAAAAGAAAAGAAAAAAACATAATAAGTATGTCAATAAATTTTTGCTTGTAACAAATAAGTTCCACATCATTTCATTGAAGATAGGATATAATTTTACTCCCAAAAGTAAAAGTTGGAAATGTACCCAATGTACATTTCCAATGTACCCAATGTACAGTTGTCCAAAAAAAAACTATGCATATTGCGTGATAAGAGAGACAGAGCATACCCAAAAAGAGAATTTTATTCTCTCACCACGAAACTGCACTAAAAAAATCGTTTATAATATCAATAAACACCGTTTATTAACAGTTTTTTCATTGTCTCAGTAAAATTTTTGTTTTTTTCTTTCATCAAATGAAATTATAAACATATTAAATGGTGAAAATTGGAAAATCCTCTACAACTACCTGAAATCTGCTCTAAAATATCGACAACAAATTATTAACGAATCATTTTGATATTGTACTTTTGTATATATATTTATGTATTTTTAATTCGCGATAAATTAATCAACAAAGAACTTTATTAGAAGGTTTTTTTTTAATAATACAAACTCTATATACTACTGAAATACATCAGCCAAGTAGAAGACTTAGCACTATTTAATTGGACTTGTTGAATTATTGATTCAAAATAGCTTTTTACGGCCTTTAGTCCACAAAAATTTTTTTGGCGTTTCGTCCCGGCGATCTCACTTGGACTCATCAGTTGAAGAAGAAACTTTATTGTTTTATAAAAGGCATAAGCCAATGTCTTTTTGTGAAAATTGTAAACTAAACTTGTAAACTATGTTAATATTAATTTATTTGTTATTTATTTCTCAATAAAATCACACTTTACTACTACTACTACTACTACTACGAATATTTTTGGTTTTAAAAATTTCTACTTAATAAACAATTTTTTGGCTCAGTTCAACTCTTTTACTGAAAATTAAAATACAAAAATTAATAAACGGTTGCTTATAGTATATTGTGCCAAAGAATTTTTTTGTATAACATCCTTTTTAATTTGATAAATGTGTTTATTGGCGCAATAAAAAGTTATTGAATGTCAATAAACATTTAAATTGATTTTATCATTTTTTGTGTATTGGCCCAATAAAGTGTTGATTGTCCCAATAAAGAAGTGTAGTAAAATAATAAGTGTAAGCCAAATGCTTTTTTCAATTTATAGTCGATTCTTATAAAATTCACATTATTTTCACGCGGTGATTTTTATAAGAGTCGGTAAGCATTGACAATAATTTGCGTCTTTGAAGGGTACGCCAAACAGATGAGCCCAACTGTCGTACTTGAGCGAAATGCATTTTGGAGCTGAGGTCACTTGAGTTGAATTTAAAAGTTCAAACAATTTCTGGGACAATAAATAGAAAAAGTGAGGGTAGTATAAGGAATCTGAAATTCAAATGGAAACCAAATTTTTCAAATTTGATAAATTATTTTTTCATTAGTTAAACAAAAAAGTTTGCTTGAATTAACGAAATTGGCCAATTCAATAAACCTTTTATTGTCCTAACAAATTTGTTCTTTCAAAGAACAAAAAAGTACATTGCCGCAAGAAACTAATTTTGTAAAGATAAATAAATGAATAAACAGGATCAATAACCTTTAGCTTGTAACAATAAACGTTTATTGGGCCAGTAAACTGCTTTTTATTGTCCCAATAAACCAGTTTTTTTTGACGAAAATTGATTTAAAAAAACTCACTGTCTCAATAAACTTTTTCACTGTATACACGTAGCTTTTTGTTTCAGTGTGGTGGCAGCCAAGTTCGGTAAATACTTAAATTTCCATATTTCGGAGTTTTAAAGTTACATAATAACATATTATATGAAAAAAATTATTGGTTGGACATTAGGCCCAACATATTTTTGGGGACTTATGTCCCTGGCAGATGGGACAAAAGGCAAGAAATAGATTTTGAACCTAAGCCCCACTCAAATAGAACAAAAGTCACTTTGGAACTTATTTTCCTTCGCCTATGTTTTAAAATTTGAAAACAGCAACTTCATTATATTGTAAGTGTTGCCTTTGTTTTCTTTATGTGTAATTTTTTTTATATAAAGTTTAACCTTAAAAAATTGCCCACCTCACATAAGCGCGTTTTTTTTTCTTTTCTTTTTTATTGCCGATATACGGCCAAAAATGTTAAAAAAAATTCATCGAAAATTGGACCTCCAGATAAGACTACGTACGAGCCAGCCGTGGCGGTCATAAGTAAATTTCATGTCAATTAAAAAAATAATCTTTGTTTTATTCCATTTCAAAGTTCTATACCTCTAAAAAAAACACTCTTTACAATCTAATTTTTTCCACAATAAAAAGAATCAATATCACAATTTTTTTCCCGTTTTAAGTTCAATCCTACTACCGAACCCAATGACATATCTCTATAGATACTGATGAATATTTTGAAAAAAAATGATGTTATTTAATTTTTTTATTTTCATTTTATATTTATCATTTTCATAAACAATTTTTTTTTTATTTAAATCATATTAACACGCTTTATGTTAAAAACACCCAATCAAAAGTTTTATTACTTTGTCTTTGAAAAAGAAAACTACTTTTTACATCATTGATTTGGAAATGTAATTTTCTTTTTATGAAAAAAGCATAATTCAAATTTCAAACTTTTAGTTTAAAAAAAAAAAAACGAATCTCTATTTTTATTTACTCCATCGATGTTCTACTTCATGGAAATACAAATACCTATATATATATATTATTTAAGCTCTCTTTGATCAAACTTCAATATTATTTTACAAAGTTTTTTTTTGCTATCCAATTTATGTCCATTCTCTTGTTAAATTGAAAGGGCATTAATGTAAGAAGGTTATCCTTGCAGTAACTTTTAAACTGACAACATTAAGTTTTGCATCATTCAGAAAGAAAGAAAAAAAGACAAAAAAACCACACGGAAAAACACAAAGGACAAAACAAAAATTACTTACTCAGGAAAGGTAAAAAGGAGGTCAACACTATGTACTCGTATATGACAATAACACAACATGAAGTTTCTTTCAATTTTTTTTTTTTTTTTTGGTTAAGGTTTCTAACAAAAGTTGTGTCACATATTTTCTCTGGAAGTCTCCTAGCCAATGTGTGAAAAGCAAAGAAGAACTCAAACAAAAGGCTCAGAATATATTGGAGCAACAACAAAAAAAAAAAAAAAAGAAGAAAAATTTGCAATGTTAAAAGCACCACATGTGGTTTTTTTTGGGCAGCAACAAAAAAATGGAAGATATTAAATTTGGTGTCCTGTGTCCTTCAAGGTGACATTTTTTATTTTTGTCTGGTAGATAGTTGGATGTTTTGTTTCTTGTTAATATTCAGAAAACAGAGTATTTTTTTATTATATAGCAGCTTTAAGGCTTAAAGGTCGAAATGGGCTATTAGTTTGCCTTCGCTATAAAAAATATTAGTTCAGGAATGTGTGGTGGTGTTTTATCAAATAGGTTTATTATTTACTTGTTGTATAAATGATACAATTTTCTGGGAAGCTAAATTAATTAAAAGAAAAAAACACAAACTAATGTTCTAGCAGGTAAAGTCTTTTTTTCATTATCTAACACCTTAAATCGAAGAAACTTCGACATTAAAATAAAAAGAGGGTCCCATGATTCTGTCAGTTTGTTTGTTTCTACCTTTAAATAAAGCCTTACCATTTTTCTTTCTTTATACTTATTGCTAGCACCTACGAAAAAAAGATTTTTTTTAACGCTATCAATACTGTTAAATGCAAGCATTTATAACAATATTTCATTTATCTTATATAAAGATTAGCAGACCGAAGTGACTACCTTGATGTACAGGCAATTCCTGGCTTATTGAATCAGAACTCAGAACTAATACCTGAAGAGAATTTATAGCTAGGAAACACCATCGAAGTCAATAAATTGTCTTCATTTTATTTTACTTGTTTGTTTTCTATGTGCTTTATTTAAATTTGACTTTGATAATTAAATGGATTTTGAAAAAAATTGGATTACAAAAACTGTATATCTAGATTTTTTACCGAGAAACAGTCAAAACGGATAAACTATTTTCCTAAAACTTCGCTCATTTGCTGCCCTTAAAATATATAAACTTTGCACCATAGTGGATATAGTAGTCAAAATATTGTTAAACCGAGTTCAAAGTACCTTACCCTTTAATTTAAGGATCTGGATTTATTGAAATTTTTTTTCTCAAATTTATGTATAAATTGAATAACGCTTTTTTGTGTGAAGAAATGAATAAAAATGAAGGAATTAGTCTTTACTTTGTCAGGAAATTGATGAAGGCCAAGTCAAGGAAGCAAAATTTGCGGATCGAAATTGGTAAGGTTTATAATTTACCCTTAATTAGCGCAATTTTTTTTTTATATTTAGAAAATCTTTCAAAAAGTTTTAAAAGTATTTTAAACCAAACTTTTTTATACTTTTTTTGGATTTTTAAAAAATTTTTAAATTTTATTTTTGAGAACTTAATAATTTGAAATCGACTTGGTCGATTTTTATTAAACTTGGCATTTAGCAGACTTCAAATAAAAATTATTTTTACGATCCCATACAGTTGTTTAAAAACCTGTAAGGAAAATTTCATGTTCCTCAAAAACGGTTCCTACGATTTTGATTAACATTTTTATGTGAACTATTATCACTGCGATCTACCAAATTTCTGAAAAAAAATTGTCTATCGATTGAAAATGGTATCATAGAACCATTTTTTTTTTTTTTTTTGTCGACTATCTCATTATCTGTTGAACCTATTTTAATGAAAATTTTTACACAGGAGCCTTTGATAAGCTAAAAAAATATTGCGGACCAATTTTTTCTCTTAAAAAAAGTTTTTAAAATTTTATCTACAAAAATTTTTTTTGTTTTTGAAAAAACGCTTTTTAAATTTTTGTTTCTCATAATTTGAGATTTGTGTAAGAAATCAGATGGTGTCAAAACAGAAAACATTTCAGAAGCTGTTTAATCAATTTATTTTTTAACAATTTTTCAGTCAGTGAACACGGTGCTAAATTGTTCATATTTATGTACTGACATAATACTACCTAAAACTAAACTAGGTTTTTGGCAGGTAGCATAATAATAATAATAAAAATAATAGGCTACCATAACTAATTTCAATATAACATAGATCTAAACTGTTTAGACTTTACAACCACAGTGTGATCGGACATAAGAGTAAGTTGGTGCGACCCAGTCGTGCATTTTATTTAATTAGACTATAAGGAAAGATTTCAAATTCTAAAATATCAAAATATTTTATTGAATATCACAGAATTCATTATTAAAGGGTTGTTATAGGTTTCCTCATAATATTCAAAACCATCGCCAAACTTATCTTTGTTCTTGTTTGTCATCTTTTGCCTCCATCCCTTTTTTTTAATCACGATTTTTTTTTATTTTTGATGGGATTTTATCTTGGCAACTTGTTGACTCCTTCCTCTTATGTGGATAATAATTTTCTTTGTATGATTTTAATAAATCCGACGACTTTATCTACAAGTGAATATTTTTTCTTGTGAGCTACGACGACGTCTCACTTTAAAACATTTTTTTTTGAAAATTGCTTGAGGGCACTTTACATTCATAATTTACTTCTGAAAATATAAAAGATTTTTTTTTTTTTCAATTTTATTTTCCTTAATTATTGTTATTTTAAATCCTATGAAAATAAATTTGTGTTTCCTATAAAATTGCAATTATCTACCTACACAAGAAGTCTTAATAATTTTTGTAGGTAGGTAAGGTATATATATAAAATGAAATGAATTTTAAGGCTCCGTGAACAAATAACTTTTTCGATTATTTAGGTATTGATCAAAAAGCACGTACATAGGTATTTAGCAATTTCCGGAAGCAAATACTTCAATTGCAAAAATACAAAAAAAAAAAAAATACACCTATAAGAGAGTTAATTACATTTTTAATGTTCTTTGAAATTAAAGAAAACAAAAATTTTAATTAACTTCACGACCTCTTATATACATATTTTGTATTTATTTTATTTTTTATTTTTTGTTGCTACCTTCAGGGTGGTATTTTACCTAACGTTTAAAGCATTCTATAAATTTTGTCTTTGCTTCGTCTTCTTTTTCTTGGTCGTAATTTGATTTAATTTTTATATATATTATATTTTAAATTAAAGGATATTAGAAGGACTTTCTTCAAAGTGCTTACCTCATTTAATTGTACAAGAACACCGAAGCATGTTTCAGCAGGAGGTGGCGGCGGCATTCTTTTTGCTGAGTAATTTTTGAGGTTTACAGTTTATATAAATTCTTCGTCTTTCAAAAAAAAAAAAGTATAAAAACAAATTCATGATGTTTATTATTTTGTTATGGGTTTCATGACACTGGGTTGTTATGGGCCTACCACCTACAACACATAACAAAACAACAACAACAAGAAGTAAAAAAAAATCTCTCAGGAACATATATGTATGTATGTAGGTAATACATTTTTGTTATATTATGCAACCGCTTAAGAACTAACCGGAGCACTGCCTTGGCTTGAGTTTCTTAAGCTCCAATAACCGTTCCGAAAGGCCTCAAGGCAAACATTAACTCTTTTAACGCTAATTACGTTGAACACTTTACGCATACATGGAACGCATGCCATGCATGTGGCAAACAACTCATGGAACCTCTCTGGCGTAAAGATTACAACCCTCCTTAGGGTATTTTCTGTTCTTAGCAAGTTTATGTGTTTTGACTGAAGAATTTTATTTCCTGGGTATGAACAAGTATATATATATGTATAATCTTATAAACAGGAGTGGTTGTTAAGATTCTCTTTTGCTCACCCTTTCATTAGTGGTTTTTAAATTTAATATACTAACGAAGTTGATGTCAATGTAGGTCCTAACATTAAATTATTTTCACACATCTATTTAAAAAAAAAGTGTATATATATTTTAATAAATTCAAAATATGAAATTGCCAAAAAGCTTAAGGAATTTAAATGAAAAATTTGGTTTTCTTAAATAATATCCATTGCCATTGAAAGGAAAAGTTGCAAAAAGGTATTAAGTTATATAAGATGCAGTAAATTTAATTACACTTTAAAATTTTCAATTTTTTTATTGTCAAAGTGACATTTGGAGGTAGTATTATACTAAAAAGGTAAAATAGGCATTTAGTGATTTTAATTTTAATAAAATGTTGTTGTTATTTGACCAATTATTTGAAATATGTTTTTATTTTAATGTAAAATCTTGCGTTCATTTTATTTGCATAAAAAAGTAAAATGACCAAAAAAGCACGATTTTACATAAAAATTAAAATGAAAATATTGTTTTTAATATGATGATCATATCATCATTATCTACTAAGAATGCTTTAACATTGTACTTAATCGTACATCGAAAATGAAAAAAAATATGAATATAGCCTACCTCGCCGTTCATTCAAAATGTCTCGTTAAAAAAATTAAAAACACAAAAGTCGACGCGATTAAAAAGATTATAATTTGGGTTATAATGTTCGGATCTTTAAATTTAAATTTAAATTTCATCTATTTATCTACTATCATCATTCACAATGAAAAAGTTGATGAAAAATTTTGCGAATTTTCTTTTTTTTTAATCAACTGTCAAAACTCTTTTGAAGTTTTTTTTTTTTTGTATTGCATATTCTTATATATTCACCATATAATAGTAACTATTTAATATATAAGTACATAATTCATAAAAATGAAATGTGAATTAAAAATTGCGATGTGAAATTTGCGAAATGATGATGGTTTTGAGAATTTAAATGCAAAATTACTATAAATTGCAATATGATAAATTGCGAAATGATTATTGCAAAATGTAAAACAGCTTTTGGAAAGATTCCGATAGATAATACCTTCTTGTTAAATACTGTTGTTAAATACTGTCATTAAGACAGGCATAAGATGAATGAAAAAAGAAATTATAAATAAACATCGCCATAAAAAAAAAATTTCTATAAAAAAATGGCTATCGACTTTCGAAAATGGTCCATTAGTTCGGTAATTCTTTCTTGATTTTAAAAAATAATGTGTCAAATGAAAAATTAGGAGTAAAAATCACTGTTGTCTTGTGACTCACCTGAATGAGTTATAAATTCAATAATAATTTTTTTTTTGGATAGTGAACGTATGACCCTGTGCCAATATTTATGTTTCGAGAAACTAATGAGAACTTTACTCAGACATTGTGAAACAGGCCCTAAATGAAAGAAATAATTATATGGGTTCTTAATAAGGGGCAAAACAATTTTGTATTTTATATTTTAAAAAAAATGTTCCTATAAGTGTTCAATAGCGGTCTTCCATCCAAGTACTGACAGCAATTTTCTATGCTTGATATGGTGATCGCAAACAAGTAATGCTGAATTTCGTCAGTGGCTTGAAATGTGGTTGTTTGTACAACTCTACATTACCTACATAATACATTATTTAGAAAAATGAGACATCAGAAATTTCACTCAATATTTTGACAGAAAAACTGAAAAAATTTGCTAAGGAATTCTGTTCATGTAAATAAGATTGTTTAAATCTCTGAGATCTTATTTTCCTGAAATATCTTGATCTTAAAAAATTAAATAAAAAAAGTGAAAGATTATTAAATTAATTATTCCTTTTTCGTGACCTTTAATTCTTAATTCAATATACATACATATTTGAATCCTATTTCTGTAGGCATCAAATATAAGAAAATAAAAACAGAATATGTAAATAAATAAGAAGTATATGTATGAGATTTTTCTATTTAGGCTTCTTCAATTATATCACATGCCTATGAAACAAATTGCCTGGAATATCAAGATTTAATAAAACGTTTAGGTAAAGCATGCATCTTTTTATGTGTATAAAAAAACCTTTTTTTATAATATTTCAGAAAATTCTCAAGCTTTTTGAATAAAGAAAAATTCTCCACCTCTTTCATAGGAAACTAAAGAATTTTTAAACAAAATATAAAGAATGGCTGCTCTAACGATACATGGTATTATTTTCATGAGAAATTTTCATTTTATTTTATTTGTAAATAGAAAACGATACACTTCGCTGAATACACTTATTGTTATAAAGTATGTTTTTTTATTTTTATTTTTTCCACAATTTACTTTGCATTCGTGTATATAAATCTTTTTGTATAGGTACACTACGACTCACTTGGTTAGATGTACTTTATTAAAACATTAAAATAAAGTTAAATGTTTTGTTGAGTTCATGCTTGATATTCTTTGTTATTGAGTAAAAACTAAAAATAGGTCTTGAGGTTTTGCAATATTCATTAAAGTGGACCTTATTTTTTTATTCATATGGTGGGGGTGAAAGAACTTGAATTTATGTATATTTTTCAAATGTAGGAAATTTATTAATATTTTCTTCTTCGTATTTTTTTTTTATATTAAAATTTACTAAAATGTATTACCTAAACATATTAGAATATAATTTGTTTCTACATTTGAAGCTTTAGTGCATCTAACCAATTGAACCTTACTGTAAGTTGGATGTCAAAATCAAAAATCATCGTATTATATTTTTCTTGCGCGCATTAAATTTACTTGAAGAAAAGATTTGAAAGAAAATTTCTTAGAAATCGTATCCACAAATGAAATTCACTGAATTTTGAATATACTAAA
The DNA here is from genome assembly GCA_951394125.1 of Epistrophe eligans. NCBI lineage: Eukaryota > Metazoa > Arthropoda > Insecta > Diptera > Syrphidae > Epistrophe > Epistrophe eligans. The sequence continues at coordinate 12,124,709 of OX596030.1, forward strand.
AGAAATATGTAGGTAAAATGTATATAACTCCAATTTTCTTGCCATTTTTTTCCATCGATCTTTTGTTGAGTTTTTTTTTTCCAACTCAAGTGTAGCAATCTACCTGTGTATAGGAAATTCTTTTTAAAATCCAATTCATTGTATACACTTGGTGGTGTCTTTTAAAAAAGAACGCAAATAAAACATAGATGAGGATTAAGTGAGATTGGTTTGTATTTATTTATAAAGATTTTTTTTGTGTTTCTTGATTTTTTTGTTAGAAATTTAAATCATAAACGAACGAAATTTAATTTATTACAAAGAATTTTACTTCCCTGAGATCTTTTATCAATTGAAGCAAACAAATGTATGTACCTATTATTTTCATTAAACTTTGTGATAAAGTGTGTGTGTGCAGACTTAATAATAATTTTTAGCAACAGCAGAATTCTTGTTGAATGTAGTAGATTTTCGTTAAGATTCTTTACTTAACGACAATTAGCTGTTCATTGTTTATTAATGAATAATTTAACTAGTGAACTAACTAACTAATGAACATTTAAGTTGATTAATGAATTAGAAGATAATTAATCATTTTTTATTAATAGGTTTGTAAGACTTTAAGTGCGGCCTAAAATCTTTGTATGATTGGGATTTTATAACAAGTCTTTAGAATGTATGGCTTTCGCATTCATGTCACAATGACATATCGATATTTGTATCCCAAACTTTTTTGGATCATTTATTCTGTTTCGTCATGTTTTAAACTTTTTGGAGTATTCATTCTGTGTCGTCATGTTTCAAACGATAATTGATAAACTGCCTCAAATTCAATGCGCCTTTTTTACTTCGATGTCTCAACTTAGAAATTTTTCTTAAAAATTTTATAAAGTTTTTTCATTGCGACACCTGAAAAGTGATTTACAGACAATTTGGATCGCAAGTTAACTCATTGAATTTGGTGAGTAAACTCTGGAAAAAATGATTCGATATTTTTTTGACAGATGTGTGTAAAAACATTATCAAAATACAGAGGGAAATCTCTATTTCTATAGTGCCACAAAGTGCTGTCCTCTCTGTTTCGATACTGAAAGCGTATTTCCATAATTTCTCACTTTAATTTTCGACAATTGAAAAACTGCTTCTGATTTAATTCGTGTTCAATTTATTTGAAGTATTAACCAGTTTTGATTTAACTGAGAATTAACTCAGGCTCCAAAAAACTGGCCTTAAGCAGCGCTTAAGATAAAATCATAACAATAAGTACAGAAAAATGTTATGATACGGCATATCTGCCTAAACAAGCATTGTGAATCTTATTTTGTATCCTTAAGGTAAATTATATATGGTAACATAAAATAAGTAATCACTCCTTCTTTTAGTATAGTTAAGACTTTTCTTTTACGGGTTAAAGTATTTTCTAAATAGTCTTTACCACCAAAAGTCCATTGTGCCTATAGGTTAAAGAAAAAAATCCATTAGCATTATTCTGTAATAAAGTTCTTATCATTAACTCAAATGGTGTCAGCTTGGGCAAGAACTTACCATTTGGTGCTATTTCTTGATCTTTTCACTTCCATCCTGCATATAAATAAAGTCAAAGTAGATTTCTAGTCTAAGATATGATAATAATCAACTCAGCATAATAGCATGCACGCATCAAATTAAATTTATCTTAGGAGAATATTATTATATATTTTTGCCCTTGCCTATATATAAAGGAAAACTAAAAATAAACGCTAATTGTATACGTTTATTTTGTCCACAAATGTGAAACTTTCTTATTCATATGAACAGGGTGATTCAGATTTCGGAGCAGATAGTCATATTGAAATTAAGTCTTATTGTTAAGTTCCTTGGTCTGTAACGTCGCACCTGATGTCTGAAGCGCCTATAACACCTAAAAACAAAATATTTTTCAGGGGTAATGCCTCCTGCGATTAAGTGAAAAATTCTCCAAGATATTTTCGTTATCTGAAATTTATGGCGAAAAACCTGAAACGAAGTTTCATTCTTATAATTTTAGGAACAATGATTATTCAAAATCGTTGCAGCTGTTTTGGAAAAAAATTAAAAAAAAAAAAGAAAATCGTTGTATGGGAGCATTTCTGTACTAAATTAGAGGCAAATTTGTTCATTTAGGTTCTAGTTAGAAATACAGTGGACGCACAGACGGACCCACCGGTCTGGGTTAATGTCAATTCTTTCCTCGTATACGAAACCTATTCCCAAAAAAAATCCCTTTCAATTCATGAACACCCTGTATAAGAAAAAAAAAAAAAGAATACGCACCACGAACAACAATACAATTTACATCCCAAATTTAACAAGATGCTTTTCTTTTCCTTATTCCATTTCTCTCCCCCCCCGCCATCCCCATTTGACCTTAACCACAACAACAAAACATCAGAGCAAAACTTCATAGTTTTCTTTTGATAAAATATATAGAAATGGACATGTTCAATGTTCGTATATTATAAATTATATCCTAGACATCTTCTTTGACACAAGTTTGAATATAAATGTACATATAAATAACCTTTTTGCTGACCACCTTAATTAAGGCATAAATTCTAACCTATTCATGGTCGAGCACTATGATATTCTGCTAGGTACATACATACATACATATATATAAAATAATGTAGGTAGGTAAATAACATTTTTCACAACATTTGACCTTTTATTGCAGTCATCATCATTAGCATCATCATCATCATTATTTGAGTGAGCAGTGAAAGAGGTGTTTCATATCAAATTGAGCTCATCACTTTAAAGAACTTAAGGAAGCCACAAAAGGAAGAAGAGTGGTGAAAATTAATGAGTGTTTATGTTTATGTTCATACAAATTTTGTAAAAGGTAAGAAAACACAAGATTAGTTTAGGGATAAATTTCCGTTAAAATAAAGAAATATCCGCAATTAATCTTAAAAAAGAATTAAAGTGCTCGCTTCTTGTATGTGACTTAAACGATGTGCTTGTGCTTGTGCTTGTGATTTGTTTCGTTTTTTTTTTTTTTCTTTGTTTAGCAGCTTTACACGGAAAAAGAGGTTTATTATTTTATTATGTGACCCTAAAAGAATAACAGTATTTACAGTTGACCTTTTTTTGTTTGAAAATAAATAATTGATCCATTTGTTTGCAATGTTTTGCTCCACCTGTGGTGTGGATTTGACTGCAACAATTGTGACAGTGTGAAAGTGTTTGACAGTATGATGTGACAGTGGGACATTGGGACAGTGAGACACTGGAGCAGTGGGACAGTGGGACAGTGGGACAGTGGGACAGTATGACAGTATGACAGTATGACAGTATGACAGTATGACAGTATGACAGTATGACAGTATGACAGTATGACAGTATGACAGTACGACAGTATGACAGTATGACAGTATGACAGTTTGACAGTGTGACAGTTTGACAGGGTAGCAATGTGACATTAAAGCATTGTGGCAGTGTGAAATCATGGCAACACTGTCATACACTTTCACATTAATAACAATGTTGTATGACAGTGTTACAATGTGAAAGTTTGAAACTTAATTTTGCTCCATTTTGTCTATATCGCTTGAAAAAAATGCCCCAATTTTGATGTTTTTTTTTTAAATCTAATGCAAAAAAAAACTTTTGTTAAAGAAGATTAATGTATAATTAACTTGAGAACTTTTAATTTAAAAGGGATTTGGTATGATAAAATACGCATAGTGTAGTCCGCAAAACATCTTCATTTGCCTCATTTTATTGTTAATTTTTTTGGGTCACAATACTCTTTAGATTTGTATAGTTCTTCAAAAGTATTTTTAATCACCATCACCATTGGAACCATTGCGTCTGTTACCAATGAAAATTATAAACGAAAGTAAAGATTTCAAAAATGTTTGCTTAAAATTTAATTTAAAATCTTCATAAACCCATATCTATACCTAAACTTTTTTCAAAAATCCCTGCGAAAAAAAAATCTCTATACAAAAAAAAATGATTTAAAAAAAGATTATCTTCGTGGGTGGATGTATATGAAGGCGGGTATTGGCCACTTTAATCGATTGGCAGATTTTGCTTTCGTAATCTTCGTTACGTATCACTGGAAAAAAAAAAAAAACCTATCGAAGTTGAGCAAACAGAAAAAAAATGTAAAAGACCAAAAAAAAAAAAACATATATATATTCATTTCACATCCGGCCGATGTCATTAAATTTCACAATGTTCTCCATGAGAATTTTCTATGAGTATATTATTATTATAGTGTGTGGGAGTGTTTTGATATTGCAAAGAAATATAAACCGTCGTCGTCTTTAAGATAACATTTTTTTGCAGATTAAACGATTATTTCGCAGGAGAGAAAACATAAAAGCTGTTCAATCATTTTCTTCGAATCGATAAACAAGGACTTTTTTATTCCGCATACACTATACATACATCACACTTATAGTTTGATTGATTGCATTGCCACAACGAATGCCAGCAGCATATATAAAACAATATACCTTACTTTACTTATTTTATACTCGTATATTGTGTGTAGTTAGCTGCAAGGATAACAGAGGGGGTGTAGTGTAGAATCGTGATGGTGTTTTCAAAGTAGCAGGCACCTCAAGGATGAAAAATCTAATATTAGATATTGTACATAATACTTGTGTATATGTAGTTTTCATTTTTGCATTGCAAATTTCTGGCATCGCACATGTGTGAGGAAAATAACAGCTAACAGCATTAGCGATATACATTATCCTGCTGATCGGGTATTTGAACGATGCAATTTCTATGATAATCGGATAGTTCAACCAAGTGAATCGGTTCTTAAGGGGGATTTTAGGTTAAAGAGACATCTATTGATGTTGGTTATAATGTTTCCAATAAAAATAATTTATACCTACTCTTTAATACTTTATTGATTTAATATTATATAATTTATGAACTTATTAAATTTGTCCAAATTGAGTAAGGACTTAAGGAATTACATTCTCTTTAAATTCAAAAAATGGTCTTACCACTTTATCTCATTTCTTCAGTTCTTCATTTTCATTTCACTTTTTGGAAAGACATCAGACTTACAAAAATGTATATTATTACACATTATACTGAAAGCTGCTTCTTCTTCTTGCTTTCAGTTGAGTTGAGTAAATATATGTATATCATCCCCTATAAACTTTTGGCATGAACTTAAACTGTTTTCACTCAATATGACAACAAAATACCACAGACAATTTGAAAACCTAAAACAAGGCCTTTAATATACCTACACCAAAACACAAGTCACACTTGAGAAAATACAAACAAAAAAATACTTTTTTTCATTGTTAAATAAATAATCCTTCTGCTTCATGTGGTTTTGTTGTGGTAATGAAAAAGTTCTTCATAACTATTTTCTTATGGTTCTTATATACAATTTGAATAAAGGTTAATTTATTCAACACCCAATGTTTGTCTCTCTACAAATGAATGATGATGAGTAAGAGTATTTTTAGGCCAAAGCCATATGATCATTTCCCACAGATTTGATGGTGGTTACGGACGGTACGGTGGTGTTGTGTTGTGTTGTGTTGTGTTACATAAATAGTGTTTTATTTTTTTAAATTTAAAGAAGGATATCATGAATAAGGTATACATACTTTTAGAATAATATATTATAAAGTCTTCTTTTAAGCAGAATGGACTTTAAATGAACATTTTTAAATGTTTAGGAAATGTAGAGTCGATTAGATGACGAAAACTCAATAAAATTAATTAAAAAGAAATTTCTTATTTAAAGTTATGCACCTGCTTCAAAAAATATTTTTAAACAGGTGTTATCATTACTAATTTTGGTTAATGTCTGAATTTATTCATTGGATGTTTTACTTTAACTTTGAAAATTGACATACATACAGGGTTTAGCTCCGACCTTACAATTTGTAAACCATCTCTCTCTTTTCTAAATAAAAGTTGTCTAGCTCAATTTTAATAAAATAATCTTTATTCGCTTTAAACTTAACGACTACGCTAAAACGATCGGTCATGACATATGAGTTTGAATTTGAAGACTCTATGCAGACTAAATGAAATATTATAATACTTTAAGGAAGAGACGCTCTCCTCTTTCCCATGTCTTTCGTTCGTTGGTTTATATTTGTAGTTTGTAGCATCATCAACAGTGCTGTCTGTTAAGTAAATTTTGTCATTCTCTCCTCAATCCCACATATATATATATAAATATTTAAAGTAAGTATAGTTTTACTTTTGTTTTTAAGTCTAAATACAAAACGATGTAAAATTTTAAACTAAATATTTTAAGATATAAGCATAAAAGTACACTTTTAATAATTTTAATTTTAAAGCCACCTAATAACTTTCCTTTTACTATCGTTGGAAATCTATTTTTTAATAAACCCCAGGTAAACGATGTCTTTAAACAATAATAACAGTTTGTGCAAAAAAAAACACACTTTTTTGTCATTTATAAATGTCAAAATGTCATAATATGGATTAAGTTCGATACTAAAGTAATGATTTTGTCTGTTCTGTACTCGTATTCGTACATAGCACCAATTTAATTTGTTTACCGTTACTTAAAATTGACAATTAGAGCATTAAATATTGAAAAGAAAAAAGAATTTTTGATTTAAAATCATCCCGGTGATCTTACTCATCAGTTGACGGGGTAGGGGAGTGGGTATGGATGTGGAATGCATATTCGCCGATGCTGCCTCCCCGTGATAGTTCGTTGAATTTTTTTTATGATGTTTTCTTTAATTTTCTTTGCATTAAATTTTACAACTAAAAACCTCTAGGTACCCAAAATAAATGTCATAATGCCCAAATTCAAAAACGATATGACATTCTCTTAAGGCTTTTTGGCACCATTAAGCATCGCTAGAATTTTAAAACCGCGTGAAATTAGATCAATAACATAAGTTATGTGAAGTGAAGTGATCTATCCAGCTTTTTCGGTCGATTTGAATTAAAAAAAAAAAAACTTAATTCCATCTATTCTCAACGTTTCACCGTTATTTACAACTTGAGGGTTTTTAATTAGATCTTAAACATAAAAAATCATTTTTTAAAAGTTAATAATTTAAAATTTAATTTTTTAAACAAAGACACACTTTTTTAAATTTCCGTAAATTTAGATTTATTTTTTAAATGATGTCGTAGGTAATTGGTGAAAGATTTACAAATTTTACAGACCGATTTTTTTTTTTCAATTTTGAAATTGATTTTTAAAATTTTTTGTAGTAATTTAAAAAATTCGATCAAATCGTTAATATTAACTTTTAAAACTTTTTTTTTTAATTTACAGGTAGCTTGTCCTAAATTAAATACGTCATTTTTGAAATAATAATATTTAAATTGACAGAAATCAACATAACAACATACACAAACAAAAATAGAGGAAACTTTTATTTAAAAATTAATAAATTAAGAAGAGTACGTATACGCCCTAGTGAACTTGATGTTTTTTACAAAGATCAATGATTATATTGTAACTGGTTAGTTACCCAAAACTTTAATTAAATAATCTATATTTTGAGTTGTTACTCATTGAAATCGCTAAAAATAGCCAGAACCTCTGAAAATAATAATATTTAATTTACTTTGAACAAACTGATCCTAAATATTTTATTAGTAAATGAACTTAATGTTTTTTGAAATCAAAGTGAAATCAAAGTGAATGTAAGCCAAGGCTTCAAGCATTCCGAAAATAAACTTTTCCTCCCACAAATCATTTAGTTATTAACCTACAGAACTTATTCATCAGAAATATGACATGGTTCTGTAATATAATAACTTAAATAAAAACAATTTCATATTTACTATTCAGATTAATGTGTATCCATTTGATTTGATTATGTACTTTTGTTCATTTTTTTTTTGCACGTCCTTTAGTTTTCGCTTTCGACATTTGTATCACCTGCTCGTTACCATGCGATATAATTTTACAGTTGAAATGAGAAACTCATCGAATTAAGATTATACACAAATTCACTTCATAACATAATATTCCATTATTCTATTACCATGTTTTCCATTTGATAAATTATTATCGCCTGTCAAAGTTACAGAAACATAATAATGTGATAAAATGAGTTTCGTTAAATTTTTTATTATCAAAGTCCATTTATTACAATGCATGAAACCTTTGACATTATATTACAACAGTTCCTTTATCTGGTATTAACCCTTTTTATATTTTACAGGTCATGATTAAATAACTTATAAAACTATTTTTATAAATAACTACATAAAATAATTTGAAAATTATTTTTGCTCTTAAATAACACAGGGCAACAAATTTCTATGGCAGAATCCAGACAAATACTTTTGATATATTCAATACTATGGGATTGGCTTTGAATCAATGCTTTTAATCTAAGTGGACATCAAAAACTTTGTAATTTTTTTTTTTTTTTTGGTTTCTGAAAGCATAAGAAATGTGATTAATTTTTGTTGACATGTTATATAATGTATTGTTCTCACGATTGACTAAGATAAATTTATAAGGAAAATCCATACATGATTGTGAGTGTGAAATGTGTATGTCTTACAATAACTTTAAATCGAGGAAGCAACTTCAGTTAGAAAGAATTCCTAAGTAGGTAATAAAAAAAATTATTTTGATAATGAAAAAAATTGCAATAATTTTTTATCACAACAAATTTGCTTTTATTATTTTATTTACAAAATTAATATCTTCAAAAATTTTTTGAGGAGTTAGAACATTTCTAAAGGATGGTCAATTGAGATAGTTGTGTTTTTTAAAATGGTCATCTTTCAAAATTCGAAAAAAAAATATTTTTTAGGAGAAAAAATGAAAAAAAAATAAATTTTTTAGGAATGGTTAAAAAAGTTAAAGGGTAATCAATAATATTCAAAAATAGACCTATCGAATTCACTAATTATTAATCAAATTTGAAAAAATCGATTTTTTGTTCATTTTTCACAAAAAAAATTAAAAATCGACAACTTTTTGGGGCCAAGTTAACACAGATCCTTCATTTTTTTTTTTTTTTTTTAATTTCCATTTATAGTAAGTCACTCAGGATTGGCAGGTAAACATTTACCATTTACTTGTAAAATAAATCTATTCAAACTCAACATCCTATATACATACAAAATACATATTATGTCAAAATCGGAAGGAAAAGTCAAAGGAAATGTCAAAAAATTAAGAATGTTGCAATTCTTTTTTGAAAATTCATATGAATTTATTTATTTATATGTATCTTGTAAATAAATTTTTATTAAAATGTTATTGATGATTAATTTGATGATACAATTTTAGTATCAAATCGTGTTTTTTTTTTAAATATAATTATAATAATTTCATAAAGTTTAGAAATGTTATCCCAAAGTTTACCAAATTACGTATTTTTAGAAGCCTAACAAAATTTTGATGTAACCTTCAAGCATCAAAACGTAAAACGGGTTAAAACACAAATAAGTTACATTCTAACGTTTTCGCATTTTGTTCTCAAAAGTGTATTGCTTCAACAAAAAAAAATGCTCTAAAATTGTTTTGTGTAAAATTGAATAAGCTTCTATTTTGACCTTCTCATTTTGTCTCGCTTTTTGACTAATTTTAATACAACTACAATAAAACAAGCAATTACAGATCAGTTATGTTATGAAATGGTAATAAGCTAAATTAATTTCTGTTTCGCTCTCCAAAATGATTTAACACCGAATACAGAATTATTGAAATGTTAATAATGTCAGATTTTATCACATCACATCCCGAAATTACAAATATGTTATCCAATATGATTCCCCAAAAATTGAATCCTTAACAATTTAATTTGCCATGTTGCCTCAGTTCAGACATCAACATCCAATAATTTAATCTAGTCAAGTCCTTAAATTAATCGACTCATCGTCATACAATATTGATATACAAATATTTTCATGTCACCTGCTTTACCTTTATCCCAGGTAAAGTCCCCTTCCCATCAATATACATACATAGGTATGTATATCAAAAAAAAAAAAAAACATTCGATAGAAGTTGTTGCTAAATTTATGCTTCGTGCCAATGTGTACCATGTGTCCGCTCTTCGTTGTCGTTTATATTTATCTCGAAAGGTATATAAGGTAGAAAACTTGACATTTAATATTCCGCACACGAAATTGATATAAGTAAAAAACTTTGACACCTGTTTGACGTTAAAGAAGTCAATTACATTGTGACATATCGCAATAAATAATAAGAAACTTTGGCCAGACTTTATTAATTCTAAAGTTTATTTATCATGACAATGTCTAGAGGATCCATTAAAATAAACATTAATATTTGACATAGAAGGTTACAACTGCATCAATTTTGACAGATTTCCTTCAATTGACAAGTTACTTATCAATTAGAGTGTGACAATCAGTGGCAATATCAGTAAGTGTGGCTGAGTAGGTATAATCCATCAATGTCACTCGAATGGCGTTCTTCAGAATTAAGTTTCAAGGACTTTAAAAATATCTCCATTGAATTTGAAGATTTATATTATTTGTTTTTTTTTTTTTAACAAAAATTGTAAGTGGGTAAATATATTGGCAGTACGTCAGACATAACATATTTTATTTTTTGTTTTTGTAGCTGAGAGAATTCTTTTGACATTTTTCTCGAATCGAAAATCCAATTGGAAAAGTGTACTTTTCCCGAAAACAAAACTAACAGCAGGCATATACGAAGTCTTGAAATGTTATTATCCTTGTAGGTAGATGGTAGACATTTCCAAAGTAGCAGGAGCAGGAATGCATGTGAAGCAAAATCAAGTTAAGTTTGCCAAAATCAAATTATCATATAAATTGATAAACATATACTCCAGGCAACACACATCAAGGGCGCATTCAAATATAGATGGGCATGGAACACATTCATATAAATACATACATAACAAACATATGTACATATTTCGAGGATTCGAGGATGATTATGATGTTACCTTGTTGGAACATTCATATATATACATGTATTTCTCTTTTCATCACGACAAACTTCGGGGTTATTGTTTTGGAATGTGGAAAGTTTTGTATAATATACCAGCTATGTATACGTGGCAAATAACTTAAAGGAGGTTTTCAAGCTGATTTTGATTAAGTGTGTCATGTGTGACGTGTGTTGCGAAAATGTGTAAAATAAAATTATTGGAATGTTTTGAATTTCTGTCACATATTTTAAATTGGTCAAAAACAATTTAAAGAATAATTTTATACATGTTTTAAAAAATATACGTGACTGATAAGTGTCATATCGTCTGAAATAAACTTATTTCACCTAAAGTTTAAAAATTTGAATTCTTGGGTGTAAGTGAAACACGAACATTTTAAAACCTGGCATTTGGAGAAAATTGCAACTTGCGAGTTTTCAGACCTGTCAGTTTTCAGACTTTATGTATTAAATTTCTTTAAAACACAGCTACATAGCTTTTATGTAAATGGTTAGACATCTGCTTTCGCATTAGACATCTGCTGTAACGGATTTTTTCTAAATAATTTCGTCATATACTCAAACTCTGCCATTTTCGTGGAGTTAGGCAGCTGTCCAGAATTAGACAGACTTTGGCATGGGTTTATAAATAAGACTGACATAGTAAATGTAGCTTTGTTAGAATATTTCTTTAAATTTAGGCATTTTTTTGTCTAATTTTCCCGGACTATTTATTCTTAAACCCCCCCCCCCCCCAAAAAAAACTGCCGTCCCACTTTGTTTTGCCCTTTTCTTCCTCATTATTTCTTCATTTTTCTTTCTTAAAAAGACTTTATAAGTAGCTTTTTATAAATTTAAAAAAATACAAAATAAGGATGAAATTTTTTAATTAATGACATTGGTTTGCTTTTTTTTAAAACAACAGGTCAATTTTTTTTTTATTTTTATAAATAACTTTTTTTTTGTAAGAAAGAAACCATTTAGTATGAAATTATTTTGCATTAATTAAACAAAACCCTCAGTGCTTCGCTATATAACCTTGGCCTACATTTAATAATAATAATTCATATCTTTGTCTTCTTCTTCTTCTATAGTATATAAGTGAACACTCTTGAATGAATGACTATAGTAACTAAGACAAATAGCTCTCTCTTTTAGAAAAATTCCTCAAAGTCATTCTTGGAAACACTTTTATCTTATACCGAAGAGGAAATAAGACCTTTTGTTTGTTCGTCCCACAAATTTATTGGAATTTTTATTGATGGTGGAAAAGAATAAAGGTTAGAGAAGGCAGTAAGAGACAGAGAATGAAAAACAGAAAAACAGAAGTCCTTGATGTGACAGCAAAAATAATAATAAAAAAAAAACAGACAAAAACCCTGTTATTTGGCAACGAATTTAATCCAACCACAAAAAAAAAATGACGATGATAAGACATGAGAATGATGATGAAAAAATAAAACGATGATCCTGATGGGATGTAATAACGGATTAGTTTACCCAAGGAACTTAAAAGAAATTATATAATAACTATCTTCTTACCTTTTGCCATTATGGGGATATATGTATATGTACATTGAAATCAAAAGAGCAAGGAGCAAAAAATTTCAAATCGTAAAATAAATTGAAAAAAAAAAAACAAATTCTCCGCGAGATTTATTAATTTCCCTTTTTTCCTTTTTACTGTTTTTTTTTTTTTTTTTTTGAATACTTTTTGGTGGTATAAGATCTATGACAAAAAAAAGAGCAGAGAATCAATTGAATTCAATCCTTAGAAGGATTTCTTTAAATTGGTATTTAGTTTCGTGTATAAAATCCTCGCTATAAGGACTCTCAGAATGAAATATACAAATGTTTATGTATGTACATAATATAATTCGAATTATGGCAAGAGTAGCAAATCAATTTTATATAATCTCGAATAATATTATATTTCTGATTAAATAGAAATTTTTTTTTCTCAAATAAAAACATATTTTTCCTCTTTTTTTTTTTTTTTTTTTTTTTTTTTTGAAAATACAATATCTTCTTTACTTGATGCTGAAGAAAGTAAAGAAGAAAAGTTAAATCTTTTCATCGAAGTTTTAATAATGAAAAGAAAAGAAATATAAAGGATGTCCAGCGGGAATTTGTCAACTTTAAATTGCGACTATCGAAATACTAGCGGGTTGAGGTAAGCAGAAGGGGTATCATTCAAAGCGCAGGATTTGCGGAATTGTTAGTCGCCATGAGTTACTGGTCGGGAGCGCACCGCGCATTTGCGGTGGAGCAATATTTGAAGTACGGTGAATCATTGATACGTGCGCGTCGCGCTTTTTGTACTTATATTAATATTCCACGACTAAGTGATGGGTCGAGCACGCAACTTATCTGTCGTGGGAACAAAGATTTAGGCAAGAAGGCACAATGGTCAATAGACCTATTCCTGGACCATCAACGTCAGCAACAACGCCAGAACATGTGTCTCAAGTTCGAAATCCACGTAAATCGATAAGGAAGATTGCGGCCTCCACAGGTATAAAAAATCAACAGTGCATGTTATTTTGAAAAAGAAATTAAAGCTCCGCCCGCACAAAATGTAAATTGTTCAGTATCTCAACGAAAGTGACTATCCTTTGCGAGAATCCTTCGCAAGAACAATGCTGGAACGTTTTCGGACAGCACTTACCCTTGGAAACATTTTATTCAGTGACGAAGCACATTTTCATATTGATGGATATGTTAACAAACAAAATATGCGATACTGGTGCCCCAACAACCCTAGAGAACGCCATAAAAAAACGTTTATATTGTTTAAAAACGACAGTTTGGTGTGCCATTTCAGCGAGCGGGGTAATTGACCCTTATTTTTTTTAACCAAGGTGAGACAGTCACGGCTCCTGTGTATTGCCGTATGATTGACGAGTTTCTGTTACCGCAATTGCAGCTGTATTCAGGGTACAACAACCCGAACACAATTTCAACAGGACGGCGGCACTCCGCACACAGCTAGGGTGTCGATGGAAGGCTAAGGACAGTTTTTCCGAATAAACTGATCAGCAAGTACGGAGACATTCAATGGCCGCCTCGGTCACCAGAACTCACACCTTGCGATTTCTTTTTATGGAGATACCTCAAATCAAAGTTTACAATAACAATCCCCGGACAATTCAGGTCCTGCAGGAAAATATTCGCCATGAAATTCAAAGCATTACTCCAGCGCTTTGCCGTCGCGTAATCGAAAATGTAAGGGCCCGACTGCAAGAGTGCATTGAAAAAAACAGCCATCATTTGGATGATATCGTTTTTAAAAAATAAAATCCGCATTGTTACTTTGCCTTTAATTGAAATAAAAACAATGTAGTTTTTTTTATACTTATTGAATTTTAAAGTTGAAAATATCGCTGGACAACCTTTGTATGACAAAAATAAAGTATAACTCAAAATCACTTTTTCAGTTAAGGATTAACTTTAACTTTCAGTTGTCAAAAATCTATCGAAACCAAAGTTAAATGAGCTTTCACTATCGAAACAAAGAGGGCGACACTATGCGGCTTTGTGGAAAGTCCGATTTCCAAAGTGTATTGACATACCTACATCTGTCAGAAATATTTTATTCTGTTTATCCAGAGTTGTTTAATCATCGAATTTAATGAATTATTTTAGTAGTACCCCGTGGCGTAATGATAATCGTGTTGGGCTGTTACGCCGAAGGTCTTGGGTTTGATTCCCAACCTATGCCACCTAAACGGGTTACTGCCTCTTGCGAAGAATTGAAAAATCCTCCAAGAGTATCTCTTATCATGAAAAAGTGCTTCTCACCCTAGCCATTCGGATTCAGCAGAAAATTGTAGGTCCCCTCTATTCCAGCCAATAACACGCACACACAGGAATGGTTGAGAGTTGTAAGAGTTGTAAGTCACTAGGCCCTGGTTCTACACCAGCTGTAGCGCCGACCAATTTATTTATTTTAACTTAGGATCTAAGTTAACTGAAAAAGATTTTTCAGGAGTTAACTCAGGTTCAAATCCGAAATTGAGATGATCTGTACGCTGTACCTAACATTCACAGATAAAGCAAAAATATCCATATACATATTTTCATCGTATTTATGGCACTTTTCTCATATTGGAAACAAATCATTTTTACTGACATCTCAGTAAAAATGTTTACATACGGTCTGTTTTCGATAAATCAACAAATTTTAACAATCAGAGGTCCAACTCCAGAATCCAGGTCTGTGAAGCTGTAAAGTGATAAATTTGTTTACAACTTCACACGTCAAATACACACAAAAATATGTAATCTTAAAATGTCAAAATTAAAAAAAAAAAAAAAAAAAAAAAATACGAAATTTTGATATTTTATTTCAATTCTTTACACACAACTAGAATCGAATTAAGTAGGTTTCACTCGTATTTCGTAAGATCTAACTCGACCCCTAGCTTGTTTTGTAATTGCGTTTTACTCACTCCGCTATATAGTATTGCCATTTTGACTTGTTTTCGGTCAGATTTGACTGCATTTCATTGCCGTAATGGAATACCTAGAAATCCAGCCAACTGGTTTTTTGACTGGATTCAATAATTCAGTTTACACCTTAACTTAAAAAACTTTAAATGATGTTTAGTCTTAAACTTTAGTGTAAACCGTTAACTGTTTATTCGAGGATACAATTTATTTATTTTTTCTCTTTTTGACACAAATCTATGTAACTACCTATCTTACTTCCACTTTAGAAAAAAAAAATGGAACACTTTTTTCATCTACTGTTAAAATTAATCCACTTTTAAATTTTTCTGTGCAGTGAAAATACTACCTAGAATTTATTAATTTTCGGTGAAAACGTAGTAGGTATATGTATAAGGGTAAATCTACTTTAATCTCGGTTTAGAGGTCGGTCGGTCGGTTGAAACAAAAGATAACTCTACAATCACAAATGGTTCAATAATGCGATTGGACCATGCTGTTATTCATTCATAATAATCACAAGTCACATTGACAGCACACTGCGCCACAACTCAATTATATAGTCTGGTACAAACTTTTATATATAAAAAAAAAAAAAAAACCTAGGAGAAAAAAGCATTTTCCGAAAACGATGAACCAAAAATCAATCACACAGTAGACAAGGTGTGTGTCTGTGTACTTTATTCAAATAGATTAAAAGTTAATCTCTCTTTATGTCTTTTTAATCGTCTCTCAAGTGTTCCAGTGGGAAATTTATGCCATAAAAAAAAGTCCTTGGTCTTGATATATATTAAAATCTATTAACCACAGACAAGCTGTTATAAAATCTCGGAATTCAATCTTTGCAAATTCTACAACGCAAAACGGAAATTAATTTAACGAGTACGAAGCAAGTTTTATAGACTCTCATGTAAATAGATCAGTCATAATGATGTTGGCAGTCACTTTTACCCATGCTATCATTGGAAGTCATGTTTCGATAATAAAAAAATGCAGTTTTTTATTTTGCCTTTCATTGCTTTTTGGCGAATAAAAAAACCTAAAAGTTTTTTTTCGTCATTATGGCGGTGGCACGACAACACTGTGAAAATATTTTTGTGTCCCATTTTTTTTTTTTTAATTTTCAGTTTTTTCTTTAATTTTATTTTATTGGTTTTGCAATATCAATGAAGTTATGCAAAAAATAGTAGTTACGGTCACTATATTCATGCATTCAATTATTATTTGTTTTTTTTTTTTCCTATGAGCTAAAACTTTTGACTGAAAATAAAAGAGAAAGGGTTGATTAAATGGGAAAATAACTTCTGATAGAAGAAAAGTTTCAGTCTTTTTTTTTTGTTGGCTTTTCCAAAAATAATAATAAAAATGTTTTATATATAGGATGAAACATTGAATATTTAATTTTGATGACCATACTAATAAAATATGACGTATACATCAACATACATATTTTATATATAAAACCGCACCTATTTCATAAATCCAATTGCATTATTTACGATTCAATGGTTTGAATAATTCAGGGTATCTATTGTTTTCATTTAATTGAACTGGATAAATGGAATTTTAATTAAAATTTTATTTATTAAGTAAAGGAATTAATATGTAAAACAAATGTTGAAAAAACGACTTATTGTTTAAAAAAAAAACTAAATAGTGCTAAATCTTCTACTTGGCTGATGTATTTCAGTATAGTATATAGAATTTGTATTATTAAAAAAAAATCTTCATAAATGATGAGATCTTGGAGGAATTTCACTTTGGGGAGAACTTGATTAATTTTATAAAATAAGATATTTATGCGGTTCAATTCAAATTATCAAAAACTATCAGGAGATGAAATGAAATTACTAAAATTTGCTGGGTTTATTTGGCAAATACATATGTCCAAATTCCAAAACGGATCAGATACGGTTTTGATGCAAAGTAATTGAAATTGGTGACAAAATCATGAATTTCTAAACGCTTCAAAAATTTCAATCATACTCAAAAACTCAGCAGTAAACGCTTCCAATTTTGTTGGGATGCTTTTATTTGACAGTTAGACATTTTAACTGACAGTATTGAATAAAAAATATCTAGTCTCGAGCGAAGTAAGTTTACTGTTCTAGTGTTATTTTTTTTTTTTTTCGTAAACTGTAATTTGTTATCATTATATTCTTACTCGATCTGAATTTGAATTGCATAATTTAGCAAGCGCAGAAAACTAAACCAAACAAGTGGGCCAAAGACTGCTGCATTGAACTCAGGAAATTAACGCTCAATTCTCCATTTTCTAAGAAAGAAATAAACAACAAATTTATAAATGCGTTCCGAAATGTCAAACAGATGTAAAGTAAAATGTATGCAAAGAATCCGGCATAAGTTCCAGATGTGCATGAATAGTGTAATGCTACCGTATCAAAACTTTTTGTTTGACTTGACATACTATTTATATTTTTTTTTTTTTTGTTATTTATAATAGTAGTAAATAATTTATCAATCATTCTACAGAAATCGGAACTGTTCCATATAATTGACATCAATTCTGAGAAAGTGGCTAATACCACGTCCCTAAATAAAAAACCTCAAATCTATTCTATTTTTTCTTTTGTATGCACTTATCCCCTCTACCAAATTTTATCATTCTACAGCAGTCTTAAGAGCTCCATATAATTGATAACAATAAAGTGGGTGGGTACCACGCCTCCCGAATTGAAAATCTCAAATTTTCGATTTTTCCTTAGTATAACACAAAACCTATCGTTATACGAGATTATTCTAAGGTGTCAGAAAGTGCTCTATTATTTTGATGATCAATCAGCAGTGAGTCCAGTCAGTTATAGTTTTAGCAATTCTTGAAGTCTTATGGCTCAGGAATCACTTACATATATGAAGGGGTTAAAATTTAGTGAGGCACCTTTTCTTACCAAATATTCCAACATTAATAGAACTGAAATTAGTGGGGGTTAAAAACCACCTGATTTTGTTCCTGTCAAAAGGGCTTAGTATTAGAACATGGCTGCGCACTACCTTACCCTTTGATTTCTATAGTTACTTTAGTTATGTACTTATGTATGTAAATACCTAGATAGGTATTGTATAGAAATTATCAAAAATACCAATTTTTGATAACCAACCCTTACTGCTGTCTTGACATAAAAAGTTAACTCATTTTTTTACCGATTAAAGCCATGCTCTGTATGAAAACCAAAACCTTATATTTTATTGGTGCTCGGTTGTGCTTCATAATCATTTTTTTTACTTATTTAAGGATAATCCCTAAAATGCTTTATTCAAAATTAAAAAAAAAATATATACTATCATTCTTCCTGCTCCATTGTTCTCTACTTTAAACAATAAATCCCCTTTTTATTAAAATTTATCAAAGCCATCAAAATTATTGCACTTTTATCATGCACTTAATTGCTTGTTCAAATATTGAATCGTTTTCCTTGTTCTTGTTGAGTGAATGATTACTGTTTCAACCGTGATCATTTTCAAAAGAAACAATTCAAGGATTTATGTACTTATATTCTATTCTCCCCATTGCTTGTATTCAAATGCAAAATGCTCTCAAGAAAATAACAATTTCACAATTCCGGATAATTTTCCATACATAAATCTCCCCCTCTACAATAATAACCTAACCTGTACGAGTATACGATGTCATGTCCTGCAATATTCCTGACTTTATCGTCAAAAGTGCTCAAAATGATTGCTTCCAGAATACCATCATTTTAACTGATAGAATGTATATATGTGTTTATAACCCATTCAGTATCCTCTATACCTCCTGACTCCTATGTTGCTAAAATAAAAATAAAAAAAAAAAAAACAAAGATTGATGTCCTTTCGAAGAGAACATAAATTCACCAGAATCGTTACAACTTCTGATTTGCATGCAAATAAACGAGGGGCAACGTGGAAAATGTATCTATATTTTATTCTCTGTCATAATAATCAAGAATATATCTCTCTTTTATTTTTTATTTTTTTTAATATCCATCCATCGACAGGTGTAGACAAACTAGCTTGGTTACCAAGCAACCATTCATCTGATGTTCAGGCAGGAATCGGGGTTGGTTGGAGTCCTTGTTTATATAAAATAAATGATGTGATGTTGCAAAGTGATGTGAAACAAGTTGTGTAACATATCGAAGGATATAACAATGAAAATTGAAATGAAAATTATGAAGGTGTGTTAGAACATTTGCTTGATATTAAAAACTTTTTATTGGTTTTGTTTGTTTATTTCAAATGAATATAGTTTGAAAGCATCATTATTATGATAAAACCACTAGAGAAACAATACTTTAAAGATAATAGTTGTTTTTTTTTCTGTATTGTTTTACCTTACTTTTTATAACATAAGTTTTATCAATTAAAATGGAAAGGTTTTAGCATGTGAAATTAATACATATTTATGAGTTTTTTAATATTAAAAACAGGAAAAGCTTTTTCTACCTTTAAATTTCAAGGTTTTATTTTATATTATGTTTAGAGAGAAATAAATCAGGATTTAATATATTGGGGATAATTATTGAGATTTGAACTAATAGGGATTTAGAAATATGTGTCAACAGAAAATACACATGAAGACTTTTTTGTATGTTTAGAAAGAGTATCGCTTATTAATTCTAATTTTGGAGAACAACATTCTATAAAAAAATTTACAGATTTCACTCATAGAGTAACTATGGGGACATTGAAAATGACTTGTATTACGTCGATAAAACAAAATCATGCCAAATCTTAGAGATTTTTATTTTGTATACTATTGTTGCATTATAACTTCACAAACTGTCTTAGAAACCATTCTACAGTCTGAAGTACCAATTTGTATATTTAATGTCACTTCCCAGTTGGTGGTTAAATTAATTTGTTAATTTTTTTAGTAAGGTGAATCTTAGTCTTAATTGTGGCTTATCTCGCAATTACACAATCATACTCCGCAGCGGTACAGCACTTATACACGAAATTAAAAATACATATAGGTACCATCTATCTTAACGTATATCTATGTAATTGACATTTTTGCCTAGCTAAGCTTTGCAGAAAGGTAACTGAATTATTACAGATCGATTAAAGCATACATCATATACGTTTCAACTTAGTTCTCGACTCAGTTGATTGTTTTTTAATCAACCCGTGTGTTTGATTAAATGTCCAGGTAAACCTTTTTTAAATCGAGACAAAATTTACAAAGAATTTGATGCGAAGCCCAACCCCACTGCTAATTGTTTTTATTCTATAATATTTTATTTTAAAATATTTTGAACTCATCTTTTAATCAATTTAACAATATCGAGTCGCGTAATTTATTTTAGACAAAAATAATGTTTTTGAGACTTGGAGCTGTATTCTTTTAACTGAGTTTATGAAATGTGTGGCCGAGCGGCAAGCATCAATTTAGTTGACAACCAAATTAAATAGTTTATGGACTACTTTAAGATAAAGCCTAAAATTTTATTTGCATTTGAGGACCTTAACCATGAAGATCTGACCATTAGGGCTTAAGTTATAAGTTTATAAAAAGGTTCGAGTAGGTACCTATGCACATTCTAGGTTAAACAATCAAACTGATTCAGAAGTAAATCAAGTTTTGTCAAAAGCATTTTCTAGTCTGTAATTTTACATTCATTTTCAGACCGTAACCTCAAAAATCCGATAATAGAACAGAATATATCAGCTTACAAAATCGACTCTTTTCGATTATAATATTTCAATTGTTTAGGTAAGTTAATTCTACTTCTTGCCTAATTTACCTAAACATACCTTAACCTTGAGCATCTAGCCCTTAGAACTTAAGTTATAATTTTCTATAAGAGGTTCAAGTAGGTACCTATGCATATTCTAGGTTAAACAACCAAATTGATTTAGAAGTTAGTTAAGTTTTTACCCAAACTATGCATATTCTAGGTTCAACAATTGATTGATTTAAAAAACTGACATTTTACCTTAATTTTAAGACCTTAACCTCAAACATCCGATTATTATAACAGAAGTAATAATCCAAAGAAACCAACCAAATCCAACCTTTACGATTTTATTATTTGTAAAATACCTACTACAAATTTTCATGCACATACCTACATGATGTATATCATTTTTGTGCCCGATGCAAAGCCAATTTTGTTTGCCACGTGGTTTTTTTTTATTGCACACACTCCACCGTCTTCTCCCTTCTATCAATATGTTCTTTGTAGTACGTACCTACATACATACATTTTTTTTCTTTTGCCGTAATGAAATATATGTAGTTCTAAAAAGACAGTTTTTCAAGTTTCTAGTATGAAATTTTTTACGATTTTGCAAAAATTTTTATGCAGATTTGTAGCCTGTCATTTAAACTTTAATTATCTAGCTTAATATTGAATCCACTGAACCTCGTCCGTTGGCAATGATCAACATGTAGGTACGCTGGCTGAAATTCAGCACTTGTGTTTTTTTCTTCATTTTATTCATTTTGGTAGTTTCTTGGTAACACCAACCAAAAATTCAGTCTTTCTCCCCCTATACGCTAGAGTTCATTCTCTATCTTTGTTCATTTTGGTAACACCATACTTTTATCAAAACGACCCTATAAACATTTTCAATGTTAAAATATGCATTCAAGATGATCTAAAACAAAAATTCGGATTTCGGCTCTAGAAAGTATTTCATATAAAAATACTCTAAGCCAAATCAGTGTAGTTTTTAGCATGATGAAAAGATAAACGTGCAACACACAAAATAATGGACGGAAATGTATCTCTGTACTCCTAGATAATCATAATACCCGCGTTTAAGTATCCACTAAGATCCATATGGATCATCGCATGAAAATAAAACGATACGGATTCTAATGACAAAAGTGCTGTATACTCATCTCTTTTTTTCTTGTTTATTTTTCATGTTAGATACTGTCATTTTTCTTTACACAACAGTTTGCAATACTTTGACGATTTTCAAAACTGAAACGCCATCTACCCACTAGAGAAAGATCTTTTAAATAGATCCAGATAGAGAGCATGATCCCAATTTGATGTTGTTAAAAATGATCCTGATTCGGATCCGTAGATAATAAAACGCGGCTAATGTTAGATAAATAAATTGAGTAGCGCATCATTGCCTAGTAACTTACAACTCCCAGCGATTCCGGTCTGCGTCTTATTCGCAGGAATAAAAGGGACCAAAAATTTTCAGCCGAATCCGAACGGATAAGGTAAGAAGCACTTTTTAATGACAACCGATATCCTTGGAGGTTTGTAAAATTGCTTGCAATAGGCATTTTCTGTTTTTTTTTTTTTTAATCTTAATGTTAGGTGTGTTTATAACCTATAATATAAAGGTAGTTAAACTATGATTTTACTCGTTAACAATATTTGCCCTAGAGGCTTCGGATGTTTTAATTTAGATAAATAAATGAAATATTATGATGTACCAGATTAATTAATCCATACATTAAGTATATTTTTTCATAAACTCTTATTTCAATAGAACAAAAACATTTAAAAGAGAACACATATTTTATTTTTTAATTAAAAATATACAAGGTTCATTTCAAAAGGATTTCAAGTGAAATAAATCGATAAACTTGTTAAAACCTTGCTTTATATTCAACAATTCATGTCAAGCTCATGTCCTTTTTGCTCATTTAGTTCAATAACAAACTAATTATTAAATAAGACCACTCACGACCACACATCCAATCCAACCCCGCACCTACGACGTCCCACACAGCATAATCCTTGCTATTAAAATTTTTTTTTTAATTTCTTTATTGAATGCACGACATACATTCAATGCATATCTCTTGTATGTATACTGTAACCGCAATTAACTTGTGACCTCAGGATGTAGAATGGATTTTTAATTTTCTTTTGGCTTAAACAAAAAATAATAATTACACAAATAGCAAAACATTACTGCTTCGTTGGAGTAACATAATATCCAGCTCTTTCTATCTATCTATTTATATACTGTACCTGCAGGAACTTAAAGAGCCAACAACGTGATGGAAAACCCTAAGGATGTGTGCGAACTCAAGTGAATTAAAAAAAAAAAAAAGACAAAAACAAAAAAAAAGAACACAAAAGCCTTTCAAAATACTCGCAGGAGCAAGTTGTATATTATATATCATCACCTGCCGCTACTGATGCCAAGAATGTTTGCCTCCTCCGCATACAAACGCAAGTTCCTATAGTTTCTTTTTCCAAATACGGATGGTATAGAGTTTGCAAAATAAAATATAACTTTACCTTGTGCGAATACCAGGGTTGCATATATAAGGGTTTCGAGTTGCGGTAGCCATGTATAGTATCAAAGTGTTATTGCAAAGTAGAATGTCTTCATTTCATTTCGATTTTTCTTTTAAATTTCTTTGACAAAATATTTATAAACTTTAAAGGCAAGCAATTTATTGGTTAGTGAATATTTGTCTATAATTTATTTTTTTTTTTTAATTAAAATCAGTTGGAACATATAAAATAAATGGTACGACTGCATCGTCTGAAATCTAGTTGCTTTGAATTTCAAAAAGTTTAATTTAATTGAAATTTAAAATTTTAATTGAATACAAATAAAATTTTTAATAAAACACGTAATTTAAAACAGGGTTCGTAGATGCAAATATGCATGCTCATGAGCACTCATTAAACAAAGCTTTCAACTCATATTTTGCTGACAAGCGTAAGTAGGTATAGTTTTCAAAAACTCATGAGGGTGAGTGTGAGCAAAAGTATAAAATAAAAACTGCTCACTAAAATGCAAAATTTAAAAAGTACAGGGTCATTCATTTTTCGGTTCGAAAGTTAAGCTAAATAAAACACACACAGTGATACATTTTTGATGATAATTTCTTTTTTTATAAAATTTGGACTTTGCCATTAAGTGTGAAAAACAATATCATTCAAATGGCCGCCTCGGGAAGATTCGCAGCATGCGATTCTTTTGAGGTAATTTTTAACCACTTTTCGCAAATTTCGGGCGGTATCTAGGCCATAACTTGAGTAATGTTGGTTTTTAATGCGTCTAGAGTTCGGGGATTATTCGAGTAAACACGATCTTTTGCGTAGCCTCACAGAAAAAAAAATCTAACGGTGTCAAATCATATGACCTTGGTGGCCAATTGACGTCACCAAAACGCGACCAGGAAACTTCTCACGCAATAAAACCATAATTGGCCGTATTGTGTGGCTTATTGCCTCATTTTGTTGGAACCACATATCGTCCAAGTCATGATCTTCAATCGCCGGCCAAAAAAAATCTGTTAATTGCTACGAACGCCGGGAAATCGATAAATTCGGATCATCAACAACACTTGAACTTGCAGCAGAAATATTTTCGACTGAGCGTACATTACGATGATGCACAGGCCTTACGACATCAGTAACGCTTCCACTCTCTTCAAATTTCTTCACAATTTTACCGATTGCTTGCGTAGAAGGTCAGTTATGACGATCATAATCATCGCGTAATGCGTGAAAAGTTGCTACGTTTGAATCACCACTTTTGTAGTAAGTTTTAATACTTTTAAAGCGTTGTTCGATTGTTAAGCGATCCATTATTGTAAATAGCAAACATTCAACTAATATTATGACACTTCATATGACAGCTGAGTTTGACAGGTATCAAATGCCAGCGCTACCAACTTAAAACCACGAAATGAATGACCCGTTACATATTCGTTCTTGTCTCAATCATGAATATAATCAGTTTTTGGGATCTTAACTCATGATTGATGGTGAGCGTAAAGCGTTTTATATAAAGCATTTGTAAGTGATTAAGAGTTTTCCTCTTATCAAGTCAGCGACTAAAGATAAAAAGAAAACAAAACCCTTATGACACATATGTTATTTTACAATATTAAATGAGAAAGTGTTTTTATTTTATTTTTAACTAATTTTTTTATTTTTATTTTAACTTATAACTAATTAAAGCTAGACAAAAATTCATAAAAACTAACCTACTTATCAAACACTTATAACTAACTAATGGGAAAGTGTATGTGTGTATGGTACAAATGTTCACACCCTATGAGAAAGATGTGAATTAGCCGTCAATTTTTTATTTATATTTCGTGAATTAATTTTGAATCAACGTTTAAATTAATTTGTGAATTACAAGTTAATCAAACATTTTTTATTAATATGGGAGTGTCTAGCTTTTTAATTTCGAAGTTTTTGTACACGAAACCAAGACTTGTCCCATAGAGCAAGTAATAAACAAATCATGGACCATCACCCTAACCTACATCACAATTTCTCTTATATGTGCCTTTCCTTTAAATTTGTCTTGAAAAAAAAAAATAAAAAAAGAAAACTAATGAAACAAAAACTTAAAGTTCTGATCGCAAGAAAAATTTAATTTAATTCCTTCCTTCAGCTATATAAGATCTTCCACGTGACAAAATTATACAAGTCTACTTATGCTGGACTCTTTCATCTTTATATAAGAGGTTCTCAGTTTTGTTCGCAAAATTCAGTTACCTAGTTGTGTTCAAACTAAATTCCTATACTTGAATACTTGATGCATTTAAGTATAATTAATGACCTATTAAATGTCAAAACAAAAAACGAAAACTTTGTCCTACTTTTGAAATAAATTTTTGCAAAGAACTTCCTTTTCTAGTTTTTTTTTTGTTGAGTTTTTTTTATAAAGAATCAAAAAAAAAAAAAAGATTAATTTAATTGCCTCAATAAGAAGTCCAATCATCCGTTCTTCTTTATTGTGATTTGTTGTCATATAAATAGAACTTTTTCTCATCGTTTTTCAAACAAACTTTTACTCGTACATAGCAAAAAAAAAAAAGTTAAAATGAAATAATGAGTTCAAAGTTCACGTGCTCACAAGCTTATAAATAGATATAATACCTAGCTACTACAGTCTTTCGTAGACTGTAGAATGTAGACTGTAGAGGTACATATGTATATGATTGATAGTCCTGTCGATACTTAAGCTCTTCAAGAGTAATTCCCTGATGTTGTAGTAATTACTGTAAATAGCCACTACTCGTGTTGCTATTACTGATGGTCCTTACTTTTCGCAGTCGAAGAAATGGAAGTACTCACCAAAACAAAAAGAAGATAGAAAACTCAAATATATACTAAGGTATACCTAATCAAGAAAGCGTAACTTTTTGAAACTCTGTGATGTGGGTTTTCATGGCATCCTATCTCCATTAAATGGATAGACAAAAATAAAAAGGATAAGTTTGCTAGCCCCATTTACCCATATGTATACACACCATTGGCCTGGAACCGTGTTATATAGCTTCTCCAGAGGTCTATATAGTCACTTATGGTCTTGGTCGATGGCCGTCTGCCACCGTCTTCAATGTTTTGAGATACCTAGTATTTTTTTTTTTTTTTTGTTTCACTTCTTTGCTATTTTCTCTATTCCATTGTTGACAAACTTTTCTGATTTTCGATATCTGCACACAAGAGAGAAAACTTTTGATTCCTGTTTCGTTGTAGTTTTCTATGCCATGGATAAAGTTTGTTACAAGTTTTTGGTTCCATCCTTTAGATACACTTTTGGGTTTGAGATTGCAGATGTATATATTTATATAGAGAGAGACATAGATAGGTTAGGTATAGCTTGTAGCAGGTGGACTCATTCGATTTCTGTAGGTATACAACTTTCGCATGTAAAATGAGAATAACTCTTGCTGCTGCTGCTCATCCTTAACGTACGTGATTTGGTTTATTTACTACATGGCAGAGTTAACGCTGCACCACTTTACCGACGAGACGCCACCACCACCGCCAGCACCGCCACACCATTGCCGCCCGCCGGATATGATTTGAAAAGGGTAAGGAATCTAAGCACAGCACACTTTTTCGTAAAAAGATCATGAACTTTGTTGCTTCCTTCCTTGAATCTTGGGGAGTTAATATAACGACAACTTTATAGATATACCATCAGCAACAAGTATATAGGTATGAAACTTTATTTCTCGTTAAAGCCAGGCGTGTGCTGGTAGGTAATTTAGCAGAAGTTTGTTTCTTTTTATATTTTGCAAAGAAAAAAAAATAAATTAGGAACTGCATTGCGAGAAGTAAGTATAGTTACGTATGTACATAATATGTACGTACATTTTACATTAATTAGTTTATTTTTGTGAGATAGTGAACTACATTATATTTATGTATAATATATTCAACCCCAGAAGTAGTTGTGTCATGTTCTACGTTTCAAGTAAATTTTAACAAGCAAGAGAATATTGTAATACAAATTAAGGAGCTTGACAAATGTATTAAAATTTCATTTGAGCTAGAAACATGAGTTGTGAAACAAATTATGTATAAAATTTAACATTCAGACAGAGTGATTTTCTATTTTTTTTTATTTTCGAAAAAGAATTTGACAGTTTTGTAAAAGTTAGTTATTGATTTTAACATTTTTTTTTGTTTCCATTCTTTCGTTAAATGAAAAAAAATCTGTGTTTTAAAATCGTATCTCGTAAAAGTAATAAATGTACCTTGAAAAGCAAAAATAAAATATTATTTTTAGCTTTACCCCCCTCTCTAGAATTTTGTACAAAAATGTATGCATATTTGTTGGTTCATTTAAAACATCGAGAGCCGATAGTACTGTGCTGCTAGTGCTCTTATTAATCTAGTTATTAATAGTATATTTTAATATGTTATTGATAAGAAAAAATAAATAAATAAATAAAACATCGACCTTAAAGGTATGTCAAGTAGAAATCCATAATTTTGCAATTCATATAGGGCAACCATTTTGACTGTTTTCGATTTGCACGACTGGATCTCAAAAAAAAACCACGAAACCCCATATCCGTTATTCAAATTTTTTGGCAAAAACCTGAAATATACTTTTTTTGAAATTACTCTGAACATTATGGGTATGCAGTTTAATCAAAATTGTTAAAGACGTTTTCGAGAAATAAAAAAAAAAAAACAGAAACAGAATTGTTGTATGGCAGCTGCTCGTTTAAAATTGCACTAAACGAATCTTTGGGAAATCAATAAAACTGCTCTTTTCCAAATTTGGAGCAAATCGGTTCACCCGTTTATGCCTGGCTCAAATAACAGTAAATACAAGGACACATAGACGCGCAGACTGAAAAACGCTTCGACGAAACCCACCTTTTTTAAATCCTAATTAATTGCAAACATATACACTTAAACCCGCTTAAATAAAAAACTCAGATATTTAAAAAATAATTAATTTAAAGATATACAAGGTGTTTTAAGGCTAGGGCTGTAGGCTGGGTCAAAATAAGAAAAAATCATATGCGAAGGGTTTGGGTTTATTTTTTCCCGTTTAAAATAGAAAAATATCATTAAAAATCAACGGCAACATTTGAAATCTTATGGTTACTTTTTATTTAAAGTAGAAATCATTTAAATCCTGGGCTGGAATCGGGTAAGGTGATAAGTGATTGTCATATCAACCATAGTTACATGTGATTGTCATTGAAAACTCTTGTGTTTTCTAGTTTTTGAGAAAATTCAAAATAACAGTAATAAGACAAAATAAATTTTCTTTAATTTGGCTTCACTTCGTTGTTTGTTTAAGTCTTATTTTTAGCAAGTAAGTAGTAAAGTAGATTTTATTATTTGTACTCTTTTTTTGGTTCACAATTTTATTTTTTAAGATAAATATGTTTGTTCAAGATAAATATGTTTGTTTAAAAGATTAAATGGAAATCCATCAGCTATTTGGTCTGCATAAGTGTTTTTATCTCAGATCCACTAAACTAACCATTTTTTTATGCTTAAATGAAAAAGTAATTAAGATATTTTTTGCAATTTCACTTAAGCGGGTTTGACTATATTTATAAATTTTATATTTTTTTAATATTTTCAAATGTGAATATGATTTTCTTTTATATAAAATATCTATCAATTAAAAAAAAATAAATCTTTATATATTTTGGAATATAGTGTTTCTACCCTTTCACAACTTTAACCTATTTTACCCTTTTTTATAATATGAATTTCAAGAAATCCCACTCTAGTGTACGTCTACACAAAATTTTAAGTTGAAAACAATTTTTATTTGAATTTCGGGTTTTCCATTAAGAGGTTTCATTTTGAATAGCCAGCTATTTGGGTAGCTGTCACTTTTGAAGCTGTCATCTTTTGATATTTAACAAGTGAAAACTACGCCATTACTAAAAATGGAACGATATATGCTTCAACAATGCATTGAAATTGTTAAAATACACTACAAAAATGGCGCTACTTGCAACAAAAGCAACGAAACAATCGCAATCTTCCAAAAAAAAAAAAATTTCCTGACCGTGTTATTTCTCGAAGAGGTGATCACAATTGGCCACCGATATCTTGTGATTTAACACCTTTAGACTTTTTTCTTTGGAGCCACGTGAAAGATAAGGGTTATGCCAATCGATTCAAGACTATAAAGACGGAATTCGTGATGTTATCGAAGACAAACAGCCGCAAATGTGCGAATTGGTCATGGAAAATTTCATGAAAAGGATATGGTGCTGCAGCCGTAGCTGTGGCGGCCATTTGGCTGATATCGTTTGCCATTGTTAATGGCATACCTTCCTCTTTACAATGAAATAAACATCCATTGATTTCCTTAAAAAATACTCGTTTTTTTTTTTAATATCAAAATGAAACCTCTTATTGGAAAACCTTTAGTTTTTCTTCAGTTTATAATTTGTACATATATACAATTAAATTTTGTCTTGTGGCGACACCAATAAAAATTTTGATATTTCAAGTAAACGCTAGCTGACATTCATCTCTCGTGTATTCATTTTTGTCAATATATCTTTTTTATAATTGAAAGTGATTTTGTATAATATCACATTCGCTGTATAAGCTACTATAAGCTTTTCGCGGCACCATCGTTATTATGAACATTGAAGATTTGAATGAAACAATAATGACTTGAGTATGTGCTACCACCAAGTTTATAGACTGGAATTATAGCAGTTTTACGGGTGACAAGCCGATTATGCTTTAGTGGTGTCTAGTCTATTATGATCACTTAAATTGAATTTTTTTTCTTCACTACTGGTTGGATTTGAAAAAAGGCCAAGCATCTTCAAAAGCCTACGTTATGTACATACCTAGTATCTATATATACTTAATGTATACAGGGTGATACTAATTTAAGTCATAAAATCAAATCCATTGAGGTGTTTAAGCTTGACCTTTTAAAATATCATAAATTCTTGTGTTATTTTATGGAAAGGACACTTAGGAATGGTTGCAGTTATAATTGAAATAATAAAAAAAAGATTTAAATCCTGAAATGATTTCCATTGGTTAATTTTAAAAATCTTTATGACATCTATTAAATTCCTTAGGTCAAATACAATATAGACATATATTTAACCTAAAGATTCACAGCAAGACTCTCTCTTTTCAGGACTATAAACGAAAATTAATTTTCTCCTTGCTCCAAGCTGTATATATAGAAGGTATGTGTGTACGATACTTTTATTAACATTGAGTTTACACTTAAACGTCCTTGACTGGCTGTGAAATAACCTAGGGATATTAATTTTTTTTTTCTATTTTTCTTTCTTAAGAAGGATTAAGAAAAATATTGCATTTAAGAATTTTTAAGAATCTGAAGACAGCAGACACAACAGATGATGATGATGATGAAATCAAAATCATTACCTATACGTGACCATTTTTTTTAATATGAAAAAAATGTAAGTTATTCATAAAGGTGTGTGGTAAACCTACAGATGGTTCTTTAATCTACTTGGTCTAACAACAAAAAAAAAAGAAAAATGAACAGAAGATATTTTTGATTAAAAACCAGACATAAAGTGAACGACTTGGTCTAAAGTAGCACGTAGGTTAAGGTATTTGATTTTATGACTTATGGATTATATAAAATTAATTAAAATACTATTAGGTACATCAAGCGAAATTGAGAATCTATTGGTAAGATACCTATGGTATAAATAAATAAAATTGCTTCTCAGGAGAGTTTTTAAACCTTTGTTGAATACAAATATTCGAAAACCTTTAATTATCATGACAGAAGGAGAAATATTTGAATTTTGTCTAGCCAAGTTGTATGGATTTTGTTTCGATGTTTTTTTTTTTAATATTCTCTAAGGATGTTGATTAAATTTCTTTCTGTAATGTTTGAAGAAATCTATTATAGGGCTCTCATTATTTCACTTGATGAGTTGATCAATATTTTGCCTGCAAGTCAAGTTTAATTTCAAACTGGGGTGGTTAGCAACCGATGCCATAAAATGGTAATGTGGAAAGCATTTACGTTAGAGGAAGACGAGAAGAAAATCGTATGGAAGGGGAAAGAAAAAGGCGGAATTTTACTAAAATAAAATTTTGTAAATTGAAAAGAAAAAATAGAAGAAGAAGAAATATCGGAAGAAAGTGGGTTAATCAAAACTTACTCTTTCCTATCAAACTTCTACTTAAAATTTAAAAACAACCATCACTAACGTAAATAACGGTTTAGTATAATTATTATTGATTTAATTAAAAATTAGTTTGAATTTATATTTAATACTTCTTCAAACTTCATCATTAAAATTTCACAGAAAAAAAATTAAGTAAAGCGTTTTTGCAGGCCTTCAATGATTTTGTTTATTGTTAAAAATTATTGTTTTAAAAAATGCTGTATTTTAAACAAGAATTTAACCTTTTTGATTAATTGAGAAATTACTGTGTTTCCTTTAAAACTAAAAAAATGATAATTCCAGATGAACTCTGTCTTTTGCGAGAGAGTGTTGAGTCTTGCTATGACTGTCTTGTTATTGTTGCCAAAAAGATAGAGAGCAGCAAAAATTTCCAAAAATCAGCTGCACAAAACAGCATGATGTTAAGGTATTAAAGCATAATACTACTAAACAATTTTCTAACTTTAAAGTTCTTTGTTTTTAACATTTTTTAACTGGCATCATACTAAACCTATTTGTTTTTTTAATAAAATCCAGCTCTATTTTTTTAATGTATTCATATTAAAACCTCAATTCGAATTCAAATTTTTTGTACAAAAAATTTGTACAAATGTGATCTTTGGAAGAAAACATCGAATGTTTGTTTTAACTCATCTAAATCGGGTAGTCGTTATACGACGAATTCGTTTTTTTTTTTAATTTTCTCGAAAACTGTTCCTGTTATCGTTCCAATGTTATGGCATAATGGTTTAAGCGTTTTTGTCAAAAAATTCATTTTTTAGTACTTTTGAATTTTTTAACACTTTTTTTCATTTAAATGTAGTTACATTATAGTTCTTAACCACAAAAGCAAGTCCTTCTGATTCAGTCGTGCATATTTTTGTTTCCATCTTTGTGACAATTAATGCATACAAAATATAACGTCCATATGTAGGATTGAGGAGTTGAGTCGTTAGTTCAGGTGAAGTCACTTTTATAGCGATATTGCCAAAACTGTTCTTTCCTTGGCTTTGTGATTGTAATTAATATATCATAAAATAATTTGCCCACTGAACATAGAAATTTAAGCTTTTGAAATGAGGTAAGAAATACAAATTTCTTCTGATGTTGAAGCGTAATGGATAATAAAGTGTTTATTTTGAGTGTATTGAAAATTTTGAGAAAATTATTTTTTAGTTAAATTTTTCAAAAACAAAAAATTAAAAAAAAAATGTTTCACTCTAAACTGTTTCAAGGTTTTACCTAATTAAGTATTATTATGCTGTTCAATTTTTTTATCAAATTTTAATCGAACATTAAAAATCAAAATATGTACAGTAAGTCCATATTTTTTTGCCCATAAAACAATGTTTTCTTTAACAGAACATAGTTAAAGAACTTTTAAGAAACACCAAAAAAAGTTAATAACCTACAAAACCTGCAACATCTTTATTTTTAGATCCGCGTTTATAAATATATTGGTATCTATTAATATCAACTTCCTTTACTTGTTATTTTCCCTTGATTAAATTGCTAGTTCCTAATTGCTCATTGATTTTATAATTTTAAAAAGCTTTTTCCTATAATAATTTTGTTTTGAGTAGCCTTTTCAAACATCGATTTTAATGAAGAGCTGTCTTAATTGTTTCACGCTGTGTAATTAAAAAAACTTTAATAGGTAATGAATTAAATTCAGTATTTTGCTGAACTATTTTTATTAGATGTCGATGCTGTGATTTCAATTAATATCAAAATATTGATAGAATTATTAAGTGCACTCTTTTACGTTGAAACTCTGTGATTTTCTCTCCAAAACTACATAAAAGTCTGTCAAAGTTCATATAAAAAAATAAAAATAAAATGTGTAGTTTTGGACAGAAAATCACAGAGTTTCAAAGTAAAGGAAAGCTCCTTTTACTTTTTGAAAGGTATCTCGAAATTAACGAAATAAATAATTGCCACCATCTATGTAATAAAGTGTTGACAACCTTTAAAAAAAAAAAATAATTTGACAGCTGACAGTTTTGGGTTAGTAAAAATGGAGCATTACACGAGAGAGAAGAACGTGTTTTCATTTAAAAACTTTTCAATTTCGTACAAAGTATGATTTGATTTAACTTCGTCAACAATGCAGAAATTAATTGAAAAACTCTGGAAGACTGGATTCTATTTTATTGGGCTACATTTATGCAAAATGGTTATGACAAATTATGACAAAAGAATTTTTATGGCCAGAAAAGACGTGTATGCCAATTGTCCATTTGTACTATTCCATACATAAAACAATCGTGTGTATAACAATCTTAAGAAACAAAATTGTGTTTTCTATTTGATTTGAATCTTTCGTAAATATTTTTATTTATATACTTTGTTCTCCTTTGTTAATCGTTTTTATTTTATTGGTCATGGAAAGGCTAAAAGGTTATAATTATTTAGAGTTGTCATTAAAAAGCATAATTGAAAATTTAAATTTTAAATTGATCAAACATTCATTAAATCAATGAATATGATGCTACAAAAAAAAAATATAAAGACTTGAATTCACAAGAGAACTAAGTTTAATTTAATTTCTGAGGCTAAAATTAAATTGCAGTTTTTCGAAGGATGGAGATTAAATGGCCGTGTATAACATCAACTCAAAAATACGAAAAAAATATATTTTTTTAGAATACTTAAAAACCTGCACAAATACTTCAACTTTAAATTTAGATTTTTTATTCAAGGCATCAAAACAAAGTAGTGCCTGGTTTCTGCAGCAAAAAAATTTGTTCTGTTGTCAAGAAATTAATTTCATCAATTCAATTCAATTTAATTCTGGCGTAACCTTCCACAAGTTCTATTTTTTTATCAATTTTACTGATCATTTAAATCAAACTCATTTACGCTATGGCATTTATCCGGGTGTTATACTGTAATCTTTTTATTTATTTTTTTTTTGTAATGACAGACTATTAATATCATTAAATTAAAGTGAAGCAATAATGCAATTTACTCTTATTTCAAGGACCTTTTTATACAAATAGCCCTTATTTACTCGCATCTTTGTAACTATTTTTTTTTAACAAAGGAACAATGTACCAAACTTCATGAATCTATTTTACAAACTCATTTATCATAAAAAAAAAATCATTTGCAATAATTTATTTTTTACAAAAATTACATTCAGTTTCCAAATAAGCAAATTGAGTTTGTACATTGGCATTTGATAGTAAAAGGAGAAATAGCAGCTGCTGCTACTGCTGCTGAATTTTGTCGAATAATTTAAATATTTAAATTCCGAATTCCTGTGACCTGATAAAATTAATTACTGGTTCACTCTTAAATATCTAATTGAATAACAATTGAATTTAAATATGTTCACAGCCATATACACATACACAATATTATGTCTCTCTTCTTTTTTTGTTTGGTGAAATTTATTTCACTTAATTGGTTTTATTTTTATTTATATGCAACATAAAGCTTTATATTTATATTTAAACTTTAATTAATTTTTCTTAAATGAAACAATTCAATTAATTTTTAAATTAGCTTTAAAAGAGCTTACATTTATTTTGAAAAACAAAACATGGGTAGTAAAATAAAATATTGTTCATTTTAAAATTAAATTATTTGAAATAGATTTTTTTTATTTATGGTCAGTATTTTTTGTAGAATTAAATTTATATCTGCAAAAATATATAAATACAAAAACCTGTTATAGTAATGTAAATGAAAGTTATCGATTGCTTATAAATTTGTATAAAACATATATACGAACACCAACATTAAGTTAAATTTATTTGTTTGCCCTTAAAATAACACAGAGATTAAATGATTCCTAATTGAAAAATCTAATTACCGTTGGGAATATAATGAGAGTTCCATGAAAAATTGGTCACGAAAAATATAAAAAATTAACAAATCCAATAAAAGCAATGTAAATTATGTTGTCATAATAAAAATTCGATTATAAATATGTGACAACAGCAATTAGGTAAACAGCAGCTATTAATTAAAAGTTAATCAATTTATCAATTAGAATTATTATTTACTAAATTAAAAAACGAGGTGATAAAATGTTATTAGCTTCAATGTGTTAGCTTCGCCGCGTCGATATAAAATATACATATTTTATATGTAAACACATCACAGTTGAGAACAAAGTGGTCGCATATGAAACCAAAATGAATTTTATATACAGCAATAACCCTATATTAAGCGGGGTTAAATATTTTGTAAAAAAAGTTCAACAACCAAGCATAAAATTAATACAAATGTTTAAATTACAAATTGATACCACCAAATAAAAATTAATTAAATATTCAGAAAAATAAAATAGTAGGTACGTATACGACCGAGTGTTCAATTCTTTTAACATAATTTTTAGGGAAAATAAAATTCTGTCAAATTATGTCGGGGCATAATTAAAAAATATAATGCACAACTGTGTCGCACGAACTTGCTCTTGTGGTTCAAGTGGCTTAGATATTTTCTAATATTATGTAATAAAACATGAATTTACTAAATTCAAAAAAAAACATAAAACTCATTACTTAAATTGATTAAACAAATGCTTAAATTAGTTAATATATAAAATTTCTATTTAATAATATACAAAAAAAAACCCTTATTTAAAAAAAAAAAAATATGTATGCATTTTAAAGATATTGGCGCGAAATTTTAAGCAACCTGATTTAAGGTTATGAGCATAATAATACTTTAAAAAAAATTTAACCTTAAAACGCTTTACTAAAATGTTCTCAGTTTTGAACAATTTTTAACTAATTTCATACAAAACCTATTTTCTTTATAAACTCCAGCTGCTAACACTCCTAAAATAGTGAGTGTTCAAAAAAGTATATAATTATGCAAAAATACCATTGTCAAATTTGTAATTATAGTCAAAGTGACATTTGGATTTTGTATGATATTTATCTACTAGAAAGAAAAAATAGGTATTTATTTATTTGAACTTTAATAACATATGTTAGAAGAATAGTATGATGCTTATTCGTTTAAAATTTGGAAAATAGTGTAATAGCATCATACTAAAACTGCTGTTCTATGCTACAAAATTGTGGCTCCCGGAAATTACGCCAATTTTTTTTTTTTTTGGAAAAAACGCCAGACGCATTTCAATGGCTTTTTTCCTAGGAGACTTTTCAGACTTTCCGATTTTTTTCCAAATTTTTTCTGGCTTTTTTTCCATTTCTTAAAATGGAAAAAGATTTATTTTTTTTCTGGCTTTATTTTTCATTTCACTTTCTGGCTCTTTTTCCATAGGTATCTGGCACAATTTCCAAATTTCTGGCTTATTTTCCAAAAAAAAATCTGGCTTTTTTTCCAATTTTAAGCCAGACAAAAATTCTGGGGTTTTTTTCCAATAAAACATTTTTGTGGTAATTTCTTCTGGCGTAATTTCCGGGAGCCAAAATTGTTTGTGACAAAAATGCCCAAAATGTTGTTTGATCATTTTGATCATGCCATATATGTAGATCAAATTCTCTATAGTATGTGACCAAAAAGGAAGGAAAGATTGCAAAGTAAAATTGTAGATTTTAAACAAAATTTATTTTGATACCACTCCCTCTGAAGTTAGTCCCCTTATTTTACCCTTTTTTTAAATTATTACAATTTCCATTTGTTGTCGAGAAATGGTATATGGTGAAAAATATACACCTTGTAAAATAAAACTTAAAGTTCTACTAAGAGACAATATTTCAATATCCATTTATTGCTTATTTCACGACATTTTTGTTTGTAGATATAAAAACTTCTTTGTTGGTCACAATTCATGTTTATTTACCTATAACACACAAAGAAGTCTTAATTTCATCAGAAATAATCCTCTTATATTCTTCAGATAGAGCAACCATGTATTCATATTAATTTTTCTCACAATTAAATAAAGAATTAAATGAAATGATTGAAAAATCGGCTCTTAACTACATACAATTGACACTCCTAAGTTTCTACTTGAACTTAGGACTAAAATTGAACTGAACAAAATCTTCACATAAAATTTGGGGCTTAATTATTAGTGAATTACTTTTTAAAGGTTGCAAGAAATTGAGCTCCAAAAACTCTTCGTCAGACAGACATAAATTTTCATGGGCTCCTCTTTTAGTCCACCACCAATCCCAAGTATTCTTCTTATGTCTACAATGTTCTAACCTACCCTAAAAATACAAATATGTATGTGACCTCCGTCATGGGAATTTTCTATGTTCCCTTTTCATCGTCAAACTAAGTTCAATTTAACAACACCCCTGAATATATGGCAAAAAAGTTATAACGGAAACTTTAGAAATGTGGGGAGTTTTCATGCGGGACATCATAGCTTTCAAATCTTGTTGCAAATTATTTTCTTTTATGAATCTACTAATTTTATTTGTTCGTGGATGCAACCTAACCAATTTCAGAATTTTGTTTTTATTTTAATTTTATTTTTTGCTTCGTTGCCATAAAAATGTTAAAACTAGTTAAAAAGAAATATGATTCCAGCTTATTAAAAACACCTTTGTTGTACGTAAAATCGTTCATTTACTTAAATGCCTATATTTTTCTATACTCATTCGTTGAAATGAGTAAAATATATTTTGGCATGATGTCCAAAGTATGTTGTTGAAATATTACTAACCTATTTTTCTGTTTGCCATGTTAAACTTTAAACCAATGCAATGGTAAATTTTAAAAATATTTACAACCACTTCAGTTGCCGCGGGTCATTAAACAACAAATAATATTCACCCGCTTCCGCCACCCAATTATAAAAAAAAATTTCTAGATCATCCTTTTTGCTATAAATTTCATAAAGTTTCCTGCTCTGGAGAGAAGACTCTAT
The DNA here is from genome assembly GCA_951394125.1 of Epistrophe eligans. Lineage (NCBI taxonomy): Eukaryota > Metazoa > Arthropoda > Insecta > Diptera > Syrphidae > Epistrophe > Epistrophe eligans. The sequence goes on from OX596030.1 coordinate 12,163,193, forward strand.
TCCAACTCAATAAATCATTCGGCAGACGACAAAAACAATACAAAAGCCCAACCTGGGGGTTCGTTCGGTATAGAAGGTTACCTAGATATAGGTATATGTATATTCAGATCCCTTAACTTAGGAGTTATTAGTTGTTGTTATCCTTTCTAGTTGTTTTTTGTGTACACAAAGTCTTTCGTAAAACTCTATGCCATCTCACCTTTAGGTATGTATATACTATACGATACGTATGTATATATATATCGACAATGAGAAAAGTATATTTTGCTGATGATTTATTATAGCATCCAGACATAGAATTCAAAGATAGCGTTTACCTATACAGATCTAGGCATCTATGTTTGTCTCCATTATTCAGGTATTTTGGAAGCGATAATCTTAACGACAATAGAAAACAATAAACCAATATCAATCGAAAAACAAACTTCAAGGACTAAAGGTAGATATATATAATATGTACATATAAGCATCAAAAGGACATACCAAAAGTTTTCACATTAATAATGAGAATCAGCAAAGTTAATCCATTTGTCAAACACATCCTGTGTGTTCTGCGGGGATATATATTTATATTGCATTCACTTGTTCGTCCTGCTGCTCCTGATTTTGCTTCTGCTCTTGGTGCTGATGCTTGTCTGCTTCTGTTGTGGTTTCTGCTGCAGATATTCCAATTTGCTTTTATTTGTCTGGTGTAGTAGTTGTTTGTGTTTGTTGTTTGTATTTTGTTTACTTAATTGCTGATAATAATCCTTATCCATCAACATATTTTCAAATACCCACCACAAAAATAAAAACTCACTTTAAATATTTTACATACAAATGCAATAAACAGCAGTGTATATGCCCACCACAGTTATTTGATCCTTGTCAACGAGTATGATTTTTTTTTTTATCTCATAATTTTATTTGGTCATCATTAAAGACCAGACCAGACAGAACCAATAATAACTAATTTCAAGGACCACACTTGTATAAAATGCATCGGAGCAATAAGGATCGAGAGCCAGCCAGCAGGATTCATTCATCCGTCAATAACCGCACGTACACAACACGTATGATTACACGCTATGAAAATTGGTGTCCGGTATTTACACTAATTACACGCACACAATAACGGCCCTTCCGCTTTGAGCTTGATCCTATACGCACATTGTTAAACTAATTTTGGACATCATACCGAAAATTGCACTTGCACTTCCATACACACTTTGTGTATCCTGCCATTGTGTATTTGTTGGCTTTGATCTGATATACCTAGCTTTGAACAACAACAACAACAACTATGTTTGTTTAAACACTAAATCGGATGCAAATTACGAGAACGCTTTACACGAACCGTCACCACTCAAAATATAGTGCAACACCCGTGTTAAGTGATTTTCACCTGCTGTGAGGGCAGAGTGCACCTTCAGGAAATTTGACTGAGTTTTCAAAAACAAAAAAGGAATTAAGAATGACAAGTATTTCAATCCATATACATAGCTATTGGTCTATCCAGTGGTAATTGGGTTTTCTTTTACAAAGACTTATATATTAACATTCTGCCGCACTACCGCCGAGAAAAGATTTCGTTTTCGTAGAGATTAACAATGAAATTCCAAACTCACACGAAATTCGAAATTTTACGTCCTCGTTTTTCGTAGATTCGTAAATTCACGCAAGCAAACAACAATCCAGAACAAATATAACGAACTGTATTCATGCGGTGGTGAAACCGTATTAATATCTGGGAGATTTATCATGGTCCTTTCACCTTCATCCTTCATGGTCATTTTATCTTCATCACATCTGTTAATTTTTGAAGCTTTTCGCCGTAAGTTTTATTTCGTGGGTGTTACTCCGAAAATTCATTTTTCAAATAGATTCCACTCTTGAAGTGTTCTCAGGAGATAAATGAGCTTTTTTTTAAGGAGAAGTGGGAACACTTTTATTCAACATGATTTCTCCAAATACTCGAGTTTCCCCTTAAAATTTAACAGAAAGGGTGCTTTTAACCACACAAATGTAAGTTTTTTTATTTTATTGGGTGGTGCTTTTTTTTAACTACAATATTCGAAGCTTTTTGAGTTTGGCGGGAAATTTAGGTATTTAATATTTTGTTGTTTTTAACTTGCTACATTTATGTTTTATAATTGAAGAGTTTAGAATGAGAAGGTGTTAAGTGACAAAATTTGATGTGTTGATTTATGGTCTTTAAACAACCGACCTTTATTTCTAGGAACTGCTTAGAAATTTTTTTAAGGCTAGAGAAATTTAGAAAAAGGCCAAACAAATAGAGAAAAATGCATAATTTGTGTTGTTTTTATTTAAATTCAAATTAAAAGTATGTTTTAGACAAATATCAGTCAATGTCACTTAACACATTCTCATTCTAGACGCTTCAATTATGTTTTGTGTAATTTGTGCAAATCTATACATTCGTAAAACAAAAGAATTCGAAATTTGAATCAAATCAAGCGAAGCTATTATATAAAATTAGAAAGAAAGTGGAAGACATACATTTTTACAAAAAAAAAAACATTACCAACAAAACACGAAATTTTTTTTTTTTATCTTTTTTGGTCTATTTAAAGGAAATTCCTGTGTGCGTTGTAGAGAGGGCAAATAGAGAAGAAGATAGAGAACAAAAATGTCGAATGGATAAAAAAAGTGAAAACTGTTCTTTTGGTTACATTTTTTCTCAGTATGGCTGCCACGGCGGCAGCAGCGGCGCCTACCTTGCGGAATCTGTAGCGAATTTAATCAAGAAATCAACTTGCAACAATTGAAGGAAAAAACTCTTTTTTATTGCAGTTTTAATCTTCTATTAAAGGTTCGTAAAGAAACCGTTTTATGCAAACTATGGAAACACAATCAATTGGTCTTTAAGTACGAGCTTGGGCCAGTAACAGTAATTAACCGGGTTTAAAGAAGCTAAAATAGTATTTTTTTAGCGTTTCATGCAATTTTTATTGAAATTGGAATTGGCACGCAGGAATAAACATAATTATTATAAAAATAAATTCATTAAACTAACTCCTGAAATTGTGTTGACACCAACGCGATGTGCACAATTTGACTTCTTTTAATGCGAAATTAATTTTGAAAAAAATCCTTTACCCATTTTTATATTTTTAATTTTTTTTAAATCCAAAATTTTTTTTTACAGTAAAATTTTAATCAAAATCGTAAAAATAAGATTTTCTTGCTTAGTGGCAAGTTTAGTAAAAATTAGACAAAAACATTTTCAAAATATTGACTTTTCAAAAAAATAAATTGATTTTTTTTTTTTTTTTAATTTTAAAATAAAATAAGATAATTAAGGTACAAAAAACTCTCCGTTAAAAAAATTAATCAAAATCAATTGAATCATTTTCGAGAAAAGTGAAAATCAAAAAATAGTTATATGGGAATTGCAATTAATAACAATTTTTCGGATTTTTACCTAAATGATAGTTTATATCATTATTTAAAATTAAATAAGCATTTTTTTAATCTGTAAAGCCCATTTTGAGAAAATTAAGATTTCCCAAAAATACTAAAAAAATATATGGCAGGTACCGTAATTTTTGGTATTTAAAAAATGAAAAAAAAACGTGTGGGAGAAGTGTTCAAAAAACAATAGGTGCCAAGTAGTGGGACAATAGACCCATACGAATTTTCATTACTTCATTACTCTTGTAAAGGGTGTTTTTTTAGAGGTATAGAACTTTGAAATGGAATAAAACAAAGATGATTTTTTTTAATTGACATGAAATTTACTTTATTCGAAAGATAATCTTCTGGCATTATAAATTTAATATGATTTCTGGCATTGACTGCCACGGCTAGCTCGGACGTAATCTAATCTAGAGGTCCAATTTTCGATGACTTTTTCCAACATTTGTGGCCGTATATCGGCAATAACGTGGCGAATGTTGTCCTCTAAGTGGTCAATCGTCAATCGGGCTTATTGGCGGCGTAGACTAGCGACTTCACATATCCCCACAGAAAATAGTCAAGCGGCGTTAAATCGCACCATCTTGGAGGCCAATTCACGGGTCCGTAACGTGAAACTATGCGGTTACCAAACGTTTCCTTCAATAAATCAATTGTGGCACGAACTGTGTGACATGTTGCGACGTCTTGTTGAAACCACAGCTCCTGCACATCATGATTGTTCAATTAATGAACGAAAAAGTCAATAATCATGGTTCTATAGCGGTCACCCTTGACTGTAACGTTCTGGCCAGCATCGTTTTTAAAGAAGTACGGAACAATTATTCCACCAACCCATAAAGCACACCAAACAGTCAGTTTTTGTGGATGTAACGGTGTCTCAACATACACTTGAGGATTATCATCACTCCAAATACGGCAGTTTTGTTTATTGAAGTATCCATTTAACCAAAAAAGAGCTTCATCGCTAAACAAAATTCACTTACGAAAATTGGGATCAACGGCAATCTTGTTTTGGGCACAAATTAGCACAATTTGGAAGCGTTGTTCAGGCGTCAGTCTATTCATGTTGAAATGCCAAACCAAACTAAAAATTAATCACTAGACAGCTGACAAAATGGCCGCCAGTTAAAATAGTGTTGCCAACTTAAAGTTCCTACCTCTAAAAAAAAACACCCTTTATAACGCATCATATACCAAGTGAAATAAAATATGTATACACATGTGCACATATTTGAATAATATTTGCATCCTCAAAATTGTTATAATTATTTATTATTAAATTTTCACCTTTTCAATTTGATAATTTAAAGAAATAATTATATAAATGTTTCATATATAGGTACAATAATCAATTATCCCCTATATTCACTTCAAACCTGACATGTTAATTCAAATGATTAACCTTATTGTCAAAGTGCATAATCAAGCAATACCTAGAAGTGTGTATGTAGATGTTTCTGTATATCCTCAGGTTAGAATCATCAACTATCATTTGACACATCGTGTCACTATCACCCTGGATACATCCGGTATACAAGCCAAATATAATTTCCTTGGATATAATTCTGTATTGCCAATGGCATCATTAATTAAGCCCACTAAAATTGGCTTCACTTTGGCAGTACCAAAAACACAAACATGATGTTCCGTCAAAAAAAAAACAAAAAAAAAGAAACAGCCTACAGGCTTTGCCTTCAGAAACTATGCGGCTGTCGTCCTCGTCACTAATATTTTATTCAAGTGAAAATCACATTCGACGTTAACATAAATCCAACGAAAAGTGTTTGTTACTGGAAATATAAATAGATATATACCTAGGTACATATGTACCTATATGCGACGAAACGCACATATAAAATATTCGAAATTTCAAGCAACAACCTTGGGGGCTTCACTTTCAAATGGAGCTGATGGTCACAGGTTGAGGGATGCATGGATGAGCCAGAATATTATGGGTGGTGCTTCGCGGGATTTCAGTTGAATTCCGCATTGCTGGAAAAGACACGAACATGGTCTTTCAACGGCCTTGTGATGAAGACACTATTGCCAACTGTGTGTTTTTGCAAAATCAGAAATAAGCTATTTCCTATAGTATTATTATATTTCTCAATGCAGATACTTTTTTTGAGATCACTACTATAATTAAATTTATTTTTCTGGCTAATAAAAAATTATGACTTTGCATTTGAAACTGTAGATTTTGAATTATTTTTTGATATAAATAAATTACGAAATTAATGGAGTTCCTCAAGGTTCCATTTTATTCCTTTATTATTTTCCTTAAAAAATGCCTTTTTTAATGAAAAATATTTAAAAATTTTCTGTTTTATGTTATAAAAAATAAAATGTTTGTACATAATATTTAGGTATGAAACATTTGGTAACAATCAATGAACGCAAGAATGACGATGATACATATTTCAGTATAGATGGAATCAGACGAAGAATTATTACTGCACGGTTCAGTTGGATTATGTGTTGAAATTTCATTAATTCCTGCCGCCTCCCGGTTGCTACTTGTAACTCTTATTGCAGGATTCACTCAATCCTGATGCTGCTCTTGTAATTGCAGAGATAAATTAATAAACAGAGGAAACGCATATATATTAAATCCTCAGTGTGCGATGAAAAACAGTAAATTTTAAATAAATGCATATAATTCGATAGAATTACGAATGAGATATATCTGTCTTGCTCTTGAGTGTAAGTGTTTTAATAAATTTAAATGAAACATACCGTCATTGAAAGGAAAGGACAAAAGAGTGAAGTTCTCGTTGAGTTTTATGAACCAAGTTCAGGAAGAATTTTTTTTTTAAAAAGGCCATGAATTCTTTGGTATTCGCATACTGAAAATGAGTAAGTACATAAGTAGGTACTGGTACATATTTATTTGCAGATTCGCTTTCTCAGTTTTATTTATTTTAAAAAAAAATTACATATATAACGAGGCACTGAAGTGAGAATATAAATTAAGAACTGACCATGAAATGCGTTTGTAAATATGTATAAGCCCCATTAAAATATTGAACTACTACAGGCTCATTAAAACGAAAATTACTTTATTTATACATATATGGTCGGTCGAGTTGATATACTCGAATGTGGATTGTGGTTAAAAAGAAAAATAGCAATTGACTTATAAAACCACAATAATTAATGAACTTGTGGCTTTGAAGGGGAATTATCGTAAATATTAAATAGGCTTTTATTACCACTATTTATGAGGTCTGAGCTCTTATATAGAAAATCGATGTGAAACTCTATATAAGAAAGTTGTTATGAAAATAAAAACAATTATACATACCTTCCTCTGTACATAAATAAAACCTATGTAGGTATCTACAATACATTATACAGGTAAGGAGGTAAGTTAATATCTTATATGATGTGAAAAGTTTCAGTTAATTACCAGATTTAAGATGATGCTCTATGGTGAGTTTTCATAGTGACTTGCTAAAATAATGTTTTACTAAACAACAGTTTATGATCAAATGGCTCAGTGAAAAGTCGATTTTTTGAAAATATTTTTTCTTATTGTGCGGTACTTCGATGAAAAAGTGGCATTTTCTGAATCACGAATATGCTTTTACTTTTTAGGATTTTACAGGGCTCTTTAATACTTCTGTTGCAAATCAAATAAAAATTCCGCCACAACGCCAATAATTATCTAATTCCGTCGAAATGAAACTCACGGGAAAAATATACTTACTAACCTTCTAATCTTTATACAATTGCGTTCCAAATAAAATTAAGAAAAGATAATCCGAAAGAAGTAATTAAGGTAACGGGTCATTCATTTCGTGGTTTCAAGTTGGTAGCGCTGGCATTTGACACCTGTCAAACTCAGTTATCAATTGAAGTTTCATAATATTAGTTAAATGTTTGCCATTTACGATAATGGATCGCTAAACAATCGAAAAACGCGTTAAAATTATTAAAACTTACAAGAAAAGTGGTGATTCAAACGTAGCCACTTTTCGTGCATTACGCGATGATTATGGTCGTCATAATCGACCGACTATGCAAGCAATCGGTAAAATTGTGAAGAAATTTGAAAATTTCGTAATGCATGCTCCAAATTTTATAATGAAAGAAATTTTCATCAAAAATGTATCACTGTGTGTGTTTTATTTAAATTTACTTTCAAAACCGAAAAATGAATGACCCGTTACAAACCATGTTTTAGAGTAAGAGCCCCCGCACAGTACAGATTTTCTATCGGCCGACAGTTGATCAGGCTCTTAATCAGCGTTTAGAGTAAAAATTAAAAAAAAATTGATTGCCGGGAATCACGGTTAAGATGCGTAAACATCAAATTAAATATTCAAGTGCTGCTTTTTCATCACAGAACGCGGTGATTTCGAACTGTCAACCAAATTTCAACCCAAACTTTACTCGACTTTTCGATTTAGTTTGAGCTACGAAGGAACGTACTTAATATTAAACGTATCTAATAGGGGGCGTTCAATCCATTACGTCTGTCATCTGAATGTTCAGTAGTCTGAATTTTTAGAGCTTCTGATTGGCCAGCTGTCATAAAAAGTCAGATGACTTTTAGTTACGTATAGTTACGTTTCATCTGAATTTTCAGACAAGAAATTCTCATCTGAAAATTCAGATTAAAGTTATTTGTGGTGGGGGAAATGTCAAAGCAGTTGAAGTACTACACATAAAGTTGAAGTTTATAATTTTCACTGTGGTTGGTGTTTATTTGTTATGTTTTTGTCATGTAAATTAAATATTTATTTCAATGAATATTGTTTATTGTTTAGTGAGTTTTTCAAAAATCTTCCCAAAATATCCCAGACGATTAATGTGGAACAATTTTATATTGAAATTTGGATAGTTTTGCATTATTGTGTTGGTCATACATCTCAATAAAAATATTTGAAAAACAAAACAAAATAATTTATGGCATTCTATGCAAACACTTTTAATGAAATTTATAAAATAGTTTGCTGATTTAGTTACATTTTTCATAAAATTCATCCTCATAACTCTCACGCTGAATGCTTAATCTACGAATATAATGAAAGTTCTATTTTATTTCGATTCAATGCAAATCCTATAGGTAAATGCAAGAATTTGACACAATGATTTTTGACTGAAATTTCAGATGGTTTTTGCGTTCAACGACATAAATTCAGAATTCTGAAAATTCAGATGACATACATATGGAGGGCTCAGAGGTGTACCGAACCAAGTCATAAAAAGGGAATTCGAAGATTATTAAGAGTTTAAGTAAATAAACTGCCATTAGAGTTCGTGTTAATTGACTTCATTTTTTTAACTTTAACTTAGGAACGAAATACTTTCTGACTTAGTTCATTACAGAACAGAATAGAGTTTTACTTTGCGCACAAATAAGCACAAGTTTAGGATTTTTTTGATTTTTTTGACTTGGTTCGGTACAGCTGTGAGCCCTCCATATGTAATTCATTGAACCCGCCCATATACATCAACGTATCGTAACGTGTAACAGCACAACGTAAAGTGCTACAGTAGTTTCCACGTTTTTAGATTACCCTACCGCCGACATAGATGTTTACACATCAAAAATAAATCTAATGTAGGTACATTGCGATTTTAATCGCATATAATTTTATCAGTACATTTATACACACGATACACACATACACAATTTTATATAAGTTAAAAAATAATAAACAAAAGTGGAATCTGAATCCAAGGCAAGGATTCACTCAATTGCTAAGACTTTACTAAAAGATTGGTGGTATCATTCTTTTTGTAAATTTTTCAGTAAATCATTTTTTTTTGTAGTGTTTTAGGTGTTAAATCCTAACAAATTATAAGATCTTTTACAACTGAAACTTTAATTTTTTTGTCAGCATTGTTTTATACTACCAATATGCGACTAGGTAAGGTACGTACATATATTCAACAAATATCTATTTGATTTACCTGTTACGTTTACCTGACATCCATAACACCAAAACCAAAAAAAATAATTCAAGTTAGAAATGTGTGAAATGGGCTGATTTCTGATTTCAACAAAATTAATTAACAATATAATCAACCCAGAAACCTTCAAAAGTTTGAAATCAGACATAAAGATGTTGAAAACTTTTTGCTTAAGGGGCTTTTCTTCTCATAACGACAATGGAATTGGAATTTCTTTTAATTTTGCTACATAGCATAAAGATTGGAAATGTGACTTATACGTGTGGTCTAAAAATGAGAACACACACAATGTCAAGACACATTCAAATTTTAATAGAGCACGGAACAGTTGGAAAGGACATACCTAATATAAAAGATCTTAAAAATAAAGGTAACTTTTATTTTCTTTCAACCCAAATAATAAATGAAAAAATTTTAAGAGGTAAATACTAAAAAATTATAAGAATTAGAACTAAGCTATTTAAAACTATGCTATAAAGGGAGGTATAGCATTTATAAAGAAAAAAAAACGAATGTTTTCGATATGTTTTATAAGCCCAAAAAGTATTTTTTATAGTATGTTCCTATGGCCAATTCACGTCGTCGGCGCGAGATAACCATGCCATGAAACCGCTCGTGCGTCTCTTGAGCTGTGTAGCACGTAGCGCCATCCTGTTGAAACCATATGTCTTCGGTGTCCATATCATCCAATTCAGGCCACAAGAAGTTGGTGATCATCGACCTATACCGATCGCCGTTGACGGTGATGGCCTGGCTAGCATCATTTTCGAAGAAGCACGGACCGATGACGCCTCCAGCCCAAATTCCACACCAAACAGTAACTTTATTTGGAAGCATTGGCACCTCGCGAATCTCGCGTGAATTGGTGTCGTCTCAAATACGGCAATTTTGCTTATTCACGTACCAATTCAACCAAAAATGGGCCTCATCGCTAAAGATGATTTTTCGACCAATATTGGGATCAACTTCCAACTGATCCTAAATAATAAAGTTTTATCATTTGCACGTATTGCTCGACGCTGTCGAGCTTTGTCGTTAGTAACTGATTTAAAATTGATAGCTCAAAATTTTAAACGATTTAATACGATGTTAAAGCATTTTTAATATGACAAAATGGCTTTAACATCGTACTAAATCGTTTAAAATTTTGCGCTGATATTTTTACAGAAAGTAAAAGAAACAATATGGCCGCCACGAGCTGTCAAAATCAACCCGTCCCTATTGGAAAACCCTTTATTTATATTTTCCATGAAACAAATTAATTTTTCGTACCAGCTGATTGCCATTTTACACAAAATGGAACTAATCGTTCTAATTTTTGAGTCCCATTTTTTTACTTATTCCACTGACAGAATTGTAGAAGTATACATTTGAATACGAAAAACTTTACTTTGCGGGCTCGCCAACTGACATAATTTTCCTGTTTACTATAAACCAGAGATTATGAATTATAAAGATAGGAATCTTTCTTACGTTCCACCCTCCAAAACCCATTTGTTTACATTGTTGTTTTTGTGATTTCATCTCGTGTCGATGAATAGATGTGAATTGCAACAACAATTTATGCGGTGGTGAGTTCATATTTTTGCACTAGTGTGCGTTAAAACATGGACACTAGTGCTAAAATATGAACTCACCACCGTCCGCCAGCTTGTAGGCAAACTGGAATGACAGCCGAGCTTTCCAATCTTTATAATTCATAATCTCTGCTATAAACGACCATCGGAAATAAGTTCAATTTTATACCTATTATTTCTTTTTCCTGATGCGTTTTCCTGGTCGCTGTAACTGGTCCCTACTTTCTGTAATTCTTGAATACATAAATAAAATAGATCGAGACACTTTGAAAAATGCGATAAAAGTAATGGCGCAAAATTTTAAACAACCTATTGTTAAGGGCTTAGCATATTACTAGTTAGCAATTTGCTAAACATTTAGTAATTTATTAGATCTTCGGAAATTTTAATCCTTTTTTTCGTTTTACTAACTAGTAAAATACTAATTCCCTTTTATTAAAAACGGTGCATCTGAACACGTCCAAACAATGACAGTTCGTGAAAGAAAAACAAAGCGAACAAACTTAAAGCTAGGGAACGTCCTAATAATTTGATTTACCGTTGGCCAGATACACTCCAAAACCTTTTTCAATTTTCTTAATTTTTGCCATCATGATGAAAAATGAAAAACATTTTGGAGTGTATCTGACCAACCATAAACCGTACGGCGTACAGGGATGGTTGATACCTTTTTGGAATCAGCACCTCCATTAGCTTCAGAAACTCCTTATGTCTTCCGAAAACATTTTATTTTATTTGAAAAACAATTAGCACACGAATCATAAAAAAACAGAATTTAACTCTTTGCCAACAAATTTTTTTCGAGGACAATTACAGATTTCATATGGATTTAGCAAACTAAAAGTTAAAGTAGCCATTTTGTGATTTTAACTTTAGTAAAATGTTAAGAGATAGTAAGTTGCTAAAATCGTTTAAAATTAGCAAAATCTTCTTTTTAGCTTAATAACTTACTAAAATGGCTTTAACATTTTACTAAATCGTTTAAAATTTTGCGCCAATGTGTTTTGTTTCAATTTTGAAGAATTTTTCGTTTTCGAAGAATTTTTTCGATATGAGAATTACATATCTAACTGATTGCTATAACTGGCTCCTAACTGCTAATATTCCTGCTCGCTGTATCCGGGAAAATATCATAATTTCCTAATAAGCCAGATGGCCTTAAAGAGCTTCATTTTTACCAAAAAAGATAACTTACACTTTTCCCTATTTTGTTTCCACAACAACAATATATTTAACAAAAAAAAGGATTATTTTCTCCATTGACAACGACCCACTTTAGCTAAAATTTTTGTTGTGGGAATATTACCGAAAAAAATTTAAGTATATAAATATCAGTCCTATACCAACCTAACTTACATACATATTATGTTTGGCCTTTGATCTGCCTTCTACCACTTCTATCTTGAAAACACGTGTTCTTTGTTCATGTCCTAGATAATTATTGAAAAAGATAAAAATTCTTTTATATTTTTAGGTAGCATCAAGCACTTAAAAAGACACATCTTTTCTTATCTCATATTGAACCGTAATGAAGTATACACTTAATTTTATTTTCCAATTTTCATTTCCAATCCAGATGCCACCTACCTATATGTATATGGGGTTGGGTGTTTTCACAAATATCCTCATATACATATTTTTATGAATACCTATGTACTATTACCTATCTTTAACGAAAATATTAAATATCTTGTGTTTCATGTTGTCATTGATGTCATCATCCTTTTGGTTTTAATCTTAATACAATTGATGCAGAGGCGTACGCAGAGGGGTGCCCATGGAAACTTGAGACTCTATAAATCATTTGAGTAACACACACATCGATTTTTCGTAGCCCCTATGGACGTCAAATCAAAATATCGCCAGTTTGAGAATAATCACGCACAATAATTCTAAAAACTTCAATTTAGAGTTAGAAATATAATTGTAAAACGGCAAATTTCGTTATATTTAAAAAAAACGTTTTTTTTTTTGTTTAACTTGGATAGCAATAAAATCAAGAACATACGTTATTGAAAAGCATTCTTAGGTGCCAGTTATAGCTTTCATTGAAACTAATCATTGAAAAGCAAAACCAGTGATTATTTTGATGCCAATATAAAGCAGATGACTGCATTAATTATTCCTTGCCAAAAAAAAATTTATTTTAACCCAACCTTTCAAGAATATGATTTCTAAAATTTCTAATCAATCAAAGTTTCCTAATATACGTTCGTACGTTCGTGGTACATTCCATCGTTCACTGTATCTGGAGAACGAATAGAATTTCACAGATTATGACGTCATGAAGTGTAAAAAGGATACTCAACAAAATTTAATTAACGGTTATGTATGTATATCAATTAAAAAAAAGAAGAGATGTAAAAAATCTTTCGTCTCGAATATTTTAAGAAGAAGAATTGTCATCGACTTCATGATAATTCTTTTCTACACAGAATGACGTATTTAATAAAGAATTGAAAAGAATTTAAAGAAATTAACGGTCAGTTTTTTTTTTTTTATAAAAATACATGCTAAAATTAGCTGAAAAACGTTTTTCGGTTCCAATATTTTCAGAACAAACAATGATATTAACTTCAGGGTAATTTTATTGTATATATGTACGATGCAATATTTGATTCAATTTGATTCAATTGACTACAAGAAAATTCTAAAAATAGTTGAAAAACGTTTTTCGGCTCGAAAATTTTAAAAACTAACAATAGTTTTGAAGCCGGAGTAATTTTATCCTATACACAGTGACGTAGTCAATAACTGATAAGGTTTGTAGAATATTTCAATTGACAGTTTTTTTTTTTTTTAATCAACAAATTAAATAATCTGAGCGGAAATTTTTTTTTCAACGCACACTCTGTCGGAGGTTCAAATTACATTCGAGATATCCTTCATCGGAAAAGAATAATAAACAATGCGACGACGCGTCGGGTTTCTCTTGCATTAAATTAACCAGAAGCTCGATTTGCCTGGTTGTTTTTTCGTTTGCTCCTCGGGGTCTAAAAAATAAAAAAATTCAAGCAATAGTTCCAAAATTACTTTATTGACATATTTTTTTTTTTTTAATTTCTTACATTTTTCAACACTTTACAAATCTTAAAAAAGTTCCACGGAGGATATCAGAAAAATAAATGAGCTGTCAAAATATCACTCAAAAAAAGCAATTGATCGCACTGTAACGCAAAACACCGGTGTGCATTGCATAATGTCGGGAAAATGTTCCGAACAGCTGTCCGAAAGTATACCTCGAAGCAAATATCCTCCGATTCGTATAAAATCGGAGAATTTTCCGCTCCGACGCGATACCTCGCTAGGATCGAAAATCAGTCTCAACCTTTTGACAGCTTAAGTTAGGAATCTCACTGAGGAATTAGGTTTAGAATTTTTTGTTGTTGAGATCTCTGAGATCTCAGTGAGACTTAGAAACCTGTGCCTACGTTCTGTACTCTCGCATTGATAAAATTGGTCGAGAAACGTTGAAAAGTGGAACAAAACTCATACGATTTGTTTCAATTTTCATCGTTTCTCGACTGATTTTATCGATGCGAGAATTACAGAACGGAGGCACTGAACTGTCCTAAGTATTTCAGCCTTTTTATTCTTCTCAAAGAAACAAGGAGGAACGTTTTTATCGTTTTATTCCACACTTTTCTCTGAAATCTCAATTTTCTGAACGTGCCTATTGTTTTAAATTCTGTGTTTTGTTTCCTTAGTTTTCGAATAATTGTTTTTCTCTTTTAGTAGTTTGTAATGAATTTTAAAAAAAGGGTTATATGTCTTTGTATTTAAAATTCTTCTCTCATTATTTTACGCCTATAGATTAAGGAAGCTTTTAAAAATTTTATTAATTTATGCCAGTCTTTGCCATTTTATACTGCAAAATCTTCTGATTCACCTACATACATATGTAAATAGTTTTGCCGCCTAATTTTTCGATGAATTTCCACATATATAGGACCCTTTGCTATGAATATTGCAACGTTTTTCAATTTCAATTCGCTCATCTTATTCGAAAAATAATTAAAATTTTGTCTTGATTTACATAAATTATCTTTAAAGTTTGGTCCCAGATTGTATTCGAGCTTAGAACATTTATGTTTCTCTGTATAAAGACCTTTTGACCCTCATCTCTTCCCTTTTCCTGTGGGTATATAAAATAAAATAACACACAAAATCCCTTGAATATTTAAACAAAAATCTTTTTTATTACAACTTTTTAAACAAATTATAAAATGTTTATCATAATTCTATAAAACAAACCAAAAAAAAATTATGTCCATACTAAGCAAATTTGTTAACTTAATTTATACTAGCTTGTCATTATAATTAATAAAGAGAACAGTACATAATTGGTAATAATGGTAAAGATTCAGTTCTGGAAATGTTATACTCGTATAATAAAAAAATGTGCTGATTTTGGAACGCATCGTTTTTATATTTTTTTTTTATTTTGAGTCTTAAAAAGCTAATGTTATGTTTATTTGTTTATAAAGCTACAAAAAATTAAACTTAAGAAATCTTCTTCAAATGATCATGCAATACAAAATTGTAACAATTCTTTTCAATCATTCGCGGTGTTCTTTATAATTTATCTCAGTTATAAAGAACGATTCTAGTTTCTGGGATAAATTTTTGATTACTTGATCAAAAATACAAAATTTTTAGTTCATCTATCCCTAGATGTATCGTTTTATTATAAGATCGTTCAATTGAACCCCACAACTCCATTTCTATTATGTTTTGAGATTTTTAACCGATAAGTATTTGGAAAAGTTTGAATCTAGCAATTTTTTAATGTAGGAATAGAGCATATGGAGCTTTTATAGAATTTAGATTTTGATAAGTTCGCATAAAACGACTACATAGTATGATATATATAAATTGATCATTTAGAATTTTTCGTATTTTAACGAATGATTGAAAAGTATAAATATATTATTGCATTTGGTTATTGTATAATGGCCATATTTTAAACACAAAAATAGTTATATGACTAATTGATATTCCAACACACAATAATTCGAAAGTCAGATCCCATCAGCCATATTAAATTAACTTCTTCACTCAAGTATTCTTAGGATTACATTTTTAAACAAATAAGTTAGATCAAGAGAACCAATCAAAAATGCACATATATTTTTCCACCGTAATCAATCAATCACGCAATTCATTTAGATTTTGTTTCTTCTTTTTTTTATTAAATTTTTTGTTTACTTTTTATCTTAAAAAATAGACCTAAAATTTGTTTTTCACTTTTTTTTTTGTTTTGTTTTATTTTCTTTTGATGTGTAAAGTTTTTTGTTGACTTTTTTTTTCATTTTATTTTCTTCAATTTTAAATTTCAAATTCAATTTATTTATAATTCACTCTCGTTGAAGCGGATAAAAATTATTATCCGAATCATTTCCGTTTCGCCCATGCGTCCATTTGTTGACTAAACTCGTTAGCGTACTTGACAACTGCAACTTGTGTTTGGTTAAGAGCTTTACCAAGATTTTCAGGCGATAATGTTCCTCTGTAATAATATTGCAAATTAATTTAAATTTATTTTATGTTTTTTTTATAATGAACTTACACAAAAACATTAATTTTGAAGAATTCGATCACTTTTCCGACACTGTCGGAAATAAGCACACGTGTTGAAACTGTGGCATTTTCGAGCTTCTTCGGCAGGCCAGGAATGTATGATTCCAACTGTAATTCAAAATAAATATACTTTTATGTTAAAACTGAGACAACAATAGTATTAAAGAAATTCATCATACGGTAAAATTTAAAAGAATACTCAAAGATCGATAATATCTTCGGGAAAATTACCACTTTTAATAAAAAGCTGAGAACTTGAGATTTACACTGAACTGAAACGCTAACATTTACTTCCACAGACATATTATTAATTGTTTCAACTCAAATCGAGACGAATGCTAAGGAAATTTGAAGTAGACTACTGCGTCCAATCAAAAATTCAATGTAATTTCAGCTTACAAAAAAAAATTATCATATCCAAAATTGCTGAAATAGTAGATTTTTATTAAATGACGAATAAACGAATTTGCTTATTGCAAGGGCCATTGACCTGATTTAGATACTTTTTTGTTTATTATGTTTATGTATTATGAAAAAATTGCAAACGATACTGAAGCTAACAATAAAACAGGAACGACACAATATTGAATTTGGATACAAAATGAAAATTTGTGAAGCAAAAAATGGGTTGACCTAGGTTGCAATTTTTTTTATTAAAATTAGAAATATTGAAGTTTTCTCAAAGGTGGTTAGTTATATGGGAAGTATATTTGTTCTTTGATCCCGTTCGAATGGTAGGTTGGCGGGCTGACAGTTGATCTTGTTACCGTCACACTTAGATCAATGTAGATCCATTGTGATACCCTAGGGATATGATCTCCATATAAAGAAAACCTATGATAAAAATCCTATGACAAGGCCCGTTAAGGGCGTAGATGAAATTTCAGCGAGCTGTAGTCCGAAATGTCGGAAGGTGCCTTCAAGTTAATTGAGTTACGAAGTGTCTGTCGGCACATAGTCACCTGGGTGAGGAGAGGTTAACGCGCCATGGCTGGTAAGATTAAATTGAAAGAAATATAACCTGAAACATGACATTAAATGTTCATAAGTCAAAAGATTTACGAGATGGAAAAGAAATCAATTTAAAAAATGGAAAAATTGCTGAGGAGGGAAATTAAAGTTCATAAAGATTTTTGATCGAACAAATCCAGATGAATTGCAGAATAATGTTCATAAACGTCATAAATGTCATCAGCGTCTGGCAGATTGTGCATCCATATTTTTTTGACTGCAGAAAGCGCGGGAGTTAAAAATAAAATTTAAAGTGTGAAAAATGTAAGTTTTATTGGCATTTTTTTAATAAATTTTTCGTTTATAATTAAATTTATCTTTTTTTTAAGGGAAGAAGAAGCTGCGGGGTGAATTCTGATTTTTGTCTGACGTTTATGAATATTTAGTGACTACTTAAAATTTTACTTAAGCAGGCCTGCACACGTTCTGCAGAATGAATGTGTTCATTAATGAAACAAAGCAGAAAGACGATTGTGCTAGCGAGGATTTCCGACGTTTATGAAAACACCCTTTTCTACCGGTGCGCATAATTAGGCATGCAGAGATTTTGTCAAGCGCTTTAATGCACACCTGCTTTGAATGGCGATAAACTTTTATTGCATTTCTCTAGTTTTGTTTTTAAAAAATATGTTCAAATTATGGGACAGATAAATGTTTTCTATTTTAAAGACCCACACTAACAAAAACAACTCTCCACTTTATATTATTTTATAGATTCTTGATGAAAAAATAATGAAGTTTTGGCGGTGATTTTTCGAACAAAATCATTTTCAGCGATGAGGCCCAATTTTCATCTTGTTAGTCTTCAAAATTGGTGCATTTGGGTTTCAGACACGAGTTTTGTTGAGATTCAGAAGCATCCACAACGTTTCACTGTCTGCTGCTGATTAAGGAAATTTGAACGCTGAATCAACGATATTCAGCCATAATTATGCGGAATGGTCATGAAAAATGTCACAAAAAAGTACATGTGCTAGCAAAGCTGAGGAGACCACTTACCCGATATTCTATTCCAAACATAACCCCTATATTTAACTATTATTCCGAAAGCCTTTAAAAAAATATATTATTAAAACTCATACTTACAGCTGCTGATACTACCGGCCATTTAGCCACAGCATAGTCTTTTACTATTCCACACATACTGCACGCCGTATTGCGAGTGAGTTTAAAAAAATCACATGCCAATTGCCAAACAGGTGCCATATATCCCGGCACTCTTTGTTCGGCCCACTTATAGCCGCGTGCAGTATTTGTCATTACAACAACATAAGCCTTCTCCACATGCGGCAGTACACCGGCGTTTTTAAGCATCTTCCCTGTTGCCGAATTTGCAAATACACCTTTGCCATTTGTGTTTGTATCATAATGCAGTAATCCAGCGATAACTGCTAATAACACAATACTGCCAAGGAACCATTTGCAACCGCATGAAGATTTCTCCGATGCAGTTTTCTTCTTTTGTTGTGTTGATTTGTCTTGAACATTCTAAAACAAAAAAAAAATAGAAGAAATATTTTATTAACAAAAAAAAAAAAAAATTGTGACAAAAATAATTAACTATATAAAACAAATTTAAAACAAATATTTCATTGGATTATTACCTTCTTGGTCTGCTGTTTGGTTTGTTTGGCTTTTTGATTCTTTGTATTTTGTGCCATTTTTATTATTTTATTTGTAAAATAAAGTTTACGTAGCAAAAATTTGATTATTTATTTTAATTAAGAGATAAACTGCAATGAAAAGATTAGGTATACGACATATTGATGACCAAATTAGCATATGAATGTGGCATAGGAATCAAGAAGTTTTAGAAAGTGCTTTCTGTGTCTTGGTTTTAACCAGGCCCCCGGCAAAGATTTTTCGCAAATCACATGATGTCATCTGTGTGAAATTTTTGTTTTATCGTTAACAACTGTATAAGGAATCACGATGACATCGTTCTCTGTTGTTAGACAGTACATATAACTTTTTGCACTGGGCATAATATAATATTTAGAAACGGAGACGATTATAACTAAATCTTCATTTTATCCAGCTCTACTGAATACGTCTACGCAAAGACAAGAATAAAAACTGTTGAATATGAATATTTATTATTTATTTCCCCCCAAAAAAATATGTACATACAGTATTATTTATAAGTTATGCAATAATACACCTGCGAAAAATAATTGTGATATGTAGGGAGCTCAAATTATTTTTTTTTTTAACAAAATGGAACTGTGCATTTAGAATGCTTAAGTACTAAGTTTGCGAAAAAAAACAATATTTGATTTGTGCTGACACAAGTGTTTTTGTACCATATTCGTTGTTCTACGTCATAGCTTGAATTATGAATTTGTACTCATTTTCTTTTTTTTACTTCATCATGTCTCACCTAACAGACCACGCAGGGAGATGACCGGTAAAACTATTCACCTTTGATATAAAGACACGTATATTTTGCATAATCTAAAGATAAATTAGATTAACATTTTTTGGGTAAAACAAATTTACATTTCAATCAAGATTTTTTTCTGCAGTCAATTTGAATACTGTAATAAGATTTAAAAAAATACCTACAGCAGATACAACATATTCGATTAATTGCGTATTTTTTGCTTGGAAACTCATAAATGTTATTATTTATGGTTTTGCAATACAATATTAATAATTTAACCCTAATTTAAATAAAAGCTAAAACTGTTTTCCTAAAATGTTTTTGGGTGCGTTTATGTTGAAGCTGCGATAAAAAAATGTGTCCTACCTTTCTGGAACTCAAAAGTGCATGTCATTTGATTTCTTTAACTCACTTACTTTAAGTCTATGCGAGAAAATGTCAAAAATGAATCTAGGATCAAGTTTAAAAATTAAAGCTCCAACCGATTTTTAAATAATTATAATTACATATTATGTATTGTTGAAAAGCGTATACCTACATATGTATGTGCTCAAAGCACGGTAGTAAAGGGTGTTTTTTTTAGAATAAAACTTTAAGTTGGCAACACTATTTTAACTGGCGGCCATTTTGTCAGCTGTCTAGTGATTTATTTTTAGTTTGGTTTGGCATTTCAACATGAATAGACTGACGCCTGAACAACGCTTCCAAATTATGCAAATTTGTGCCCAAAACAAGATTGCCGTTGATCCCAATTTTCATAAGCGAATTTTGTTTAGCGATGAAGCTCACTGGTTGAATGGATACGTCAATAAACAAAACTGCCGTATTTGGAGTGATGATAATCCTCAAGTGTATGTTGAGACACCGTTACATCCACAAAAACTGACTGTTTGGTGTGCTTTATGGGTTGGTGGAATAATTGTTCCGTACTTCTTTAAAAACGATGCTGTCCAGAACGTTACAGTCAATAGTGACCGCTATAGAACCATGATTATTGACTTTTTCGTTCATCAATTGAACAATCATGATGTGTAGGAGCTGTGGTTTCAACAAGACGGCGCAACATGTCACACAGCTCGTGCCACAATTGATTTATTGAAGGAAACGTTTGGTAACCGCATAGTTTCACGTTACGGACCCGTGAATTGGCTTCCAATATCGTCCGATTTAAAGCCGCTTGACTATTTTCTGTAGGGTTATGTGAAGTCGCTAGTCTATGCCGATAAGCCCAAAACGATTGACCACTTGGAGGACAACATTCGCCGCGTTATTGCCGATATACGGCCACAAATGTTGGAAAAAGTTATCGAAAATTGGACCTCCAGATAAGACTATTTACGAGCCAGCCGTGGCAGTCATATGCCAAAAATCATTTAAATTATAATGCCTTTCTTTCGAATAAATTAAATTTTCATGTCAATTTAAAAAAATCATCTTTGTTTTATTCCATTTCAAAGTTCTATAGGTACCTCTAAAAAAAACACCCTATACTTGCTGAATGTTTTGGATTTTACATCCGATATTAACTTAGCTACTGAATAGCCAAATTATCTTTTTTTTTTTTTTACATTGTGATTCGCTATAGGGTTTTAGAAATCTCATGGTTGGTACCTACATACTTATTTCTAAAATTATCTGTAGATACTCAACGACACTATAAAGTGTCATAAGTTATCAGTCAGTAATGATTAATTGTTTTGTTAAGTGGAGGGGATTTTGTATAATAGATAACATAAATTTGTTAACATTTTTAATGACCAATTTAAAGTCGATAAAACATCTTCGAGATTATTATCTTTTTTATTTATCAATATAGGTACCTTTAGTTTGAAAGTTTAAAGCCAAAGATACCTATCAAGATTGGAACTATTCAATTTGGATAGCAAGATTTAGACAACTAATTGAATAAATACAACATCTTCTGTCTGCAAATAGACGTTATACCTATGAATTGTTAATAAGAAGGTGTTTACCTATATCGGCAAAAGTCGTTAATGAGCAAATAAACGAAAATCTTTTATTGAACACAATCCTAACAGATAGTGCCTATACTCACGATACATACATTAATAGATAAACAATCATTAAGTTTCTATTAACGATACTGCAAAACTGGATATTAGAAAACGACAGACTTTTTAAGTAGAACTGCTTCGGATGTGATTCGAAGCAATCAAAGATAAGTTATTAACTAATTAACAAACAACTTGAGAACAAACAAAAAAGGTTTCTAGTATTACAACTTAATTGTAAAAGAGAAATATGATATATGTATGTAGGTACCTTCATAGCACAGGTATGTACCTACCTACCTTGTGTATAGCTACAGTTTAGCTAAAATGAATAATGAATAAATTTTTAAAAATGCTGTAAATGATTA
This sequence comes from Epistrophe eligans, assembly GCA_951394125.1. NCBI lineage: Eukaryota > Metazoa > Arthropoda > Insecta > Diptera > Syrphidae > Epistrophe > Epistrophe eligans. The sequence continues at coordinate 12,185,466 of OX596030.1, forward strand.
AATCTTCTGTCAATATTTTTTATAGAGATCTACCTACATAATATATTATTTCGGTAAATTTTGCAACTAACATTAAATATTGCAAATACAAATATAAATATGTACACGTCACATAATGTAGGTATCCACAATAAATTCCAGTAGGTATGGGAGCAGACCAAATGACTGACTTGTTTCCAACTATTTAATAATTTTTAGAAAGAAAATTTTAATTAACTAATTGTGTGTTGCTTGCAATAATTCTAGATAACATCTGACCCAACAGTCCAGTGTTAATGAACGTTAATCAATGACTGAAAGGTTGTCTACGTAGATAGATATACCTATGTACCTACTAAAGTACCTGTTTCAAAATTCCCAAAGGAATCTTCTCTATAACACAAAGTTAAAAAAAAAAATTAACAAATTGCCTTTTTTGCAAAACAAGAACTTTATTACATCCTTTTTGAATGACCTATATTTCTAATGGAGCATGTGTGGACGAAAATAATTCCCAAGCATTATTCCTCACTCCAATTAATATGAAAGAAAATTGATTAAAAGTTGACACAACAGACACGCGTCAAATTTTTGCAAAGAAAATTATTTATTTCGAAAAGTAAATCCTCATAATTTTTCGCTCTCTGCTCCTCTCTTCATCAGCAACAAACTTTCTTATTTTAAAAAATAAAAACTTATGCCACGTGGTAGAATTGGATTAGCTAATCCAAGATTTTAAATCATTACTAATTAAAACTAAAGACCGACAAAAAAAAACACATGCACTTCAAAAAATGTTTAAATCTCCACACCCAAGTTTAGCATATCAGTGGACTACTACCTAAGTGGAAACCAAGGGGCAGAAAAAGCAGATAACAACCCGGCTTTTGCACTGATAATTTGTTTTCTCCTTGAGTTTATTCTACCACCACGGGTAACTAACTGGTGGTAGCGAATCTTATCGTTATCAAGGTGTTTTGAATGATTTATAATTTATTCACTTAAAAGGTCCAAATGGACAAAGTGTATCACCATAAAAGAAAAATATTCCTAATTTGGTTCGTGGTTCCTCCACGTAAGCACATTACTGCCACTGTGACGCACCAGGAACAAGCAGCGAGTCGTCAACGTACACTAATCTCGCCTATGCCAAAGAAAAAAAAAAACGAAAAAAGAACGATGGTGGATGCTCGGATCAAGTTGTAATGATCTGGAAGAGGAAACGAATTTTTTTTTCCATAAAAAATCAACTAGGTGGTACTACGTATTTGTAGGTTTTTAGCTGACCAGAAGAATAGAAAGAGGGTTTAATATAGAAAAGATCTATACGTAGGTTATTATTGGTTTTCCTAATTTAGTTAAAAGTATGACATTAAAAAAAAATAATAATCTCAGAAAGCACTTTCTTCTCATCACATCTTTCTTTTGCACAGAATCTTTTTCATTTTGTTATTTGTTCTTACGCACTTTTGTTGAAACTTTTTATAGCAAAATTCCACTGAGTAAAAAAGAAACCACAGATCTCGACAAGAAACACAAGAAAGATTACTTTAAAAAAAAAATAGATAAATGCAATTTGGTTGAGATTTAATAAATATTTTTTAAGATGTAAAATTTCTTTTCGGTGGAATTTAGTTAACAAAAAAAAACTACCTTCACCTTAGCTCACGTCAACTAATAAACGACTATTTTTTTTTTTTTTAGTGTTTTCTACGGGGCGGCGACGGTGGTAGTAGTGATGGTGAAATTGAACTGATGAAGATGGCCGATTCTGCTCTATTCAGCTGTATATTCAAATGGCTGAATGGAATAGAAATTTAAATCGATAAAAATGGCTGGCACTTGCTTGCACTTGCAAGGAATTAAATGAATTATTTGAAATGAATTTTTATTTTAGTTCATTTGTGTTTTTTGGTGAATAGGTTCGGGTATGAAGTTAAGAATTATTAAAAATGAAATCGAAAAATAGATGGCGCTTTGGACAATCTGTTGGAATTCGTATCTTTCTTAAATCAATAATATTTGAATACAAAAATTAACAACGTAAATTTAGACAAATACTTTCACAAGTGTGTAAGTACTTACCCAGCGGGAAAAATTCAAAAATTCATTGAGGAAAAACCTGCTTTTTCCTTGAGGAATGGGAGCTGCACCTGCTACTTTTCAGCTTATTCCTTTGATGAATTTAACATGGGCGTGTCATTGGCAGGAAGCACATGCATCTTTATCAATGAAAATTCCACACCTAAATCACTACTTCCTTGGAAGTGCTTATTCACCAGTTGACTTAAAAAAAAAAAAAATGTTAAAACACCGTGAGATTTGAACCAGCATCCCTGACAACCCAGCCGGCTACTCTTCCAACGCGCTATACTTAGTTATAAATGTTGTTGGTCGTTGGTTGATTAAAATTCAGCACTTATTTCAATAACATTTCGTTAGGTGAAGTAAAAAAGAAAGAGCGTCGTGAGAGAATAATTTTTTTCCTTCTCTCTCATAATATACTTTACAAAGCAGATGAGTGGATTCAGACGATGAACTGATGAACTTGTACATTACTTTTCAGCAGTTTTTTCATCGCATAATTTTCCCTATTAAAATAGCAATTTGTAATTCACCAACAGAAAGTTTTTTTTCTAAACACAAAGCAGAAAGTGGGGTTAAACCTATGAACTGAGGAATCTTTGCATTACTCTTCACTTACTAAATCATTGCATGCCTATTTTCCTATGATTTGGCAAGTGAATGCATTGATGAATTCAGCTATAAAATTCATTGAGGACGATATTTCCCGCTGGGTAGTGGCTTTTATCTAAAGATGAATTTTGAAGATTATATGTGGTTGTAGTATAAACAAATCTGTGGGGGTAAGGAAATCCCAACATGTAAACAAATTCATGTTAAAAAATCATCCATAAACTGTTCTACATTATGTCAATTTGTGTTGCATGCAGTTGTCAAGATCAAATTAGAAGAACATTTTATGCACCTACTTTTGAGCTAAAGCAATTAAATTATAAATATCAGAGCATAAGATGATTTGTGTTCTTAGCAAACAAAAAATTAAAATAGGGACTTAAAACTAAAAAAAAAAACATGAAAAAAGTGTGAATCGATATAAAATTCAGGTTTAAGATCATTTCCAACAAATTATAATTAAAAAGCGTAGAATTTGAGATTCGACAGCTGATAAGCATTGGTCAATCCCATAAAGCAGAAAGCTGTACTTTTCTGTCATAAAATTTTAGAACAACAAAACCTTAATTGGGACGGACTTGATCAGGTGGCCTCGTTAGCGCAATTCGTAATGCATTGGCTCTGAGGGAGCTTGGTCCAGGTTCGATCCCCAGCTGGGGCAAAAAGTTTTTAAAATAAAATTGAACAATGACCAAGCGGTTTAAAGGAGTCTGATGATCGGCCTGGCAGTCGTAAAATGCCTTTAACTCCAGCCTATAAAATCTTGGTGGTAGCTCACCCAATTGTTGCTGTTTCATTCAAACCTTCAATAATTGTTATTTATTTTGCAATTTTGTTAGTTTTTTTTCTTACTATGTATATAAAGATACTTAGAGAAAAAAGGACCTTGAAGCGACTTGCAGTTGTTATTTTCAATTTTCCCAAAAACTAGAAGGAATTTATAATCAGGCCTCTGGTTTTAAGGACCAGTTTGTTTACAGCGTGTCATCTTTAATCATAGATTATTGGAACTGGTAAATCATCGAATGTGCATTTTTAACGAAAAGCTTTATCAAAGAATCAAAAATTTGAGTTGTAAATCATGGAAATTGCTAATCAGCCGATTTTAAAGTCATAGTGCAGGTTTAACCCACTGTCAACATAATGGCCGTAAAATTGATGACGGCATTAAATATTAAAAACAAAATTCAAAATTTTGAATATTGCCGTTGTGATTAAATATTTTTTTTTGCTTATTTATGCTATAGTTTAGTTTAGTTTAGTTTAGTTTGGTTTTATTAGGTATACATTAAGACTTGGTCTTTTATAGTACAGCAATTATTACTTTAGCGGCTAGCATATTGTCTCATCTTACACTCTGAATAATATACAAATATGTTCAAACCAAACAGTAGGACCTAGAAAATTTTAACCTACACATAATGTAAAACATAAACATTGAAAATATGGGGATTTTTATAAGTGATTACTTACCCCGAACAATGAAAGCAAATCGTCCAAATGTGGATCTCTCTTCTTAGATGCAATTAATTCCAAGTTAAGCTGCGCTGCAACCACAAGGAATTCATCAAAAGCTTTCGAATCACGCAGTTTAATAGCCGATCCATCCCATTGTTGATCTGTATTAAAATATTAATTTCAAAACATATTTAAAGGTTTACAAAAAAATTATCTAAATTTAATGAATACAAAAATAAGATTAATATGAAACAACTAATCAGCTGCACAGTGCAGAGAACACAGTTCAAAACTGGAGTTTATAGGAAAATTCTTGAGGGTATTAGTCAGAGATATTGCTTAAGGCTCTATGAACATATCTGTAGATAGCTGCGTTAAATAAGGCCGCCATCAAAGAATTAAACTAGACCTTGCGGACTTATAGACGAAATGAAGTAAGACCACGACTAAAAAATGAAATTAGACCACGTGGTTTAATTTCATTTCACAATCGCCGCCTTATTTCGTTTTAAAAATAAAGATGTAAAATCATGTACGGTCTTATATCTATCCACATTGATGATGGAATGAAAGAATAAAATATCACATCGATCTCCAAAGAACAGTCGAGCTGATATAAAAGTTAATACAGCGGAGGCAGCAAACGCGGCCCATTTGCATTTTAATTTTAAAATTCATATATACATAAAATATCTGAAATTATTTGAAAGACATATTTAAAATACTTACAAATTTGTTGTAAAAGCAAATACGACGGCAACACATTTTTCTTATAGCTCATTTTCCAAACCTTAAAACATTCATCACCGATGGTTAGACAATCAATGCACCCATCAATTTCAACTTGGTTTTTTGTGGAATTTTCAATATCACGAAATAGATTAAGGAAGACATTAGCATGTTTCGACGAACTCTCGATGTATTTTTTCTGTAAAATAAAAAAAAAAAAAATCAACAACAAAAATTTTAGATAACTTTAAGTTGCTGAAAGCTGAAATTAAGATTTATAGATATAATTTCCTTATCATCATAGTCTTAAACAATCAAAAAATAATTTTAATTACATACCAAAAATAACTGAGAACTCTTCGCTAGCACCTGCTGACACTCCCTTGGAATGCTATATTTAGCCTTTAATGCATTATACAGAACAAAAAAGTCACTTTGGCTCATAACTAATCTAAAAAACGCAATTAAAATAAAAATACAGACAAAAAAAAAATTATGATATCGTTAACACCACTTAATAAAAAAATAATTTACTTTTGATTGCCACTGCCGGATGATAGAATTTTTTCAATGTAATCGGAAACATATCGGGAGTAGCTTTTCATTTCAATCACAGGAAGCATAATGTTTTGCCAAACTAAATAAAAAATAAATTTTTAATAAATTAAATACATTTAATTAATTTTTTACCTTTAACACCAACATTAATATCTCTAAAACCACCTTGTCCAACACCCCATAAGATACTCAGTCCAATATTATTTCGATTTTGATAAGAATTTCTTAAAATTGCAGTCTTTGCCAGGCTATTCGAACACACTGTTGGCCAATTTTGAGCAACAATTTGTAGAAGGAGCTGTGGAGAAAATACAGATGCAATTATTAAATTAATAGGGGTAAAGAATTTTATTTGAGACTTCTTACCTTATAACCAACAACTGATTTATTCTTCGATAGCTCTTCAGTCATTCTCGTTATCAAAGTATCATAAAAATAGGACAGATTAACGTCGCCCATAGTTTTGAAAATATCAATAATTGCAGTCTTGAGGTTTTTCGGAACAACATTGCTTGGATAGAGCACAGCTTTGCCTGAGAATGTTGGATCACAATCGAATGGAAGGTGCGAGTTAAAAAATGAGGCAATCTATGGAAAGAATAAATTTATTTTATTAAACACAAAATGAGACAATCTATAGAAAGAAAAGTTGTATTTTTTAAAGTAAATATGACATTTGGTGAAACAGAAATAAAAATGAGTTAATAGGTGCGTTCAGTTCATGTACTTTGAAACTCTGTGATTTTCTGTCCAAAACTATGCCTTTTTTATAGAACTTTGTGTACATGAACTTTTGTGTAGTTTAAGGCAAAAAATCACAGAGCTTCAAAGGAACGCACCTTAAGATTTTTTTGACTTAAGTGCCGAATTGTCATTAGAATTTGGAAAGTTACTTTCGTTGGTTTTTGACATTACTTAAGTGCAATTGCGACTATTGTAATTCTACTTTAATTCTTTTAAGTTTCGTCAGATTTTCAAGATATCAAGACGTAATGTTTAGTCAGAGGTAGATTCTATCTATCGGATCATCAATATACAGTTTTTTGTACTTAGGGAAAATGACAGACCACCATTTCCTGTTTAAAAAAAAAAAATAAAAAACTTGCCAGACATAACTCCGTCACTCACATGACTCTGCCTTATTCTTTTAAAAAGGAATAAGTAATAATTGCATTTCACTTAACAAACTTATACAAAAGCAAATGTATAGTTGCCGGCATATAAGAACTGTAATAAAATCTACATTACTTTGTTTTAGTTATGTATAAAATTTAGAAAGCGAACGCTGATCTGAGACTTGAACACTACTTGAACTTTGTTCACCTTATCAATAACTAATCGAATCTAATTCCCATTAATTTTGATATCTAATCAACAATTTCCACAAATGCTCAAAACTATGAAAAAGAATCTTACTTCTCTTAGCCAATACAATTCATTTCCAGGAAATGAAGTTCTTAGCTGCTCCATAAGTCCATTTAGCTCGTCTGGTGTTATCTTCAGCAAAGCGGTTTCCAAGTTTTTTGGTCTTGGCGGAGCTGGTGGAGCAGCAGTTGCTGTGGATTTTTTATTGCTATCATTAGTGTTATTGCTTTTGGATTTCTTTGCGGGAGACGACTGGTTGCTGTTCGATGCTGCATTCTTTTTTGGAGATTTATTCTCCTTGTCCTTTGAACTTTTACTAAAAATGCTTTTCAATTGATGCTGGGGAACTAAATTTGTATACAAAAAAAAAACTATTCTGTTATCAAATGACCACCAAAAAATGCAGAGAAACCTTACGAATTTCTTCCAAACTTGGACCGGCCAATGCAAGACGTTTCTTCTCAGTGTGTGCTTCAACTTTCTTTTCGAGATTGCGCTGTTTCTTTGACTTAGTTACTACTTCCCATTGATTTGATGACATTTTGGATGCGAGAATAGATAAGAAATTAAATGCAATTATTTAAAACAAATGGAAATGTGGAACAAAATCAATTTTTGTTTAGTTTAAAGAAAAAGATAAATGCTGTTTCTACTGAGACGATAGATTTGGAAATAAAAAAAAAGTTGTGACGTTGACGCCTTTCTGTTGGCTTGGCGGTGACATTGCGATGACAGGTATTCATTTTTAACCAAAAATGAATTCAGCAACATTTCAAATCACCCAACAGATGTGTTCAAAAAGTATGGTACGCACTTCGGAAATACCCGAGTGACGCAGCAAAGTGAACACTTTTCTATGGATATAAATATAATTATTACTGAAATTTTATTTCTATTTAACTTTTCCAAATTCTTGATATTGCCATTTTATCCAGTAACAATCTTTTTTGTTAAAAATCGATAGTTTTTTTTTTTTTAAACAATACTGTATCACCGATATTGCATGTCACTTTGGCGTCGGCTAATGCCTGGATTTACACGAATAACAAATTGTCAGTATTTTTGTCATTTTACTGCCAAAATACTGCATTCATTTCATTAATGACATGCGTTTACACGGAACTTAAATAATGATTGGTTTAAACTTTGACAGTATTTTTTCACAAATGCATTTACACGACTGCCAAATATTAAGATTTAACGGGACTTTTTAAATAAAAGGAGAACAACATTTTTTAATGACAAAAATACTGACAGATTTGCGACCGTTTACACGACAAAAAGAATAATGACTAAATTTTGACAGAAATACTGACAATTTGTCATTCGTGTAAATCCAGCATAAGAATATAAAAAAAAATCATTTCGATATTCGGGATCTTAATCACCTGCGGCTGAAATCGTGTCAAAGTGTTGCAATCGGTAGTTCTTTAGTTTGTCCAAATATAATTTAAAAATTACAGACTTCAAATGATTTGTACAATTTGACCGCCTTGTACACCAAAGTGACGTTTTATATGAAAAGTTGTTCACTGCGTTCGTTAACTTTTTTTCTGTCAAGTTTTCCCTCTCTGCGAGTATTTTCTCCTTCTTTCTAAATTTGACAGATTTTACACATTTTTCTTAAAAAAGATACCAAACACACATAATTTTATTAAAAAAATATTATTTTTGTACAATTTTTTCCTTTTTCTACGGTTTTAACGAGAAAGACAGCGTTGCCATACACCAAGCTACATTCCTGATTACTTTTCCTGTAACCGAGTTCGCAAAAACACCTTCACCATTTATTTGTGTATCATAGTGCAATACCACAAAGATGCTGATAACTGCTAAAAACACAATACTGCCCAGGAACAATATCCAACCGCAAAAAGACTTCACCGCTTCAGTATTCTTCTTTTGTTGTGTTGATTTTTCTTGTATATTCTAAAACAAAAAAATAAAAATTTTATACAAAAAAAATTGAAGAACGATCTTATAAAGAATACATTTAAATTAATAAAGTGTAATTGTTTATTACCTTCTTGACTTGTTGTTTTATTTGTTTGGTTTTTTGACTCTTTGTATTTTGTGCCATTTTATCTTATTTAATTTTTTTTACATTTATACAAGTAAATTTACTCGCTTATCATAAATTCGCTAATAAATTTATTTTTTTTTTTAAATAAATTAGTATTCCAAGAGCAGTATATACGGTATACGGTATATAAGTACTATATTTCAATACATTTTAAGGAACACCTTGAAAACAAACAAAATAGGTATAGGTAGGTATAATAACTTAATGTTTTTTGACACGTACATAATTTTCTCACGTAACAAGCAAGAGCTAGACGAATGAACTTTTAGAAAATGTTCCAAATGATATTCTTCTTCCAGTATTTTTTTTAGAGTTCTAACTATTTAGGTACATTTAGCATCAAACTTTAAAAAATAATCAAATAGGAAAAATATAAACAGTTTACGTCACTTTATCAACAATAAATTCCAATAGATATGGAATATATATTGGATTGAATTGACTGACTGCTTGTTTGCAACACTATTGATTTATTTTTAGACAGCACATTTTAATTAACTAAACATGTGTTGCTTGCAGTTGTAGCATAAGATAACCATCTCACCCAGTAGTAAAGTCAATTAACACTAATCTATGGTTGAAATGCGGGCTACGTTTTCGTTAGGTATAGGTTATGTAAGTTACCTACTGAAATTCAAATTTCCAAAGAAATTTTCTCCAAATTTTAAAATTGAACACTAAATTACAATACAATCCTTTTCGAATGACCTATATTTTTAATGGAGCATGTGTGGACGAAAATAATTCTCCTTCACGTCATAGTGCAGATATACATTACATTGATCGATTTTTTCAGTGCTTAATTGAAAAATGTATGTGGAATCGGAATTAACATGTCGCGATTACAAGAAAGACAAATCGGTAGATGTAAAATTCTGGCAAGGAAATTTTTATTAAGAATTAAAATGCTGGTCCCTCTTTCCATCACCAACTTTCTATTTGAAAAAAAAAATAAATAAAAACTTGTGCCGAATGGCTTATCCAAGACCTTATAACAAAAGAAAATATAAATGCCGTTTTCTATTGTGATAGTAGATTTAGAAATAAAACAAAGTTTTAGTGGGTGATGAAGTTGACTCGCCTTCTCTCTTCTGTCGGCTTGCGCCTTGGCATCGACATTTTTCGATGGCAGCGGCAGGTACAAAAGTGCCTGTCTACATAGTCGTTATACTGAAAGGTGCATCCAGTGAGACCGGTAAATTTTATGTATGAGTAGAAACGAGTAGGATAGATTCCATCACAGATCCACTAAAATCCTTCTCGTTTCTATGCACGCATGTCTCATTCCACGCATTCAACACATGATAATTTACACCTGAAAATTCAGATTTCTGAATTTTTCAAGCTACTGATTGGTCAGCTCTCAGGTGACTCTTAAAGTCATCTAACTTTTAGCGACAGCTGCCAAATCTAAAGCCAGAAATATTCAGAAGTAATAATTATCATTTGTTGAACGCGCGGATTGAATGCCCTTTGTACTATTGTGACAAATATTCATTTTCACCTGTGTTTACATGGATCAGCATGTTTGACAACATGGTTTGACAACCATCGATTATTAATAGTTGTTTTTTATTGCGATTTGTAAGCTCCTTTTGGTGTCTTTTCCATTGCAAGGATGCTTTTAAACACTGCGATTTTTAATGAAAAGGAATCATCTCTCTACACTCTTTACTCCGCTTTTAATGTCTCAAATAATAAGAAAAAGCACAAGGACCGATAAGTCTGCAATTTTCTCCAACCTCAGCAATAATGTCTATCTAGGTCACCACATACGTCCGCCATCAACGGGCTTAAACTTCGCAGAGGGTAATTGCATCGTTTAAAAGCAATGTATGTAATCAAGCTAATTGGCTGTAATTATTTCGTGCTTGTCAAATGTATCTTTTTGAGAACACCCTATTGCATAAATGGATTCCGCAACATTTCATATCTCTCCACGGATGTGTGCAAAAAGTTATGTTTTTTTTTGGTAAAATTCAAAATGTTTATTAATTGCACATTATCTATGTATTTTGATTAATTATAAAAATATTAAAAAATAGGAATATCCTCGTAGGTGAAACCATCTCTTTTGAATAAAATGCATATCAAAATGTAGCCGTAGTATCCTCCAGGAATGAACATAAGTATGCCAACCATAAGGAGTGGCCAAACTCGGTCTTGGTATTTTGCATCAAAGTAACTGGCTGATATGAGGATACTGAGTGTGATGCAAATCTTAAACGAATAAGAAAATTTTATCATTATCAGTTTATCCAATTTTTTTTTCTCTGTCTTGACAAACTTACTCCGCCCAAGATCATAAATCCGACAATGAGGATAACTTGTTTCCACGGCAACCTTCTCTGGGTATGTGGGTCCTCATCAAATTGGTCAGATTGAATTCCATCTGCGGTATCGTAGGTTGATGGATCGATGCGGGTGTATTCGCTTTTATTTACATTTCTTCGGCGATGATGCATACTGGTTGATAAGAGGATTTTTGCCATAAAACTTAAACTTTGTAGTAGCTGGTCACAAGTGTTGAAAGCTTGATGCTAAAATTTTTAATCGCATGCTTAACAGTATCTTGATAACCTTTGTCAAACAAATAAGGAAAAATTCTATAAAGTTGAAGAATTTACTTTGTTTTTTGTTCGAATAAATTGAATGATGGATGAAAAAATGCACTTTTTTTTTTTGGGCAAAATGTCACTTGTGTCAATTGTCAGTCATTTGAAAACGAGCGTTCATGGTTGAAGCAAAGTATAATACTCAGCTAAGTCCTCTATTACACCATGACTCTTTGTACCTGAATTAACTACATATCAGGGGTATTCATGCGATGTTGTAAAGCCCTCGTAAACGTTGTAAACTGCGTAAACCTGTCAAATGTTCATACAAATTTGACCGTTTTACGCAGTTTACAACGTCTACAACAACTTTACGCCACTGCATGAATACCATATTGTATTCATGTAATGTTGGAAAACCATCGTAAACAATATATAAAATTATAGAAATGTCAAAAGTCAAAAGTGGTATTCACCGAACGCTCATAATTGAAGAGCCCTTTTCACCAAGTCATAATAGTGAATATTTATAAACGCTCTTAAAATTTATGAGTGGTCCACACCACTCACTTATAGCCGTGAGTTTCGTCACTCGGGAAGCATATCTGACGTCAAAATGACGTCAGTGCGCATGTACATGCAGCATTTAAAATGTCATGTACTAGTAGCATTCCTGAAGTTTCGATGTGCTGTTAACTTGTTGTTTTTGCATTTGCATGTTGAAATTTGGCTTATATTCTTTAAATTTGAATGCTTTCATTATTAAAAATTATTTTCTTTAACAAATTAAATAGGTCTTGTTTTTGCTGCTGCTGTTGTTGTTTGTGGTAGATTTTTGCGAATAAAGGTTTTATTTCAAATTTGCAATAGACAACTTAGCTGGATAAAATAATCAATCGTTTTGAACTCGAAGATGCTGGTGAAAAACGTCTAAATCAGAAACGTCACATATTTGGGTTGATGCAATATCTGAAGGTGGTCTGCATAAGCCATTTCAAGAGTTCAAGGACAATAGAAATAGATCCAGACAGTGCAGAGCCTGAACTGTCAAAAAAAAATCGTGTTTCGTTTTTAGCTCAGAGCATTCAGAGCTCCAATTTAGTCTTTCTTTTTTCGCCCTAAGAATGTTCAGAGGGCGCTCTATGAGGTCAGAATAAATTGATAGAGCGGAGGTTCTGCAGCATTCCCATCGATTTCATCTGCATTTAATAAAGAATCTTTTTCTTCTCTCCTTTTCATCATCGGGTTCTTTAAGAATTGGTGAATTTCCGTTTTCCATGTTAAAATTTTCGACCATTGATGCCTCCATTGTTAGATTTTGTATCTATTTTTAGTCAGAAATGCGACAAAAAATCAACAACATGCTAAAAAGAATTAATAAAAGACAAAATGGCGGTCGAGCATATGCACTTAATTTATTCCGAATAAAACTACACAACACATACATATTTATAAAATATAATTGAAGTGAGTTGCTTTATAGATATTTTCTTTTTGAGTTTATTTATTCAGTTTTGCAAAAACTACAAATTTCCAACACAAACATTTTTTTTACCTCTTTTTAACCAACTTGACTCCAACCGAGTTTCATTGTCTTTCGAACAATGAAGAAATTGTCAGCAATTGTAAGATGTTTTCAATGAAAACATCTGACAATGACCAATGAGTCTGACAATGTCCTAATCGTCTGACAATGATAAAAATTGTGTATTCAGAGATTGTAGGATACCTGACAATGTTATGTCAAATTGTCATCTGACAATTACCTGACAATGACGTTTCTGACAATATTGTCAGACTAAATTGTGTGTTCAGACGATTGTAAGATATTTGGGACAGTTTTTTCACTGACAGATCTGACAATATTGTTAGATCTGACAATCATCTGTACTTAGCTTTAGCAAATTTTGGTTGATAGTGTGATACTAGATACTACAGGTTTATATTTTTATGAGACTGTAGGTAATCGTTGATGAATTCTTTAAATGAAAGTCATATCCCGAAAAAATAACTTCTTACCACAATTTACGTTCCACATCAGACGGATTGTATTTTTATTTTTTATTATTTTCTTTTAAATCAATTCAAATATTACACAATAATTACAAACTCGAATGTTTTAGTTTTATGTATGTGTATCAGAGCATAGCAATTTAAGCAAAATAAATAGACGAGAGAATATTATAGGACTTTTTGAAGATCGATATAGAAAGTGAAAAAGCAATAAGAAGGAACAAAACAGAAAAAACATCAGAAAGATACAAAAAGTATGACTTAAGAAATAAGAAAATTATTAGGTATATGAATGTATATTATTTGATTATTTAGGTGTCATTGATCTTTTCGTTATTGCTCTTCAAGTGTCGAAAGCAGCTTCGTTTGACATACAAAAATGCACAAAAAGCAGTCACCAAGAAGATAACTCCTACCGCACTGCCTATAACGACTGCTCTCATTTTTCGATGAGATGGCACCACTATTTCCAGCTCATTGCTTGGTTCCTTATCACCATTAATGAATTGACTGTGAATTTGTACTTTATAGACAGCATCTTCCTTTAGATGTCTTAGTTGATAGTAGGTATCTATAGTTTCGGCCGTTCCGATTAGATAGTGTTCTGGTTCCCGCCACCATTGAATCACATACAAGCGAAGGCTATCCAACCCATGAACTGGAGGATCCCAATGCAAAAGATAGCCATGCGAGTTTTCCAATGCAGTGAGATTTCTGGGTGGTCCTATTCGAGTTGAAGGTCCTATCGGGTCATGAAACTGCTCCGGCTCACTTAAATCCGAACCTTTATAAATTGAAATAAAATTAAAATTAAAATCTAACTACATATATACCGCATACATAATATATTATTTATATACCTTTGGTAGAATAACGGAATAATTTACTAAACATTCCGTCCCCATATCGATCCTGACTGAGCACCATAAATTCATATTCCCGGCCGGGTATGAGATTTTTGATTGTCGCCTCCATTACGTTTTTCGTAAGGATTCGCATTGTACGCCATTCAGCTGCATCCGACAGTCGATACCAGACGATATATTCCAAATTGGGTCGCAGATAGCCTGATGTGCATAAAGAAAACAAAACAAAATGGCTAATGTGAATATACAGTAGTTGTTGGTACATATACATATAATAAAGTTGCACGCCACGCTGAAAACGACGGACAGACGCATGAACACCGGACATGAACAAATCATCTCTCCAGTATATGTATATTATTCCAAAAACAGAATATCATCATCCTTGTTAGCTTAAATTTTGTTTGCGTCATAATAGCCATTTGGTGTATTGAACCATGCATCATATTTTGTGACTCCTGCTTCAGGGTGCACCCGAGGCCATTAGCGTTTTGTGGTAACAATTAGCCACAAACGATTTATGGCTTATGCATATTGATTGAAAGGAGGTGACACACGAGCTGAGTTATAAGCGAGGATTCATATAATTTTGAATATTTTCTAAACCTAAATAAGCGTTTTGTATATGAATAGGATATGATATATGTATGTACATATATTGAGACTTTTGAATTTTGATGGATGACCTACGGCATCGCTGATTGGATGTGGAGAATTGACGATGCAAATCATTGATTCTACATATATAATTTATTGAATGTGGGTCAAAGGGATATTTTCCAATACAAATACACTGGACGTCTAGTAATGGGTGATTTTTTAAGAGGTTTAGAACTTTTTTAAAAAAAAAAACACAAAAAATTCGAAAAAATGAATGAAATATTTATTTGAATCGATAGTTTGAACCTTGCAATTTAATGTTTAAAGATAATTTCATGCAAATGTTGACCGCGGCTGCGTCTCAGATAGCCCATCCGCTGAGTCCAATTTTGGCATACTCTTTCACACATATCGGCCGGTATCTCACGAATGAATGCATGGATGTTGGCTTCCAGTGCGTCAATCGAAGCGGGCTTGTCCTATAGACATTAGCCTTGACATACCCCCACAAAAAATAATCTAATGGTGTCAAATCGCACGATCTAGGCGGCCAATTGACCGGCCCGAAACGTGAAATTAACTGTTCACCAAACTCGCCTCGCAATTGCGCCATTGTTTCGCGTGCTGTGTGGCATGTGGCACCGTCTTGTTGAAACCACATATCATGCAAGTCAAGAACTTCCATTTCGGGCAAAAAAAAGTTTGTTATCATTGCTCGGTAGCGTTCACCATTGACAGTAACGCTGCGATTCGCATCATCTTTGAAGAAATATGGCCCAATAATGCCGCCGGCCCATAAACCGCACCAAACAGTGGCTTTTTCGGGATGCATTGGTAGCTGTTGCAATGCTTCTGGCTGATCTTCACTCCAAATGCGGCAATTTTGCTTATTTACGTACCCATTCAACCAAAAATGAGCCTCATCGCTGAATGGAAGCAGCGCGCGATGAACATTTCGAACCGAGCACGAATTTTGATAGTAAAATTCAATAATTTGCAAGCGTTGTTCATTTGTAAGACGATCCATGGTTAAATTGCAAACCAAACTGAAGCTGTTTGACAGTGACACAAGGTACTAAACACACGTCAGCTGTCAAAAGCAGTGTTGCCAAAACCAAACCAGCTAAAAAATCACCCGTTATAACAAAAAATATAGGCAGAATCTACAAACTATTTAGACAATATGGCTGGCTGGACAACTGTCCTAGATTGTTTTAAGGCCATCTCTTTATTTATAAACGCATTCCAACAGTGGCCTACAAATGTTCTCATACACTCACTCACATCCCTGTAATCTGTCAATTTCATGAGCATTTGGATACGTTCAATGAAAATTTCTTTCATTTGAAGATTATTTTTCAAATTTTTGTTCTTTGAACGTACCTACTTTAGAATAGGTTTGGACAACCAATTTCAGTGTCTAAGTTAGACACTGGATGGAACATGATTATAAATAAGGTTTTGGACTTGGACAGCTGTCCAAAGTTAGACATACTTTGGAATGGGTTTATAAATACGACTGAAAGTTTCCCAAAACTGTTTTTTTTTTCAAAAAGAGTTTTGACAGTAAATTGTAAAACTTCGCAAGAAATTTCACTTTACCAAAGTAACCACGACGTATGTGTGCTTCTGGTTTCTGATTCTTCAAATCCATTATCAATTTGCGAGTTCCGAAAAATGAGATCTCACTCAAAAGGTGGGCAAGCGAATCCAACATTTTTTTCCTTAGAGTTTTGACAGCAAAACTAAGAAATTTTGCTGAGATCTCCGAGATCCCATTTTCCTAAACAGGCCTAATTTTTTCTTCTTTTTTAAGAACTGTTATCTTTGACTGCTTTTAAACGCTGCAATTACCCCCTGCGATTTTTAAGCACGTTGGCGGGGGACGTATGCGGTGGCCGGGGTAAACAAAGTTTCAGAGGTTGAAATAATTGCAGAGTTATCGCTCTTTCTTCTTTATCCGTTTTCCTATTGTTTGACATATAAGCGGAGTAAAGAGTGTGAAGAGATATTTCCTTCTCATTTAACAAAAATTGCAGCTATTAAACTTGCAGCGTTTAAATGAATGCTGCAATCCGAAAGAAACTCAAAAGAGAAATCCCGTTAAAAATTGCAGTCATCTAAAAACTGTCTATGTTGTGTTTCTTTATTTATTCTGAATATTCGGAATAATGTGGAACACAACTTTTGCGTTTCTTTATTTATTGGAATATTCCGGATAAACTTTTTTGTTGTTTCTTTATTCCTTCCAGAGGTAGTGTAAATGGAATACTCTATAGTTTGACAGCTACATTTAAGATCTGTTTCTTTATTTCTTCCAGTCTGGATAGATATTTTGCCTTTTCAATTTCGTATCCGGAAAAAATAAAGAAACACACCCCTAGTGTCAAACGAATGATTTCAGAAGCATTCGGAATGTTGTATTGTAGCCGACCAAACAAAAATGCTTTTATGTTCATATATGTAGGTACATACACTACATAATTATATAAAAGGTTTAAAAAGAAACGCAACAGAATCGAAAACAAGCCATTTTTGACGTTGGAAATTAGGGGTGTTTGAATTAATGCCATATCTTCTTCCATATTAATTTTTAAGTTCAATCTATTCTTGTTACTATTCAAAATCTTTAAGAAATAAAGACCAAGTTTTAAACTGAATACCTTATTTTACTGCTATACCCTCAAAATGTTCTAGATATATAATTAATGTATTTCTATTTGCCCAAAAACCTCACCTGGCTGCCATCGGACCGTAATTGCTGTCTCAGTACTGTTTGCTGTCAAATTATGTGGAGGCCTTGGGGCTACATTTTCAATCATCAATTCCGTGTCGGCTGTTATAGTGGCAGCCCCATTTGTTGCCGAACACTCATAGATGCCGCGATCTGACTCAACTATTCCCTCGATGGTCAAATTGCCCCCTTCGATTTTGTACCTTCCCTCTGGCAATGGTATTCCATCTTTCTATATATGGATGTATGTATGCAGATAATATGTGAAATAGACAAAATTCCAATCAACCGGAAAATTCGTGTGCATCTTAAGTAAACACAATACTCACCCTTGTCCAGCCCATTGTTGGCAGATGATTACCGTCACGTTCACTAGCCTCACACGAAAGTTGCGCATTTTCTCCAAGCTTGTGAATATAAATCGGTTTCGGGCTGATGGTAAATATTGGCGGCCTCTGAACAATCACATTAATGATTGGTGATGGGCCATCCGTGCCCAACTCATTGTATGGAGTGCATGTGTAGCTGCCCGAGTGATTTTCATCTACTTTGCTGAAGAACAAACTGCCGTTCATTTTATAAAAGACACCCTTAGAGATGGCAAGCAAAAAGGTAAAAGGAGAAAATACGCATGCATTAGACATAAAATATAACAAAAACCTTTCGTTTCGATGCATAAATCTGCGATATATACTTACTGGGACGTTATACGAATCGAAAAGTAGTCCATCCTTTTCCCAACGAAGATTCTTCAAAGGCGGATTGGAACGGAAGTGACAGTCGAGCACTGCCGGTTGACCATAGGGTAAGTACACTTCCGGCGGGGAGTAAATCACTTTAGCTTTGTCTGCATGATTGATAGGATTTCGAAATTTAAATTTACTATCAGTGCGAAAATATAATATTATTGTTGGGACTTACACTGGATGTTGAGATACGCTTTGGCAGTCTGCACCTCGCCATCATTGTTTTTCACATTGCACTCATATTCACCCAAATCACTCATCATGGTGGGATCAATACTCAAACTACCATCGGGACCCATACGTGAACGACGTTGAAGGTCTTGTTGTTCGTTCAAAGCTACAGCATCCTTGTACCAGGTTACATTCGAGGTGTTAGGGTATTTCATGACACAGTGGAAAAAAGCAGTTTGACCTTCCATTATGGTTTGGTTGATGGGTGGGATTTTTATTAAAGAACCACCTTCAACTGTGAGTTGGAAAAATGTGCCATTGTTGCGATAGCTAGGTGTTCGATTCGGAAATATGATCTGGCAGTGGTAGAGACCTTGATCGGATTCTCGTATGGAAGTTAGATTTGCTGAAGCTTTGCCATAGTCACCATGATTATCGACCAAACTTAAACGACCTGAGAAAAGTTCACTGGTAGAAACATCGCCATCATACCAAGTGAAGATTTTCTTGTTCTGCAATATATTTTAAATTAAAACTATTTTTATTGATTTATGTAGAGATTTATTATTTATTTGAGATTTTTGTATAAAGTGAAGAAAAAATAGGATATGATATGAGTACCTATAAGAAAATGAAATATGTATACATTTAAGGATGTTATAGTGTATTTAAGGAAGTAAAATTATTTATAAAAAAATTGATATATATGAGGTGCGTTTAATATATTCTCAGTGTAGGCATAACAGAATAAGATAATTAAGTGAAAAATTATTTTTATTACTCAAGTACACCGTTGGCTGTAACGTTCTAACAATATATAATTATTTTTGAAGACAAATTGACCGATGATTCCATCAGCCCATAAAGCTCACCAAACTGGCAACTTTTCACATGTACTTGTGCATCAATAACGGTTTGTGGAATTATCATTACACCAAATACGGCCTTTAGTTTATTAATACATTCTTTTAAACAAAAGTATGCTTCATCGACGAATTTCTGGAATTGAACCATATTTTTCAAAATAAACTTGAAAAATGTGCAAACATTTGGGGTTTTTTATTATGGCTCTGAGCAAAGGTCTGAGCAGAGGCTGAGCGATCAGTGCAAAGCTCTGAGGAGATTATGATCAGAGCCCTCAGATTTAATTATGAAACACACTTGAGCACTGAACTGTCATGTCTGTCAAATCACTTAAAAAATAAAAGTGAAGTTGGCTTCTCTTAGCGTTATGCTCCATTTGTTCGGTCATTTTATTCTAAGCATACAGAGCATGCTCCGTGCTCCAATAGAAAAAAGAAACACGACTTATGTGCTCTGATTGGTCTGAGGTAAAAAAGAAACAGAATTTATTTTTACAGCTCAGTGATCTGCTCTGAGGTAAAAAAGGAAGACACCAATTGTTCCAGTAGTGTCGTGCATTTATTCATGATGAGTTTGTCAAATCATAGGGCGGGTTCAATGAATTACGTCTGTCATCTGAATTTTCAGAATTCTGAATCTATGTCGTTGAACGCAACAAAAATCTGAAATTTTAGTCAAAAGTCGTTGTGTCAAATTCTTGAAATTACCTATAGGATCTACATTGAATCTAAATAAAATAGAATTTTAATTATATATTTTTTTTATTAGTTGTAAATTAAACATTGAGCTTGAGTAGTTGTGAGGGTAAAATTATATGTAAATATAACTAAATCAACTACAGATTTTATTAATTTCATTTAAAGTGTTTGCATAGAATGCCATAAAATATTTTGTTTAGTTTTTCAAATATTTTTATAGATATGTATGATCAACAAAATATAGCAAAACTATCCAAATTTCAGTATAAATTTTTCCACAATAATCGTATGCAAAATTCTGGGAAGATTTTATTAAAAACTCATTCAACAATAAACAAAAAGTTCGTTTATTGAAATAAATATTGATTTTTTATGACCAAAACTTAACAAATTAAACACCAACCACGGTAAAAATTTTAAAGTTCAACTTTATGTGTAGTACTTCAGCTGCTTTGGCACTTTCCCCACCATAAACAACTTTCATCTGAATTTTCAGATGATAATTTCTTGTCTGAAAATTCAGATGAAACGTAACTAGACGTAACTAAAAGTCACTAAAAGTCATCTAACTTTTTATGACAGCTGGGCTCTAAAAATTCAGAATTCTAAAAATTCAGATGACAGACGTAATGGATTGAACGCCCCCATACTAACCTCAAAACAACGAAAAACTGTCAAATCGGCTGTCACAGGAAACAGTGTTGCCATTCTACATATGTACATGTTTTTTTTTATATATATTATGTAATATGTAAATGTAAAAAAAAAAATAAAAATCGCATAGTTCAATGCAATGAATACTATTAAAAAATATTAAAACCCAAAATAATCATTTTGATTTGATTGTTCAGTTACTAATGGAATTTAGTTTTACTACATTCCCACCTTTTTTTTTAGATCCAAAGTGGAAAATCAAGTCTCAACTACGTGACGCCTTTGTTTTGATATTTTTATAGCTTGAATGTGTTATTTTATTGCATTAAGTCATTCTTTATGACATTCTACATACATATACACATATTATTCATTATCCTAACAAAGTGTATAGTTATTTTTTTTTTAATTAAATTACCCTCACACATTCTTCAATCTTTTGCTTATTTATAGAAATTATAAAAACTGCTCACAGATTTAGAATGGTCCACTTGAGCGTATAAGTATATGGAACTTCCTATAACTTAACCTACACAATATAAACACTGAACACACACACAAACACTTAAATTGATAATGATACTACCGGCATTGATAACAATTTCAGAAAAATTAATCGATCATAATCGTACTCCCGGTGTAGAAGAAAACAAAAAAAAACAACATGACTGGATGGCATATGAGTAAATAAAATTTGCATGTCAACCTTCTTTCCCTCGCCAACAAACACATCAAGAAACATTCCAGCCCATTGGGACGTTTTATCATTCATAATCCTCTCAGACGTTGTTCATTTATCTTCTAAGAACTTCTCTCGTCACTTGAGTTATTTCCTTTGCTCTTGCAAAAAAAAACAAAATATGTTCCCATGGCATTCAGCGGTAGCAGCACCATACCCCCCTGCAGTTAGTGGTCTTTCCACAAGTTGCTGTTATAAGTTGCCTCAATGAAAATTAATTTATGGAAATATTCCCCGCTAGTAATTTGCTAATCAAATCGCAATTATCATAAACAAGTCCAGAAAGTAGCTGCCTGTAAAAAAAAGTATATTAGAGGACCAGCAGTATGACAACCGACTTGCAGTTGACCCTGGCAGTCATTTTACCACAAGCGATGCGAACGTTTAGTCCTATATACATTTGTATGTCAAATCTGGCTCTTGGCACCACCCGCTGATTACCTGAACGAGTATAGGTACAATTTGCCAACTAAACTAGCGGTGTATTGTTTGTAAGTATACGCCAGTGATGTCAAACTTTCTCTCAAGTTCAGTGTTATGCATCGGTTAGGGGGGGGGGGGGGGTAGACTTAATTTGATTCCACCATCAGTATTCTGCTCTCTTCATTATTGAACTCAGTCTTTGGGGCAGAATTTAAGTGCCCCCTTTAGGCATATCGTGTGGCATCGATTGGACATGAGCTTTGTTTTAGCGTTGAGTGATGTGGATTTCATTCATGCCATATTATGAATTGAGATATCTAAATGCATCCAGAGAGCATAATTCCCGCCCGTTATAAATCATAAAAAGCATACCTTGCTGTGCTATGCAAATTATTCAAATTGTGATGAGTCGAGCGGAAGACCCGCCCGTCTCCACGTGAGTAGAGGCGACACGTCAAACTCAAGCGTAGGCAGTGCGCGCATTGCACAAAAGTGCACTATAAGCACTTGGCTATAACTTATAGGATTATAAAACTTATATATGAACCGGTGAACGCCTGAGGTATAGGGGTACGTTTATATATTATAGAGAGTGTGTTCGAATAGGAAATCATGTGCATCAAGCATTGTGAGGCAATATATTGCGGAATCTAAATTAGTCACAATCAACGCGTATTGTGGACAGTGTTTTGAGTGCTTGGTGTGTTTTGTTATCTACTTGCAACATCATTGATGGCACGGAGGCCATTTTGATTTATTGTCATGGCGCAGAAGGAAGAATATGATGTGGGTACATTCATATATGTGTGTATGAATATGTTTTGCGATGTAGCATTTCACTTAGGTATAGGAGTCTTACAATAAAATATATCGTGACGTGAAATAAGGGATTTGCTGCAAAGTAATTCTTTATACTTACGATAAACATATGTACGTACTTATATGTAGGTGGTATGAGGCAAATTTTAGGGTCCTAAAAAAATCGATTTCGTGAAATGATATATTACAAAGATAGAGAATATTAGAAGAGAGGGTCTAAAATTCTGTCTGCCTGTGCCTTAATCTGCAGTCATAAACATTGAACCGACTTTCTTCAAACTTCGAACTGACAATAATTCTTATGTGACTCCCTATAGAGGGAAAATAAGGGCACTTCCCATATGAGCGGTTATTTATATCGATTACGGTATAGTCTGAAAACCGTTATTGACGGTACCGGTACATGTCATATAGATGCGTTTTTTTTTATTTTCGAATTTCTTGATAGCGGGATATTTTGTTATCCATGAAGTCCTTCAGTGTCAAAATTGTATATGAAATTTTTGAAAAATCGATATCATGAAAATCGGTTATTATTGATTTTTTTTTTAAATTAATGGTCTTATTTATAAACGTTGTCTAACTTTAAACAGCCGTCCAACTTTGGAAAATGTGTTCAAAAACCTTGTTTATTGTTGTCGTATAGCTGCCTAACTTAGAAACAAGAATAGATTGTCCTAACCGTCAATAATGTGGTATTTATTTTTAATAAATAAAGCATATTTCCACCAATTTGAAAAAAGTTAGACAGTGTCTAAGTAGATAAAAATCTAATAAATATGACTGTAAGTTTTTAGTTGTAATATATTATTAAAAATTTAAATTGGCATACCTATGCCATTTTAAAATAAATTAGAAATTTTATATGTTTATGAGCCTAGAGCGAGGATAGTTGGACCACGGCGCAGGTTGGACCACGCGAATTACACAGAAACCGAAAGTCCTTTTTTAAAGTTTTAAATAAAATTCTTTAAAAAAATTTGGATTTGTTGTCCTTTTATGGAACTTGTTTTTCCACTTTTCAGGGCTTGGTCCAACTAACTTTAACTTAGTCCTATTACAGCACCTATAGCGGTCCCTATAGCGGAGCAAGTAGGACTACTTGGACTTGATCTATTTAAAGTATCATTATTCTTCTGCGGTTACATATTTTCAATTTTTTCAAATTTTATTTAGAAATCAGAAGTCCGTTCTTTCTTTTGGTGCAAAATCCATAGTTGTACTTTGATAATTATTAGATTTCAAGTAAAAAGTGGTCCAACAAGCCCCGCTCTTTCCTACCTACATAAATAAAAAATATTTTTTTTGAAGAAAACCGCTCTACCCATGTTTAAAGTTTTGTTTACATAAATTAAAATTTTTTGGAGAATTCACAAAAATTTGTTTGAAGCTACGTTAGAAATTTTTAAGAACGAATTTAATGCGTCTTTACTATCTTCTCTTATTTATTATACATAGGTATCCCTGTTTATATCTAGTATAGAATATTTAGCTTAACTTGAACTTGAACCACAAGAAGCAATTCGATCGATGCAGTCGTGCATTTTATTTTTAATAAAGTGTGTTTTTTCTAGAGGCGGAGAACTTTAAATTGGCAACACTATTTTCTATGACAGCTGATTTGGCAGTTTGTTATCGGTTAGACTGCTTTTAGACGACTGCAATTTTTAACGGGGTTTCTTTTTTGAGTTTCTTTCGGATTGCAGCATCCATTTAAACGCTTCAAATTTTAATAGCTGCAATTTTTGTTAAATGAGAAGGAAATATCTCTTAACACTCTTTAATCCGCTTATGTGTTACCCCGGACACCGCATACGTCCCCCGCCTACATGTTTAAAAATTGCAGGGGGTAATTGCAGCGTTTAAAAGTAGTCTTAGTTAAATTTATTTTATTTAGTTTTTAGTTTATTTAATCCAATGAATGCCTACACATTAAGAATATACTTCTTATAAAGTAGTGTAAAGCTAAATTTAACAATTATTTTATGAGGAAAATCTACTTTGCATGTTAAAATAATTGAATAAGTTTACATACATTTTTTTTTTTAGTTTTATAAAAATAAAGTTACAAAAAGAAGAAAAACACCTTTTACAAAAAATGTTGAATTTAAATGAGAAAAAAAAAGAAAAAAAGTACATGACATCTCCATTTGAAGAAAAAAAAAAATGTTTGTTGTTTTTAAACTAGAGGAAAATAGAATTAGTTTTGAAAATAGGACCGTAGCTCTCTACGAAACTGTGCTTCGCCACTCTCTCTCCTTATGTGTCTTGGCAGGGAGTTCCACAGTCGTATGGCATTGACGAAAAATTGCCGTTCTGAAGTTAAACAAGAATAACGAGGATGTCTGAGTTGTTGGGATCTATTAGAGGAGCCAAACTGTATCCTATTGAAAAGAATGCAGGGTTGTTGTGAATGGATTATGTTGAAGAATAATATAAGGGTTCGGAAGCGCAGTAGGTCATCGAAGGAAATCGAATATATTTGTATGGAGAATCCTGAAACACGGTCAAATCTATGCAACCCGAAGATATAACGGGCTATATTGTTAAATACTACATTGAGCCTTCTTCTGCTTACAGCATCACAGTTACAATAGATCTCGCACCCGTAAGTAATTATTGGTATGACTAGCGTTTTAGCCAATATAAGACGTGTTTTTAGAGGGGTGTAATACTGCGAAGACCACAACCTGCGGAGTACTCCATATACTTTTCCCACGGCAGCGTTGATGTGCGTTTCCCAGGACAATGTACTATTGAACAACATACCAAGGTTTCTTGCAGTAGAAACATAAACGATGAGTGAATTGTTCAGGTACAATTTGGGAAAATAACTAAGGTTCAAGGCTTTTCTACTTATAACAATACATTTGGACTTTAAAGGATTCAAGAACAGACCATTGGAAACAGACCAGTGAGAAATTTCTTCAAGCTCCCTATTTATTGTATATGCGCAATTTTCAATGAGACCGAAGGGACAGCTTTTGTATAATTGGACATCGTCAGCATACATTTGAATACAGGATCCAGTGATCTTTGCAGGAAACTCATTGATATATAGAGAAAAGAGAAGAGGTCCTAAGATTGACCCTTGAGGAACTCCCCTAGTGGTTGGAAGGAAGGTAGATATTTTATCACCGACAGAAACCGCTTGTTTTCTATCCCGAAGGTAGGATTATAATAAAAGCACAGCAGAAGGTGACAACCCGTAAAACTCTGAAAGTTTATAACATAGGTTAGCATGGTCAACAGTGTCGAACGCTTTAGAAAAATCGAGAAGTACGAGGAATGTTACATGGTCGTCATCTAAGGCAAGTCTGATATCTTCGACGATGTTAATGATTGCAGTCGTGCAACTATGCTTTTGGCGAAAGCCAGACTGTTTAGGTGAGAGGATATTTTGTACTCTGAGGTGGACATTAAGTTGCTTTTGCACTACTCTCTCAAATACTTTTGACAAAAAAGGGAGTATAGAGATAGGTCTGAATTCGTTACTTCTCCCATTTTTTGGTTTTGGCAAAATTTTAGCTAGTTTCCATTGCGATGGAAATAAACCAGACATTAATATGGTATTAAAAGTATGTGTAATGTAAGGCAGGATAATAGGCAATAATGATTTAATGAATACTGGATATATTCCGTCGATGCCGACTGCATTGGACTTGACAGATAAGTTTAGATTAAGTTTAGTTGTATTTTGAAAAACATGGTTTAATTCCTGAAAACAATGGGACATTTTATTTGACAATTTTGTTCAAGGATAAAGCAAACTTTATAGGCCGGTGGAATAATCCATGTCCAAAAGCCTGATATAGAGGAAGGGTAGTAGTTAGTAGCCTTTAACCCATTTAAATTCTTTTTTTCATTTGACAAGTGCTTAAGAATAATCAAATAACATAAAACAATTTTTGTTACATACATATGTACATAATATTAATTAATTAATATTATGATTGATTAATAAATCAAACTAATTTAAAAAGCATGCTTAACCATTATTATTTTCAAACTCAAAACCTGCGTATAAGCTATAGCAGTCATTCATCATCATAAAAAAACCGCTCTTCCGATGAAGAGTGGTCCCGTAGATTTTTCATTTTGTTACACACCCTCTAAACTACATATATGAAGGGTGTAACACAACAAAAATAAACACTTCAATAGAAGTATTTTACTATATAACTGAAAACGGCATGTCAAGCCCTTAAATGAAGCATCTTTTTTTATTTCAACAACAAAATAACATGAGTGCATTCAGAGCCAACTTTCTATCAGTTATGTTTTTTTTTTTGTATTCAGCTTTAAGCACCATCCCTATACACAACCTATTCGGAATTTTAAAAACCAGATAAAATTCGAAAAAAAATCAAATATAAAGGAGAAGTTCATCGCCGGGTGATGTCATGAAAGTGCTATGAACTGTGAAATTCCATGGACCGTTGGTCCACAGATTGAAAAGCGGACGGGTGATCGTCTTTTTTTGTGTTTTGCTGATGTACTTGCTGTGTTCCCTGATTCACGAATGTTCAATTGTTGGTGGGCATTGTCAATCAGAAAATTCGAACGCGTACGCGTATACAAAAACTATCGCGCCTGCTGCCGCTGATGCTGCCGTCACCGCCGCGCCACCGAGCGTCGCCGCCGCCGCTGCTTGCTGGTTGATCCATCATTCATGTTCACAATTCTTTAATTTATTTATTTGATGCATGCATTGTCGAATGTTGGGTTCGGGTACTCCTGCTCATGAATTAAATTTAATTCAATCGACATGGTGTAACGCAATTTGATAATATCGGGTGCTGCGTATAGACTTTGTTGCTTTGTTTGCTTGCCGGCTGATTGGGTTTAGAATCTGGTTAGTCAGGGGGCACGAGATATTATGACACTGGGATCATGGGCCCAGCCTTTCAATTAACTTAATCATTGTCCATTTTCAACAACGTCTGATTACTGCATGTTTCATGAAATATGTATGTAGCTGAAAAAGGTCAGGATGATGTGATTCACTAATCGGTTTTGAGATATCCTTATAGGAGTAGATCGAATTATTGGTATGTGTTTGGTGTCTCTGTGTAGGTACATATATTGTGTAAATGCAATGACAATAATTTTGATGACAAATGCAGTAATAACTGTGGGAAATAGTCGGGAAAACTGCGGCTTGTTAAGTTTCTTCGATTAATTTCTGAAAATTAATTGAAAACAATGACCGAGAGCATTTTTAATAGAACTACTTGCTTATACTTATTATGACGATGAGATATTATCAATTAATATTTGTAGGAGTATTTTATAACGTTCAAATAACCAGTTTTAAAGCAAAGGTCAGTGGACAATTTAATTGTAAAATTAATAACCAGAGGAATTTAAAATGCGACAAATTTTATGATTAAAAAATATACCCCGTGTATGATCCGACTGTGATATGTGAGTGAGTGTCAAAAAATGTTTATTTTATCAATTAGACTTAAAAAAATCTTGCCTTTGCTCGTTTCGGGAATCAAATTATTATTTTATTTATTTTTATTAAGTCGAGTGCTCCATTTGATATTTTTATTTTTTTCATTTTTCAACACTGTTTTAATAAAATTTAATACATACTTGATGAGGTTGCTTTCGGACAAATAATTATGACAACAAAGAATGTCAATCTCTATAAAAAAAAGTGGTTTGTGTGTGTATTGTAGCAAATTAATACATTTATATTTTGTTAGCAAAACAATTTAAGATCAAGTACCAAGAGCTCAAATTTAATTTACAAATCAGATTCACTTTCAGTTTACTCCTTATGATTATTTTTAATTTGTGACATTTGATGTCACAAAAGTTCAAAAATAAGTTCTTTGTTTTGAATTTAATCTATGAAGAAATTTAAT
Organism: Epistrophe eligans; assembly: GCA_951394125.1. Classification (NCBI taxonomy): domain Eukaryota; kingdom Metazoa; phylum Arthropoda; class Insecta; order Diptera; family Syrphidae; genus Epistrophe; species Epistrophe eligans. The sequence continues at coordinate 12,214,093 of OX596030.1, forward strand.
TGGAAATAAAATTACTGAGATTTTAGCGAGGCAAAACAGAATGAAAAAAATGACAGCATATTCAAACGAGATTAGAACACGAAATTGCAACAACATCCCAGTAATCAGCATTGCTTATCAATGTTTTCTCTTCCTTTCAAAACAAATTTATTTTGCAGTTAATGTGCTACGATAAGTCAATTTTATAAATGACATGTCGACTCCACAATAACCATTTTGTAATCTCGAAAAAATATACACTACTATGCCTGCAGAAAGCTCCGTAAACTATCTTTCAAATATCTAAAGCTCTTCAAATCTCCTAACTATGAGGCATTTAAGACGTTGTATCAGCGAACTAATAAAGAATATAAGCAGTTATGCCAACAAAAAAGAATACTTTATCTTAAAGAGTCTGGCAACTAAAATCAACCAGTCAAGAAATTCCAAGAAATTCTGGGGTAATGTGCGTGAGTTAGGAGTGCGAAGCCGAAGTATGAAGATTGCTCTCGAAGTTGAAACTCTAGGAACTCATTTTAAAATTCTACTGACAGCGGAGCAGAATCTTCATTCCTTTAGCCTTGTAGTATGAACATTTTCCCGAACTTGATGCGTTTAAAATCTTTAAGTGAGCTTGAGACGACGCACGCTTAAGTCCATGAAGATTAACAAAGCCTCAGGATTTGATGGTATCCCTATCGAGTACGGAACAACTTAAGATCAACATAGTGGATTTCTTTAACAAAATTTATAACGATGCGTGTGTACTTTCTGCATTTATGAAAGCTCCTATATTTGCTATTTTTAAAAAAGGCAATCCAAGCCAACCAGAGAATTATAGAGGAATTTCAATCACTGATTCGCTTCTCCACCTAATGGAAACACAATATTAACACCAAATAAACATAATCCAAAAGCGGAACCTAAGTTTTCATTCATAAAATAAAAATACAGCCAAAGAACATCGCTTGACAACTTTTGCGCCACCATTAAAGAAAACATATTTTTCTCATTTGCTGAAAATACGGGAAAACGTAACGATTTGATGAAATACATATAATTATCAACCTACTCAATTTACTAGTTTTAGTTACATCTTTCGCTCTCACTAAATATTTTTATGTTTTTTAATCAAATAATTTTAATTATTTAATATGAACGTGTTCCCGAACTTGATTGTGCAATAACTATAAGTGAACTTGAGACGACGCTTAATTCATGAAGAACAACAAAGCCCCCAGGATGTGATAGTATTCCTTTCGAGTTTTTTTAAAAACTGTATAAATTTAATTATATTTATATTTATATTTGTTTTAATTTTCAAAATTTAAATGGCGCCCAACGTTCAATAATCTGCCAAAAATGCAAAACGATTTTTTTTTTTGTAAAATTTTGATACCTAATTATTAGCTAGAATGCTTAAAAGTATCTATATTGCATTTAATTAGAACAAAATCAATAAACTTATATCAAAAAATATTGGAAACACAATATTTTCACAAAATATTATTTACTTATCTACTTATTTTATATAATATGTACTTAGTTTAAATTTACAATTTGCACTCCCATAAGGTATGTTTTAATTTAAAATGTAATTATGTAGCTATGTATGTTTTAATTATCAAAACTTAAATGGCGCCCAACATTCAGCCATGCAACAAAATTCAATAATCTACTAAAAATGCATCACGGCATGCAAATTAAAAAATAATAAACTATCTTTTTTGATATTTTAATGAAAATATTATTTATTTTCATCCTTCAGAACCAGCATAGCTTTCACCACAAAAATTTAAAATTATTTCCCAGAATCTTTTCAAATTAACATACCCAATCAAAAACATATCCATTAACATATTATGCACCTACATATTATAATATAGCTCTTTGCACCCCAAAATGATTTACCAAAATTAACTCGATATTATTTATCAAATATAATAAAAGATTCTTTGAAATGATTAAACTTTCGCCTAAAAGCACAAATCAATAGAAAATAAAATTTTACATGCAAAGGTGGACCAACAAATCGTGTGCAACGCAATTATTATTAGTATATGATGACCCTGTTGTCACACTTTTTGCGTCAAATGTGTTGATGAACGATTTTATAGGAAAAATCATTAGGGAAGTTGGTGTCAAATAGAGTGACAAATAAACTTTTCATACAAATTAAATGAAATTCAAACTTTTACGCGCTTATGAGCTCAGCCCACGATATAAAAGCGTTATTGCTTTGGTCAGGCTTGAAGAGGTGGGTCTGTGTGTCATTGAATAATACTGGTGGCACTATGAAATTTAACACAATCCCCACAATAGTTTGACTGCATTTATGATCTTTGTCTATATGCATATATATTAAAAAGATTTATTTGAATGAAATAGGGTGTTCTAGCAGAAGACCCTGAGATGAAGAAAGCCCATAATTAATAATGCACTCAGGAAAATTTTTACCTCAAGTGATAAAGCTGACATTTCATAAATAAAAAAGTTATTCTAATTTAATAGTTATAACAGATACTATAGGTACTTTATGTTGAACTACAGACTAATAGGTAAACTAAAAAAATATAAAAATTGAGTTTTCGTGCTCAGCCATTAGCTTTTTACACCGAATAAGGTTATCATTTTTTTACGAAACACCCTGTATGCATATTATGATTTTATTGATACTTGATCTACAATATTAGAGTTATACCGCGCAATAGTATGAACAATCATCATTAGCAGCTATTCACATTAACAGCCCCTGGGTTGATATTTTATTAGTTTTTGGAACCTGACGACACATGCGGTTGTCATTGTAATTCAATATCCAAAATGACATAATTACCAATTTAATTGAAAATGCGCGGAATGAATAAAAAGAACAGTATGAGAGAGTTAAATTTTGTTTACAAATTACAATTTATGCAACTTACATGAATATTAGATATTTTTGTAAATGTAGATAAAAAATTAAATATATGTATGTATATAGAGATAGAGAAATTTTAGATACAATTAAAGTCAAACTTACTTACATCTTTGCTCCAATGGACCACATATGGGATGTGATAATCGTATGGAAAGTCAACTCGACAGTTGAACACGACAAACGATCCGACCTTGCCTTCCAGATTCATTGGACTTGAGTGTTCTCTGTTGGCTTCGACACAGGATATATTAATTAGTAGAAATAATAGTAGACCAACGACTACGACGATGGCGTATGATGATGATGATGATGATAGGGGTTTAGAAGACGCTACTGGTGGTGGTGGTAATGGCGATGAAGTTGTTTTTGTTGACAATAATGACATTTGAGTAATTGTATCGGAGTTCAACGTCATGATGGTTTTAAGATTACGACGACATGAACTGTCAATATTGTTATTTTTCGATGACGTAAATTTATTGTCTTTTTGACAATTTCGAGATTTGTCGTCACATTTAATTGAGTACATGATGTTCGATATCGTACTTTGAGTATTTATTACACTGGCATTAGGACACATTTTGACATATTTTTTTTTTAATTTTTACTTATTACTAGTATTTTAAAAATGTAAAACAAAAAAAAAACACTCAAAATAAAGGCTTCATAAAAACTTTGAACTAGCAAACACACTGTCGATCAAAATATCATTAATTTAATAAACAATAATTCCTAAAACATGAATATAAAAAAATATAACTTTGATCAGACAACTCATGATCTTCAATCCCTGGCCAAAAAAAAATCGTTCAATTGCTGCGAACGCCGGAAAATCGATAAATTCGGATCATCGAGCAACACTTGCACTTGCAGTAACAATATGTGCAACTAAGCGTGCATTACGATGATGCCCAGGCCTTACGATATCAGTAACGCTTACACTCTCTTAAAAATGTTTCATATTTCCGATTGCTTGCGTAGGCGATCGATTATGACGACCATATTTATCGAAAAATGCGCGAAAAGTGTCTACGCCAGTTTTGTAGTAAGTTTTAATAATTTTAACGCGTTGTTCGATTGTTAAGCAATCCATTATCGTAAATGTCAAACATTCAACTATAATGTTATGACACTTCAAATGACAGCTGAATTTGTAAGGTGTCAAATGCCAGCGCTTCTAACTTGAAACCACGAAATGAATGACCCATTTCAAATATTTAACATGATTTCTGCAATAGTACTAGGTCAAATTTGACCCGAAGTCCGTTTACGTCAGTTACTTTGAGGACCGTATGGAGGTTAAAAAAGTAACTTAAAATTGATTAAACAGCAATTCGTTTAGATGCCATTATTTAGAACATCTTAAGAGTTTTTGCAATATAAATGTACAAAACAAAAAAAATTTAAATAAATTTTATTAACAATTTAAAACTGAATTGAAAAAACACATTACTACTTGTTTCCATTCAATTGATAAATTTAAAAAATGGTGACTGGATCGGACGAAAAAATGTTAAAAAGGTCAAAAGTAATAAAAAAATTGATTTTGTTATTTGATTTTATTTTGTCTTAAAATGTTTGAATGTTATATTTTTTGACTATTCAGAAATAACAGATTGTAAAATTGTAACAAAATCGGTCCAGCCATTAAAAAGTTTTGCGTAAATATCAATTTTTGCGAAAAAAAACTTCAAAACTATATTTCCGTAATGTGAACTATTTGTCGAAAAACTTACTTAAAAATCACTCACAATCATAATTATAATAACCAGTAAGATTAGTTGGATAAGGATTTATTTGTACAGCAATTTCAAGTTGAAAGTAAGAGAAACTGAAAGCTTGGCTATTTGACAGTTCTAACACTGCTTGTAAAATATCGCTTATTGTGGACCCAGCAATCATGTTTCAATGTAAGGATTGTGTTGAAAACCATCAGGGAGTTACAAAATAGCTAAAAAAAATCGCGCGACTTTTGACAGCTATTCTGACGGCTAACGGTAAAAGCCATTGCTACTATTGTGAAAAATGTAACATTAATTAGTTCTATAAAATCATACTTAAATTTCCAAAAAAAAAAAAAACACTCGAATTTTCATGTTGCATTTAGCACAAATTTTTTAACGCTTCCAAGACAACTGAAAAGCTGAAAAAATCCTGCATTTTTTCAGCTATTCTGTTGCCTTGTAAGCGTTACAAAAATTCCGCTGAATGCAACACAAAGATTCAATCGATTGCTGAAGGTAGGAGAAATACAAGTATGTAGATAAATTGACAAGGTTCAATGCAAGTATTTGTATGACGGTGATACCCCAAATCGATTCATTTTCGAAATTATTTAGAATTTGAGGTATTATTTTATTTTTGAAAAAAAAAAAAAATGTAAATATTGTCAAAACAAATTGGGTCTTGTTTCGAATATTTTTTTTTTCATTTTGTTGTCCCATGAAATAGGACATAATTTCGCTATGGAAAATTACCTCTATTTTGGAGCCTCAACTTTAGGGGCTTTATTTCCAGGGGCCTAATTTATTGGAGCCGTGCATTATAACGGTTTGCTTTTAAAGTAAGTCATTATAATTTGTTGTTTTATAATCCTAGTGTTAATTTTGTGAAACGCACTGATCTTTAATGAAAAACTATTTTGTATGAAAGCTCATGAATATGGAAGAGGGAGGTTCCATTAATAAGTAGGTATTTTTAGTGAAACTAATTTCTTAATCCATGAAACATTTTTTAGTAAAATAAAGAAAAGAAAATTATGGATTCGTAAACATATAGGTCGATTTGCTATAATCTTGGTGGGTAACTGGCAATTTTTTGACATTCCTTCGATTCTCGAAAGGATCAAAAATATAAAAGAAAATATAAAAGTACACTTGGTACAAATTTGTGAAGACTTTAAGAAAAATCTTTTGTTTCACTAAAATGGCTTCACAATTACAAAAAAACATTACTAATTATAAAAGTTATCGTCGGCCTCATAAGAAAACCTCGTTACTGCACCGTAAAGGAAAATCTTATTTTTTTTTGAAAACGACTTATTCGATTTTCACAGATATGCATATTATGTATTACGTTTGTCAGTTAATTTCATTTTTAAACAGAGTTTGACATACAAATTGAATTTGAACTTGATTCTGGACTTGATGTTTTAAAGCCCATTTATGTTAATTTATAATCATTTGTGTTCATGTTTAATTAAGTTATACTGCGACTGAACTTTTTCATAATTGATGACAACAAGATAATCTAATCTGAATGGCATAACATTGCAATGTTATGCTATGCTTGTTCATTACCGCTAATTTTGTTCACTATATTCTTAATTTACATAGTAAGCTTTAAGTTTAAGAGTTGTTTTTTTTTTATTTTTGCCCAATTAAATTTGAATTTCTATTCAATTAGAATTAAAACACATAAATTATTTTATTTAGATACTAGTTATATCTGTTTCGATTTACATTACTTCACAAAATAGGATAAAGAGGTGACACAATTATTTATCCTTTATTATATTTTGAAAATGATCTTGCAACGATTCACAACATCCGCAACTTATATACTCGGTCAAGAAGACTCGTTCGTTCGTTAGAAAAAAAAAAACAACTTAATTTCAATCAAATCGCGTTTTTTTTGTTGCAAATCTTATTTATTCACTTGCACAAATAGTGTAAGTGATCACAATAAAGATCTGCAAATTGTAAGTATTTTTTTTTCTTCACACTCGTACGAATTTTATTTGTTTTTTTTTTTTGGAAATTCTTCTTTAACGACTTTTAGTCTCGTGCCTGGCTGGCAAATTTTCAAATCATGCAACCGACTCCGACAAGAATACAACCGAAACTAAACTGCTAGTGAATGATAAAATTTTCTATCCGATTAGATACTGCTGATTCGAGCACTTAGTATCTCAGTACCTCAGAATCTGTTTATGTCTTTATTATTAACTTTTTATATTATGACCGATCATTTGTGTTGCATTTTAGAGACACAAAATAAAAATATCAAAATGGTGGATGGGGATACTCAACTCATTATATTTATTGAATTGAGCTTTCTAACTTAGACTTAAGCTTAAACTGTGCTTATATTTTGAGTGAGTGAGTTTTTGCTTGTTTGAGATATTGTAAACTTGATGAATTTTGATCAACATTATTATATAAAGAACAATGAAATTGGTGACACTGATTGTGACGAATTTTTGTGACGCTTGAGTATTAATGTCTATTTTTACAAGATATACTTACTTACGTGAAGAATGGAAATGGTACTCAGGTATTGTTTGAGGTGTGGTAATTTTCAATAAAAATTGGTTATTTATTTTAGTCACACGCAGTTTTCAAAAGATTTGAAATCAATATTTGTGACATTTAATGTAACGCCATTTGTGACGTTTTTGTATACTTTGGTGAATTAAACTTTGAAACTTTGACGAACAATTTATACTTGTCTTTAAGTATTCTAACTGCTATACTGTGTCACACATATTAGTTACAATAAGTAAGTTTGGTGATTTTGGTGGAGACAAGCATAAGAAAGGGACTGAGAAGAATTAAAGACATAAATGGGAAAACCTAATGCTCATAGAAATTTAAATATGTCACTGATTCAACTACATATAACCCTAATGTAACATTAAAAAATGAGAGTAACATACATTTGTCTTTGAAAATAACGCAAAATGTGACGAAGACTTATGTGTAGGTAAGGTGGGTACTAAAATTTTATGTGACAGGTATAATGAGAAGAGCATTATGAAGTTTTAAAAACCATTCTATTTGACTTTCTACTCAGATGTTTACAACAAGTTTGTTATTTTTGTGTGACATGTGACACAATTAATTCTTTTGAAATTGCTTTTAAAAATCTTATGGTCCTAGAGAAAAATGTATGGCTATTTCCTTAGCATAGTAAATTCACAATATCCCTATGCGGTGGTGACACATTTCTGTGACACTACTGACAAATGTGACGTGAAATTGAAATAATAAAATTTTTACTATGGAATCTCTTTTAGAATCAAAATTTTTGACAGACAAGATTCCAAAAATATATATTGTCGTTAATGGTATCATTAAATTATTTTAATTGAATTTAGTTAATTCTTCGTCATCCAAAAAAAATAATTCAATTTTGTCTTTATTTAATGGAGTGCCTGTGCCATTGCATAAGACAAAAAAATTCTTTCTAACATTTAATTACTCTTCTTCAAATTCTATGACCTCTTTTTTAATTAACTTATGTTTACCATATCATGTAAGAGGATTCAAATAATTGATGTAATTCAAAATGTACAGAACGTACACCCACATAATTGTTATAAAAAAAAAAAAAATAATAATACAGAACCCAAACGTTTCATAAAATAATATAAGAAAAAATAAAATAATTTCTTGTATGATGATGATGGTCTTTTCCTCCAAAAATTATTATACTAACACACTTTCAGTAATTCAATTAAGAAAATAAGATAGAACTACAAAATAAAAAAAAAAAATAAAAAAAGAACGAGCTAAATATTACTTAACTCAACTGAGAAGACTCAATCCATAAGATAAAACTTAAAACGCCTATCATATAGGCGTACCTTATATATGTATGTATGTACATAAGAGCGTCATTGTCAGTTTGAAATTATTAAACTATCCTCTTACTATACCACTGCGATTATACTTAGTTTAGTATAAATGATGATAAATCTACAAAGACAGACGATCTTAAAAATTTTGTTTGTCTTATAGTTGCGTCTTATAACTTTGATATACATATATATCTAATAGATGTATCTATATGGAAGGTCTTCCGGGTACCAGGAGGTATCTTGATTTTATAGAAACATGTTCTAGTCCAAAACGATTTTAGCATAACAATTTTAAATATTTTTTGTATGTGATTTGAGGCGACGTGAAATAAAGCCCACAGAAATAAAGTCACAAATTACAAAAAAATGACGTAAAACAAATTCCTCCTTATTTTGCTTTCGAAGTGGACATAAAGCCTTATTTTCTTTTTGCTACTGAAATAAATAAACCAACGCACGGCAGATGTTGGAAAAAGAACTAGAAACTAAGAAACGATACCCATTACCTTTTCATCGATTTCAAGGCAATATAACCGAAAAAAGGATTTTAATCGGTAGAAATGAAATTAAAATTAAGCTTACCTAATTTTTCAACAATTCGAATTAAGTTTACCATTTATTTAATTAAATCCATTGTTCCTCTGTATTAATTTCACTGTCTAGTCTACATTTAAAACACATCGATAATTTATTTTAATAATTTTTTTGTTATTTATTTTCAGTTGTTTTTTTTTTCTTCATTAAATTTCACTAACATATATGTACTTCGAACGTAATTTATATAAAACATCATTTTTACCTTATTCCTTTTTTTCTTGTTGTTCTTGTTGTTTTTATATCATTGTTTTAATTTCATTTTTTTATACAGATTTATTTTGTTTTATTAAAACATTTTATTTTTAAAATAAAACATAATGATAAGATTATAAAATAAATTGTACCAAAAATTTTAATTTTTACTTAAATTTAAAATAATAAAATAATTATGTTGTGGGTTTTATTTTGTTTTTATTTCTTTTTAAAAATACGTATGTACAAATGTAATAACTTTAAATGCTCATTAAATAAGTTTTTAATCAAAATATAAAAACACATACATATATGTATAATAAATTAAATTTTGTTTTTTAACTTAAGTTTTTTGTTTTTTTTTTATATGAGCAATAAATAAATTGAACTTAAGGATAAAACAATAAAATATTGATTTCTTTAATGATAATTTTACTCGATTTTTTTTTAAATTTCATATTTGTTTTTATTGTGAACTATTAATTGCTGTTAGTTTTCTTAATTCAAAATGTTACCTATATAGTGTTTATTTTTTACTTTTGTTCTGTTTTAATTTAATTCTTTTGTAGGTTTAATGAATTCAATATTGTTTTTTTTTTTTAATGTATATATATTTATTTTTGATTGTTTAACTATGTACGAAGTTTTTTTTCATATTTTTTCGTTTGTTTTAGACATTCTTTCTTTGCTTCTTTATTTAATTTAGAAATCATGAAAAATCGTTTCGATTTTAAAATATACAATCAAGAAGAACCGCGTGCTTCTTAATTAATTACGATGTTTTTTGTTTTTAATTTATTTCATTTAAAGTTTCAATAATTAAATAAATACTAAATAATTTAAAAATAACATAAAAAGAATTTGTACTATATAAAAAAATAAGGTAAAATAAATATAAAATAAATGTTGTTTTTTTTTTATTTTTATTTAAATTCTTATTTAAATTTTCGACCAATTGGTTAACTTTGTGCCATGTTTTTTTTTAACTTAAACAAATAAATAGATAACATTTTTATTTAAAGCAAAGTCTTTATGGTAAAAAAAAAATAATTAAAGCTTGATGTTTAAGAAATATCAGTTTATGTTTTTTTTTTGTTTTGTTATTAAATAAGATAAATTATATGTTTTTCTTCGATAAAGAAGTAAAATATTTTTTTCTTAAATTATAAAATGGTCGATAAAGCGTTAGATTTCTAAGTCAGAATTATTTTTTTTTTATTTTTTTAAATATTTTATTAATTCATTTAGTTTTTATTTTTTTTTTTCTTAAGACCTAGTAATTCTCCTCTCACATTTTTGTTTGTTCCAATAACTTTTACAAGATACTTGCTTTTTTTTGTTTTTGTTTAATGTTACTTGATTTTTTGTTAAATGTATATTTTTCAATAATGAAATAAGTTTTTGTTTTTATTTCGTTTGAATTTTCTGCGACCAATTTGAGTTTTAAAAGTTAAAACAATTTTCGATTTTTGAGACAAGCTTGAAAGTTAAAAATAAATCAATTAATGAGATTCCCGACGACAGAAAAATTTTCGAGGGAATAAAATAAAGGAAACAAAATTCCCCTCGAAATTGAAAGAAGGGAACAACGAGTTTCTATAACTCCATGAAGTATAGACTTACACACCCTAATTATTAGATTGAACCATTTAAATCTGTTTCATTTTAAATGTCATTTGCTTTAGAAGTATATCTTGAAGTTCAGCTACTTAGCGTTCGAAAGAAATACACTGCGTTTTCACCAAATTTAGTCTTGACAAATAAGTGATCCACACAAATATTGAGTTATTTTTCACAGTTCACATGGTGTAAAGCCTCATTGAAGCCATTGGCTGGATTAAGAGTTTCATAGTTTTCTATGAAACCAAATTAGATTTTATTATTAATTTGGAAAAGTAAAAGGAAATAAGTTTTTTAAACACATTTTAATTATTCAAAAAAAAAATCAAAAACCGCGGTTCCTTACGTAAAATTGACTTTTGAAAAAATGGGCTTAACACTTAAAAATATTTAAGAGTTTTTTTGGAAGTAATGAGATGTTGAAAAGTGAGAATACTATGACTGAGAAAGAGGTCACTTCGCTAAGTTTCTATAATTATATTTTTTGTTTTAAAGTGAAAAAAAAAACGGACTTCGATTAGCACGTTTTTTTAAAAAAACAAAAAAAAAGTAAACCATTTTTAATGTTATTTTCTATTAAACAAAAAAAAATAATATATATATTATATTCGCAAGTATGATTCGTAATTTCATTTGTTTGTTTCTATACTTCATTTTAAGATGTGTAATGTATAATTTTGTTTGTTGGTTTTTATTTTTATTTTTAAATTTAAATTTAAAATTAATTTTATCAATAAATGTGCACCTATTATTATATTTAAAATTTATTCATTTGTTAATGTTTTTTTTGCCTCTCATCTTTAATTTATATTTGTATATTTTGTTTTTTGAAAATTTTTATTTGGTTTCTTTTCTAGTTAACCAAATAAAAATGTTTGTTATGAGATGCTTTTATTTTATATATTATATATTATTTTTATTTTTATATATATATAATTTGTTTATTATTTTTTTAAAATTATGAAACGTTTGTCTTTATTGTGGTTTTCTATATATTTTTGTTTTATTTTAATTTTATTTGGATTTACTGCCTTAAAGTAAAATGTTATTTTCTATTTAGTTGTTTTTCTTACATTTTTCTTTCTAAATATTTTTATATTTCAATATATATATAAATAATATATATATATATATTTTTTTTAATATTTTATGAAAGAAAAATTAAAAAAAAATTCTTTAGTTTGAAAAGATTTTTTATATAATGTATATATATATTTTTTTTGAAGTTATTTTCTGTGTCGAAATTTTGGAAATTTAATAAGAAACTTTTTATTTATTTATTTGTTTTTCTTTTTACTATATTTTGTTTTCTAAAATATTAAATTATAATTAGTATTTACAGTTTTTGTTGTTTTGTTTTGTTTTTTTTTTGTTATTTTTAATTTAAAGTAATTTGTTTTATCCTAAATAATTTTTATTTTGTGGATTTTGTTTTATCATTAATAATATATAACCATAGCCATTTACTATATATATTTTTTGTTTAAATTTAATTTATTTATAAATTAATTGTATAATAATTGCGATCTTATCGATTTTTAAAGTTCTACATTATTTTTACAGTTAAATTAATATAATAATATAATTCTGTATGATTTTTAATATTTTTTTTTTTACAATTAAAATTAGGTTTATAATTATGGTTGTTTTTTGTGTACGTTTTTTTTTCTTTGTTTTTAATTTTGAAAATGTATGTCTAAGTTTTTAGTTTTTTTTTTCTTTTTAGAAATTTTATATATTTTTTTTAATAATTATAATTAAATTTACCTATAACTACTTAGAAATAATTCGAGTGCTCTTTAAAAAGTTCGAAGGATGGGGTGGCGTGTTATTTAAATATATTTTTGTAGTTCATAGCCATTGCGATGTTTTGTATTTTAATTTTGTGTTGATTTGTTGTTGTTGTATTGCTCTAAATCGGTCAGGGTTTGGTGTTGATGGTTTTCTATAGCGTGCTATTATTTTTGTTGTTGTTGCTGTTGTTGTTTTTATATTAACACATGCTCTCTAGTTCCACGACTCCTGCCCTTTTCATTGCCTGACGCTTTCGATAAGCGTAAAACTCTTCCTTCATGGCTTGAACACGCGATTCTATGTTATCGTATCGATTGCTTGCGCCATAGCGTTGCTTACGCAAAGGACCAAGAGTCATGGTGGCAGTTGGTGGCATTCCTGAAGTTGCAGTATGGAATATTCCACCGACTGTGCTTCCCGTGTCGATATTGAGCAAGTTGAGATCATCGCGGGGACCACCGGTTGGTGTGGAGGCACTTGGCGTCGGCGTTGACGGATCGAATTCGTAGTGCCCGTCGACACTGCCAACGTCGACTGCCTTGTGCACATTCACAGTGTCGGTGGCGGCATTCAGACGCGATATCATGTCCAACCAGTTCCCCATTGTGTAAGGTGGAGTCGTTGGACGTTTAAGGCTGCCGGTGTAATTGTAGTATGGCAGCGTTGATTGTGTACCCACTGTCGCTGACGCTGCTGACGCAGGATGATGATGATGGTGATGATGCAGGCTATGATGGTGATAGTGTGGGCCTGGATCTTGATAGTAATATGATGTGGATGGAGGCGGTGGTGGTGGACGATACGGAGGCAGTAGTCGCCATTCACTTGTACTCCCCGAATGATGAGATCCATGCTGCTGATTCGATGTATTCTTGCTGCCGAAGCCACTCGAACTGGAGCGGCTTTCTGGGGAAGCTTCCAGCCCCATGCCACCTGATGGCCGATAGTGGGCGGCGAAATTTAGATGTGGCAGTGGGGATAGAAGTTCGGAATGGGAACGCGTCACGCGTGAATGGCGTGGATACCATCTCGTTCTTGGCCGATAGCTGTGATATGGTGTCTGTGACTGATAGTATCCCCGCCATGACGGTGACGGTGGTATGTGCAGCGGAACAAAACCTTGATTCATGCGTCTTGTTTCCTCTTGAATTGTCCTCAGGGAGGGCAGCTCATGAGAATAGTAGCGGTGGTATCGGCTCCCAGTGTTGTTTCCACCCAGAGACGCAGTAGCACCCAGTCCACCACTAGATGGCGTTGGGAACGATCTTTCAGCCGAACTGGGGTAAACGGTACTCAGATCGGAAAATTGATTGGCTGCTGGTGACCATGGTGAGTGTATGCCAATCGTGCTGGCCGGGGAGCTGGAGAATATGCGTGACACTCTGGATGGTGTGTACAAGTTGGGTGTATTTGGAGTTTGTGGCCCCGCCAATGTATTAATATGAAGATTTTGATGTAATGGCCTTGATGCTGGTTGAGGCAAATTTCGATAAACATTAGCGTACTGCTGATTACGAGGAACATTTTGATAGCGCCCCGCACCAACTCGCAACAATCCACCCAATCCATTTAGGAATCCCCTCGCTGAACTATTCGACTGAAGGCTCAGCTGACTTGGTGAGGCGACTAATGGCCGTCGCCATGATGCACGCGAATTAATAAAGTTTCGCCGTGCAAGAAATCCTCCATCATCACTGCTGGAGTTTTGAGATCCTGTGCTGTTGCGACGTTCACCATTATTGTTGTTGTTGTTGTTGGTATCACCGCCTTTAGCTTCTTGTTGCATATCTGGTGTTTCGGAGAGTACGAAACGTCCATCCACAGAACGATGAATTTGGCCAACGCTTCGGGTACCATCTATCTCATCGATATGTGGTGTGCTATAGATAGAGTGACAATTCGTGCAACGATCTGGTGGCCAAATCCAATGAAGTATGGTTATGAAGACAGTGGTTACACTTGATATTCTGGCTTGTTTATATCTAAAAAAAAAATAAATTAAAAAAAAAGACAAAATTATTAAATGATTAAACGATCAAAGAGAATAAGAACAATAACGAGAACAAACGAAACAATATAGCAACATAAATCACGCTTAATTCATGCAAAAATCTAGTTATTGAAGGCTTGAATCAAACAACAAACACTTGGGTGAGCTACCACTAAGTTCTTATAGGCTAAAGTTATAGGTTTTTAACGATTGCCATAGCAGACTGCTTTGTGTTTTATTACACAAAAAACCCTTTCAATTTGGTTACTGATTAACAAAATTTTACAAAACTCATTTAAAAATATCTGGGTTCTGTCAAAAACCAAATATTATATGGTCTCTGATAACCCAACTGTCAAAAAAATCAATACTTTACAGTGACAGAGACAGTGACGTCAAAATAACGTCAAATTCTGGACAAAAGTTGTTATTGCGTCGGCATCTGCGTTGACACACATTTTAAGGTCAACGCGATTATTACTTGGGTGACAGTGTAATAACCCAGTCAAAGCAGTAAGGACGACAGACGCTTCAAAGCTCAAAGTGTTTAGACGTTAAACTATGACAATCACAAAAAAAAAATCAACGCATTGATCTTGAAATTTGTGCGTTGATAAGAAGAATATGCGCGTTGATACAGATGAGAACTAGCAAGATTTTTAAAATATCTCATTATACAAAAAAGTTTAAAAGATGAGGACCTAATATTCAACCTTGCGGTATCCCATTGCTAGTTAAAAAAAAAAAACAATTTAGTTTTTTAGAAATTCAATTTTTGAATTTATAAGATTTCTTTTTCAGAATTTCTTATTAAAATGAAAAGAACGTTATTAATTTAGGCATAAATTGTAACAGAGTAGTAAGACCATAAAGTTTTTTTTTAGATCCATAGAAATAACGTTAATGTATCACGTTATTCATAGTTTTTATTTATTAAAAGTTAAAAAATAATTTAACTACAACATTTTATTCACATTCAACATAAATTGAAAGCAAAACAATAACAAGCAATTATTATTACACGAATGAAGAAAAACAAAGGAAATAAAAAACATTGTAACTGAAAAAAAAAATGTACACACATATATACGAAGTATAAACATCAAAACACATTTAAAGAGAATCACAACAAACCTTTAAATCTGCATTAAAATACGTTCCAATGCACAGTTACATTATTATTTTTCCAACCACCGTCGACAAAAAAATATAGCCAAGCAGAAAAAATGATGCACCATTTTCCATTACACACAACATACGCACAGTTGGAGCAGGATATTGGAATGAATGTATGTTTGCGTATTATGTATATAGTAGTGTAGCAATAAAAGCATTAAACATCCATTTAGAATCCGTTCGAAGGCAATAAAAGCGGAAATAAATAAACACAAAAATAAAAGAAAACAGAAAAAAAGGGAAAAAGAACAATGTATCTGTATTTGTATAAAGAGTTAAAGAGATTTTCAAATGTACAACAATATTAATTCATTTGCAATAATCCAACAAAGTAATCCAAAAAAAAAAAAAAAACTAATAAATACCTATAACAGAAAAATCCTGTAAAAAAAAATAACGGGGATTATTGGCAAACTTAGAAAAAACTTGACAAATAATTTTGAACATAAGCCCGTTGGCTGTATGTTCTCTAAATTTCATTTAAACCATCTATTCTTTCATAAAAACCAACAACAATATTTGTTCCTACATTTTTACCACCTGGGAATATGTAAAATTCAAAAAATCAACAGGAAACAGTATAACAAAAAAAAACATAAAACCTTCATTAAAAGAACATGTCTTTTGAATAGTGAACATAGTTGGTATTACCGGCTTTAGCGTATTTACTAGATTTTATGACTTTTTACGCTGAAATTGCTATTTTGATGCCAACGCTATTGTAGCCATTTCAAATTCGATTGCTATGCTGTATCAACAGCATCTATCCAATAGAGAATGTGGAAAAATAGAGAAAAAAAAAATTAAAAATAAAAATTCAAACGTTGGGCGCCATTTAAAAGATTAAATAATAGAACCAGAAATGTATGATAGGGGAAAGCAGAGCAAGATGAGAAAGTTTAGGTTATTTCTCAGAGTTAGAGATTAGAGATGAAATTAATTAATTTTATATTCTTTATACCATCCGTCGTGGGTCTGTGCGTCTATGCATCCGTGCGTGCGTTAGCTGCAATTTGAGCTATATAAACCTAAAGGGGTAAACTGATTTGCTTCAAATTCATTCCAATATTTGTTTTATCTGATTTTTTTGAGGTGAAATTTAAATTTGTGTTTTAGGTCATATAAAATGGGTAGCTGCTATACGACGATTTCGGTTTTTTACAATTTTCTCGAAAACGGCTTTTACGATTTTGATTTAACTTCGCATCTGTAATGACCAAAATGATTGTGGAAAAACTTCGTTTTAAATTTTTTTCCAAAAACATTCGAATTACATGAATAAGTATAATTTTTTTTTTGAATAAATAAAAACTTGAAACAAAATTCATTTAAACATTTTGAAAATATTTTTTTTTAACAAAAACAAATCAAACAGAGAATTCATTTTATTAGTTCTTTTGACTTTTTTAACGTTTTTTTCCTTAACATTTATTTAGCATTAAAGCTGTTAACCACAATGATGGAGTAACTCAGTCCGTTTGCTAAAAATTGTAAGCTTATTCTAGAATTCTAAGCTTATTCTAGATTTTTGAGCTAAGCTAGAGCCCTAAGTGTCGTTCGAATGGCGAGGGCTTCATGTAGGGGAAGTTGATACTTTTGCTAACAGAGGTATTCTTCCTGTCAAGATCTTATATAATTAAACTAAAGTGTTCAAGTCTAAAAATTTAATTTTAATTTTTACAGCTGCATCTTTCGACGAACAAATAAATATAAGAGTATCAAGATAAGGAATTGATAATAATTGAACTTAGCTACAAGTGCTGTGTCGAAAGAGGTTTTATTGCTGTGGAAAATTTGACAGCTTACGTGTTAAATGCAATGACAACTAATTCACCAGGGGCTTAACCATAAGCCCAGACAATTTTCGAGGCTTACATGTATTTCGAAAGAAAACTGTTTTACCTGCGTGAAATACTACTTTGTTATCGATAGTTTTCATGAAAAGTTAGGGTTTTTTCTGCTATAATTTCGATAATTTTCGATATAGATGAAAAACTCCAATTTCTTTACTTTCCTTTGGACTTGCAAAAAAAGCGCCCTTAGATAGACATACCTTTAAACGTTTTTATTGAAATTCTTAGGCAACGTTTTTTTAAAACTTTTCTAACTAAATTTTTAAAAATTCCTTTTAAAATTTTTGCTTCGGTGTCCTTGTTATCATACCACTTCAAATTGGATCTATTAATAGGGTTGGTTGCTCACTAAATAACTAATGATTCACCAATGAAACGCTATCGTGTTCTTGCTAAACTGAAGGCCGTCAAAAGCTATTAAGAATTAATGTTCATAATAATGCAAAACGCAATATTTACCTTTATTATAATAATCGAAATAAATGTTTGCGAATCATTATAAATAAAACGTTTCCCCCCCCCCCCTTTAAGTCTCACATCAATATACTCCATTTTACCCTGTTCTTCCCTATATAATATACATATACATATTTGAATGCGGGTGTGAGAGAGTTGTTAAACGCGGACGGAAAAATCCATTAGAGGCGCAAATATCGAAACGTATATACTTAAAAACTGATTTCGATATGGTATTTATGGGCCAGAGATCCTTTTTTTATTGCCACTTTATGTTATACTTCCGCATACGAAATAATGTTTTTTTCGCAATGGGTGGTGGGGTAAGGTGAAATGATGATGATATTGTTGCTGGCTTTTGGTAGGGGCCTTGTACGAGTCTATACATATAGCAGTACTATGCTCCACCACCTCCACTTTATTTCGATCGTAAATCATTGGGAGAATATTGAAAGGACATACTACTTGTAGTAGAAAAAGTAGAAGTGGCAAAAAAAATAAAATTAGAAGCCAAATACCAAACCAAAATTCAAATGGCAAACCAACAATAAGCCCTAAACAATAATTTAAATCGACATTTTAAATAATTGTCCAGCTTGGTTTGGTATAAGAAAGATTAGGTTGAAGGAACATAAAGTATGTCGTCAACGTCGTTTTTTTTTTTATACATTTGTATGTACATACATATGAAGAACGTGTGTGTGTGCTTTAAAAACGTTTATATTTTTATCCGAATTTTTTTTATTTTTATTTTTATTTTTATTTTCAAAAGCAAACAGTAAGTTGAATAAAAGAAATAATATCTTTCTAAATGGAGACGGAAAGAAAATATAATTCAAAAAAGGATATGATTCCTGGAAGGTGAATATAATATGTCAGGATGATGGTATTATATGAAAGGCTGTGTATGTGTGTGCTATGCTCTCTCTTGTAAGATTTTTGTTTGTTCAACCCAGGCACACACATTTGGTTAAAATAATGGCATACTGGAAAATAAATTGTATGAAATTTATGTTTGCTTTTTTTTTCTTTTTTTGGAGAATTCAAGCAACGACGAACAATCGCAAGGATTAGATGAACGTACTATACACTTTCTTGACTTTTTTTTTTTATTTTATTTATAATAATTTTTTGGGAAGAGAGATAATATAGGGATTTATATGAATATATGTATATATGAATATAATATATTTATATATATTTTGATTGAAGTGAGAAAAAGAGATTTCAGTGGGTTTAGCTTAATGGAAAGTGGGGTTGTTCAAATGTCAATTTTCGTTGAGGTAAATAACGATTTATGATATACCTACCGAGAGTTTTACACATGAAATTGGAATTGTGTGGCATTAGGAGGACTTTTCTTTTCTGCAAAAAATATTGAGTTACTTCGACAGAATTGAGGATTATTTTAATAAATGGAAACATGTTTCTGGAAAATCACAATCAATTTAGATAAGATAAAATAAATATTATAATGATAGAATATAATGTTTTGGATTCTTATAAATGATTGATTTACTTTATGAAATCATAAGGTTCGAAAAAACAATATAATTAAATGAGTAAACACGCAAATAGGTATCTATTTTTATCAAATTTTATCAAAAAGGTACATATATAGGTAGGTAGATAGATATTTAAAAATAACAAATCATGGGATTATTTTATGTCAATTCGTGATAAGCAGTATTGTATCTCAAGCTGTCTATCCACTTAAAGTCATTTAAATATAGGGTATTCGAAAATATAATATGGAAAGGGGATCTATTTGTTTACCTCCAAAATAATAGAAAATTGGTATTTGGGTTAGATCAGGTATAATTAACTGTAAAAGGAGTTGTGCTTATACTGGGTGCAATTTTTTTTAAAGGTAATCTGGACGCAGCTGATTATCTGAGTTAGAATATCAGTTAAACTTTCATCAACAGTTATTCATAAATGTCGCAAAGGTACAGTTGATGTAGGTATTTACACTTAGAGGTAGATAAAAGTTCGAGTCATATAATATCATGTGGTATCTTTGTCCAAAACCTAGGTTTAAACCATAAAAGATAAGATATACAATAATTCCAAAACCTGGAAATATCCATACTTCATTTTGGACAAACGTAGAGAGCGTTTTGCACATTCACACAAGCTGCAATTCATTGTGTCAATGCCGGCGAAATAATATTAAAGTACCTACCTATACTTTTATTTTAAAGTTTCTCAAAAAGCGTAGCGGATAATGTGAAAATTAAAGGGAAAATATATTTGTGGTGTGAAAATTAAAAAGAGATTATCCAAAAGATTATCTCTTTGATTATTTTGCCACTTGCAAAAGCAATTACCCTTGAAAAAAAATATGTAGATGTATCCCAGGTTACCGTACTTACTTTCTGCATAAGTTTCTCAATTTTAAAAGCAATTTATAGCCTAATATATTCTTAAAAGTGTAAGTCGTAAGAACATCAGTGGAATTCTTTGGGTTATAGGGTTGTCGTTTTCAATAGAATTAGAAAGTTAACTCAATTTTTATGAATAAAACCCTGCTTTGATTTTAAACAAAATTTTAAAAATATGATATTTTTCACAAGAAAAGTAAACAATTATCTTTTTAAAAACAAAAATTTCTTTTGGTCAAATATTTTTTCTTTAAGCTATGTATGTATATCGCAAAATGTTTGTAAATAAATAATATTCAAAATATGAAAAAATATCACACATATATTTGAGGCATTTTTTCGATGAAATCAAAAATTCGCCTTTCTTAAATACGCTAATTGAAGGTAGTTGGCAAGCCTGCAAACGGTTGATGGTCGAATTCGAATCTAAGCTGATTAGATTGGGAAGATTGAGTCCAAACTGGTGAGTCTCATCGTGTTTACATTAGAAACTTTAAAGGATCTCAAAATACATTGAAAGAACAACAATTTGACATTTTGCATATTAAAATAACAATAAATAAGACTCATGAGTCCGGTTTTCATTTTTTTTTTTACGCGGTATTTTCACCCCACACATATCTGGCCAATCAATTGCCATGATACCGGACTCAATCTTCCCATAGAGAATTTGCATAGAACTCTATTAAAAAAAATGTATTTTTATAAATTTAATTATTTTAAGTACTTGGGTAAAAGTGCCATAATGCACATTCTTTGTTTACTTGAAAACTTCTTAAAATTGTCCAACAATTCCATCTTATTGCTAAAAATAAATTTATAAAAGCAGAATTTACCTTGGGAACTAAGCCAACCTTTAGTTTGTCTTCATTTTTGTTAAGTGAATTTTATGGAATATTTACATAATTAGGACTAAATCGTAAAACTTCAACATCAGAACTTGATTTACCTGCTTGCAGAAATTCTTATTTTTGCAAATAAATCAAATGCATACATTTTATAAAACAAAATAACACAAAATATTTGTTTGATTGATTTTATTCTTTGCAATTTCAATTTTTCAAAACAGGTGACAGCTAAAATATCATTAAAATATCAGTGGTGCCAATATTTTTTGTATTGTTTTCTCTTTGTGTGTTGTGCGCTTTTAAAGTATACTTTTGCTTTAAGCGAACATTCTTGTAGAATAGGAAAATTTCCAAATCTGTCAAAGTACAAAGTGACAGCCATCACTTTGTGGCAACTGACAGATAAAAAATTATAAAACAAGAATTAAATACGGTTTTTATCTTTAAATAAGTTTTTGAACAATTTTGATATTTAAAATTTAATTTTAATTATAATAATCTTGCTATTTATATTTACATTTTTATAAAAATCTTTCCATTGACTTTGAAATGTGTAAAAACGGCATTAGGTCTCTTTTGTATGTTATGTAGTACGTTTTTGTAGAGACTTGATTTTATCCATAAGTACCTACTTACTGTATTAATAAATTTCAATAAAAATTGTAAATTGTAAAAAAAGAATATTAAATAAATAAGAGATTATTGGCAGCTCTTCTCATCTTGACAAAAACTTCATAACTTTTATGCATAATCGTATAGAAGAATAATGTATCATTCTTTTTGTAATAGATTACTATCGCAAAAAAGCCAGGTTGTCGCTTGAACTATTCCAAATATAAAAAAAAAAATAACAATAATTTCGGAACTATGTGACTTTATTCCCCCTTTATAAAATTTAAATAATTTACTAATTTAGAAGCCACTATAAACTATTCAATTTGTTATCCTTGTTTTTTTTTTATTTTTTTTTTTTATTTTCATTTTTTTTTTTTGCTAAATTTTTTGTCCTTGTTTCAATGCTAATTTGTGTAATAGAAACTTAAAAAGAAAAAAACAAATAGCCAACCACTTTAGACTGTATATACATAAATACAGTATACCTACACATTACATTATTATATATGAATCTTTTTCTGTTTGTTTGTGCATTTTTATTGCAGGGAAAAACACATAAAATTCACAAATATGAAAATTAAAACAAAAGAAAATTCCACCTTAATGCATATACACATTTGCAAAAATGCATACATTATTAACCATCAACAGGAAGCTGTCAAGGGGTGGGACACGGACACGAGTGCGGGTGGCCCAGTGTATAGTGTGGCAATGACTGCAGTTTTAAGTGGCAGGACGTAAGAGGCATGTTGCAATGAAAAAGCGGACGGTAAAAATTATGAAATGGCCTTGTCTCAGAGAGAGGCAACAAAAAAAAAAACAAAATAAACTCAACATATCCTTTGAGATACATACATATATGCAAATATACACACACACACATACGTCAAATAAATTATACACTTATGTGATGAAGGAGAATTTTTATCTGTATATGTTTTTATGTGGAATAAAATTTTCATTACGAAACAGGGTGTTGAATAATTAACGGCAACAAGAGTGCAATTTTATTGTGAAATGAGTGGTTTTATTCAAATTAAGCTTATATAGTCTCCCCGTTTCGCTATTCTTTCACTTCAAATTATAAAAAAAAAAAACAACAACTAAAAGAAATAAAACAAAGAGTGCGTTTTCAGTGCCACAAAAGCCGAATTTTAAAGCAATTTGGGTTAACCATGAAATTGAAGGAATTTATTTTGCACACACCACATTTATATGGAAGAGGGAGTATAGGTATAGTGAATCTTCTTGCAATTCAGTCTCGGTGGCTGTGACTGTGAGCTGCATACTCGGAAATCATGAGTGCTCTTTCAGTAGATAATGCCTGTAGATTAAAAGCTCGTTAGTGCAAGGTTATTTGATATCCTGTTCATTTTTACTATGCAGAGATATGGCATCAAGAGTATTAAATCTTGTTCGTGGAATGGGAATGGAATTGAAACGACTATACAGACAATTCTCTTCGGGTAAAAAGGTATAACATTCTGACAACTGAGTGATAGGTATTATAGGTACCTATGTACCTACCTTATCCTGAGGTTTGAGATTTGACTTTGAAATAGGTTTTGTAAGAAAACATAAGAGCCTTAAAGTTTTCTTTCTAATTACGTTTATATAATACTGCCATATAGATTGACAGCGGTTTTAATCTAGAATTAGTTTCCGTTAAACTTCTAAGAGGAGCACTTAAGCTGTTTAGTTAAGTTCGAAGAAAAAAAAAACTTTTTAATGAGAATCTCGCTTTATAATGGCATTATAAACAACTCATAAAATGTACAGTGATGATTCGTTAACCGAACTTTTTATGGATACTTACATACTCATACGCTTTGTCGGAGTTAAAATTTCATTGACAAAATTGTATAAACAATAATTTAATATTCTTTTTATTAATGTTTAATTTTTTGGAAATTGATTAAAACATATTTGGTAGTAAATCAAGGAAATATTTGCGGAAAATATTCTGTGTGAAATTTTGCTTATATTTTAGGCCTGTTTTATTGAGCTGATTAATGTGAACATTAATAAATGTATTCAAATGTGAAATTTTCATATCATGCAAATATTATACTAACAACAACAAGGTTAAAGCTCATTTACTCTTTAGTAACCATAAGCCATATAGGCTTATAAAATGTGGAAAACTGAGGAATTGGCTCAATAACTAGTTCAATAAAACACGCCTATTACCTAGAGTTTCTTTGTTAAACTAATAAAATTTACTGTTTGACAAATTTTAATCCAAATTGTTTCCTTTGTAGGAGTTAAAGTTAAACTTAAAATATGTTAATAAAAAATATGGATCTACGCTCTTCATTGACTCACTGACTGACTCTGGAACGATGTGCTGCTGTAAGAAAATGTTTGTTATTGAAAAAGCTAAATTCCATATAAATTAATAAATTTTCAATGATAATTCCCAGTTAATCAGATGAATGTCGGATGAGGATGAATTTTACACCATCAGAAATGGGATACAAAAAAAGTTATCCATGTTTTTTCGGATTTTTCGGTTTTAGGGGTATATTTATTAATTTTTATAATAAAAAAAAAATCTTGTTTTTTATGAAGTTGAGGTAGACATTGTTATTTAAGGAGTTGATGAAGATAATGATTACTGATATTGATTCACTTTAAGTTTTGATAACGACAGTATTAAGAAGTAAACGTCTATCAGCTCATAACGCAACCACGCATGCATTGAGTAAAATTAGGAACTTCCACCCAAAAAGGAATAAATTAATCAAGATCATAAAAATTTATTGCTTGCTTCATTGTTACAATATCTCCTACGAGTAGATAAGTTCACTTTGAGTACTTCATTAAGCTCATTTTCAAAAGATATGATTACCTTAAAAATATTCTAATGGTCACATATTCAATACTTATGTATGTATTCAAATAAAAATAAAATATTGGACTACGTTATAACTTCCTCAAATCAATTAGTATGTAATAAAGGGAGTCGGAGAAGTTTATATTGGCAACACTGTTTTCTATGACAGCCGATTTGACAGTTCTCGATTGTTTTGTGGTAAGTTTGGTTTAGAAATTCTTTATAAATACATGCACACCGGTGGATCAACGTTTGCAACGTTCAATTACAGAAATTCGCATAAAGTATTTCATTTGAAAATATTGTTTAGTAATGCAGCACCATTTATGGCTAAACGGGTTTGTATTGTAAATTTCACACATTTTTAAAGACCAACAAAAACTATACGAAAAGTGATGAAACTTAAACCCTTCTAACATCAATGCGTGATTGATATGAAATTTCAAAGCAATTTTATAAAAAAAAAAAAATGAAACTTGTATAAAAACGAGCAATGAAATATTTTTCAAAACAGCTTCATTAACATTTCTTATATTTTAATGAAAGCCTTTATGGAGCAGCACCCACTAAAATGTTATTTTATTAATTTGACCATTTCTTACCTATTGATTCAAAATAAAAAAAAAAAACCTTTTGAAAGGCGTTTTCTATTGAACAAAATTATTAATAAATATGCCTGTGAGAGGAAAAACAAATCCTAAAAGTGTAAATCTCAGAAAAAGATGTATCAGGAATTGCATAAGTTTTACTCATTAGGAAAGAGTTACATAAACATAAAATATTTCTGATGTTAAAAATCATTTCAAGGGATGGTTTAAAATAATTTTCAATCGAATTAAATTAAAGTAATAATAATGAAAAAGAAACACATTTTTATCTCTCTCTTATTTCTAAAAAAAAAAAAAAATTAAATAACCTCATTTAATAATCCTACAAAATTACAAATTCCTAAAATTGCAAATTCCCATAAAACATAATATTTATTATATAATTAAAATACTCTTTCAAAATAAAATAACAATTAAAAAAACACTCTAAAAAAAATGGCTTCGGGGAGTGGGAACATTAAAAAGGATTAAAATCAAATAAAATTGAAAAGAAACACAAATAATAATAAAACGGTGAAAGAGCATATCATTAAAAATAATGACACAATGAAACAATGACACCAAATTTATAAATAATGAAACAATTCTAACTTATAGAGGATTAATGATTTGCTTACGATTTTGGTTATGACATGATGGGCCTGGAACTATAAAAACGGTTTCGTAATCCCGATAATATTCGGAGTCATTCCTGGGAATGATTTTTATTTTTTTTTTGTTTGTTTTAATGTTAATGTTAATTTTAATGATTAAATAAAACAAAAACAAATGGCAAAATGAAAATAATAACAAAAAAGAATAATTAACAATTTTATGTAATTGTTTTCTTTGCAGCATTAAAATATTTAGATATTTTGTTTTTTTTTGTTTATATCTATTTAAAAAAAATCAATAATAATTTTACTTACTTTTTTAAAGGCACTTGACCACTGGAATTACAGCCCGTACGATTGGCGGCAATGTTACGGGCATCAGTAATCCTGCAAGCTACCATGTTGAACTCTGTAATCGAATTATTTCTAAAATTAATTTGGTTATAGCATTGGCCATCCTTCAAATATATATATTTTGTTAAATTGTTGCTGCTATGATAAATAGAACACCAAACAATTATACTCCACCACCATTATACATTCACTATATATATATGTATATAAATTTATATTTATATATTTTCTACAATTAAATATATTATTTGAACAGATTTTAATTTATTTTGTATTTAAGTTTTACCTTAATTTAGATTACATTTTACGTAATATTTACATTTAGACGGTTATACGATATACAAACGAGGGGATGCATTTTTTTTGTATTTGTATGTATATAACCTATTATTATTTACCAACACCACCGCAATAAAAAATAATCATCACCAGCAATTAGTATACTTTTACTATAAATAGCATTTGAAAAGCTTATACGTAATATACTTATTATCATTACTCAATGTTAGCATTTAAATGTCTAATTTATTTAAATTTTCAACTATCTCTAAGTAAACACACATTTTTTGAATTATTTTTTTAATTTAATCATTCTCACTATGTATAATAATAATAGATTTATTTGTTTAATTTAATTTAACTATATTTTTTTTTTATTACTTTTTATATAGCATATCATGGAGGGGAGCACACACAAAAATATATATATTAGGACACGGCTCTGGTTGAAAGTTATGGAAATTTGATGGTCCGGGATGCTGATGATACCTTCCTTGAAAGTTAAAGTAGAACTTTCGAGGTTGGTTTTGCCGGGTGAACGTTTAATTTTAATTTTAGTTTTTTTTTTCAAGTTTCAATTTGTATAAAAATCAATGAAGTGTGTATGTGTGTGCGTGTGAATGTTTATATTTTTATGTAAACTAATTCGAAAGGATTTCAATATTGATTGAATATACAAATAAATATAGAAAAAAAAAATGATGAAATGAAAATTTATTTGTGCAATTTTTTTTTTGCGGGAAAGTAGATGAGACAACTTTGGTCTAACTACCGACCTTACATTTTTTGTTTGTAGTGCTATGGCTTGAAATCAAGGTTATAACTTAGGTTTGGTTTAAATTCATATAAAAATGGTGAAGGACAAACATTTTTATGATCAAATTTTATAGATGCTTATTATAAGATATTTAATTCGATGCAGCCATGGCGAATGAAAAAATCAATTGAGTTCTTATGTATTAAGTGGCATGGTTTATGGAAGCAATTTTTGATATGAATTAAAAAAATTAAATTATTGAAAAAAATAAGTTTTATTTCATTTTAAGCATGTTTTTGCAATTTATTTAAGGTTTTAACTTTTTTTTTTGATTATTTTAATAGGGATGTAGAAATTTATGCGTACCTATATACTATAGGTTAGGTACCGAGTCGAATTGAGAAAGTGTATTAGCCAGAGTTTTGAAATAAAGTCCAATCCAATAGAGCAAAAATAAATGCGATATAGATTCTAAATGTATTACATTTACGAAAATATAATAAAACCTAGCATACAGTTTCTATCATGCGAATAATAAAATGCTATATCTATGCGAGAATTCTTGTATGCCAAATTTATTGCGGTGAACGCAATTATTTCTTTTCCAATATTTTGGTAATAGCTGCAACAAAAATGAACTTTTGTCCCTCAATTGAACCAAACTACAGAATTTTTCGTAAATTTAGGCCTAAATTCGAATCTGTTCTCAGAATTGTTCTATTAAGCCCAGGTTTCGACATATTGCCATTACAATTTTTTTAGGTTATGTAACTAAATACAGGATATTTTTGTTTTCAACAAAATTTGTATAGATTACTGAAAATACTACTCTTCTTCTTCAAGAATTTAGTTTAAATATGTCTCCGAAAAGTTTGGTAGGAGGCAATCAGAACAAGATTGATTCTTGTACAATACACCAGAACACATCCTCCTGAGATAATTGTGGTTTAGGCTGGAGGCCCTAAATATAACTGTAATAGGTATGATACTACTGATCACACCACTTAAACAGATTCCTACATACTAGCATACCCAGACGGTTACAACAATATCGGAAGATACTCGTACAAACCTTTATCTCGGACAAACGGGTGACATCAAAATTGGGATTGTACATCTATTGAAGAAGAGAAAGTAGAAGGTGTTTTTGCAACTACAAGAAGAGAAACGAATGGGATGTAGATTTTGCTTAGCCCAAGACGTAAGTATGCAAAGCCTTCAGCACACAAACCTACTGCACAGCACAGCTTGTCAAAATTGAAAGTGTCAGGAATTAAAAATAGCTGCTCGTAAAAATGGTTGTTCGAGTACACCCAAAAATCACTGCATTGTTAGAATAATAACAATAAAATATTGATATTTGACGAGTGTTTGAAAGGGTACTGGATCCCCCATTTTCTTTGTTTTTCACAAAAGTGCAGAACTGAACAAAAATTAAAACGCTTATGATGTTATAAGATACTGTTTACTAAACCCATTCGATGGTATCCTGCATGTTCTCCTAATTCTTCGAAGGTCATGCATACTGTTTCATCTTATCTTGAAAACTGTCTTAACTTTATTTATACTTTGTATTAAATTAATCCATAAAGTTAAGACAAAAGTATAAATGCAATTTGGAGTTATGATTGAAAGTTTAATCAAAATGAAACAATAGTGACTCCAAAACAAATTTAGATAAATTTGCTTAACGCCATTAAATTGCACATCACTATGTCATTCACTTGTGATGACAGTAGTTGAAGAGACGTCTTTGAAATTCCATTATTGAAATTGTAGTTCATCAATTGAATTAGAGAAAATTGAACGTACATACTTTTATACAATACTGCTTAAATTAAGCACGGAAATTACTATGAAATTTTCAAACAAAATCAGGACTCCAAAATTTGGATCTATGTAATTTCTTGTTTTGTTGTAAATTCATATAGAGAGTAATAAATAATAAATGCAAAATTAGGACCCCAATTTTTCAGACGTATAGTGAAGAGACTTATTGATGGGGACAAGGGAGACTTAAGACTGTTTGTTTTGTTAATGATGAATATTTTAAATGATGATAATGGATTTAGAAATCGTGGTGAATTTGAGAACTTTTCTTTCTTAGACCACGTGCATACTGAATTTAAAAATTTTAATTAAATTTTATCAGAGTTTAACTTCATTTCGTTTAAGATCTCGAAAGTTGAACTCTTTAAATATTTTCGAAATCTATAAAATAATTTTTATGAAATTTGTGTAAAAGAAACTAATTATAAAAATTTATAAAAATATGTATCTTAGCTATTTTTCTTTTATGTATTAATGTGGAATTCAAAAATTGACACTTTATTTTTTTTTTAAATTTTTCAAATAAATTATATTCGTTTATTTATTTATTTATTTATCATTAAAATAAAAACTTTTCTGTTATTAGTTAAATTGAAAAGAAGAAGTATTATTTTGTTATAATAAACTTATTGGCATTAATTAAACATCATTAACCGGATGAAATTTGATGTCGGGAACTCATTGAAAAAAAAAATACGATCAACTATTATAAAACTTAAAATAGGTATAAAAGCTAATTAAGGACATTTATATATTTAAATTTATATACATACATATGTGCACATTTATCTACAACAATAAACTCAACTAAACACTCATGCAACACAAAAGCCATTATTTATAAACAACATTGTGTGTACAAATCAAGATCTCCTTGAAAGTGTTGTCTTGTTAGTAGGTTGATATTAAAAATTTGATCATAAAAATGTTTTTTCTTAAAGTAAAAAAAAAACTGTTAACCGTTAAGTCAAAGGGATAGCTATTTGTTTTTTTGTATATAAATAATTGAGATTAAACATTTGATTTGATTTTTTTTTTTTGTATAAAATCTTAAGAAAACAACTTAGGAAAAGTTGAAAACTAAGACTGATCTGAAGGTTATCTTTTCTTTTTTTTTGTTAATAAAAAAAATATGTTTACTGTTGAATTTTTATTTACTCCATGCTTAGGATTAAGTTTAAAATTTTAAATAAAGGCAATTTGAGTGTTAAGATCAAAATCAGATCAGTTGAATTGAGGATTAACTAAACTTACCCAATTAACACCCACCTTCACGAATAAACAAAAAAAATGTACATTTAATTTAATTTAAATTTAAATCGAGAAATATATAAACGTTTGCCAAAAAATATTACGATGATTTTTTTTTGTTTTAATTTTTTATTTGTTATTATTATATATGTTGCGTAACATTATTGTCGTTTCGGGGTAGATATTTTACCAATTTTGTGCGTGAATTGTTTACAAAAAACGTCTGCCCATTTTCAAAAAAAAAAAATGATTTTAATAAGGAAAAGCATCTCTTATTTAATAATTTGATTTAAATTGTTATTACTCGAGGATCTTAGCTCTGGGCAGTTAGAACGATGGAACTAAGACCAATATAAAATTTTGTACAATTTTTCAATTTTATTCAAATCCTTTTTTAAATTTTCTACCAAAAAAGAAACATAAAATTAAGAGAAAAATAAAAACTGAACTAATGATCAAAAAATATATTTAAAATTTATTATGTTTTGTAAATTTCATGCAATAAATATAATTTGATTGTTTTTTGTGAATTTAACACACACATGTCGAGTTTGAAGTTTAATTTATTTGAAGACTTACAATGCAAATCTTGAAAAATCAATTTTAATTAATTTTTTTTTCCTCAAATGACTTTAACTTAGTTTATGTTGGTAAATTCGTAAGATAAAAATGTTAGAATATTTTTGAGCTAATTCTCAGGACGGTAATATTGGTTAACAGTTTAAAACAGGCTTAGAACTTTTTTATGTTTCTGTATGTTTGCTGATGACCTCAACTAAAAAAAAAAAAAAAATATTATTTAGAAACTATCCAAAACGCCACAAAATGATCATAAAATGGTCACAAAGGTCAACTTGTTTTATTAATTGGTCAACGATAGAAGTTTTTGAATCAATTATACCTACACACATATTGTGAAATTTAACAATTGATACAAACAAATTTTATGTCCGACCAATTACTAAAACTATTTAACTTTTTATGAGCGTTGTTTGGCTCTGGGATTTTTGAAACTGATAGGTGGGATTTTCAAAAAAGAAGTATGTACATATATGTATTATCTAAAGGGTAAGTAAATGGTCACATAAAAGGCCAATAAATTTCATTAATTATTCAGTAATTGATTTTTTTTACGAATTTTCGAGCTTTTTGAAGATCATACAGTTTTCAAGCGCTTTGATCACTTGTGGGATATTCAAAAAAAAAAATATACCAAAAAAATATCAGAAAATGGTTTTGAATATCAGTCGCTTTTATAGTTTTTTTAAATAAATGTTTCAAGTTTTACTGGTCAGTATATATTTAGAACCCCATTTGTGGGATATTCAAAAAAGAAGTTTGCCATTTGATAAGACACTAAATCTTCTTAAAAGTGATATTTATTTATTGGTATACCACATAGTTTTTTTTATGGATTTAACATTTTTTTCAAGGTTGAGATGTTAGAAACTCATTTGTGGGATTTTCAAAAAAAAAAAAAAAAAAAAAATTATATCATCTGAAAGGCCAACAAATGATTATTAGATAAGTAGATGTTTTAGTCTTTTTAATTTTTTTTTCTTTTAAGACACTAATAGAGAATTTTAGCACGTTTGTGGGATTTTCAAAAAAAGAAATATTACCGACTACTATAGTAGTCAGTTAATAGAAACTTTTAATTATTTTTCGATGAATTTCTTTTCAATACCATTATTTTTGGATTACTATCACCTTATTTTTGAAGTTTAAATAAGTCATGCTAAGCATTTGCAAAGTCATACAAAATGGTCTTCAAAAGTCAACAAGTTTTAGTAATTGATTCAGTACAATTTTTGTATGAGTTTTAAAAAATTTTTTTTTTCAAGATCTCTAATAACTTGAAAAAATAAATTGAAAATTTATTTAAAGCCATATTAAACGCCAACTCTGGAACTTCTCCAAAACTACTACTAATACACTTTTTATTTTTTATAGCCTATTTATTTTAAAACTAATACTTCTTTATAAATCCTCTGGCTGATATTTGTGATAGAAAGCTCATAAACAGTCGTTTCCTCATTGATCAATTTTATTTCAGTTAAAAGGACTTCAGATAAATAAAGTACTTAGTTCGTAAATCAGAATTGCATTTTAGTGTTAACCGGGTAAAATCAATCAAGACAATCAAGGTCAAATAACCACTGTCTACATGATTTCGAAAAATGGTAGATATAGCATTTTTTTTTTCAATTTAAATTAAATTCGATGTTATTTTCGATTGCAACCATATCGACAATCTGATGTGCACAGATTTTTCAATCAGCCGCATATGGGATATTTAATTAACAAAGGATTGAATTAAAAAAAAAAATAAAAAAAAAAAAACGTAACACGGGTTAAGGTAGGCCCAGTGTTAATCAATTGTAAAACATTAATCGCCTTTTTGTTTGTGTCAACCCAAAAGGAATGACATTTATACAGAAACATACATATATGAAAACATATGGAAAAGACAATCAACAAAAAAAAGAAAAAAAAAAAAAACAGATTACAAAAACTGTATATCAAGGATTCGTACCTTCATTGTGACATACAAAAATCAATATTAAAAAAAAAACAACATACATACAGACGAATAAATGGATAATTGAAAATTTGGTATGCTGATTGTTTCGACCGATTAAAAATCAATTTTAATAGCATGACAACAATGCTTATAAAATTGTTATATATAAAATTTAATACAGAGTCATAAGTTCATGAAGGACTTTCGAATTAATTGAAATTAACATCTGTAAATGAGCCAAAAACGAAGAAACAAATGAAACATGTAACCAACCATAATTGAAAGACACAGAAGTACTTTTTAATAATTTTATAATATTTAAATAAGTTAATAAGTAAGATATTTCTTCTTTTCTCTTGAGTACAAGTTTTTGATTATTAATTCCTTTCAGGGTTTCCGCCAACTTGATTTAAGCAACTTGTTTTCGATTTCTTTCTGAATGGTGAAAGGTGGAGATACATTTTTATTTTGTAGGTCTTCGATAGACCTTCTTAATATATGAATCTCAAAGATTTAATTAAAATTAGGTATTAAAAAAAAGGGAAATTTGTATTCACCACGTACCGTTGCGAAGAAAATCTATACAAAAGTATTTTTAGAAATCAGCTTATAAATTTTTAGTGAGTGCAGATTTTCAATAGACAATCAAAGTCTTAATAATAAATATTTCCTATACCTACAATTTTCTGTAGACTACGAACGGCATGAGAGGCACTTAATCATTACCAAAGATATTTTTTGAGAATTTGTCACTTTAAAGTATAAAAACATAAATCGTCAGTAAAATTGTCAGTACAGAGCATATGGGAGATCCTTTTTCAAAACGGTACCTACGCCATCTATGCCTCACTGTAAGAACGTGAAATATAAATATTCTAGAATTTATCGGTAAAACTTATCAAATTTTATCATCACCAACCTTTTGTTTATCTTCAATTACTTTTATACTACGATATTTTCACCAAAGCGAAATCTCAAATTTTAAATGGTTCCAGTCCAAATCTTTACATTCCCCCATACACATTTTGATATTTATGTATAAATTAATAAATTTAAAAAATTTCAATAAAATTTTGTTATCCAGCAAACTTTTCATTGTGAATAGACCCATTTTAAAATTTCACCATGTATGGTGAAGTACTTTTTCAATACAAATCTTTCATTCCAACACCAAGCAGGTAAAAAGAGAGAGTATGTGACTTTTTATTTGACATTTGAATTTAATGAAATGGAAACAAAACACATGGCGTGGTAAAGTGATGAATCATAAAAACAACAATAACAGGTTTTTATTTGTATATGGACATTTTAATTTTTTTGTGATGTGAACACGAATTTGAAATCTTTAAGTTTTCAGTTGCAATCTCAAATTCCGCTTTGGTGGATTATTATTTATATTTTAAGTCAAAAGATAAAAATGTGGTGATTAGTGCTATATAGTGCTGGCCAGTTTAAATTATTTTTAGCACTACTTTTTGTTTGATTTTCCAAAAATTGCATTGCCATTTCAAATATTTAAAAAAACACATTTTCTGTCATCACCAGTCATTGTGGCATTTCTTAAATGTATTTGTTTTTTTTCTTCTTCCAATAAGCGTGTGCTTACACAATAATTATTGCTTTGAAGTCTGTGAATTGTATTCAGTTTTTTCAACAAAAAAAAAATTATTAAAGCAAAGCAAACACCCATTATTTAAATATCTACATCAAGCACACCAAAAATATTTTACACAAAAAAAAAAAAAAAAACATAAAAACGCAATTAAAAATATTAAAAAAGCTTATAAGCATTTCAATTATGAATCCATTAAACACAAAAGGCGTCAGTCTCGAATTAAAGTTGTTTTATGTAGCTTTTATAATACAAAGCTAAATAAACCTTAATAATTTCCCTTAGTTAGTTTTGTGTTTGAAAATGTTTTATAATAATATTTAATAATAATTAAATCTCTCCAAGCCAATATTATTTTTTTTTTCAAATAGGTACAGCTAATATAATTAGTTAAACTACTAATTTTTAGAAAAAATATTTCAAATTTTCTTATATAATTTTTAATTTTTTTTTGGATTCGCAACAGCATCCCAGATAATAAGCCATCAAATTTATTATTTTTTTTTTACTTTGTTAGGCTAGTATAACAGTTTTACCTTTTTCCTGTTTTCGTCGTTTACGTTTATTGCAAATTTTTACGGCACAAACCGATAAAATGATCGCAACAATAAAAAACAGGATCCCCCCAACGACACCGGCTGTAATTGCTTTATGTTTGACACGAGCCGGTACAGGGAATTTAACTTCATCGCTGGATTCGTAACTTTTTTCAGAATTTGCTAGAACACGAAAATAATATGTACGACCGCCAACTAAATTCTTAACTAAGTATTGTGTTTCTTCGGGCCTTATTTGGCCACGATTAAGCGTCTTCCATTGGGCATCGGTACGATACTTAATTGTGTAGAATTTTACGATATGGGCACGTTCTAGTGGTGATTGCCATGATATTAAAAAGCCATTTGATACTTCTGTAACGGTTAAGTTGCGTGGTTGACCTGGTTTTGGACCTTTGAACAAAAAAAAAAGAAAGAAGAAATTAATACTTTTTTATAAGAAAGAAAAAAATGAAAAATATAAATGATGATTTTTGATGGTCTTCAGTTTTTTATTTAAAAAATCATGCATGTATAAGATAAATAAAAAAACGATGATAATATATGAAAGTGATGATAATGGATGAAACAATGTATAGGTAGGTACGTATGTATGCAGTGTTTATTCTAAAATTAAAGTATATAATTATTCAAAACATGCAATAAACACTTTAAAAAGATATTTGACATGCATCGATTATATTGAGAAAAAACAGCATTGCCGGAAAATGTGCATACATATATAGAAAAAAATTATTAAAATCCGTTATATTCTAAATTAATTATGCATTTACATATATGAACAGCCTACAATCTACAACCGATTATGGCCTAAACGAACTTATGACTCGAATGCAACGTAAATACCTTCAATCCCAACATAAGTAAACCTGCTTTAAAACAAGCTATCCTTAACTCATCCTTCTTTTAGTCCTTTCCACCTATTCAAACTCTCCCACTTCGAACATCTCTACCTTTATTTTTTTAAGTATAAATTTAAGAAAATTATGTTTAGTTTTAAGTCCATCTTGTATTAAGCTTATAATAAAAACAAAAATTAATTTTCTTTACTTATAAAAAGCTATCTATACTTTTTCGACAACAAAATTTTTAAGAAATTTATTTATAAGCTCTCAGGGATTACAAGAGCAAGCCTTGTAATCCCTTGTAAATTTATTTTATATTTCTTCTAAGGAAAATTTTATAATTGAATCTAAAACGTAATTTTTTCAACCCACTACCACGCCCATTTTTACATATAAAAATGAAATATTTTGTTCTGTGCTATTGTTATTGGAAACTGCTGTAACATAATTAATGTTCTCCTCTCATCGTCACGTGCGTCGTTTGTTCTTTTTTCTACCAAGCATATTTTTTTTCTCCTAATTGTGTTTATTTTTTCAGAATGGTTACCATTTTTAACTTCATTTCATAAAATTTACTAAAAATAAAAATAACCTATATCTCCTGCAAAAAAAAAATAAAATATTTTAATCATTTCATTCATTATTATACCCTTGATGTGACATAATCTCCTTCTGGGCAAATAAAATCAAAACTGTTAAAAAACCTCTTAACAGCTGTTATTGAATTATTAATTCATAAAATCAACAAAAAAAAATATCTACCATCGAAAAAAAAACATCGACAAGTCTTAAAAGTAACCTTTTTTTATGATTAATTATTTCGCAAAAAATAAGAATTTTCGCAAACATTCAGGGTATGGTTAAAAAAAAAAAACAGTTTAATAAAATCACATCCTAATGGTAGGTAGGTATAGGGATAATGAAACAAAACAAAATAATTACCTTTAAAAAAAAAAAACGATCGAACAAAAAAAACGATTTCCAAAGCTAAAACCTTTAGTTCATGCGATGATAATTTAATAAGCGGCACAGCAAAAATTTTCATAATTGCTTAATTAAACTTTTCTCATAAATAACTGCCTTTTTTTTTTTATTATTATTATAATAATTATTATTATTTTGCGCTGAATTTTTATAGAGAGTGCAGAACTGGTATACAATGTGTAAATAGGTAGGTAGGTAGGTGGGTAGGTTCGTGTATATAAAGGCCAAATATAGACCCACCCCTTAGTTAACTGGGATAGCGGTGAAAAAAAAAGAAAACAAAAATTAACAAACTTTTTTCCCTAATTTCACCAATATTTTATCCCTTTGTTTTCCCACAGCACAATCCATCTAAAACTTTCTTGCTTTTTTTTTTTGGGCATTAAGAAATACAAAGAGAACAAAAAAAAAATATGAAATTATAAAAAATAAAAAAAATGGATCATAATAGCAAGTGGTGCTTATCTACCCTAAGCATTCCATAATTAAATTTCATATTTTATTTTGTTCGCTATACACCTACATACATATTTTCCTGAGTTTTCCCTCAAACAAAAATATGCATATATAGGTAAGCGAATCAAGACTAAAATAACGCTTTTTTTCCTCTCTAACAGTACCATACACCTTAACTAAACTTAACTCTACTCACTCAATCATAAATTAAATATACTCAAGAACTACAAAAGAAAAAAAAAAAATAACATGCAAATGGCTCAACAGGATTCGTGTTAAAATATAATTATACCCACTAAACAGAACATTAAATAAAAAAAAAAAAAAACGCGTAATAATAAATCTAAATTTACTACTCAGGTCACAAATAACAACAACTACCACCACTCGTTCAACCTTACCCTCATCGTAACGTAGGTATAAACAACTTTTACATTCTGTCTTACAAGTGCTTTCATTCTTCCAGAACAACTCATAAAATGTGAAAAGGGAAAATGTTAAAAAAAATAAAAAATAACAAAACAAAAGAAGATATGGCATTCATCTTCGAAACGCGAACTTTAATTTTTGAATTTGAATCAAGAAGGATACGTACATACTCAACAGAACAGAGAAACAGAGACAAGGAAGGGACGATACAAAAAAAGGATTTATTTTCCTTTAATTTAACTCGAGTTGGGTGTTTTTTTTTTCCCTTTCTTCTTCTTTTGCTTCTTTGATCTGTATTTATGTGTGTGTGTGTTCTTATATGCAAATCCTTTTTCTGCCAAAAAGGCCACTATAACACTTGTCATTTCATCCACTTCAACTTGCTTATGTTGTTGCTGTCGTTTTATTATTGTGTGTTCGTGTGTGTGTGTATTTGTTTGGTATGAAATGAAAATAAATCTTTTTTTTTTTTTTTATTTGTTATTCTTAGCAGAGAGAGAGTGTTTTTGGTTAAATTGCCTTGTCTTATCCCTGTCTGTTTGTGTCTCTTGATGTTTTGTATTTTTTTTTTTTGTTTCTTCTTGCTTTTTGTTAATATTTAATTTTTTCCTTTCTCATTTTCAGGACTCATTTTATGTTTTGTGTCTAAACAGAAATTAAAATGGATTTTTACAATAAATAACGTTTCTTAAACCCTTATCCCAAGTGTTCTTATTATTTTGTTGTTGTTTTTTTTTGTTTCGTTTATACAAACGTCTGTTTGTGTGTGTCATCATGTCAGTCTTTAAATAAAGTTACGAGACATTTACCCCAAAAGGATTTAATTGAGCGTGTATTCAATGAAAACAGAAAAAAAAAATTGTCTTAATATGAGGCTAAGGATTCAACCAAATTCTACATAAATAAAAATTGAAACTAATTAACTTAAAATGTCAAACAATACAAAAAAAAAAATCATCTACTGAAAATACCACCCAACAAAGACTAACAAAAAATAATCTAACTCTTGTGCATGATGAATGTATGTGTGTGTAAATTTGTTGTGTTGTATTATACCTCTTAGTTTAAGTTTTGGAGGATTATAAATTATAGAGCCATTGGAGTCTGTTCGAAAGTGCATTTCATAGAAATCTAATATTTGGTCTGCAATAGTAATTATTAAAAAAAAATATAAATAAATAAATAATAATATGGTATTAAATTTAAAAAAAAAAACAAAAACAAAAGCCTTAAAAATAAGAAATGAAAAAAAAAATACATAAAAAGTTTATCCCTTCTCTTCTATCAGGATAAAATAAAACAACGTTGCGTGATATTAAAATATTACGTATACGCCACAGTGTGTTCAAATTCTTTGTTGGAATTTAATTGGTAACCTTGGCATACTATTCATTCAATGTTTTTTTTTCAGTATTATTATTTTTACTTTAACTTTGTTGTTAAGGTTCATATTTTTTCTACCTTCATATACTGACAATATGGTTTGTATAATGTACATACATATAGTTGGAAAAACTATATTTATTCCTTGTATGTTGGTATACATTTTCCTTGAAAGCTCATTTGCATAGATAGTTTATATATAGAAGTTTAGGTATTTTGTTTTCGCTGCTGCTGCTGCAACTTACAGTTATTGTTCGATTGAAAGGTTTCTATATATATAAGTATGCAATATGAGTGACTGTTGTTGCGTGATATTTGAAGGATATTGACTTGAAATTATAAATAAACATTGACTGACATATATGGGTTACTATATATTTAATGTGAAGTTTATATGGCAATAAAAATGAAAGCTTTCATTATTTTTTTATAAAAATGTAGTAGAGAGATTATTATTATTTAAGTTTGCGGAGGGATTTGAATAAAACTGTTCGTAAGGTATATTTAAAAGGACTAGACCTACAAGGCTATTGTTGGATTATTATTAATAGCAGTTATTATAGGGTGGTTCATTAAGTTGAGTGAATTAAAAAAAGAAAAAAAAAAGAATTAAAATATACATATACAATAAATAGTACAGAAATCGATAAATATGCTTTTTTTTAAATAAAATTTAAAAAATGAAACAAGCGGTTATCTTTTTTTTTTGTTTTAGAATAGCGTCATTCGACGCAAACTGTGTTTAGTTTATCACAACTGGAATGGTAAGCATTAACTCATCATGGACTTTAAATGGTCATTATGCCACGTCATAGTGATGTATATTAAAAAAAATTATATTACAGTAACAAATATAATTCCTTACAGAATGATAAATTTGATTTCGAATTTAGGAACCAAAGAAAAATTAAGATTAAAGAGTCTTAAAGGTTTAAGGAGTTAGATTAAGTTCCTCAGGTTACAAAGGCAAATCACAGGGAAAATTCGTAAAGAGTTTAAACGAGCTATAGAAAAAGACCTAAAACGGCCAATTTAAACGAATAGAATTTTAACGTGGTCAAAGATTTAAGCAAGAAAATACTAAAATGTTTCAAAAATAGTAAACATTTTGGGTTTTTATTTAAAAAAAAATATACAAAATTCTATGTCGTCTTTAGTTCTCTGACAATCATTTTGGCAGTTTACATGAACTTACTATATACAAGACTAAATTTTTGCATCACAAAATATGAACCTGATAGAGAAGAAGGTCTTGTGTTGTAACGGGTCATTCATTTTTCGTTTTCGAAAGTAAAGCTAAATAAAACACACACAGCGATACATTTTTGATGAAAATTTGATTTCATTATAAAGTTTGGACTTTGTTATTAAGTGTGAAAAAAATATTATTCAAATGGCCGCCTCGGGAAGATTTGCATACGATTCTTTCGAGGTGATTTTTAACCACTTTTTTGCACATTTCGGGCGGTATCTTGGTCATAACTTGAGTAATGTTGGTTTTTAATGCTTCGAGACTTCGGGGATTATTTCTTTTGCGTAGCCTCACAGAAAAAAATCTAACGGTGTCAAATCGCATGACCTTGGTGGCCAATTGACGTCGCCAAAATGCGACCAGAAAACTTCTCACGCAATTAAACTATAATTGGTCGTGTTGTGTGGCTTATTGCCCCGTCTTGTTGGAACCACATATCGTCCAAGTCATGATCTTCAATAGTCGGCCAAAAAAAAATCGTTCAATTGCTGCGAACGCCGGTAAATCGATAAATTCGGATCATCAGCAACACTTTTACTTGCAGCAGCAATATTTTCGACTAAGCGTGCATTATGATGATGCACAGGCCAATTTTACAGATTGCTTGCGTAGTCGGTCGATTATTATGACCATAATCATCGCATAATGCGTGAAAAGTGACAGGTGTCAAATGCCAGCGCTTCCAACTTGAAACCACGAAATGAATGACGCTTTATTTTTTGCATTTCTCTTTTTCTGATCCATATGGATCAATTCTGATAGTAAAAAATAGAAAAAGTTAAAAAATGGTTGAACGTTGCTCAGATTACTCGAAAATTTGTTTTTCTCTTGATATTATTTATGGTCCTAGTGAGTTCAAGGGTTTACGCAGAATTTTTATCAGGGAAAGGGGAGAGCAATCACACATTTAAATTTATTTTTCAATTAAATTCAAAAGGATTTTTACTTAAAATGAAAATTTCCAAATTTGTTAGATATTACTAAAAGTTAGAGGTTTTATTTTGAGAAGCCCTTTAAAGCAAAAAAATAGTTATTCTTTAATATTAAAAAAAAAATAAATAAATATTAAAACACTTTCATTCTTATGTTTTTTTTTTTTTGGTTTTTAAAATTAGAATTGTTTTAATAATCAACAAAAAATATAGGACATTAATTTTTACTAGGGGTACCCTTATTCCACTTGCGTACACTTTTAGGTGACTGAACTAAAAAATATACTAGAGTTCATCAATTTTTTTAAAATAACCAGGTGCAATACATTGTTCATGGGTATCTGATGGTTCTCTGAATTCACATCATCATATAATTTGAATTGTTCTTGGAAAAAAAAAGAAAGATTGTTTTTCCCAAAAGTTGATATATTTTTAATTCTGGACATGAGAATATTCTGGGAACTGTAATAAATCCATTTTGATTCGATTGAGATGGCGAGAATTACTGTCAGCCCTCCTTATCTAAATTAACCTTATATTCTTATATTTTGAATGTATAAAGTTATTTTCAATTAAATAATTATATTTAATTTTACTTTAAGGCTTAAATGAGAAAAAATTATTTCACTTTTTGGCTCAAGTGATGTTTGAATTTGCAGTAGCACACCCAAATTTAAGGTAAATATGTTTTAATTGGAAGACCAAAAATATGCAAATTATTTGGGATCCTTGCATGACTGGACTAAATACAAGTTAATTAATGTTGGTACGCCTTATAATTATTTCTGGCATTAAAAGTAGCTTAGTCTTTTTTTTTTTGTATTTAAACCTCAAATGTTTGATATAGTTGATAATGATATGTTGATATATATGTACCATCCAAGGGCAGAATAGATAAGGTCACAATTAATAGGTATCCCAAAATATTCATTCATTTACCATCCATTTAGTTTCTTTTTGAATTGTTAACGACATTGTATTAAAGGTGCAATTTAACAAATTATTATTGTGTCTCAATTAAATAGTCGATATGTTATTATTTGGTCAATATCTCGAAATTGTCCTTTAAAACTTAAAAACTGCGTCTTTCAATTTTCAATATAATAAATAAATATAAATAAAATCCACGATTGGATCACACAAACTTGCTCTTATGTGCGATCACACTGTGGTTTCAAAAACTATTCATTTAATTAAATAAATAAATGAGTTACGAGAGCCTGCCAAAAACGTAGTTTAGTTTAAGATTTTATTATTAACGTTATTTTTGGCCTTAAAAAAAATATGAAAAAAAAAATGTGTCGGAGGATTGCCTGAAAACCGGTAGGTACCAAATTTAAATAAAATCGCCCCACCTATTGATGCTGTAGTGGAAATGTCAGACATAAAGACGGACAGAATTTCGAGATCCAATTTTTCGACTTC
This sequence comes from Epistrophe eligans, assembly GCA_951394125.1. Lineage (NCBI taxonomy): Eukaryota > Metazoa > Arthropoda > Insecta > Diptera > Syrphidae > Epistrophe > Epistrophe eligans. The sequence goes on from OX596030.1 coordinate 12,257,005, forward strand.
CCTATCATCGTAATATCAAGTTTGGTCAAAATTTCGAACTCGATTTTTTTTTACGAATTCATAACTTTCTATATTCACAGTACCTTTTTATCGCAAGTAAAACCTATTATAATTCAAGACATTCCAGCTTCATTCCTTGAATCCAAAGAATGCAAGTATTCCCAAAAGATTGCATTCAAGTGATTGCTGTAAAATGAATGGGAGAAAAAAAATAATTGCAATATTTTGGACTCAAGTAAATGATGATTGAAGAACTTGAAGTCACAAAGTTAAATCAATGAATGTAGTCTTATAATTATTGAAGTCATTAACGATTTAATTCACAAAAGAATGCATTCTTTTTCAAGCCTGCCTCACAAATGCTATTTAAAAATTTTCAGAAGTTAAAATCTAGCAGTATGTTTTTTGGTGAGGATGTAACTCCAGTATAGCAGTTTACCAAACCTATACTTAGAGAAGAATTAAAAATAGAATTTTTGCTAAAACACCCTGATTATAAATTTAACCAAAAAGCAATTAAGTGAAATAATTAAAAAAATGTTATGTACGAAAAATGTTATGTGAGAAAAATTATAAAGGAATATAAAATTATGTAACATTAAACATTCTGCATAAGACATTTTTATAAATTATTTAGAAGCATGCTTCTCCCATCTTTAAAAGGAGCTTCTTATATGGTAAATTTTTAAACCCGCAAAAAGTTGGCATAGGTACAAAAATTATTCGTCCCAAGCAAAGCTAATGATTTTATAAATATTTAAACTGATGTGATATGGGTTGGAGGGGGGGGGTGTGTGTTTATATTGTGTATTGTATAATGTCATTGTGAAGCATGCCAAAATGTGTCATATGTTGGTGAAGATGAATTGTAAATGAAACACAAAATGATGATATTAAGAGCTCATCATGAGATGATATCCTCATGTGACACTCGCACGTCACGTATCGCGTCACATCTCACAACACGACGAAACAACACATATTTCACAAACATCATTTTCTCATTCTCTTATTTCTCTTTTTTTTTTTTTACTCAAAAAAAAAAACAAAAGTTTTCAATGTCTAAATGATTAATTGTGTGTTGTAGAGTCGTTTGTCAGTTGTGTATGTGTGTATGTGTTTTTCTGTTGAAAAATCTTATGTCTTACCGGCCTCGTCTGGCATAAGTTGAAACACATGATCTGGAGGTTGAGTTGCAGCTTTGACGTTACGAGGCGCTGCTGGGGCATCTTTAAAAAAGAATATACACGCAAACCAGACAAAGATATTGTATTTGGATGAAATAGTTACACAGACAGTGAAGTGTCAGAAGGAATTTTTGCAAAAAAATATAAAATATAAAAAATAATTCCAACTCACCAAGTGTCCGTACAGTCATCACTTTGCTCATCATACCATCGCCAAGTGCATTACGCCCCACTACTTGGAACTCGTACGTCATACCCGGCGCCAGGCCGTTGATCGTCACTTGAGTGCTCCCCGATGGAGTGACCGATATCGTCTGCCAGTCCGAGACGCCAGCCTCCCGGTACCATATCGTGTAGTCCTGCTTATACTCCTGGCCGCCACTGTATCCGGGCATCCATTGCAGCGTTATCGAAGACTCGGTCGCCTTACCCGTGATATTGTACGGAGCATGCGGCTGAGTACCTTCGATGACCAGCTGGGTTGCCGACATTAGGGTGGCCACTTCGTTTGACACCACACACTGATAATAGCCAAAGTCTTCGCGTCTTAGGCTCTCGATGGTTATGTTGCCGCCATTGATTTTCACGCGACTCTTTTGGGACTCGGTTAGCTGGAGTCCATCTTGTTTTTGCCACTTAATTGTGGGCCGCTGGGTGCCTTCTGCTTCGATGGCATCGCAGTGCATTTCCACGCTATCGCCAACCTTTCGCTGATACAGCGTCTCGGGTTCGACAGTAAATGTGGGCGGCTTACGCACCAGCACCTCCATAGGACCAGATGAGCCCTGGGTGCCTTGAGCATTGTACGGGGTGCAGGTATAACGACCCTGATGATTCTCATTAACGCGAGTAAACAACAGCGAACCGTTGTTCATAATAACGATGTCCTTGGTCTGATATGGCTCGAGGAGACGCTTATCTTTGGTCCACGTCACATACTGTAGGGGTGGATTCGACTTAATATAACATTGAACGACACCGGCTAGTCGAAAGGGTAGATATTGTACAGTTGGTGTGAAGGTCACTTTGGCAGGATCTTAAAAATAAAAAAAAAAAAAATAAAAGAAATTGTTGTTGTAGTGAAAAAAAAAACTCACATTCAACATTCAAATAAGCCGAAGCACTTTGCGGATCTCCAATACCATTTGATACTTCGCACAGATACTGTCCGGAATCATCAGCACTAACTGGATTTATAATTAGGGATCCATCCTTACGAATGGTGACACGCGTTTCTAGCGAGGCCACCTCACGTACGGGTGAACCCTCACGAAACCATCGAACGGTGACGTTACCAGGCATGGCTTTTGCCTCGCATGTGAACATCACCTTCTCGCCCTCGAGCTTCGTTTGGTTTGTGGGCGGCACCTAGTTTCATTTTTTATTAAGGATAAAAAATAAAGTAAGGGAACGAGAAAATGGAAACATGAGCCTTTTTTAAGGTTTTCTTTTTTGGTTTTGTTTTTAATGAAAATTATTCGAAAATAAAAAATTGTTGAAGTGATTAAAAAAAAAAAAAAAAAACAAAAATCTTTGTGCATATGAAATGATTGGCAATTAAAATTTAAAAAAAATATAATTAATTAATAGATACCATAATAAAGTTAAAATACATGGAAGGCATTATGAGGTTAATAATAATAAAAAAAAATATTAAACCCATAATAAGAGTGGGCGAAACTTGGTAAGTGGTATAGTAGGTAGGTCACATAATAAGTTTTTTTTTTCAACGTTATAATTTATGGTGTTTCACATGAGAAAGCTTTATGTTTGCAATATTTATCGCTATATTATGGTTGATTGACGGGAAACAAAAAACCAACAACAACTTTTATTTTTGCATAAATGGTTGATAATATTCAATATTTTTTTTTGTTAAAAAAGAAAAAAAAAATCGATAGTATCCCACATAAATATAAAAAAATTCAAAAACATTAGTTTTAAAATAATAAAACGCGGTTTGTGAAAAAAATCAATGCAACGTATTGAAATACTAATGACTGTATTTTTTCATATAAAATTATTTAAAGTTAATTAATGAGATAACAAATATTTATTTTATATTTAATTAGAGGTTTATTTGCGAAAAATATAATAAAATTAATTCCAAGTGTTGCAGAGTAAAAAACAACGAGTTCGATATGATTGTAATTGAGATGCACGTTTTCGAGAACAACTTGGTACAATGTACCACTTCAAATGGAACACAAAATAAAAAAAAAAAAAATAAAAAACATTGCAATGGAAAATACTGCGTTGCGCATAACCATCAGCATCGCAAAAAAGCATGTTGATAAATTTACATATTGTATAGCACTAGGTATAGTGTTAACGAAACAAAACTGTAGGTATTATTTTCCTAACTTTACCCATATTTATAAATGAGTTAATAATTTTCCCAATATATACGAAATATATAGTTAGAAAGAAAAAAGAAGCACAACTGAATAATTGATTTGACATATAAAATGACTAATTTAACCTCTTTATAAAAATAATTTAAACTGAATTTGAAACGAATCAGTCCATGCGGTAAGACTCTTTAGCTCGATGTAGAGTAGAAGCAGAGCAACGAACAGACCCATGGAATGAGGTTAGTGCACTGAAAACATGTTCCAAGACTCGTCTCATCAGTGCATGTTCTCACGCAACTCACGGTACAGAAACGACCCTTTTTTGTTAATAAAATAATTTCTTTCCCCTAAATTTGTATTCTCCTAAGTAAATTATAAGTTCAATTTTGTAAACAAATATTTTTATTTTTAAAAACAATCGGTAATTTTAATTTTAGGCGTTAATTCATGGAATTTTATACAATACTTTCTGAACACCGCTACTTTTCGCATTGCTACTTATTGAACATTTGTCAAACTACATAATTTTAAATTTAAAAGGAAACTTTATATGTACAAGGTCTAAAAACCAAATAAAAAGTGGGTGTGTCAGTAGGCGGACTTTAATAAAATTAAAAAAAAAATAATGTTTTACGTTCAATATCAAGAATTTATAAATTTTCAACTTTCTAAAGATTTAAAGTAAGACGGAATTTTAGATATAAGAAAAGTGGGCGTGGTAGTAGGCAAATCCCCCTGAGGGATTAAATTATTCACATCTTTAAATCAGCAGAAGGAAATTTACATTTCTCGGTATATTGTGATTAGTGGAGTTGAATGATGATTCCGCTGGGGGTTTGTCGACAAATTTCTCTCAAGAATTAATTTTTCATCTACAGGTCAAAAGAGTTATGGGGTCAAAATTGCAGCTCGTGGCTGCTATTTTCGGAAAAAATTTAACATCTCATGGTTTTGCCTCAGTATAGAAAAGAAATTTATTATAAGGGCGACATACATATTATTATATTCTAATAAAAAAAAGTAGGCGTGGCAGTAGGCGTGGTAGATGGAATGGTAGTGGGCGCAATAACACATGTCATGCCTTAGGTTAAAGAGAATTGTATTACAAAATTTTAATTTTCTGAGGATGTTTAATAGGAAGAAAATTAAATTATAATAATAATGGGCGTGGAAGTGGGCGGATTATACCGAAAAGGCTTTCTTAACTATCTAACGCAGTGTTCTCCACCAATTTTTTGGTTGTGTCCCACCAGAACCTTTCCAAAATCTTCATGACCCCTCATGATCTCAGAGATCTCAGCAATCTTAGTTAAATGAACATGAATTCTCAGCAAAATTTCTTAGTTTGCTGTCAAAACTCTGTGGAAAAAATAAATCTCTGAGATACCATTTTTCTGAACGCGCTTTTTATACCTAAACAATTTTTAACATACAAAATCTGAAATGTTCAATAAAAAAATTTTATTGCTAATATTAGGGGTTCACATTGTACAACATGTCGTCCGACCCAAGTCGTTTTGGTACGGTTTACATTCAACGACTGTCGTACCGCGACTTCATTTGAAAATAAATAAATATTAAACACAGGGGTCGTTCGACAGAAAAAATTATTAAAAAAAATTGAACTACAGAGCTAGTCGATTAAACAGTCGTTAAACTGGTGTTCACATTACAAAAATCTAACGATACGACGCATGTTGATGAACATGTCGTTGAATGTGAACGGCCCTATTAGAAAGAAATCCATAGAAAATAAGTAAACACAGTCAGCCGTATTTATTAAATTTTCTTAGAACACTCTTGGACAGTTGTCCAGCTGGCCATTGTCTAAATATTCTCATAAACTCACTCACATCCCTGTAATCTGTCAATTTCGTGAGCATTTGGATACGTTCAATGAACATTTCGTCCATTTGAATATTATCAAATTAATCACTTTAGAATAGGTTTGGACAACCAATTTCAGTGTCCAAGTTAGACACTCGATGGAACATGATTATAAATAAGGTTTTAGACAGCTGTTCAACTGAGTAAGTTTATTTTCAAAAGATTGTAAAGCCAAACTTCAATAATAGTAATATGTATCGTTTACATATTTATGTTTAGTGATCCTTGCGCTAGATGCCTCCTGAAAATAGAATTTATGTCAGGTTAAAATTCATTTCCTTTTTTAAAATCCAGACGATTTCTATTTCATCAGCAACTCATTTATGGCTTTAAATCCGCATTTGATGAATGACAGATGATGGATGCGTTCAGAAATATATCTCCAAGAGTGGAAACACAGAAAGCATAGATTTTTTTTGGAATGTAGTGTAATGCAGCATAATTTTAAATTGCCCTCCTATAAGATCAAATTGCCCCCCTGTGGGGCCTCACGTTGGGAAACACTGATCTAACGGCTAATAAAGAATAAACTTTTAAAATTTCAGTTGTTTTTGAATCTGTAAGTCTCATGCTCGAAGCTTGCCCCTTTTCCCGATTTTCCTTTAAAAAATGGTTAGTTTTTAACTTTGGCCTACTTGTTTCAGGTTTTCAAAATTGTTTCTGAATTTGAAAAAAATTGCAGTTCAATTTATTGTACTGAAATTCTTTAGAAAACAACATTACTCCGATTGGAGTCTATGATTGATATCTCATTTGAATGAGATAAGCTTAAAACACTCTCCTTTAAACTCAAAAACCATTAGACCCGTTTTGTGTTTCATTCTGATTACCTAACAAGTCAGAACAAAACGGTTGCATGTACAAATAATTGCCTTTAGGGGGCCAGGTATAAAAAAGGATTTTGAAAAACATTGAATATCTGTTCTTCCCTTGCTAACTATTTTCAAAAAAAAAAAACGAGTATTTTCTCATTCCTAGGTAGGTATACCAAGAACTTATTTTTTCATTATTTCACCATTTGAAAATCAGCCTGTTTAATATTCTGATAGGATATCCCAATTAAAATGAAATATTATCTCGTGTATACTAATTTCATTAATTAACCAAAATAATATAGAAATTAGCCACAAGCGCCAAAAACATGTACAATTTTAATTTAAATTAATTTTCACATCAATATTGCTTATTAAGTTATCAACAAAAACAACTAAAGTATAATAATACTGCTTTTCTATATCTCTATAGGTACTCATTTATACCGCCCATAATAGGTACATATATGTATGTACACGTACGCCTCTCATCAAAAATAACCAAAATTTAATTAGTCACCAATCAATGTTGGATCAATCAATTCATGACTGTAATAGAGGTTAGAGAACATAACATTGTCTATGATGTTCTATTCTAATGAACACCAATAGAGGAAAACTGAGGGAGTGTACAGTACATATAGTGTATTCAAATGAGATAACCACTACCTTATAGAGCATAGAGCACACCATAGCCATCCAAAATTGAGATCAGAATCAGATAGTCGCAAAACGCCCTTCCTTTAGGGATCAATCCATTACCGGAAAGAATGAAATAAAGGGGCGACAGGACATCAACCCAACCCAAGGACATTGGTATACGGTAAATACAATTACATCACTTTGATCTCCACTCTTCTCTCATCACATCAGTCATGTTATTTGTAGTGAAGAGGTCCTGCTTGGATGATATGTGTATATATGTAGTTAGTTGTTGATGATGATGTGTGTTTGTTTACACATCCTTGATAAAATTCTATTCGTTCGTACAAACTAATATAAATTTGCATGATGAAAGAGAATTTACTCTGTTTCTGGAAGAATGGATATTACAGACAAAGCCGGAGAGAGAGAGAGAGGAAGAGAGAGAGAACTCATATCCTTCCTTCATTTTCATTATTCCAGCTTGAATTCCTTCCGGTGTGGAAGGCTATGTGGTGTGGTGGTGGCATGGTTCGTAAAATAATGTCCTTACCCATTCTTTTCCTTTTTTTTTTTTTCTTTTTTTGTTCTTTCCTCTGTTTGTCATTTTTAATTAGCCCTCAGCTAACGAAGGACAATTAAATTGAATCAAAACAGGAGCACAAGCAATGTTGGAAGTGAAATGGCAAATAATCAATTTCAAATGTTAGCTATGGGTATGGAACGTGAACTCAGTTGTTGGTGGTTAAGTTTTTGGTTTTACGAATGTGGGATTTGGTAAATAAAGTGGGCGGATATTAACAAAAAAAAAAAAACACAGGCGGGGAGATTTTCTGCAAAATTTACTATTATTTTTTTGTTAGCTTTTATAAATAATGTCGTCGTCGTCGTCACCGGCTTCACTGGGATATGAGGATATCTACCTTCTTAAAACAAATATTTTCTTTCTTATTTTTGTCTCCCTTTATGTGTATATCTTTATAAGAATATTTTGGTGGTGTTTCTTGTCACAAAGTCAAACACTAAAACTAGGGTTACCTTTTGGAAATTATCAGAAAATATGTATGTACTTGTTTTTTTTTTTAACACAAATTCAAATAAATATAAATTTTCAAAAAAAAATATTTTTGAGACAAACCTCTTTGTCCACTATAATCTAAGAAAATACTTAAATTATTTATGTTTAACAAATTTTATTGAAGGCATTACGTTACTAAGAGTGTTTTAGGCAGAGTTTTTTTTTTTTTTTTTTAAGATATTGAAATTTGGTACATTGATAAAAATACTGATCAGTGCCATGTAATTATTAATTTCTATTTAAGTTAACACTCTCAAAGATCAAAATAGGAATCAACTGCGTTGTAACGATTTTCTAAATTTACTAACTATCAATATTGATATTTGACAATCGTAAAAGAGGTAGTTATGATTCAAATTGCCACAAGAATTTGTACACCAAATTGTACTAAAAGTTGCAGAAATGTTAACAAATAATTGAAATAGCCCAACTTAGTTTTATTTGAAAGTTGGGAGGCCAGCTAGACCAATTTCCAATATATTTTTAAAAGAGCTTTAAGCTTTAAAAAAGCTCCAGAATTGAATGCCAGGTCCTGAAGTCAAGAGTTTTAAATATTAAAAAAAAAAAAAAATACATTCAGTATGACGAAGGTAACCCTATATAGGTACCCCTAACAAGATACATAAAGAAACGAATTGATTCATTTAATATATTCTTCCCAAAGGATATTAGGTATAAGACATTTGACTTCAACACTCGTATAAATAAAATATAGAAAGCTGAATTTCTAATTTCGTATTCTTCTCATGTTATTTTAGCTCTGCTGCGCCTATCCTATTAGGGCATTTCTCGTTTAATTTTATTGTGGAGTTTCAGGTTCCTGAGATGATTTGTTAATTTATTTACATTCATGGAACAATACTGACTTTAGTGGATTTGTATATAAAAGGTATGTATGTATGTATATATGCTATATGAGATTCCTTTATATTAAAGCAATAGAAAATACATAAAACCTAAGGCTGTATATAAATACATAGTACCTATGTGATTTGATACTTTGCATAGTAAGCAAACGATTTTTATTTGCCAAAAAGGACTAAATAAATAACTCACTCACTGGAAAGTCTATGTATGTATGTATATATACTTTGTGGGTACCTTTTACTGAAATAAGAATAAATATGCACGAGTGAGTTGCACGTTATATTAGCCTTGTTTATACTAATGGTTGGAATCAAATCAATTCGTATATACCTTAGGTAGGAACGAATATATAGCTTTATGGAGGTGGGTTAAAATGCTGTCAAAGGTTTCACATCATTATAATTTTTTTTTTTCTTTCAGGAGAAAAGGAGTTGTAAAATAATGTTGATGTCATTAAAAAAAAATATGCTCATGTTTATTTGGAATAACATCAAAGCTCATAAGCTCTGCCTTCAGACAAGGACTTTGGTGTGTGAAATACCATTTTTAAAAAAAACCAAATAACCATAAAACTATGTAAAAGGTGGTTATTTTTGAAAAGTGTCAAGATAATATTTTTTAAGAAAATTTCTACAAAAACAACGAGTACTTAATGTTTAAAAGAAAATACGAAAAACCAAGTGAACTTATACCTTGAGGCTTATTTCGCAAAATTTAATGCTTGACTGAGTAGTAAGACAATAATTATCAAGATATTTTTCGGCTTGTACACGAAAAAAAAGGGTACCAAGAATTCTCAAAAGTTGAAAGGTACGAACTACAGCTTGAAAGTACATAGAAGCTATTTTATATCACATCTCCTGGCTTTCCCTAATACGGTCTGATTCTCGTCTCAAATACCTTAGAGAGAGTATCGAAATTCTCCTCATATATTTTGTCCAAAAATAATGGTAATTGTCATACAAAATGTTTTATCTATTAAGGAAAATCTTATTTACTGAAACTTTAACAATCTCAGGTTTTATTGTTGTTTTGACACCAAAATGGTTCACACAATCTGATTTCTTTAACAAATCTTAATTTTATGATAGAAAATCGTTAAAGCATTTTTTTTAAATTTTTTATATATAAATTTTTTATACATTTAAAAAAAAATTGGAAAAACAATTTTTAGTAAATATTGGTGTGAAGCCTGATTCACAATGGAGGAAATGAGACAGGAGCGTGACGAGAAACGCTGTCATCTCGTTATAAAATCGTTCCCTAATTCACAATGACGAGCGACGAGTTTCTTGATGAGTTTTTTTTTTTTTTTTTTTTTTAACAAAGTTAAGTTTAAGTTTAACTTTTATTTTCTTTCAGTAAGGTGTGCAAAAATAGTTTTTAGTTAAAATTTTTTTTTTTTGGAGGGAATAATGAGAAAAGAAAATAACAAGACGCAAAAGAAAACATTTTTGATGTTCCTTCTTTTTTGATTTTCTTTATATTTAATATTCTATATTTATTATTCTAATAGAGTGTGATAGTTTAAGAAAATATGTGCGTCCAAGTGGAAATTACTTTGGTAAAAATGAAAATGTTGTCAGTAAGTTGATTTTTAAAAGCGACTTATTTTAAATTCAATTTAGTAAAAAAAAAAATACTGTTCTACTACGAATGAATTTTTTAATAATACAAATTCTATAAATTATACTGAATTAAAGAAGTCAAGTAGAAGACTATTTAATTTAACTTGTTGAATTATTGATTTAAAATAGCATTTTACTGCAATTGGCGTTTCATTAGGCCATCTCACTTGGGCTCATCAGTTGTGAAGAATGTGAAGGCCTCGTCAATACCCAATTTTGTCTTGAGTTCAGTTCATCTTTTATAACAAATATGATATCCAAAGTTAAAATCTGTGGCGCAAAATTTTAGTCGATAAATTACGATGTTAAAGCATTTTTAGTATGATTCTAGGTTAAAATAATTATTTTCCAAATTTTAAACGAGTAAGCATGGTGCTAACATTTTATCAAAGTTAAAATCAACAAATGCCTATTTTAACTTTTTAGTATCATACTAACTCTAAATGTCACTTTTTCAATTAAAAATGTAAAAATGGTGTGTTTGCTTACTTGTTTGCATGAACTGTCAATTTTTTTAGGCCTTTGCTTTTCATTTCATTTTCATTTCAAACTTGAATTTAAACTTTGACGCAGAAAATTTAAATATGAATACATACATATTACATATACAATAAATAAATACATTAAAACGAGCATATTGAAGCTGAATTCATGCATCAGTGAAGTTTACTAATCACTTTTCAATATTGTTAAACCTGAACCATATATCAGAAGCTTAATTGTATTTAACTTATTATTTTTATTTTTTTTTGTAATGCATGAGAAACAAGATTTCAGAATTATTAACACATACTAATTATATTTTAAGTCATGCTAGCCCATTAAAAACAATAACATTCAAATTCAATTAAGCTTTTTTTTATACATTAATATTTAACATTTAAATTCTAACTTATGAAATGTTTGATAAGCAGCTTAGAAATCATTATGTAGGTAAGCACTGACCACCATGCTTTTAATTTTTATTTGTTATCCACATCACAATTCAATATCGTAGGAATTTTTTCATTTTGTTAAATTTTATTCGGTTTAAAAAATAAAAATGATAAAAATCAATGTAAAATTAGTGTGTTTTCTTTTTTGTTTTTTTTTTTAAAGAAGTATACTATAGTTGTTAAGTTTAGTTGTTAGTTTTGTTTTAAGCAAAAAAAACTTACAGTAATACCGATTTTTATTTCATCGGCTTTACCGGTATCCGGCTGGAAAAAAGAAGAGAAAAAAAAAGAAAAAAAATACTAACTGTCATACCGATTAATGGTATTTAATATAATGTATAAGAAAAAAGTTTAATAGCAATAATAAAAATTATTATTATAGTAATTTTTAAATGTAGAAACGATGCATATATAAAATTATTTTTTTTTTAAATTAAAAAAGAGTTTTTAAAGAATGAAAAACAAATAGATATAATTATGTATATATATATAGGTAGGTAATAGAGAAGTGATTGAATTTTCGGTGTTCTTGTTAATATTTAACTATATTTTGTTTTATAAAAAATGTTAACAACATATTATGTAATGTTTTAAATAAGTAAGTGAAATGTAGAAAAGGAGTATAATTTAAATAGAATTGTTTATGTAAAAGAAGCAAGTAGAATGTAGTCGGTTAAATATGTATGCATTTTTTTTTCTCGGTTTATGTAAAAGTTATAATGTAGGCATTTATGTTTGTGGTTATCTTTTTTTTAGACGGATTTTAGCAAATTGAACAATTCATCAAAGCAGTCAAATCTAATACCAAAATTATTGAAATTTCTTGACAATATGGCACGAATAAAAAGCTTTAGCCTATTTTTTCAGAAAATTAAAAGAAAGAGAGAAATCACGAATTTTGATTGGCAAATTTGATGAGGGGAGAGATTAAGAAAGAAGACTATAATTTAAGTTGCTACAGATTGCATACACGAGATAAACTTTTGATGGTTGTCAAAATGTGTGCACGCCTACACCGATGACTTTTGATTCCCTTCTCGATTTACCTACCCCATACTACTATTACTTTCAAATTGGTATCAAATTTTATATAAATAAAAATTAAGTGCTGTTCGTCGCTAGTCATTTAAAAAAATGAAATACAAATTGGCAAAGTTGGCCAGAATAAAATTTAATATTCGGGAAAGTGCGTTTTTTTTGCACGAACGCGCAACAATAACTCACGATTCAGACTATGGATTTGCGTAATCAATTTTTTCTGATTCATTTGCATTCCTCCTAAGTGCCATGCTCACTTTTATTAGCGGGTGTTTTTTTTTTTAGAGGTATAGAACTTTAAGTTGGCAACACTATTTTAATTGGCGCCATTTTGTCAGCTGTCAAGTGATTTATTTTTAGTTTGGTTTGGCATTTCAACATGAATAGACTGACACCTGAAAAACGCTTCCAAATTGTGCAAAACAATATTACCGTTGATCCCAATTTGTATAAGCGAGGTTTGTTTAGCGATGAAGCTCACTTTTGGTTGAATGGATACGTCAATAAACAAAACTTCCGTATTTGGAGTGATGATCATCTTCAAGTGTATGTTGAGACACCGTTACATCCACAAAAACTGACTGTTTGGTGTTCTTTCTGGGTTGGTGGAATAATTGGTCCGTACTTCTTTAAAAACGATGCTGGCCAGAACGTTACAGTCAATGGTGACCCCTATAGAGCCATGATTACTGACTTTTTCGTTCATCAATTGAACAACCATGATGTGCAGGAGCTGTGGTTTCAACAAGACGGCGCAACATATCACACAACGTTTGTTAACGAATAGTTTCACGTTACGGACCGTGAATTAGCCTCGAAGATCGTGCGATTTAACGCCGCTTGACTATTTTCTGTGGGCATATGTGAAGTCGCTAGTCTACGCCGATAAGCCCGAAACGATTGACCACTTGGAGGACAAAATTCGCCGCTTTATTGCCGATATACCACCACAAATGATGGAAAAAGGCATCGAAAATTGGACCTCCAGATTAGATTACCAGCCGAAGCCAGCCGTGGCGGTCATATGACAGAAATCATATTTAAATTATAATGCCAGAAGATTATCTTTCGAATAAAATTAATTTCATATCAATTTAAAAAATCATCTTTGTTTTATTCCATTTCAAAGTTCTATACCTCTAAAAAAAACACCCTATTTGTTTTAGTTTTTTCCTCTTTTAAAAACCGTATATTAAGACGAAATTTTGTTTATTAAAATTTTCTTTTTATTAAAAATTTTTATATAGTAACAAATTGTAAAGAAAAAAAATTATCCTAAAGTTATGACGTGATATGTGTAAAATATTCCACCTACTACCGCACCCACTTTTCCCACATTTAAGTACATCTTTAAAAATATTTAGGAATGTAAAGATCTTAAATGCTTCAATAAAGTTTTCTTAAACTTTAGACATGACATGACGTGAAAAAAAAGATATTTTGGAAATATCCCTTCTGACATGCCCAATTTTGTAATGATTAAATTTTCTCCATCTTCAATGTCACAAGAAAAGCTGACAATTTGTAACAAAGATATCTGTAGCCAAAAACAATTTTTTGAAAATCCGCCTTCTGCCACACCCAGGTTTCTTATATTTGAATTTTCTTCCTGTACAAAAAACACAATAGAATAAATTGAAATTTTGAATCAATGATATATTAAAGAAAAATCAATGATTTGGATTTCTTCTATTTCTGGTATTGTTATGTACCTAAATATATACACAAAATTTTAGTGGCAACTCTAGATCTAGTTGCGGGATGCAGCTATATTAAATTACCCAAGTGACTCAAAAAACTTTAAATAGACTACGTTCCTTGTAAGAGATTTTGAAATAAAAAAAATCTTTAATTGGTACGTTTTTCTTAATATATAAAAAGAAAAACCCTAATCTTAATCTCCAAAGCGTAAAAATTGTTTTACTTGAATTTGAATTTACTTTTAATAACAAAATGTCTATACGACAAACAAAATTTCGCAGTGACAACACAAAGACCATAAATACTGTAAGGACTAATTAAGTTTCTCTTTAGTGCGAACCCTTAATATAATCAGCGGGTTACTTTGTGACATTAAAAGGAAATTCAAAATTCAATCGCATCTCAAGTTATTTTTTTCTTCCAAAAACACACCACCCCACCCCACCCCCTACCACTAGAAATTGAATACATTTTATTTCAGATTTTTTCTTCTTCAGTTTTTGTATTAAAAGTTTTAATATTAATTTCTCTACCACACACACAAGACAATATATACAAAAAAAAACAACAAAAAACAAAACAACAAAAAAAAAAAAAAAAAATACCAACCAACCAGCTTATATACGTTATATAGAAAAAAAAATTCATATAAGCTCGAATAAATTTATTAAATTAGAAACTTTGTGTCACAATAGCGATGGCATAAAATAAGCGAACTCATTATAAGAGTTAGAAAAAGTTTTCTTGTTTTTTTTTTCTCAATTTTCTTTTGGAAAAACTTTTTGTGAGTCTTTGGCGTGATGGGGGTGAATTGAAGATATGAGGTTGATGGGGTTGAAGGGATATATTGGCCTTAACTGCATTGGCAAAGAAATTCGGTTTTATTCTTTGAAAGAGGGGTGGGGGTAGGAAATGTGACAAAAAGTTGAAACAAATTATTCAACCACTCTGATCACACACCAAAAATTGAAATCGAAATTCTTATAGAAGAAATAGTTTGAGGTGACTTTACGGACGTAGTAAAAGTCTCTTTATATGTGTAAAATTCTTCCAAACCGCCAGAAGCTTGAGAGTAAATTGAACCAATATTTTGACCAAATTTTTGACAATATTATAACTTGAAGTAAGTGTTTAGAAGGTTTATAAAAACTTTACTGTCATGTTAAACAATAAACGTACTTATTGTTTAATAATTGTTCAAGCTGAAATAAAAAGTTGTAATACAGACATTTTTAACAAGTATTAAAACATCATTAACTTCATCACAGTAAGAAAAGAAACAAAATTCAGGTACAATTTATGTGCGGAAATAAATTTATGTGCGGAAATAAAGCCCCTGGTTCAAATTTCGAGCTTTTTTACTTCTTGTAGTGGCACCATTTACCACAAAAAAGAATTAAGAAGACCCACCTTTCGGAATTGGCATAAAAATATAAAAAAGACCCACGAAAATAAGGCCCGTGGGTTCTATTTCCAAAATAAAAGGAAATAACCCCACCACAAAAAAGTATTAAGACCAGCGGGTGTTATTGCCTTTCTGTATTGGTATTAAACCCATACTTAAAGTGTGATTCAATATTCGTTTGTCCAAGAAAACTGTTGCATTTGCGCCTGCCTGACAATTGAACATACCTTAAGCGGAGCAACGGAGTTGTATGAGCGGGGCAGATGACACAAAGAGGGAGTTAAGATCCTTGGAACTTGGTCTAATAAAATTGTTGACAAAGTCCAAAATCGTTTTTTATTTTCAGAGTTTGTTCTGATTAATGAGGCAAACATTTAAAAAAAAATGATTAAGTAAAATCCGCCCACTGCCACACCCACCTTTATTGTTTATTAGTTTTTCCGAAACGGCTCTAACGATTTGGATGAAATTTATAAAGTTTGTTCAAATCAAGGAAGAAAAATTTTTGAAATTAAATCCGCCCACTACCACTCCCACTTTTCCAAGAAATTTTGTTTCCCTAAATTCTTCAAGAAATTGAAATCTACAAGTAAAATGAACTAAACCCCACAACTTTTGTTTCAATTTCAGCAAGGAAAAAAAGGCCAGGGTTGTTATTTCCTTATTTTGGGAAATAAGCCCACCGGGCTTTATTTCCGTTGGGCTTATTGCACTGCAGCCTTTAACTTTATTCTGTTGTCGAAGAGAACTGTTGACTAGGCGCAATGGCTGAACATACCATTAGCGGAGCAATAGAGTTGCGTGAGTCGGACAGATATCCCAAAGAGGGAGTTACAGTTCTTGGAACCGGGTGAAGCGGACCACTCAAGGTACTGTACAAGGAAACTGTTGACAAAGTCAAAAATCGTTTTTTGTTCATCACATATTCTTTGAATTCAGACCAATAAAAAAGGGAATTAAAACCCACAGCTTTTGTTTTTATTTCAAAAAGAAAAAAAAGCCCGTTGGTGTTATTTCCTTTTATTTTTGGAAATAAGACCCGCGGACTTTGTTTCCGTGGGGCTTATTGCACTGTAGCATAACTTTTACTTTAATTTAACTTTCGGTTAAGGAATAGGAGACCCGCTGGAAGAAAATGCCATATTAAATCAAAAATTAAAAATACAAATTTTATTTACTATATACGAAGGAGTATGTTCCTAAAGACCCTTACCGGAAGAAAAGTACCTTTCCCTTGCCCTGAATATTTCCTATTTTATTCCACTTCATAAACTAGGTGGTACTTACTTAAATATTTGCGTATAATTATGTAAGATAGATAAAGTGCAATGGATATTGTTTTCGAAGAGCTATTGTGCACTTCATATTATATTATATTTTTGTTTTGTTTTTTTTATTTATTTTAATTACTATGCACAAGCTTTTATGTCAAATTTGTATACATCTTTTGTTCGCTTGAAAATTCTAATTAAATAACTGGCAATGTACTAAGTATTTAAGAGTTAAAATAAAATTAAAAAACAAAAGTTAATTTTTGTTTCATTGTTAATGTACCATACAAACAATTTTAGAAGTCGCCGTCGGTCGTCGTTCCAACAATGGACGTACGCTCTTATAATGTAGTTAATTTTTAGAGACTGTGACATTTTTTTGAAGTCACGAGTGGGTTCATACATTTTAACTTCATTGTTTTTTGTTGCATATTTTGGTATTTTTTTTCTATTATAATTCGTGTGCAAACTAAATGAACCTATTGTTTTCTGAATGCATCATATACTTCAATTTCATATAAAATATGTATATGTAAATTGAAACTCAATTGTTTAATTCATAATTTTATATATTGTGGTTTTTTTTGAACGACAAGAGGTTAAACAATGACTTTCATAAAAGCAGGAACTTATTGTTATAGTTGGTTGCTCCTTAAGCTGATGAATTTACTTTATAGAGTTTGAGTTTATTTGGAATTATTAAAATAATAATAAAATATTTTCAAAAGTTGCTTCAAGTAAAACAATAAGAATTTCTAAGAAAAATGTATCATTGTTTGAGCTTATTTCTTTTGTTGTCATAGGGAACATTTAATATGAATAAAGTATAAATATTTATTCTTAGTAATGGAATTTAAAAACCCCCTTCTGTAAAATAAGTTTTTACTTGATTGAAAAAAGATAAAACTGTAGTATACTTTGAGGATAATAAAGTGGAAAAATTCAATTGAAATTGAGGAAGATTTTATTCAATTTGACAAGTTTTTCCCCTATACAAATTTACGAAATGTAGTAATTCACAACTTATTAGGCTCACAATACAACGTAATTTCAAAAAAACTAAGCTTAACTACCAAAATTCTCCAAAAAGCCATAACCCAAATTAAACTGTCCTTTAACTATTCATAAAATCACAACACTATATTACTTACTGTCGGAAGAAAGTTTATAAATGGTAAATAATTCAAAATAAACTGTCTATGACGTAGTTAAAATTAACAGGGCACTATTTTGACAATATTGTAGTTGTTTTAAATATATTTCATGTTGTTTCAACATGAAATTCTTGTAAATAAAAACAAAATCACGCTTTTGATGAGAAAGTAGTGTTAATTTTAACTAAAATTGCATCTATTTTAACACAAAATTTTGTAAATTTCAATTTTACTATATGTTACTTGTTGATTTAACATTTCATATTTATTTCATTTTTTTTAAATTATTTATCTGACGAACTTAACTTGGTCTACTAAGGACGCAACCATGCAACGCAGTATAGTCAATTTGTATAGTTTTACTTCATATCGGACCGAAGTAAGCGAAAATAAAAAAAAATGAGGGACCCAAGTATAAGAGTAACAGGTTTTTTCGTGCGATTCCCAGCCTGTGCTGCCTAAAAATAGAAATGCTTTTTACTGGAACAGCCTCTAGCAAGGATTTGAAAAATTCTTCAAGATTATCACTTGTCATGAAAAAGTGCCTTACATCTTAGTAGTACGAGTTCGGCAGAAAATTGTAGGTCTTTTGCATTCCTGCATGGTTGAGACTTGTAAGTAATTAGGCTAAGCCTCACCATTCTTACTTCTTTTACTGCTTAACTTTTTTAATAAAAAAGTAACACAAGAAACTTAAATAACAGGCACACTTATTTGACCGAACTAATCCTATCAAAAATTCGTTTATACACTTGCCATAATTAGTTTTTTGGAAAATATTTGTGTTTGTGTAGCATAATATTAAATATAAGCTTAAAACCGTTCTTTTAAACTGTAAAATATCTTGAAGTCGCTTCACCCAGGTCAAAAACGCACCGCTTTTATAATTACACGTGTATTTTTATTTAAATGCATATTTTTTATACACGTGTATTCAGAACCTACACGTGTTAAAAATGTTTCACTGCACGTATATACGTGACACGAATACAACTGTAATTAAATATACGCCTAAAATCGAGAGCTCTAATATGAACGAGCGATTTTGAGTGTGGGATTTGTATTCTAATAACACGGTCACAGTCACTGTCACATGAAATTGTGATTTCCTTTTGAATTTGAATAAATCACAAGTTTGACATTTCACAATTACGAACAAAAATTATTCAATGGGTCTGTTCAAAGAAAAAGTTCTGAACTTAACTTTTCGATTGCAAGAGTTTAGAGAATTTAAGGAATTTTGAAAATCCTTGAACGATTGAGACGTATTTTATTAAATGTTTAGTTAAAATGTTAAAATCATATTTTTTTCCAAAAAATAATGTTTTCTAGATTAAAAAAAATTAAAAAAATCTTTTCAAAAAACTTCAGAAATATAAAAAAAATATTGTTTTTTAAATTTTGTGTTGGTTTTTCTTAAATTATATTATAAAATAAAAAAATCGTATATGTTCATTATTACATAAATGTTTGTCTCGCTATATCACTTTACAATTTTGAAATTCATGTTCGAAATAATTCCGCAAAAGCTCATGAATTTAATTATTATTTATCTCATGATTTTGTTAAAGCACCATGTAACGTTGACCGCAATACCCAAGACCTTACATTAAAAAAAGAAGCAACATAAAATGATGATTTAAAAAGTTATTATTTTTTATTTTTAACTAAAATATGAATACTGTCGATTTTTTGTTTTAAAACAATATTGCTTTATTTTTCTTAGAAATTAAAGCAAATGAAATATGCGTGGTGAATGAAAAACCAAATTGGAAAAAGAAGGTTGTCTAAAGTTATTTGTATTCCTTAACTTTTTCCAATTAAAATTTTTTCTTTGATTATTGAAATTTTATGAAATAAAATGGGAAATACATAATTTTTTTTTTGCAAAAATGAATGCTCTGAAAAAATGCAGAAATGCATTAAATCTAATGAATTTTTGATTATTATATTTTATATGTTTTATAATAAAGATAAATGAAAGGGGGGTTAGGATAATTAACACGAATCATTCAATAGGGGGCGACAACAACACAAGAACTACCGAAAATATTTCATTTTGGCTATTAATTATTAATTATTCATTTTCTTTTTTTATTATTAATTTATTTTTAATTTTCTTTTTTTTGTAATCTCAATCAAGTCGATTTTATATTATTTTGCCAATTCAACAATAATCATATTTTGTTAACTATAGTGTGGAAAATTAGGGAAACGAAAATAAAAAATGTTGCCAATTTTGTTAATATTAAATAAAAATAAGAAAAACAAAGCAAAACTAATTAAATTGAAATGGAAATGAAAATTTTATAAAACAACAAAACAAAATGTAAATTATAAAAAAAAAAATAAAAAAATAAAAAACTAAGAAACTAAACAACAAAAAAAAATGTCATTAACTAATAAAATAATTTTTTTTTTTTTTTTATCTAAATTTAGAAAATAATATGAAAATAAATTTTGTGTTTTATTTAGTTTTTTTTTCTTGTTTTTTTTTTTTTTTTTGAATTTGTTTTGTCATCTTTTTCTTTTTACCATGATTACAGCGCCGCCCGCTATTATAACACGGGCCGTATGGGAGACTTGTCCCTCACCATTGCGTGCAATACAGGTGTACTCTCCGATGTCCTCGTGTCTGATGGTGGAGATCCGTAACTCGGTGCCATCATTAAAGATGCCAACAGTAGAGGATGGATCAACGGGATTAGCATCTTTGTACCATAGAATTTCGGGTGTTGGTGTGCCATCGGCTTGGCAATTAAGAATAATTGAATCCCCTGTAATTAGAATAAAAAACATTATTTTTTTTTATTTAATTTATAAGTTAATATTATTATATATTAATTTGAGTTTGGAAAAACCTGTTGGTCCTTCGAGCCGGATATTCTTTTCAGACTGAATATTTTACTTAAATAAACATATTTTTGATTTTCGAGTATCTCATTATGTGGTTAACCGATTTAAATAAATTTTTCTATATAAGAGCTTTTAATAAGTTCAAATAATCTTTTCTTTGAAAATTGCATTAATTGTCAAAAAAAATAAAAACAAATTTTGGTTAAAAAAAAAAAAAATCAAATTTATTTTTTAAAAATTCAATATTTCGAAAATGGGTTAATAATATTTTTTAATTTATTTCCATTATTAGTTAATACTTAAAAGTGCCAAAATTTTAAAAACAAAAAAAAATTATTTAAAAAAAAAAAAAAAAAAATTAAAGTTATAGTTTTCATTTCATTTAATTTAATAACAAACACATACGCCCATTAACAAGCTCAAAGCTTAGATCAACATTGTTTTCAAAAAATAACCTAACAACTATCTTAAGGCTATCCTTATTCAAAAGTATACAAATATCATAAACCACGAATATAATATAAGACTTTTATATTTATGGAACAAACAATAGAAAACTACGTCTTAACAATTATTCCTTTACCAGTATGTATTTTTCAGTTGTAAGATAAAATAACTTATCATATCTCTGTACTGTGCAATGACTTCTCATATTGTAAAAAATGTTAATTCTAAGTGGGCACAATAAATATATCTATCTATCTATCTTCCTTTACCAGTTTCACCTCGCCTAAGTTGTCGCCCTTTTCTACTATAGATTCTGAGTCCTTGTGCGGTTTCTCTATATTTCTTTGCATTGTTGTCGCTTGTCTCATTTAACAACGAAATATGCATGTTGTATAGTAAAAAAAAAAAACATACAGAAAAAAAATAACGACAGCCTCTATGTTGTGACTTCTTTAACCTCCTGAAATAACATTATTATACCAGTGGTTTCTTGTAAAGAAGAAAAAACAACAAGAACGAAAAAAAAAAATAAAATAAAACCAACACTTTATGCGCGAATCTAAACAATAGAAAAAAAAAAAAAAACACTGAAGATGTCTGCGTGTGGTGTATCTCGGCGAGTCGCGTCGTAGTGTTGAATTCTTTCTAGGTAATGATTAAGCCACCATACCATAGTCATAGTGTAGATGATGATGATGATGATATAAGCAAAAAAAAAAAGTGCACAGCATGGAATGCAAACAACACGGGTAGACTATATCCTATCCTGACGATATGGTTGTTGTTTTTTGTTGGTTGGACCCTTAGCGTAAGCAATTGATAGTCTAGCTCTAGAGATAGAAGACATCACCCAGCACTTTCTGTTAATCCTGGAATGCTTTGATGGGCATGTGGGTGTTAGGTCAGGGGAAAGAGTATAATAATTATAAAGCATCATGCTGGAGCAGCATGAAATGACACTTCCTTCCTGAGATTACATCTTGCTGTTATCTACTTGAAAGTAATTTCCCTATGATGTTTCTTTTCTTCTAGGTTGTTTATCCTGGTTTTTCTTGGATGTTCATAGGTATCCTTTATTTTTTTTTTTTTTGTCTAATCTTTTTTTTTTTTGTTTTCCTTTAATGTTTCCAACGAACGAACGGTGTCAGTTTGCACAGGCACGCGATTATGCACATATTCCTTTTGTTTACCAAAAAGGATATTCTATACTAGATTTCAGTATATTGTACCTACCTATACACAACTATGATAAAGTATATATTCGAAGAAGGATAGAGCACAAATTTTCTAAGATGGGTTTTTTAGATTGTTTTTCTCATCAAAAGCTTCCTTTATTTTATCTTTTATCCTTTAAATATAATCTGACAGAATTAAAAAAAAAAAAGGTAAGAAGTAAGGAAAAAAAAATAAAAAACGGAAGGATGTCAAAACAGAAATATAGCACGCATTGAAACGTCCATCCGACTATAACAGGAACATCACTAATGTCCTTAAGAATACTTTGACTTGTCTCCTCTCAACTTATAAAATGGAGGTGCTCTATCACCCACTTTCTATCTCCCCATCTCTCCTGCTTCCGGTGTGTGTGTGTTATCCTGTTTAGAATGCTTCACAGTAGGACAAGAAAAAAAAATGAAAAAAAAAATAAAGAAGCTGTGAATCTAAAGTGTTATTTATTTTACTCATTTCGTGTTCTGAAGGAAGGAAGTGCGAGGAGAAGATGATGATGTTTCTTATATTTTTGTATTTTTTTTTTTGTTTCATAGAATGAGTTTATTTACAAAAAGGATATGCTGACACTTAACACAGTATAGTGGAGCTGTTCAAAGCTGACATTTGTCATTAAACTTAGAATGGATTTGTTTTTGTTATGTTTTTATTTTGGTAAGATGTAGATTATATGTTCTTCTCACGTACGTCATTATTTTATGTGAGTTACACTTTGGAGATTTTGAGTATAGAGTCCCTAGACTATCTGTCTTTGTTTTTGATGATATGAACATTTTATCTATTTATATATGACAAGAAGTTGCAATAATATTTGACAGGAGTTCCTTTTCGAAAACTCTAACCGTGTGAAGTTGTTTAAATATATATACATATATATTTATATTATATATTACCACGTATGTGGGTATCCTTTTATGTTTAGTTTCAGTACTTTGAGTAATAATTCATGACTGAGATTATGTTGTTCTTGTTATACAATTTCTCAGACGTTGACACCATGTTAGATACTTCATATGCATGTTATGTATGTGTATAAGTAGGAGAGTCAAAATGTATATCTATCACTAAGAAACTACTATACATTCTTGCAAAGTTAGCAATTTATGTTGCCTGTCAAAATAAATTGACTATAGAAGTGTTCCTTTTGGAAAAGGAATAGAATTAAATGTAAAGCTGATTTATCTTAAAAATGTATTTACAACAAAATCTACAGAAATATTTCATATAAATGGAGCTTAAATTCATAGTTGTCTATCTACTTCATACAAAATTTAAAATTTAGGTCATTATACAGGCACACACACCTTTTTGATAAATATGTTAATCTAAAATTTATATTATACAGGCATGATTATTTTTATATATAAATTAAATTTATTTAAAATTTAAGTATTTATTATATTCAAGGCTTTATTATCAGCTAATATCATTCCTATCAAAGAAATTACAAAACTGTTTTTTGACTTAGTTCGGCTATTTTAGAGGCAGTTATTTTTGTCACAAACACCAATTATTTCGATGTGTAAACAAACATCTTATCTCTAGATATATGAACGGCAACGGAAAAAGAAGTAATAACGTCAACGGAAATAGCAATTACAACGGAAATGGCTTTTATTTGATCATACTTTCTTATTGGAAAAGGGTTGTTGTCTTTGAAAAATACTGGTTATCGAATACACAATCCGGGTACTGAGTGCATCTATAAATATGCAATGACTTTTTACAATTTCGTTCAAGGGTAATATTTGAAACTGTAATATGAGGTAAAACCTAAACGGATGGACAGATTTGCTTCAAATTAGTTACAGATTTTAGTGTTTTTTACTTTTGTAAAAATTTTGTTATAGATATTATGTATTTCCAAAACTGCGAATTTCTACGAATTTAAATGCAAGGATTGTCAAAGTTCATATAAAAAAAAAAAATGTACAGATTTCACACATAGAGTAACTATGGGGACATTGAAAATGACTTGTATTAAGTCGATAAAACAAAATCATGCCAAATCTTAGAGATTTTTATTTTGTATACTATTGTTGCATTATAACTTCACAAACTGTCTTAGAAACCATTCTACAGTCTGACTGAAGTACCAATTTGTATATTTAATGTCACTTCCCAGTTGGTGGTTAAATTAATTTGTTCACTTCCCAGTTGGTGGTTAAATTAATTTGTTCATTTTTTTAATAAGGTGAATCTTAGTCTTAATTATGGCTTATCTCGCAATTACACAATCATACTCATTTTCATCCGCACCGGTACAGCACTTATACACGAAATTAAAAATACATATAGGTACCATCTATCTTAACGTATATCTAGGTATTTGACATTTTTGCCTAGCTAAGCTTTGCAGAGAGGTAACTGAATTATTACAGATCGATTAAAGCATACATCATATACGGTTCAACTTAGTTCTCGACTTGATTGTTTTTGAATCCACCCGTGTTTGATTAAATGTCCAGGTAAACCTTTTTTAAATCGAGACAAAATTTACAAAGAATTTGATGCGAAGCCCAACCCCACTGCTAATTGTTTTTATTCTATAATATTTTATTTTAAAATATTTTGAACTCATCTTTTAATCAATTTAACAATATCGAGTCGCGTAATTTATTTTAGACAAAAATAATGTTTTTGAGACTTAGAGCTGTATTCTTTTAACTGAGTTTATGAAATGTGTGGCCGAGCGGCAAGTATCAATTTAGTTGACAACCAAATTAAATAGTTTATGGACTACTTTAAGATAAAGCCTAAAATTTTATTTGCATTTGAGGACCTTAACCATGAAGATCTGACCATTAGGGCTTAAGTTATAAGTTTATTAAAGAGGTTCGAGTAAGTACCTATGCACATTCTAGGTTAAACAATCAAACTGATTCCGAAGTAAATCAAGTTTTGTCAAAAACATTTTCTAGTCTGTCATTTTACATTCATTTTCAGACCGTAACCTCTCTCGTAACTCTTTTCGATTATAATATTTCAATTGTTTAGCTAAGTTAATTCTACCTCTTGCCTGATTTACCTAAACATACCTTAACCTTGAGCATCTAGCACTTAGAAATTAAGTTATAATATTATATACCTAAGAGGTTCAAGTAGGTACTTATGCATATTCTAGGTTAAACAATGAAATTGATTTAGAAATTAGTAAAGTTTTTACCCAAACGTTGTCTAGCATATTCTAGGTTCTTTAGGTTGATATAAAAAAAATTTACTTTTGTCATATTTTACCTTAATTTTGAGATTTTAACCTCGAACATCCGATTATTAGAATAAAAGTTAGAATCTAACCAAGACCTTAACCTTAATGATCTGGTACTTGGAATTTAAGATATAATTTTATATAAGAGGTTCAAGTAGGTACCTATGCATATTCTAGGTTAAACAACCAAATTGATTTAGAAGTTAGTTAAGTTTTTACCCAAACTATGCATATTCTAGGTTGAACAATCGATTGATTTAAAAGACTGACATTTTACCTTAATTTTAAGACCTTAACCTCAAACATCCGACTATTAGAACAGAAGTTATAATCCAAACAAACCAACCAAATCCAACCTTTACGATTTTATTATTTGTAAAATACCTACTACAAATGTTCATGCACATACCTACATGCATACCTACGTAAGTACATACCTACATAAACATAATGTATATCATTTTTGTGCCCGATGCAAAGCCAATTTTGTTTGCCACGTGTTTTTTTTTTTATTGCACACACTCCACCGTCTTCTCCCTTCTATCAATATGTTCTTTGTAGGTACGTACCTACATATTATGTACATACATATTTTGTTTGTTTTTTTTTTTCTTTTGCCGTGATGAAATATAGTTCTAAAAAGACAATTTTTCAAGTTTCTAGTATGAAATTTTTTACGAGTTTGCAAAAATTTTTATGCAGATTTGTAGCCTGTCATTTAAACTTTAATTATCTAGCTTAATATTGAACATCCAATAATTATAACTAAAGTTATAGGCTTCTAAGTGGGCTCAAATCGAGCATTTTTCGAATTTAATAATTCCTCCACTGAATCTCGTCCGTTGGCGATGATCAAAATTTATGGTACGCTGGCTGAAATTCATCACTTGTGTTTTTTTCTTCATTTTATTCATTTTGGTAGTTTCTTTGGTAACACCAACCAAAAATTCAATCTTTCTCCCCCTATACGCTAGAGTTCATTCTATATCTTTGTTCATTTTGGTAACACCATACTTTTATCAAAACGACCCTATAAACATTTTCAATGTTAAAAATTAAATATGTAGTTTTGGACAAAAGATCACAAAGTTTCAAAGTAAAGGAACGCACATGTTGTAATATTTGAAGGTTTGAATGAAACAACAAAAACTTGGGAAAGTTTCCGCTTAGTTTTTATAGGCTACAGTTAAAGTTATTGCACGATTTCTAGGCCGATATTTAGACACCTTTAAATGGTGCTTGGTCTATTTTTACTTTAATTTGAAAAACTTGTTGCTTCCATTGCTAGTGGAACCAGTTATAAAGCTTTTTTAGAGCCATATGCAATACGTAACATACCGAAGTCACGTCATCAAGTCCATCTCAACTTAAGTTTTATTGTTTAACAATTACATTTGAATCAACCAGCATTTTTAGTAACTACACACAAGTTATTTCTTTCTTTTTTTTTCCGTGCTCTATTATTAATGAGACAACTATTCCATTATTTTAATTTAACTTACCACTCAATCTAAAAAACAGTTGATTTAAATTTTCCTTATAATTCTGCAAAGTTTAGAAATACTAGCACTCTGAGAAAAAACAATTTGTTTTTTTATTAATTTTTTGTATTACGGATGCAACAAATTAACCATAACTTCTTGAAGTCACAAATACTTAAGAAGAAATACTAAAAAAATACTCGAAAATCGTCTTCAGTAGAATTGCTTTGCACTTATTTTAATTTATTGTTTTGCACAAACTTGTAAAAAATAGTACAGTAGATGACGGATATAAGAAAGTCAAAAATTCAAAGAATTTCATTCTTTTATCCGTATTTTCTTATATTAAAAATTTATTAGAAAGAAAATTTCTTTAATAAAATTATTTCTCATTTCAGAATAAGTTTTTTATATCAGTGTTTTTCTTATATAATGTACATTTAACACGTTTCGTTATGGCAATGTGTATTATGTTTTGGAATGTCTGCATTATAAGCGTATTTTTCTTATATCCGTCTTCTACTGTATAATGCCTAACGCGAATACATGTATGTAGGTATACCTACATAACTTCTAATCTTTGAACTTTGTTCGTTCACATTTATTATCTGAATATTTAAATTTTTCTTGAAAATTAATTTGCCTTTTGAAATTCGCTATATTTGCATTTTAATTGTATAAAAATAAAAAAAAATGTCAACATTCAAAGATATATATATTTTTTGTACAGATAATAATTTGTTTATGTAAATAA
This sequence comes from Epistrophe eligans, assembly GCA_951394125.1. Taxonomy (NCBI): domain Eukaryota; kingdom Metazoa; phylum Arthropoda; class Insecta; order Diptera; family Syrphidae; genus Epistrophe; species Epistrophe eligans. The sequence goes on from OX596030.1 coordinate 12,284,940, forward strand.
CCGCTATAGCAAGTAAACAAAAACATTATACACATTTCAGTTAATATGTATATTAATTTTATTACACCGATGCCAAAGTCAATGTCCATTCGGTATATCAACTTAAAAAATTAATTGCATTATTGTCTCTTTGGGTTCGATGACGTGGTTCAAAATAAAACGTATTTTACTTGGTTCAAAACTAGTGACACAAAAATCAAACAAAATTATGTATGTTTCCAAAACTTCGGGGAAAAAAGTATTTGAAATATCTTGGCGTAACTGTTTGGAAAAATGGAAAAAAATCGATCGAAACACTAAAGTCCTAAAAATAACAAATAATTTACTCGTATTAAATGAAATCGCATCGGCTCCTATTTATAGAATAGTTGTTGAACAATTCGCGTTTTCCAAAATGACGGATTTTCCAACAGTCATGGCAATTGGCGTCTTCAAAACCTAATTTCAGCCTATAAACTTTAAGAAAGCTCTTAAGGAATTGTTTAATTCAAACTTTAAAAATTTAAATACATATTCATAAAATATCATTTCACTTCAATGTCATTTACAACACTAAGTTTAAGTTTGTGGTAGGTAAAATATGTTAGACAAAAATTAAAACAAAAAATTAAATAACTTACCTAAATTAACGTATATAATATCTTCTGGTGTAACACTAAAACGTGGCGGTGCATGTACATCTAAATGGAACCATGTACCGTTCTTATGCTGTTTGGGATCACGATTTAAAAATACAACTTTACACTCGTACCATCCCTGATCTGCTTCCTTAATGTTGGTCAAGTTGAGTGATGCCGAACCGAATGGTGAATCCTGTGACACACGCGACACACGTCCCTTATAGCCCTCTTCGATGTGTTCCGGATAACTTTCGTACCAAATGTATATGGGCAAATCAGATCCCTGTATATGAATGTGTTTTTTTTTTTTTTGTTTTTTGTTTTTGGAATAAAAGAAAATTTAATAATAGTTTCCAATCAATTTCAATATTTCCATTAAATATTTTTATTTATTTTTTTTTTAATATATGTAAATTCTTTTAAAAATATAAATAATACAAAAATAAAAAGATATACATAATTTTTGTTTATCAATATGAAAGCAATGTTTATACACATATACATATATATAAAGAATATAGGTTAATTTCTTTTATATTATATGATAATGTATAAGTATATATATATGCACATTTAATGCGAATGCTGATTTAAGTTTTAATTGTTTTATTAAATTATTATAAATATATCTCAAATGCTATAAGCAAAAGCTTATTTTTATTTTATTTTTCATACAAAAAAGCGTTGCATACATGCTGGTACCTATGTAAATTTATAAAAAAATAAAAATATAAATTTTAGTGCCATGCGTTTTATTTGGGGATGCAATATTTTATGTACTTATATTAAGGAGATTGTGTCAAAATTAAACAACAAAAATTGTGTTTTATCCTTTTGTTGTTGTGATATGTACGTACGGACGAGGGCATTTTTAAAGGCTCCACCACAATGTCATGTAATTTAATTAGTTCAACACTGATTTTGGTGTTGGCCATATAATCATTTATATACAAAATAATAAAAATTAAAATTACAGGCGGATATAATATGTAACGTTATACCCAACAAGGATAATAATATTCGTTTCGATATATTTATCTTGTACAATTTATATGTAATCATGTTATTTTATTTTCAGTCCACGTGATCTACATATATTTATGTGTATATGGGTATATGCTGTTCTGCATACACAATTCATTGCATATTTTCATATAAATATGTGTGTGTGGTGTGTGAGTTTTTTTTTTAAATCTTTTTTGTGGTTAATGGTGTCCGGTTAAAATTTTTTTTATTATAACTACTCTGCCAACGCATGTGTTAAAGCTTTTTTTTTTTAAGCTGTTTTTATTGGGATAGATGGGTTTCAGAATTGATTTTCTATATAGTATATATTTTTTTAGGTTTTATTTATAATATTTCCCCCATAAATTGCCGATATGTTTTCCTTTTTTTTTTAAATATATATTCATAAATCAACCAGCAAACGTGCTTTATATGAAAATGAAGGGCTTTGCAGAAAAAAAAAAATAAAATAATAACGAAGCCACGCAAAATTCTCTTCAAAGTTATTTATATTGGCATATTTTGGAGTGCAATTATTAAAATATTTCATAAAAAAAAAAATAATAAAAAAAGGTTCCTTCAACAAAGGGTTTTGATTGATATTCCTTCAATATTGAAGTTTAACTCTTTTAGCTTTGCAAAAAAACAAACGGTTATACAATTTATGTAGCTAAATTAATAGAACCTAGACTCTAACTATAAAATTTGTAACGAGTTGAAATTTGCATTTTCATATTCCTAAAACATATATAACAAAATTGACGTAATCCCTCTCCAGAAACAGCCGCAATAATATTTTGCCCTTTTTATATGTTTAATTGATTTATTTATTCGAATTGGCTGGAGAGGGAAAAATGTACATATATGAATCAAATTTGTTGTGTTTGAAATTTTTAAATTTTCTTGCCATACTTCTGACTCTGTGTAATCTAAAGTGTTTTTAGAATTGAGTTTATAATTATGTTATTCTTTTTGTTTTTAGAAAATATGTGTCTGATTTTAAATTTATAAATAAAACATTTTTTTTGTCGTTCATTTTTCTTCATATAAATTTTAATTTGATCAAATTGTACAAAAAACAATAAACTTATGTTTATTTTTATTTGCTAAAAAAAAACTTTATTTATTGCTCTCAAAAAAATTTATAAGACAGTATGACAAATAAAATTTAATTTTGTTTCAATTCTATTTGTGTGTCTTTTTTTCTTTTTTGTTTTCATTTGTTTTATGATGGGCGCCCATTCTTCAGCCTAAAATTAGATAATAAAATGCAAAATTCCGCACATATTTTATTATATACATATGTATGTACAAAATATACCAAATGAAATATATATAAAGTCATAAATATTTAATAGATTAACTTTTTATGTGTTTTCTTTTTTTTTATGTTTCATAAATTGATTTGTGTGCATGAACAGGTTTTTATCACTTTTGTCATCATAATCCAAGAAAGACACAATCCTTTTTTTTTTCATAATATGAAAACCGTTGACAGCTTTTGGGAGGATTTTTTTCGGTTTTGTTTTATGTTTGATATCGATAGAAATATTTAGATATTATGTTTGTATTATGTTTTGTCGTAAAGATAAACTCATAAAAAACAATTTCCTTTTCATTAAAGATTAAGTAATTGCATGTCAAAGTAGGCTCTTAAAATTTAATTCATCTTTCTTTAGAGATTACAAACATAGAAATCGAAGGATGGTGAAACTATTAAATTGTAAAATTTAAATAAGTGCTGCCAAAGCGGCTTTTTCAAGATTTTGAATTGTTCAAGGATCAAAATCGATTTGTTGTTGAAAATTGTCAAAAAATGTAAATACTGTTCCTATTATTTAATTTAACCTATAAGACTAGAGGTCTTATTTTGAAGAAGACTATATACTATATAAGCTTTGCGGTAACTTATAAGAACATTTAAAAGTGAAATTTAAATGGATTGTGACCTTAAATACCGTGTTTGATTCAAGGTTTGATGTTACTTTAAATAATAAATATTTCAATTGACATAAATCGCACCGTAACGCAAATAGACAAAAAAGGCGAAGAATTTGTTGAAAATTTAATAAAATTAATAAAAGTGCGTATACGCCCGAGTGTACTGTTTTATAATCTTTAATAAATGATTATATCGCCTGGTTATTCATCGAATGTAAACTAAAACCTTAATCAAAGAATCGATAGTTTAAATTGTTAATCATTGAAATCGCTAATAGCCCAATATGACTCCTTCAAACTTCTTTCTTTGTTTTTTTTTTTTAAACTAAAACTCAGAGTCTCTCAAATAAAATGTACGAAAAAATTGTGAAAATATATCAACCAAAGTTTATACTACGAAAAAAGGGTAAAATGGTCATTAACTATGGCAGCGCCTATTTGACCAATATCATCTCCAATGTTCCTGCAAAACTAATATATCCATAATTTTTTTGTTGTAGGATCTAAAATACAGTTTTTGAAAATTTTAATATGCAATATTATTTAAACGCCTTTGAAGCTATTGTGTAAAAAATTTCATTACAGAAGGTTCAACTGATAATGAGATATTCGAAAACCAAATAAAATGTTTCTATGGCAGATAAGCGTTAATAAATGATAACTATTTTTTTTTCCAAAAATATGGTTTATCGTACTGATATTAGCTCAAGAAAAATTTAATCAATATTGTAGGAGTCGTTTTTGAGAAAAAATGAGATTATTTCCTTATCGGTTTTTAAACACTTGTATGATAGTTACCGTAATTTTTGGTTATTAGAATAATGTTTGTTTAAATTCTAGGAGATAATGTTTAAAAATTGCCGGGTGCCAAGTTTAATAAAAATCTACTAAGGAGTTTTTGAATTACTGAGTTTTCAAAAAAAAATGAAACATTTTTGAAAAATTTTAAAAAAATAATTGAAAATTTTGGTATGCAAATCTTTAATTTTTTTTAATAATCTCCATAAAAATTGATCAAAATCAGTTGAGCCGGGTTTTGAGAAAATCGAAAATAAAAAAAAAATGGTTCTACCATTTGTAATCATTTTTCTGTTTAAAAAATGCTTGCCTCTGGGGAAAAAATTAATGAACTTTTTATAAAAAGTTATGGAACATTTTTTTCATTAATTGCTTAAAAAATTGTACTGCATGTACCGTTATTTTTGATCTTTAAAAATTAAAAAAAAAACTTTTCGAGGGAATGCCCATAAAACGCAGATACAAAGTTTAAAGAAAATCGATCTACTTGTTTTAGGCTGCAGACGAACGGACAGACACACAGAAAGACAGACGGACAGAATTGCGAGACCGACTTCTTTTGACTTCGCTACCATCGTAATATCAAATTTGAACAAAATCTTGAGTTAGATTTTTTTACCACTCCATAATTTGCCATGTATGTATGTATGTAGTAAAAATGGAAAAACAAAATTTAATTTTCATAAAGTCAATTAAACTGTTCAATAATAATTTTAGAACACTCAATGATTTTAAACAATATTTGCTTTATGATAAACGCATTCAACACTTCTCTCTTCCTGATGATATAGTCCTTATATTATTTCAAAGCCTAATTATACACTCATTGTTATAGTTAAGGTATCCATTAATCTCTCCAAAATTATAATTAAAGTACTGTTCAGAATTCGTAAGCGTATCAAACATTACCATTCACGCACAAATATATACATATTATTATATCCGTTCATTTGTATATCTATCCATCGAATCCCTTCATTATACTTAAGCTTTTCTATTCATAAGTCAATACAATATATAATAAGCAATTTTACCACACATCGTACACAAATGCATTAATAAATTATTATTTCGATAATAATGGCTTAGTGACAGAATCAACACACACACACATATGGCTGTCTATCTATAGATACGATCTGTGGAAAGGGACACATTATATTATCCCATGGTTATTTGGGAATTGCTTTATGAGTCCCCAAAGTCGAGCAATAGTTTAACTAATACCAAAAATAAAATTTACTTTCATATCGAAATGTTTTTTTTTTTTTTTATTTTGTCGCTTGAGTGAAGCTATTTGTACAATTGGATTGTACATATTATAAGCATGAGAATGTGTTTGTGTGTGTGTTCGTGTTTAAATGTCCCCAAAATATTAGGACACTTCATCAAAATGGGGATAAATTTATTATCGTTATTATATCCTTTTGATGGTTAGTTGGTGGTTTTTCCAATCCAATCATTCCAAAAAGCCTGCGTTTCTGGATTCGACGATGAGAACGAACGACCAACAACAAAAATGCTCGAATAACAATAAGTCGGACAACGACTACGACGACGCGACGCCTGATGATGACGACGGTAACAGTGGCGGCGACAATGTCCTGGATTGTTAATAAATACATCAGGCAGAGATTTTGTGGTCACATCTCTATAGGTAGCTACGAAGGCTACAGGCATTTGGACAAAAAAAAAGGTGGGCGAAGGCTTTTTCCTAGGCTTATACTCACGTTGGCTGTTATATGAGTATGCGATAAAAATACTGGCAACCTATACAAATTTTCAAATCAGTGATATATGCAATATAAATGGCCGGACTTTTAGTTGAGTAGTTATTTTTGGAGTTTTTTTTTGGTTTTGTTTTGTATCGAATGATTGACGGAATTGTAATCGGCTTTAGTAAGCTAAAGGGATATTAATAGGCTTTCTTTTTTATGATCGAAGTTTTGTTTTCTACCGCATTTTGTGTGTGTTTGTGCTTTGGGGGAAGAGTTTGAGGGAAAGTAGAAAGTTTTTGGAAATTGCAGTGTTTTTCTATTTTTTTTTTTCTAGATAGAAGGTTCGTTAATCAAAAGCAAAAGATATAGTTATAAGCTTTTTGGTAAAATGACTAAGTGGACATGATATGGAATAATGAACTTTTATGGTAAAAATACTTATACCTATGTACATATCTACTGTGTTAATAAGTCAATTTATTGGTTTCGTTGACTGACACTGTATGATTACCTATATATAGATACATAAATTAACAGCTAAGCTACATACATAATAGTGGAGGAGAATTCTGTTCTAGAATATTTGTTTAAATTAATTGAAGGAAAATTATTAGTTTTCGAAGAATATGTGAAGATTATCTTGAAAACTTATCCAATGCTAATAAAATATTTTGTTAGTTATCAATCATTATGAATGGTATAGTATAGGTGTGTATTTAACTTTCCATTAAACTTATTGGATTTAGTTTGGTCGTAAATATTCGTTTTTACTTTTAATAAATATATGTAATGTGCTAAGAGGTACATAGATAAAGTTGGTTAATTAATCGTAGGAACCGACATAATTAAACAAATTTCACATTTCAGGAGGAAAAAAAAGTTTCACATTTCAGAAGAAAATTTTATAAAACTTGTAGTTTTTATTAATTTGTTAAACTATTGAAATTACTTTAATGCTTAAAAGTCTGTGGTTTATTAATTTAAAATCCTTCCACATAGAAAACGACATTTTTAATACCAAATATGAACTTGTTGACTTGTTGTTTATTCTGAAATTACAACATCTTTTTTTTTTTATTTAGAAAAAAAGTCAAACTCTAGAATTTAATCCCTCCCGTAAGTCTTTCTACAAATGTCTGATTTTAAATAAGTATATTTTCTTTAAATTTAGTACTGAAACGTTTAAGCTGTTTGTATCTTAAAGAGACTTTGATGTTAGTTTTTTTTTTCTTAAAATAATGATAAATCTTATATAATTGTTAAAAACCAGAATTAGAATTTCTAAAATTATAAAAAAAAAAATGTTTCACCAAATAATTAAAGTGGAAGACAGTACAAGCTCTAATTAATAACGGGTATTTCATTTCGTGGTTTCAAATTGGTAGCGCTGGCATTTGACAACTGTCAATCTCAGCTGTCATTTGAAGTGTCATAATATTAGTTGAATGTTTGCCATTTACGATAATGGATCGCTTAACAATCGAACAACGCGTTAAAATTATTAAAACTTACTACAAAAGTGGTGATTCAAACGTAGCCACTTTTCACGCATTACGCGATGATTATGGTCGTCATAATCGACCGACTACGCAAGCAATCGGTAAAATTGTGAAGAAATTTGAAGAGAGTGGAAGCACTACTGATGTGATAAGACTTGTGCATCATCAAAGTGACTGTGTGGTGTGCCCTATGGTCAAAAGATGTCATTGGTACGTATTTCTTTGGTTACAGTCCATTCGGAGCGATATGGCCGAATTATAACCGATTTTTTTGGCCGTGCGTCGGTTGAAGATCATTACTTGGACGATATGTGGTTCCAACAAGCCACATAACATGACCAATTATGGCTTTTTTGCGTAAAAAGTTTCCTGTTCACGTATATTTCACGTTTTGGCGATGTCAATTTGCCACCAAGATCATGCGATTTGAAACCGTTAGATTTTTTTCTGTGGGGCAACGCCAAAAGACTGTGTTTACGCGAATAATCCCCGAACTTTAGTTGCATTAAAAATCAACATTACTCAAATTATGGCCGAGATACCGTCCGAAATGTGCGAAAAATTGGTTAAGAATGACCTCAAAACAATCGCATGCTGCAAATCATCCCGAGGCGGTCATTTAAATGATATTTTTTTTTAGACTTAATGGAAAAGTCCAGGGGCCTGATTCCGTAAAACGAAAACGATCAAACGATATCGTTTTGGCAATAGCTGTCCCTATCTTTCTCTTTCGATCTGATAGAGATGGGTATTGTCAAAACGATATCGTTCGATCGTTTTCGTTTTAAGGAATTAGGCCTCAGACTTTATAATGAAATAAAATGTTCATCAAAAATGTGTCGCTGTGTGTGTTTTATTTAGCTTTACTTTCGAAACCGAAAAATGAAGGGACTGTTAATTCTAGAACAAAAGATAAACTGACTTTATAAATATTTAATTTTCATGGAGATTTTTTTGTTCGATTCTTTTTAATCAGTTTTGGTAAACTAAAAAATTTTGAATTTTGACTTAAAATGTAGGCAAATCGTGAAAACCTCAAATTGCATACTTTCAGGGGTGGATAAAGTGACGATATCCGAAAATTCCATTTGGTATGGGAAGGAGAAAATATTTATTCTAAGCAATAAAAAACCACTACGCCAAATACTTTCAGTAGATATTAAATTCATCCAATTTAATACTAAAATTCATCGGAAATTGATAGTAAATACTTTTTTTTTTGTACTATTTTATGTTTATAAACAAAATTTTTTTAAAAGATTTGCAATTGGTAATCGAAACTTGTACAAGATTAAATTGGATTGCTTGGATAATGATGGACGGATATCCTATCCGATTAATTTATTCTTTTCAATTAAATGGCGGTTTCAATATTTCAACATGAGTATAGTCCAAGTTCCTATGTATATGATGAGAAGCTGTGTTTGTTGAGACAATCATTTTCTGCTCTCACCTATTCTTCATAATTCGGATAGAAAGCATCCAAAAGCGATTTACTAGAATAGCAGTTTGTAGATTAAAATGGAATATTCGAATGCCTTCCTATGGTACTAGATGTAATCTTCTTGAATCTTCAACAATTAAAAACTCGAAGACGATACTTTGAAATAATTTTTATTCGTGATATTCTCGATTATCAAATTGATTGCTCCTTTCTTCTTTCGTTGATAAAAATATATGTTCCTTCAAGAGATCTGCGAGTACGTAATTTATTTTTTGAACCATTTCATAGAGTAAACTACGGGCTCAACGAGCCGATAACACGGTGCCTGAAACAGGCAAATCTAGTGTGTAGTTATATTGACTTTCAAAATAATATTAGTCGTGATTTATTTAAAAAAAAATGTGATGTATTACTTAAATATTCTTTATCCTGGTGGTTAGATTGTAAGTATTTACCTATTTGTAAAGCATTGCATGTTGCTACTTTTTTCAACTAGTCTATAAGATTATATATTGTTAATATTTTATATAGTCTGCTTGATGAATAAAATATACATAAATAAATAAACAATAAAATAATTCCGTTAAAATTTAATCAAATTGCTATATCAACCAATCAATCAACTTTATTCTCTCATTTTCATACATTTCCAAATTTGCTTAAAAGCTTTCACTTTTCCCAAATTGCTTTATCTATTATTGACTGTTCTAAAAATATTATTTCCCAAAAATCTTATATCTTCTTGATATATTAGGGGTATTCATGCAACGTTTTAAAGTCCTCGTAAACCTGGTAAACTGGTTAAACCTGTCAAATGGTCATAAAAAATTGACAGGTTTAAGCAGTTTACAACTTTTACAACGACTTAACGCGGTTGCATGCATATGCATACCCCTATTAATAATGTTCGAGTAAAACACTTTAATTTAACAACAAAAGGCAACTATTTCAAAAGTTTTGAAACTTAATCGCATATAGTAAATTAAATGCCATAAATGTAACAACGAATAACATTTTTCTTTCTGTAGAATAATAGTTTTATTTACATCAATTAAAAAAAAAATTAAAAAAAAGAACAATTAACAAAGACAACAATTTTGTACTAAATAGTAGTCTTAAAAGGCTAATTGGAATCGATTTTCAATGAATTGTTCTCATAATTTTTTAAATATTAACAGCAACCCACTTTCAATAAATATAGTGACCAAAACTAAAATCAAAGACTATATTTCTTTAGTTTAAGGCTAAAAAGTATGTACTTTTGAATTTCCAAGTTGTTCTTTTGCAACTTTAAAAAAATTAAGTAGTTCCTACGGAAAAAAGTACTTACTAGTTATTATGCATACGGAATAAAGTTTTTGCTTAAAAAATTCATCTGAAAAAAGTAAGTGCTATGGGCCAAAGTAAATACTTAATTCTCATCATTTACTGCATTTTTATGCATATCAAAAAAAGTAAATACTTTGAAATTCTGTAGTAAAAGCATTTCTTTATGCATATCACCCATAGTTTTATAAATTTACAATGAATTGATTTTTTTTTTAAACTTAGACCTCAAGATTTAAATGGAACGGAATCAAGAAGTGCAATTCTGGACTTCTTTTTTTTTTTTTAAGTAACTGAGGCAGTTAACAAGCAATGCCTCTGCAAATATTGTTCTTCTAGTGGTCCAATATCTCATATTTATCCATCAACTTCACATATCTTCTTAAAAAATAATTCCAAAGCTTTGAGATCACAGAGTCGTAAATGCCAATTCTATTATGTAAAATTTACAAATGCCAATAAAAAAAAAAACACATTAACTGTCTTCTTAAAATTATAATCTTATAACAAGTTATAAAGGGCATTTTCATATCTCTATTTATACAAAATGGAATTTATTGAATTATTTTCCCTGACATCAGATATATCAATGCTCGCAGTTAAAATATTTAAAATAATAATTCCAATTGTCCGTTTTCCTTTCCTATATATATATATATCTTTTCACAGTGCTGCTATATATTTAAATATTTACTCACATAGTTTTATAATATAAGCTAACGAGTGCAGTACTCATATATACTTTATATGCATGCATATTTTCCAAAGGTATACTATAAATATTCTCTGCAATAACAATAACAAGGACATTCAGCCTCCACGATGGAATCCTTTTTTCACTTTATACCTAGGTAGGTACGCTTTTACCAAATTTTTCATATCTCATCTTTTATGTAAATTAATATGCTTGCATATTTTGTGAAACATATATATACGCGAAAATAGCTCCGTATACGGCTTTTGGATGTTTTTTGTTTTTTGTTTTTAGTCTTTATACCTCTATCAGTTTATATGGTTTATATGTATGTAGGTAGGTCCTTCTTCTGTATCCGTAATTCCGTTCCTACAGGACAACAGGAACAATTTTTTTTTAATAAAACAAAAAAATGTATTTAAAAAAAAGGCCAACTCAGACAGCAGTAGCAGTAAGGTACACAACAACAGCTACACAAAATAAATATATAAACTTTCAGGTAAGCCGTATATTCCAATCGTCACCCGTGGAATATTTGAAATTATTTTACAGGTGTGGTCCTCCGTAATCACTGAATGTCTCCCAACTGCGGTTGTTTATTTTTATTTTTGTTCCTCTGTGGCACTCTATGCCATCAGCGAGCTTATAGGGAGCAGAGAGGTAAAAATAGACCTCCACGACGGTGGCGGATATTTTGTGACAGGAAAATCGGACCGAAAAAGTGGTAAGCCGACCATCATCAGACAAAAGAGATTGTATATTCAGCAGGCATAGGTACATCGGTTTTACCTTTAATTTTTTTTGAGATAATTAAACGTCCTTGTATTGGTGAAGAATATTTGTATGTGTCTTTATTAATTTATATCTCTATACATTTGCAATCGATTGAATGGTGTAGCTCTTCGAGGATATTTTATTTTATTATATTCACATATTAATATATTAAAATAAATTCAATTTATAAATCTGCCCATATAAATTTACATAAGAGATACCAAAAAAAATGGTTTGGTATTTATATTATGCAGAAAATGATATCAAACAAAAATTCCAATTTTATATAAGGATTCTGCTGTAGGAAAGGAACATACATTTTTTTTTGTATTCAATTGATTCTTTTGAGCTAAAGCTGGAATTCCGATTATTATATATTGAGAAAAAGTAATGAGAATTATTATATCATATTATATGATGGAATATAAAATTTTACAACAACAAAAAAAATTCCACAGGATTTGATAAGAAGTAGGAGATATCATGGTTTGGTAAAGATAAAGTTGAAAGAAAAATTTGAATAAAAATACACACAATGTCAACATTTTACATGCTGCGGTTTGGAAACAGAACAGATAGAGACATTTTTACCGTCAAAACTATTTTAGCAATTTTTATAACGGGTGATTTTTTAGCTGGTTTGGTTTTGGCAACACTGGTTTTGACAGCTGACGTGTGTTTAGTACCTTGTGTCACTGTCAAACAGCTTCAGTTTGATTTGCAATTTAACCATGGATCGTCTTACAAATGAACAACGCTTGCAATTTATTGAATTTTACTATCAAAATTCGTGCTCGGTTCGAAATGTTCATCGCGCGCTGCTTCCATTTTATGGTCGGCATCGATGAGGCTCATTTTTGGTTGAATGGGTACGTAAATAAGCAAAATTGCCGCATTTGGAGTGAAGATCAGCCAGAAGCATTGCAACAGCTACCAATGCATCCCGAAAAAGCCACTGTTTGGTGCGGTTTATGGGCCGGCGGCATTATTGGGCCATATTTCTTCAAAGATGATGCGAATCGCAGCGTTACTGTCAATGGTGAACGCTACCGAGCGATGATAACAAACTTTTTTTTGCCCGAAATGGAAGTTCTTGACTTGCATGATATGTGGTTTCAACAAGACGGTGCCACATGCCACACAGCACGCGAAACAATGGCGCAATTGCGAGGCGAGTTTGGTGAACAGTTAATTTCACGTTTCGGGCCGGTCAATTGGCCGCCTAGATCGTGCGATTTGACACCATTAGATTATTTTTTGTGGGGGTATGTCAAGGCTAATGTCTATAGGGACAAGCCCGCTTCGATTGACGCACTGGAAGCTAACATCCATGCATTCATTCGTGAGATACCGGCCGATATGTGTGAAAGAGTATGCCAAAATTGGACTCAGCGGATGGGCTACCTGAGACGCAGCCGCGGTCAACATTTGCATGAAATTATCTTTAAACATTAAATTGCAAGGTTCAAACTATCGATTCAAATAAATATTTCATTCATTTTTTCGAATTTTTTGTGCTTTTTTTTAAAAAAAAGTTCTAAACCTCTTAAAAAATCACCCATTATATTGCGGTGAAATGCTTAGAAATCGGAGATGAGAAATGTCTAGTTTCAAGATTGTGGAACTTATTGATTTTTCTTTTCACTCACTATTGGAATGTGAGTGCGAGTGATGTGAGCTGTTAACGTCATAGGTTATTTTGACACTGACAGCTGTTTCCCGCTCGAAATCTTGACAGAAAGTCCGTATTATACCTTCACGGAACGAATTGAGTCGCTTTACGCTTGAAAAAAGTTGGAAAATATTGAAAACTTATTACCAAAGTGATTGATGTGTAGTCCAAACAGTGCGTTTTTTTTTTTAAAGAGGCGCATTTTTATCTCAGCGGCTAAGTTAACAAACAAAATTGTCGCATCTGGGCTCGGAAAACCCGTACGTTATTGTCGAGAAGCCAATGCATCTACAGAATTTGGTGCGGATTGGAGAGTTGTGGCATCATTGGACCATTTTTCTTCGAAAGCGTTTCGGTCAACGGTCGGCGTTAGAGAACCATGTTAACCGACTTTTTTTTACTAAAATTGAAGACATGGATTTGGACGACCTTTGGTTTATACAGGATGGCGCGCAAGACCACACAGCCCATGCCACAATCGAACTTTTGCGCACCAAATTCCCAAAATCGTGTTATCAGCCGTCTTGACGATGTCAATTGGACTCCTCGGAGCTGTGATTTGATCCCATTGGAGTTTTTTTTTTGTGGGGAACCGTGAAGGATCGATGTTATGACAATAATCCGGAAACGATTCAAGCACTTAAGGCCAATATCATCCAAGAAATCCGTGAGCTAAAGCTCGAAACCATCAACAAGTGGTCTTAGAAAATTGGAGTGAGAGAATGCGCTATACTGCGAAGCCAGCCGAAGCAGCCACTTGAACGATGTTGTGTTCCTTAATTAATGGGAATATTTGCTTTTACTAATACATGGAGAAAATTTAATTTTATTGCATTTTTAAAAAGAAACGTTTATTTGGACCAACCTCCCCATTTTAATAAGCAAGCCAGCTAAAATCACAGATCCAGAAGTTGGTGATTGCAGTGGAATGATAAAAAAATGCGTTCCACAATCCACTACTGAATTAATTTTGTATTTCTTACCATGCTACCTGTAGGTTAAAATTATAGTTTTGTGGGACATTTTAATATTTTCTAGTGATACCAATTTATTTGGACCTCAAAGTAGAAACTGTGAAATTCACAATGATATTTTTCTTTTTAGCTATTTCATTTTCAATCGAACTTTTTGTTTAACAGCATATCTTTGTTTTTAGGGAAATTGAAGTTATTTCTGCGGATCTTTGAATATATGTACCAAAATACTGTGCCAATCGAAGATTGCTTGGGGAAGGCCATTTTTAGATTTAAGAGTGAGTTGATCAGCAGAATAAAATCAGGTAAGCACATCTAACAGTGTGTGGGATATTATTTTCTATGCAAAAACAAAAAAAAAAATATTGAAGCAAAACTCTTGTTGGAGAAGGAGAACCTTGTTTTATTCTTAGAAATCTATACATATACTCTTATCGAAAATATTTAGGCCAAAAAAGCCATTAGAAACATGCCATAGCAATTAAATAGCCATCAAGTCAAAACTTTATCCATCAAAGCATTTATTTCGTTCGATATATTCTTCAAAGTCATATCCAAGAGAATATGTATAATATATATGTATACCTAAAAAAGCTCCTTAAGATTCTCCTTAAAGAAGAAACAACACAAAAAAAAAAAAAATTAAATCCTAGGCTTTCTGCAAGCAGTATCAAGATACATACATATATGTATGATGATGACGATGAAGGTTACAAAACAACAACAAAACAAAAAAAACCCCCAGAAGAGCAAGAAAATACCAAGCCCTATGCCTATGTATATGACACGCCCGACCCACATAAAACTTCAGACGATAATTTTATTAAGAAACAAAAGCCAAAAGGAAACCTAAATGTGGCATAACCGCGCTATTCCACAATGGCTCACTTGTCATATACTCATACATAGGTATATATAAATTTCCTTACACCCAAGGGTGGACTCATCTCGGGGCAAAAACTATGTCCATCTTTGGGGATATAACAATAATTACGGATATAAAACCTCAGGGTGTCATAAAAACTGAAAGCAAAGCATTGAATCCTTTTTGTTTTTGTTTTTTTTTGCGTTTTTTGCTTTTTTGGTTTTTTGCATTGCACTGCTGAGAAAACTTTTCTGTTCTTTGAAGCTTCGAACAACAAAAGCAAATATACCAACGACGACCAAAGACGCACAGCAGGATGTGAGATTTTAAGTCAACAGACTATGGCCAAACGATATACCCTCGACGTATCCTTATGTCTGCCTGATAAGAGTATAAAGTGCCTCATGTTGTTGCAAGATGATATAGAATGATAGTGTGCGCTTGACTCTGAAGTAAAAAAAAAAAATAAAGAGAAAAAAAAATGTTAGTTTGAGAAAAGTTTCTCAAGAAATCTACGAGTGTCATAGGATCATTCTCAAGACCTCAAGGACTCAATGTATACGTACAACTATATACCTAGGAGAAGAACGAATAAAAACAAAAATAAAATATTTTAATTTTCGGTTTTTTGTTATTTTTTCTCTTCTCTTCTTTATAGAATTGGTTTCGTTGTGTTGAAAAAAAATGGACACGATATGTGTGCTTTGCTGTTGCTGTGCAAAGAAAATATGTATGTATGCAGTGTGAGTTTGGAATTCTGGACTTCAAGATATTGTGTTATATATTATTTCACTCCACCATCATTTTTATTCAAAGAGATTCACTCATGAAATGATGATTAATTAAAAAACTTTGGCCACTCTTATTTTTTTTTATTTTACTTATGCCTATTCTTTTAGCTTACCTATTTGAAAGCAGGACGAACAAAACTACCATCAGGGTTAATCAATAGTTATAATATATACAAAGCTTTTGCAATATTCTTCTTGTAAGTTTAAGAACTTTTTATTTTCGTGTTCTTTTTTTTTTTTGTTTTTATTTATGTAGTTAAGTTGAGATTTTTTAAAATAAAATGTAAAATAAAATATTCAGCAGGTATCCTATTTGGCGAATGAATTTGTTTTTGTTTTTTTTTACTTAGCCATTTTGCGAGCAGAATACAGAATACTCGTGTAAATTATTAAAGTTGTAAGTACTTTGGTACAAAATTGAAATTTCTCTTATAACAAAACTTTAAAGGAATGATTTTATATAATTTAAAAAAAGTGAGTTCTAATAATTAATATAAGAAGAAATAATATTACTTTGCAAAGAGATTGGGTGAAGTATAACTTGTCAGGACATCTGACCGGAAAGGTATAGTGATATAATGGGAAGCCGTGACATTGTATACATTGTTATAGTTTTACGAATCTGTTCGAGCGTATATAGAGTTTTACCTTTTCTCTTATCTGAGATAACAATTTATCTATGTAATATTTTTCAGTTTGAAATTCCTAGATCATCAGTTAAGCTGAGCAAGAGGTAAATTCTAAATTTTCCTCGACGTATGCCCAACATATGTATGTTTAAAAGGAATTATTTTCCACATGAGTATATAATTATAAGGATTTTCGTTTTTATTCATTCCTATTGGATTAACTACATAAAACGTCGTGTGAGTTACAATTCAAACCTCAAAAATGTGGTTAATGGTAAACCAAACCCAGACATCTGGGTAACCAGATTCAACGTCAAATATATAAAGCAGACCTATAGAGGTAGTCGAAAGAATCCTTCCACTACTTAAATTGAAGGTGCAACGCATACCTTGTATGATATTAAATTTTCGGTAGTTTTAATACAGTCAAGAGTAAAGAGTCAAGAGTTTAAGCGCGGTGTAATTTACGCTTCGTACTATTATTATTATTTTCGCGTAAAAAAGTTTGTGCGTTTTGGATTATCACGGTAAATGTAGGGAATTGAATTCAAGTATATTCGCACCTAAAAACAAAATGTGTTTTTTATCGAGTTATTAAATTTTTGGAAGAAATTAGAAATATTCCAATAGTTTCTCTTTTCATGATAAAGTATCTCTCATTTTAGTCGTTTGGTTTCGGTAGAAAATTGTAGGTCACCTCAATTTCTGTCAGTTGTTTACAACATGCACTAAAGAATAGTTGAGAGTGTAGTGTAAGTAAATAGACTCTGGTTGCTAAAGAGTTGTCACACCAAAGAGTTTAAGGTGTAAGAAAAAAGTTGACCTTGATTTGACTGAAAAAGGGAGATGCAAGTGCTCCTAATTTTCGCCAACTTCACGTGTGTTTAAGTTCGACAGAATTATAAATATTTGATAAAAAGACAAAGGAAAATGGTTTGGTATTTGGAACGAGATGAAACCAAACAAGAAAAGAACATTTTTGCAAATATTAATTGTTTATTAAACAAAATTATTTCATTCGAAGAAAAACTCCCGCAGGTGGACAAGAATATTGGCAAAACCAAAAAAATGCATGATTTAAAAATATGCACGACTGGATCGCAAGAACTTGCCCATTTAGTTAACAGCTTTAAAGAAGAAATGACAAAAAAGTCAATAATACTAAAAAAATTTAATTTTATTTACAGAAAATAAAATTTTAATATTAATTTTTAAACGCAATATTGTTTAAACAATTAAAGCCAGATCCACACTTATCTCGTGTGGTGTGTTGTGGAGTCGTATGTCGCTATCACTTTAATGTATTGGCCACGAGTACGATAACTATGGATCCAAAAACTGATAACGATTTTTTGTAGAGGGGTCAAAAACAAGCATTTTTTACTATGACAAGTTATACTTTTTCATATGGGAGGAGGGGGTCTATTTAGCCCCGTTAAGAGGGTAGGGGCAATTTAAAAAAAAAGTGAATTAAAATAAAAAAAAAAAAAAAATTATTAAAAAACAACGGCAACACTTAAAATGAAGTACAATACCAATTTTGAAAGCCAGAAATTTGTTTTTTAATTATAAATTTAAATTTAATTTTTAATTTCAACACTTTTTTTATCTCAAGCGAATTTTTGGCAAAAACCTGAATCGCAGTTTTTTATAATCACAAAAGGTGTGAGGCTAATTCAAAATCGTTAGGTTTACGTTTTTTCGAGAACATTTGAATAAAAAAATAAGCCGATATCCGTTTTAGATGAACTAAAATAAAAATATTCTTATAACTAAGTTTATTTTAACTAAAATAGTCAAATGATTGAGATAGCAGAGTCCACTTGATTAAAGTTTGATATAGAAGACGTCACTAAAATACAGTCTGAGATGCCAGATGTCACTAAATTACAGTCTGTGAAGGCAAACGTCACTAAATTACAGCCTGATATTGCAGACGCCACTATATTATTTGAGATAGCAGACGTCACTAAATCATAGTCTGAGATTCACTAAAATACAGTCTGAGACTTAATTACAGTCTGAGACAGTCTGAGACAGGACAGAGATGTAGTGAGGGTTGACGGGTATTTTTTTTTGCTGCAGTTATACTAAACGATTGAATTTTTTTAGAGTCATCGGTAGGTTAGAGGTAATTCGCAAATGCATTAAATGCAATTTAATAAATGGTGACAAAAGAAAAGAGATGATGATGCTGACATCATTAAAATACATATATCGAAAATACAAAAAAAAAAAATATTGTTTAATTCAGAAAATCGAAGTTAGAAATCGATTCAACTTTAAAAAAGGTATACTTTTGTACTGATATTATTATAGTAACATAGACATAGCATATCTGTTTTGACATTTTAAAAATCACACAATTTTATTAAATTGATTTGTATGAAGAGGAATTTTTTAAAATTACCTAAAAAAGGTAGAAAAACGATATATCTTTTAAACTTTAATCCCTTTCCAGAAGAAATGCAAGGAAGTTACCTTATTTCTATAAGCTTCAACTTAACCTTTACTTAAGGCTTTTGTATGAGCTCTCTTTTACAAACCATAATGAAATTTTGTTAATTAATTCTTTCAATTCAATTAAAACTTAAGCTACATAAATAAGATAAATTTAAGTCTTTTATTTAAGTGTTTTTCTTATTCGTATATGTATAACACTAAATATATATAGTTAATGGCATAATCTGCTGTACCTATATATGTTTATATATTATATACAGAACAATTGGCAGCTTATCATCAAAAAGCATTTTCATTTTGATAGATACAAATCTTGTGGGTGTTTTTTCAAAGAGGCTTATTTCTACAAAAAAAAACACACATATTATATCTTCTTTACAACATAGGATTTTTTTTTGTCTATCAAAATAACTTAAGTACTTTGGATTACTTTTTTCTTCTTAAATGCTTTTAATAAATAAAACAGGCTCTAAGAGTCTGCTAAGTACAAGCTCGAACATAGATAAATAAAATAAAATAAAATAGAAAAAAAAATTATTCCCCTAACGACCTTTTTTTCCGTTGTTGCTATTAACAATTTTTCCTTCCATTTGGTCACTGAGCCCATACCTAGAGCTTCAATAAATTCCTACACATTCTGTCTTCCCTCTCAACCTCACCCCTCCCTTCCTACTCCCTTTTCCAACACTAAGTTCACTTGAAATCGAAAAAAATAACAATATTGATGGTAATTCCCATCGAATTGAACTTTGCTGTTCGTTAAGTTTTACTTCTAAAATAAACTGCTATTTTTATTCGCATCCATATATAAATATATATATGTATGTAAAAGTATATACAGACAAACACATGAAATCCCTAAATGGACGACCATTTTGTTGACACCAAATGCCAGATAATTTAATAGCTGTTCATTTCGATGCCAATTTGTTTATATTCTCTCATGTTTATTTTTTCGCATTTTATTTTATTTTTTTATTTTTTTTTTTTAATATTAAATCCGCCCTTAATGCAAATTAAATGCATTTGACACATGGTAATTGCCCATCTGTATCTATTAATAGCAGGATATTTGAGTTTTAACATTTTTGTTCAAATTATTGTGAGCTGATAATAAACACTCATGACACTTTATTTTGAACAGGATTTGTGCCTCTCTGTGTGTGTATATTATAAAGAGTAAATATACGAATAAAAATAAAAATGAAAATAAACGGCTAGACTATGTCATTGAGCTGAAACTATAATCTCTGTTAACACAAACATACCCAAAAATATATACATATGTAGGTAGGTACAAATATGTATAGGGATATAGTTGAGGTGCAGAAATAACGTATACTCGTTTGGAAATCCCATAAAGGATAGGATGAACAAAAATTGAATCAGTATCATCCCCCTATATATGTATTTCTAACGCCTAGAAAATTCAAAAAAAAAAAAAAGTATGTTTCAAGCCTCTGTGCAAACGCAGAAAGCAGCAACATTTCATCCCTCTATACTTGTAAAAGAGAAACTTTTAGTGTTCTATTTATAAATGTGTGACAGACTGACAGGATAGAAATTCACAAAGTATCCTTTTTTCGTAGAATGAAGCCCGTTTGAATTTTCAAAAAGTGAGGGACTGTGAAATATAAATTGGAGCATTTATGGCGGCTCTTTGGGTATAGGATTTATTTTTATATATCTAACAGACAACTTGACTGATATTTCTTCTTTTTTTTTTCTTTAGTCTGGAATCTAATTTGGCCTCGCCAACACTAAGGTCCTTGTATTGACTGAATCAAGATTCTACTTCTTTTTCTGTTTTTCTATTTGAGCTCTATATATTCGCACTGACTAATTTGGCATTGTACTAGATTTAAATGACACTTTCACCTATTCAGGCTAAGTACGTGTTTGACCTCGTAACCTCTGCTATCTTATCCATGCTCTAAGTACAGCCCCCATCTCCTTCATATATGAATGCAAGAAGCTAAATATATCCGTACCTCTCTCTACACGTAGTCGTCGTCGTCGGTAGTATTGATTTTCCATTTCGTTTTTTGTTTATTTGTTGTTGGTTTTCTTTTATATATGTAAGTATATAGGTATGTATAAAATATAGTGTGAGGACAATTAGTTCCACTTTCGTTCAAGTAGACACTTTCAAGTCTAGGGCAGAGGTGTTGCTGATGGCTTGCTTGCAATGACGTTGACATCTTTAATAAGTCATTTGACATTTTTTCCTCATATGAATGTGGATTTGTTTGTGTGTGTGTGCTCTTAGCGATAATAATCGAGGTTAATAGACTTTTTGTACACGATGACCAAGCTTAGGTGGATTGTGGATATTACCTACGTTGGTAAGCTATACATTATGTATATATGGCAATTGCTACTATTGTATTTATGGGCCTTAGGAAAAATAAAAATCTTGAAAACGATGTCATGGCAAAAAACGAAAACACTTAGTAAATTGAGGAGTCTTAAGAAAAATTATTGCAAATAGACTTTTATATAAGATTTTTCATATCTTTAGCAAAGCATCTCTATATATGTATATCTAAGCCTTATTTTTAGATGAGTACGTCCTTAAAGCTTGAAAAATACGTAAAAATAGATTTTTTTCTCAAATGCCCAAAATAAATTTAAATAGATTTTGTATATTTAATCTTTTTAAATTTATAATTGGAGAGCTTTTTGTTTTATGTTTATATACCTACTTAAAAAAAAAAGAAACTGTCAAAAATTTATTTTATTTAAGAAATGAATGTGAATCGAGAAAATGCAGAAAAAAAAAATCAATGTTAACTCATGTGCAACCTCTGTTCCTTTGGTTGAATGGGTATTTTATCGTCACCTGAATGCAAGAACCAGCTAACTTGATTTTTGTAGTTTTGAGAAAATTGCAAAAACGTATTCACCTGTTGGCCACTCCTTTTTTTTCCTTTTTTTTTTCCTGAAAATACTGATAAAACTAAAAAATAGATGCCAGCAGGTCCAGAAAACTAATTATCTGCTTATTGCAGTTAACGCAAATCGATTCAACGAAGCAGAAAACCCAGATATTATCTCAAAAATGAAAAAAACCGAGTTAGCTGGTTCTTGCACTCAGATGACGATATTATGTATGTCGAGTGTGTATTCTATTTCTATTCCTATCCTATCTAAACACCTGGAAGTATGCAAAGTAATAAAAATGATTTTACTTCTTGTGGAAGCTTAAAGTATGCATTAGATGAATAAGTGCCTCATAGGTAAATATTTTAATGGTATAACGAGGATGATGGTAAAATACTAAGCTCAAACTGCAAGTGTGGTTATCACACAAAAAACGTCTTTATAAAAAAATATTTTGTTTATTTACTTGTATATTACAAAAAATACTAATTTATAAATTCCCACACTCAAGATTTATTAGTTAATCAATGTGAGACTTGTATTTTTCTCCGCTTAAAAAATTAAGTTGGGGATTAGTTTTTTTTTTTATTTAAAATCGAAATCAATAACTTTCGTCATCTCTCAACATTTCAGTATAACTTAACCATATCCCTTTAGAAAATAAAAATAAAAATTTATTTGGCTAAATATAAGCTAATTGACTTAAAAACTAAGAACTTAAGCTAAGATCGTGATGAGGGGGAGAAGTTATGAAGGCGAAGTTTTAGGCAAGGAGTACCTACTGAGGTTAAAGTCGAAAGAGTTCAAGTTCGAATTAACACTCCGTAGCATGCGAGAGCTAGGCTCGTTGGGGCCACAAGCAGTACGCTGTGGGTGAAAAGATAGAATAGAATAGAGAATTTCATATATTACGAGGTTTAGTGTTAAAAAAAATATAGAGTTTCAGAGCAAACTGCAGTCAAGGGATCCGGAAATTAGACAATGAATGAAGAGAATGTCAGGAATTCCTCTACGATCTTCCAGTGAATTTACAGTGGGTTGCCAAATTAATAGGGACAGTTATGGATTTTAAGTGAATTGTATGTTTCCGTATTAAATTAATAATCTTATGTGTATATTGATAAATATGTATTTTTTTATTAAGATTAGTTATTATTACATCAAAATATGTTGTTAAATAGTATTTTTTAAACTAATAATATTTAAAACTAGCTCTTAATCAAAATAAACTTAAAAAAAAAAATCAATATTTTTTAACGTTTTCTACTTGAATATGTCTCGGCATGCTATCAATACACTTTTTACCGCACTCTATAATTGCAGGGCAGTGGTGCCAGACTATTTTGTCTATAATTTACTTTGATTGTAATAACTTCTTCAATGGGGTCCATGCCAGGGGAATCGCCTGGCCAGCATAAAATTGGTTGTTTTGGTCATTCAGATACTTCACACTCTCAATTTACACACTCTAATTTAAAAAAATATTATTTAACAACTTATTTTGATGTAATAATAACTAATCTTAATAAAAAATCTATTTATCAATTACATAAATTATTAATTATTAAGCATTAATTTAATAAGGAAACATACAATTTTCTTAAAATCCATGACTGTCCCTATTAATTTGGCAACCCACTGTAGGTTATTTAGTTTAAGGCGGTAGAGAAAGAGTCATAAAAAAGAAGAAATTGCCTTGAAAAACTTGGTTTCGTCGGCGTACAGTGAGATAGAGGAATGTTTGATGACCATTTCAACATCATTAATAGTTAGAATGAAAAGAAGTGGATCTAAGTGTCTACCTTGGGGGACATCGGAGGAAGCGAAGAAAGGGCTGGAAAGTGCAGATCTGAAACGTACACTATAATAACGGTTTTTTAAGGTAAGAGGAAATCCATTTTTGTCAAAGAGGGTTCAAAGCCGAAAGCGGACAATTTGAAGAGTATTAAGCAGCCTATAGACACTACACTTGGTTTTTTTTATTACCGGTGTCAGTACACCGGTTCAGACACAAGTGTAGTGTCTATGGGCTGCTTTAGTGTGTGTATGCGAGATTATGTCAAAGGCTTTACTAAAATCGGTTGAAACAACATCGACTTCGCAACCTTTCTCTAAAGCTGAGAGGGGGTAAACGACAAATATTCAACAAGATTAGTGGTTGTAGATCTACATTTAAGAAAACCGTATTGTCTAGGGGAGATGAGAGATTTGCAATGAAAACTTAAAATTTGATGCAAAATACTTTCGAATAAGTTTGATAAATGAGAAACCTTATCAATGGGGCGATCATTTTTAACATCGGGTTTCTGAACCTTTTTGTTAATTGGGATTATGAAAGAAGTTTTCCATATTTGAGGAAATTCACCTTGAGTTAGCTATAGACTTAAAATTTTAGAAAGAGGTAGAGAGAGGGTGGAAGAGATGCTTAGATGTCACTCATCAAAAAATATTCTTGCAAACCAAACTAACAATTAGAAAAGCCTACAATTTTTCAAAATATAAATTAATTTTAAATTTTTTTTAGTTGATATCCTGGGTATTCTCGAAAAACACAAAAATGATAATGTATCTAATTTTTGCCACAAACATTTTTCAAATTATTAGTGATTTATAATTTATGTATATATTTATAATATCAAATTGAGTAACAGTGTGTTCCTCACTTGGGCGCCATTTTTCAGAAATCATCAATTTATAACATCGTTGAATTTTCACAAAAAATAGCCTAAAAATATATTTTTAACACAGCAGGTGTGGGGGTGCTTCTCTCAAATCCCTATATAGAATAGGTAGCGATGTGTACCTGCTATATAATTCTTGTTGAAATTTTCCGAGTAAAAATGAAAGGTTCATAAACAATTCAATGTTCTATCTCTTTAAAATATACCTTCTTGTGACATAATACGACAAAGAAGAATAGGAAGAAGTACATCGTTTGCAAGAGTCAGCCAATTATTTGAAAGCAAAGGCAATTGGGGATAATGTGTAGTAAATATATAAAATGTATGTGAGGTATTCATTGTAGGTACCCACATATTATCACAATTCACATTATCTCAAACCCTCCGAAAACGTTAGACAATTTTACCAAAATTAAAGTCATAAATAAACCAATCCCATCCTATATATATGTATGTATCTATAATAGAATGTATGCAAACACTTTGGCAATGACTCACAACCAAAAAGCCCAACGGATCTACATATATTATAAACATGTATGAGGTAGGTATATGTATGTATATGCAAATGCTTCATACTATGCAAGTATATTATACCTACACTATAGCTTCAAGAAGAGAATTTCACTGAAAACTTGATTGTAACCATAAATTTAATTCATGATCCTTGCTAAGATATATACCCTTCCAAGCGTAAGTTATTGTCTCTAACCCACAGAAACGTCTCGCACTTATCTAAACGTATAGGTAGGCTAGGTAGATATATAATGTGGATAAGGATAAGGATCTCCTCATTCCCTATTATTGCTGTAGCTATTGGTTGTGCTGTCTTACCGAATCGTATAATTGTATTTATTATAACATTGAATCAAACAAACAATATATATACAAAAGGACGATAATATGGGGTTTAAGCTATTGGTTATAACTCCTCTGCAGCTCTCAAGTTTTGATTTACTTTTACCCTGTATCTATCTCATCACATGTCTTCCATAATAATATTACAAGGATAACAACAACCATAACTAATATATATATACACATATATACAGCATCAGCACATCCTGATGACCAGCATCAGACCAAATTCTTATATGAGATGCTGGGATTGTAACTGTTGTTTCACTTGGAAAATGTCTTAACTGTCAGTTAAACTCTCAGTTAACCAATAAATTGCATTCTCTTGTTTCTGACACTGTGTCTGTTATTTCATTCCTTTTGCTCCTTTGCTTCCATTATCATCATCATTCCATTATACGAGTAAATGTACAATCTTATCGAACGAGAGAAACACACAATATTCTTGCACCGCATGTCCTACAAATGTGTCTACAATCTAATTACCTACAAATGAAATGCTATTATGTGCAGCTAATGAACAAAAAGACATTTTAATCACACACTTATAGTCGCCACCCATTGTTATCCTTTAAAATAAATTAAAAAAAAATTATTCTATTTTCTTATTTCTTAAACTTTCACCACATCCTGCAAAGTATGCAACAAAAAAAAAAAATCGAAACAACAAAAGGAAAACCACTATTATTGCCCACACCTTTTTTATTGGGTGTAAATGCATTCCACAATCCACACATATGTATTTATTTATATATATTTTCATAAAAAGGACCTTAAAACAAACAATATACATATTTTTGTTTGCTTATTATTTTGTTTTATTAGCCGCATTTAAATTAAAAGCATAACACATATGAAAGAAACAAAAAACAAGAGGATTTACATTTTACTATTCACAAGGATAATAGAGAATTCATCGCACTTTCCGCAAGAAAAAGCAAACAACCATACACACACACACATACACACATGCAGCTGAAAATGCAGAAAAACTTTTTTGTCTAGCTAGCTTTGTATACAGAAAATACAGAAACAACAAGCAAAAATATTTTCAGATCCTTTATATTTCTTTTGTCTTATTATTAGCTCTCGCTTTCCATCTTTACAGGATTTCATTTTAAGGATAAAAAAAAAACAAACATAAATTGAATGGAAGAACCAAACTACAGGGGGGCGGGGTATAGGGGAGGGGATAGATAAGTTTTGTTTTATTTTTTTCGTATTTTATTCTCTAGAGTTTTGGATAAGAAGTGTTTAAATGTGTACGGCATAGAAGAGTGGGGGAAGGTGTAAGGATATGGTGTGTTTGTGTGTGTGTGTAGTATGTATAATAAGCTGATGGTGAGAAAAAAAGCATATGTTTTATTGGTGCTTTGTGTGTAAATTGTGGCAAGGATAAGCTTTTGATAATTATGGTTTATTGCTTTTTGTGGTGTGACTCGACGCGGCTAATGCTTAAAATAAATCATATACGACTTTGTGTGTTCTTGTTATAATATTTAATGCTATCTCTACCAAAAGTGTTTTTTTGCATATAAATATTCTTTTTATTTATCGTAATTATTTTTAGTTTTTTTTTTTTTTTTGTACAGAAAAGGACTTCTTTGTATTTTTTTTTTGTTATTAGGTATTTTTTTCATTTAGCAAATTGCAATATATAAGTATTGAGGATAATTTAAATAGCTTCGTTTTTTTTATTTTAAGATTAAAGAAGTTTAGATTAGTTTGTGCAAAGTTTTACTAGTGAGTTTGTTAAAATAATTGTTTTGTTTTAATTTACTTCGATAATAATTATTTATTACAGTTTTGTGCTGTAGAAAGAAATATAATCCTAGAGATAGAAATACGAGATAAAAGAATTAAGTAATTATATAAGTAAATGAAAGTGCAATGGAATTGAAAATCAGTTTCTGTTGGAATAAAGAACTTTTTCGATTTACCTATACTTTTTTTTTTTTTTTTTTAACATCATGATATTTTCTATTAATGGCCGATTATGTGTTATTTAAATATATAGATTAAGAGCTCTTAAATGATAATTACGCTGATTATATAGATTTTGCAATATTTTAATTGCAGGAATTTATATTCAAAGTTCAATTATTGAATTCGTTGAATTAATTTAATTACAGATTTTCGTAAGATGCTAATATTACTCTTTGTCAAACTAGACATATAAATGGGACAACATAATAAAAATTTGTACCAGACTGTACTTTGCATTTTATTGTTTCCAATTGTTCTTAACTACATATACTAAAAATAAGCTGGCGTATTTCCCTTCCTGTTGCCGAATTAAAATGGCTTAAGCCAGAGGCACTTTTTTATGACAAGAGATAGACAGTTCAATAGCAATTTTTTTTTACTTAAGATTTCTTATACTAGGTTAACGTATAGATTTTCATATTTTACAAAAGTCAGTATGAATAGAGAGAAAGCAGAAAAACACAGTCCACTTAAGTTGAGTTGTTGTGCTGAGGGTGTATTTCGTCGTCTGCACTATAGTCGTCATACACCGTGAACCCCTCAAAGTATGTTATGTTAGAATGATTTTTTTTAATTTTTTTTCGGTTTTTAAAAGAAAATGTCCGGTGACTTTCTGACTACTTTTTAGGTGTACTAACCTCTGAGCAGAGAATGCAAATATTATTTTTGTGAAAGTTGAAAAAAACAGGAATTTCAGTTCGCTGTATAGGGTTGGTTGGGTCTTAACCGAAAAATAAGAAAAATTTCCCAAAAACCTTAAAAACTCTATTTCGATTATGTAATTTTTTTTCCAAAAAACATGAAACACGATTTTATTGAAATTTGTTTAATTTTTTGAGAAAAACTTAAAATATCAAAATCGATGTATTGGAGTTAAACGAAGCTAAATGAGCAGCAGTATAAAATTTGTAGTAAATTCATCCACAGATTTTGGCTCAAGCTCCATCTGCATTGTACAGACTGAACGTGAAAAAAAAACAAAACATTTTTTCGACTTAGCTATTTATTCATCACCGTAATGTTATTTTTGATTAAAGTCTTGATTTTTTTACGCAAAACCAATGCAAGTTTTTTAGTAAACCAAAATACAAAATTCTATTGCGTTTTGCTTTCCAATAAATAAAATAACAGTTTTAGCTCAAGTCAGCTAAGCTGAAATATAAGCTTAAGCCAAATTTTCTAGATACAGCAATTAAATAATCCAACAATAAGGAATCCTTTTTCTTTTCGCATAAAAAGCTAGAACTATCAAGCTTTAGCTACTAGTGAAGGCTATGACTAACTTAAGCTTCTTCCAAAAATAGATGGGTCTTTCTTTATTCACAAGACTCATAA
Source organism: Epistrophe eligans (assembly GCA_951394125.1). Classification (NCBI taxonomy): domain Eukaryota; kingdom Metazoa; phylum Arthropoda; class Insecta; order Diptera; family Syrphidae; genus Epistrophe; species Epistrophe eligans. The sequence goes on from OX596030.1 coordinate 12,313,896, forward strand.
CAAATTTTGTCAAAATCTTTAAAGAAATGACTTCATTTTTGATTATTATAACTTTTAAATTATGTGCCATAAAATTAAAATATTATGTACATGCATATATGTAGATACAAAAATAACTGATTGTTTTAGGAAATTTAATTTTTTAAATATTATTCGTCAAAATATTTCGCCAATTATCAAGAAGGAAACTCTTTGAAACAATGGTACACTGTGGCGTATGCTTACTTTTTTTTGAAGAAGAAGACAAATTTCTTGTTTAAAATAATAAGATAACATTTCTTAAAAAAATTCAAAATATGCCTCTACGACTTGAAAATTGTTCGATTTGATTTTGTATTTTATTACATATTTAGTTTTTCCGACATAACAAAAGATTTTTCAATCACTTCTATTTTTTAAATTTTAATAGATTGACGAAGATGGGAAAAATTTCAACAGAATTATTTAGTTATGTTTAGGAATAAATATAATTATAATATTAGATTTTTGTATTAGATTTATTCATTGGAAAAAAGTTATATACGTATTCTGTTTATAATTAATAATTTTAATATTTTTTTACCACAAAACTAAAACAAAATGTATGAAGCTTAGAAAATCGCATAAAGGCGTTAGAACATATTTTTTTCAAAATGGCGGAAAACGTGGAGGGTACTCTCTTGTAAATATATACACGTGGAGGTATACAAGTAGTGTGTCATGTGTCCTATTTAGAAAAATAGTCTTGTAAGTGGAAGTCAAGCAATGTTGAAGATTTCTAAAAAAATGGACTTTAAGTCACTCCCTAAGTTACTTTTTCATTCTCAATAGATGCTTCAAGAGCTTAACGAAATGATGCATGTTAATTAGATCTTTAACTCTTTTTGTATAATAATCACTTCCATAAGCGTAAGACTTCTGTGATCCTATTTAATAATTTTTCTGCAAGCCTACAATTTTAATAAATTCTTAGCTGATTTTCAAGACCATCAAAAGTAATAAAAATATAATTATAATTCAAACAAATCTAGTGCTTCAATAAAAAAGATCAACAAAATTGTTAGAAAATTCATATGAAAAAGAGTGAAAAGTGTATAATTTGCATTAATATCATATATATTAATAAATTGTTATAATCAACATTAAAAGAAAAAACTTAAATTTGTATTGAACTTGAAAAACTATAATATCCCGCATTTGTTTGTTTTGTGCTCAATATTTCTACATAATAATAGAACACATTTGAATTATGTAATTTTGCGGAATAACAAAATATATAGGTATGTATATTTTGTTTATAAAAAAATGAATTTATTTAGTTATTTTGTTAGTATATTATGCACACACCCAAAATTAGGGAAGGACAAAAACACAGTTGTTATAAATTCATAAATAAAATTATTTAAGAAAAAACATTATTTTGTATGTGATTTGTATTTTTGTGTATTATAATGTTCGATGGACTTATTTTTTTTTTTTTATATGATACATGATATGTTTAAATGGAATTCGTTTTTTTTTTTTTTTTAATAATAAGTCATATAAAAAATCAAAAAAGAAATCTCAGATCCTAATTCTTCTCTCACTCTCTTTTTTCAATTAGTAAATTTTCGATATTTGTATGTGTCTCTTTTCTGTAAAAAAAAATGTTTTCGTGTAAATTTCTGTTTTTGGACAAAAAAAAATTATAAAAACTTATTTTAAGCGAAAATCAAAGCTTAAAGTTGGTACTTTAATTTATGTGTAAAATATATAATATTTTTGTTGTTGTTGAGTTAAAGTTTTATGGAAAAGCGAATAGTAGATATATATTTTATATTTTTTATATAAGTTCTGTGTAGCTATGAAGCGATTACTTCAAAAAAAATTTAAAATTAAATTGTAATTTTTTTTATAAAAAACGTATAACAATTTAAAAAATATTCAGTTTAGACTTTTTTTAAAAAGTATTATTTAACTGAATTCATTGGAAAAAAGGCCGTTTTATGGAAAATGAATAAATAAAATTCACTAAATAAACAACAATTTATTTGACAGCCAATTTTAATTTATTTGTTTTTTTTTTTTTAAATTTTTAAAGCCAATAAACCACACAAATTAAAATTATACACCATTCTTGCATTTTTCATTAAAAAAAAAATAAACAAATTTTGAAATCTAATTGTTTTTTTTATTATTTAATTTTTTCTAAACGACAAACATTTAGAACGATTGTTTATATAAAAAAAAATATTTAAAAACAAAAATATACAATGAAAACATATCATCTATGAATTGTAATAAAAATTAAAACTTAAAAAATATAATAAATGACCGTTAAAAATGGACACACCAACGCGACATTATATGAATAAATTCAAAAAAATAAATATCTGTTTAAAAAAAAAATATAATAATTAATACTTCTAAGAAATGTTACGATTTTTATGTTTTTTTTTTATATTTTTTTATTTTTTTTATATCAAGCATTGAAAATACTCACGGAAGTTTTTATTTAAAAAAAAAATAATAAAATATTTATATTTTTCATGTATATATTGTTTTTATTTTTTCATGTGGATATTTTGTTTGTATATTTTTTTATGTCAAATAATATCGTGGTTTTATTTGGTATAATATTTTATTTGATTATTTTATTGTTTTTTTTTTTTTTTTTTTGTTTTTGCTTGGGAGTACGGTATTGTTACGTTCATATTACACGCATTTTACATTTAGAATATATGGAATAAAAAAACAGACGATATTTTTATTAAGAGAGTATAGAGAAGATTTTTGATATCGTACCGTTTCGCTCACCTTCTTGTCCCACTGCAGGACATATGGCACAGGATGATCGTTGGGGAATTCGACGTGACAGTTAAATATGACGCCTTCACCAAGGATGGCTGTAATGTGTACAGCATCTTCTGCTTGAAAGAAATAAAAAAGAACAAACAAAAAATGTGATTAGTTACATTTTCAGAAGTGGGATATTTAATAAATATAAATAATTAATTTTTGACTTAAAAAAAATGTGTTAGCAAAATCAAGTATAGGGTTTGTGAAAAAGTTATCTCTAAAAATTTTTCAAAGAGGTCAGGGAAAAGTGGTGTTTTATTCTGAAGTTTGAACAGATTTTTGACTGAGATCGAAATAAACCTTCATTTTTTAACTACTTTTTGGTTCCGTTTACAAAATTAATTCTACAATCAAGCTTGCAAATTTACTTTATTCGAAAGATAATCTTCTGGCATTATAATTTTAATATAATTTCTGGCATATGACCGCCACGGCTGGCTCGGACGTAGTCTAACGTGGAGGTCCAATTTTCGATGATTTTTTCCAACATTTGTGACAATATATCGGCAATAACGTGGCGAATGTTGTCCTCCAAGAGGTCAATCGTTTCGGTCTTATCGGCGTAGACTAGCGACTTCACATATATGCCCACAGAAAATAGTCAAGCGGCGTTAAATCGCACGATCTTGGAGGCTAATTCACGGTCCGTAACGTGAAACTATTCGTTAACAAACGTTGTGTGATATGTTGCGCCGTTTTGTTGAAACCACAGCTCCTGCACATTATGGTTGTTCAATTGATGAACGAAAAAGTCAGTAATCATGGCTCTATAGCGGTCACCATTGACTGTAACGTTCTGGCCAGAATCGTTTTTAAAGAAGTACGGACCAATTATTCCACGAACCCATAAAGCACACCAAACAGTCAGTTTTTGTGGATGTAACGGTGTCTCAGCATACACTTGAGGATTATCATCACTCCAAATACGACAGTTTTGTTTATTGACGTATCCATTCAACCAAAAGTGAGCTTCATCGCTTAACAAAATTCGCTTATGAAAATCGGGATCAACGGCAATCTTGTTTTTATGCCCAATTTGCACAATTTGAAAGCATTGTTCAGGTGTCAGTCTATTCATGTTGAAATGCCAAACCAAACTAAAAATAAATCACTTGACAGCTGACAAAATGGTCGCCAGTTAAAATAGTGTTGCCAACTTAAGGTTATATACCTCTAAAAATACACCCGTTATAACTTTTGGTAAGAGAATTTTGCTACAATAAATATTTCCATATGCAAAAGTCTTAATTCTAACACAACATTAATCTAAAAGCAAAATGTCAACGACCTTAAAACACATAAGATATACATATAAATTGCCCTTTCGCCTTTTATTCGACCTTAAGGTAAACTTCTCAAACTTGGTTTCTGTCATTTCTGAAGATTCACTTAATTTCATACCTGCAGCTCCCCTGAGGCCATACACCCTGATAAGTAATGACAACGCAATTTAATTGGCAAGTGCCTCATAAACAAAAAAAAAAAAAACAAAAAACTATCTACCTACCCTCACATCAAATTGCGGGGAGCCATTTTAATTCTTTTCAACGTTTATCTATTATTCTTTCACTTGACTTTTCTTCTAATTTTGTTCTGAAATATCATCTCGTGTTTTCTCTTGCTTCTCCTGTGTCACAAAACAAAAATGAAATAAACTTTGCTCTCGGTTCTTTTTCTTGACTTTTTCTGGTTTAATTCTAAAAGCATGATCAGTCTCAGGAATACTGACTTAAAAAAAAAAGATTTTCGTTGTATAAATCCAACGTGTTTTATTATTTAACATGCAAACGAATCTAAAATTTTTCTTCTGCTTCCATATTTTTGCTTTTAAAGGGGTTGAATATGACACACATAATTTTGCAATTCCCCTTAAGACCCCATTCTTATATCTAGGTAGACTATAAAATGAGATAGAAAATGCCACAAACTTGCCATTCCCCAAGCGTGTTTGTAGAAATTTAAAATCGAGGGTTGACACAATCACTGGGGAATTCAAGGTACTATAGGTATACTTTACTCACACAATATTCATCCCATCGCCATCGCCCGCCGCATATTCATCCGCATGAATTAAATTACCCACGAGGATTTGTTCAAAAATGTGGGTCCTTGCTATATACTATACATACATATATACGGTTTCAATTGCAGAGTTGGGGTTATGGGGTGCGCTCACAGACAGAGAAAACTTCTGACGACTATATAGAAGTGGCTGAGTGGTGGCGGCGACGACGGCGGCAGCGATGGGCAGAAGTAGTGGTAATGGTGGTGGTGACAGTAGAAGTGACGGCAGCGGTATGGCAAGTAAAGCAAGGACAGAAAATATTCTGCAAGGGAATAATTAGAGCAGAAAATTTATGATTCACTGGGATGCTTTCGTCACCATCATAGTTGGTTGGGTTGTCCCGATGCAATAGCAATACCCACATCCATGCCATCATATTATACCTATGTATATAAATTTCCACCCCATACAACCAACTTTTGAATAACTCAAGTTTAAGCACACTTTTGTCTCACTGACACAAAGGAATCAAGTCGTTGGAAATGACAGAAGTATCCCAACGAGATGTGTTTAAGCCAGTTAACGGTTTACCTATATAAATTATACTTAATTAATGGCCGTTCATATTATAATCTTAGTATATCACTCTAAGAGTGTTATAGCTTATACAACTATAGCAACAAAAAACTAACTGATTTTTTGTTTTTTTTTTGTGAAAGCGAGAATACGTAGGTAAGATTTTAGGTGCAAATGATATGAAAAGATTTTTTTTTAATGTGACCTTCTATGTAAATACAATGTACATTGTACATACATTCTAAGTGTTGTAGCACGAAAAAAGCTCATCGAAAGGTTTTTCATAGAAATTTTCAATTTTTCATAATGAAAATTTGAAAAACAAAATTTACCCGATTTGCCATTCCAGCATAGTTGAGAAACATTAGAAATGAAAAAAGCATTTATGTATTTATGTATGTACATTGAATGTCAAATTTTAATGTTGAGCAACTTTTCTCAACATACCAACATCATAAATTTCCTAAAAAGGGTCAAATACATGTGGTTTAAAAAGTTGTTTTGTATTAAATTTTTGTTTCTATTAAATATTAAATTTAATAAGGTTTTTCATATATAGTTTTATGTGACTGCGCAATGATTTTATAAAAAAAATTTAAGTCCCATATTCTAGCTAAATTTTAAGACCTTAATGTTTCTGATCGAATTATTAGAACCGAAGTTATAAGCAAGCCAAACCAACAATTGTGGGTATGTACATTGTAAATATAGATAGTATTTTTTTCCGACGCGAAGCAAATTTGCCGATTGTGGTTTTTTATTGCACACACTCTGCCAGCTTTAGATCCTCGTTGAATGAAATTATTTGTCCGATATTTATTTTCATGAATTTTTGCTCTGACACGCTTGCCATTTTTCTTTTAATTATATATATATTATAATTATATTGAAAATCGAATAATTGGATCGAAAGATATAAACATTTAAGTAAACTCAAATTGGGTATTTTTCAGTTTTCGCAAAAATCATCATCATCAAAAACATCCCCAGTTTTTTCCTACGAACACTTCTCCTTTTTTTGGTTTCCGTTTTATCATCTTCTACGTATTCTGTTTCCTCAGGCCAGTAAGAACAAAGCATGACCGAAATAATTTTGTCTATTCCCCTCACGTTTCGCCCTCTTTGACCATTAGGCGTTTCACATTTTTGAAATTCTGTTGATTTTTGTATATTGTATGCCTCCGTTTAAACATTTCTAATGTTAAAAATTGAATTGACTAATTTTTGATTTGGGACAATTTTAAATTTTAGTAAAGGGAGGGAGCATTTTGCAGCGCCACCTATTGGACATTTATGAAATTACAAAATTTCAACTTTTAAATAGAATTTTATTTACATATATGTAAAATGTACATACATACATACAATGAAAAAAATATAATATGAGTGGGCGTGGTAGTAAGCGGTCTTTAAAAAAATTAGGTTCAAAGTTTTTAATTACAAAATTTCAACTCTCAAGGGAAGTAAAATAAGGATGAATCTCAGATATAAGAAAAATGGGCGTGGTAGGCGGATTTCTAAAACGACACATATGTAATGCTTTTGTTTAGCATTTTTAGCCTTAGAAGAAATTTAAAAATTAAAAATTAAAAAAAGTGAGCAAAGTATAATTGGCTGAAAATGAAATTTTAAACTTTTCTTTTCGCGGACATTGATCATTATAATATTTTATAGATTTTTCGGAAACTTACCGCGTTACAAAATCTGCAATCTGTGAGCACTTAGCTTACAACGATGATCATTTTGATCAGTTTGTTCAAGCCAAATCAATTGCCACAGAAAGATTCTATGTTCCAAGGATAGTAAGAGAAGAAATTGAAATAAATAAACACAAGAATATCAACAGAGATTCTAGCTTCAAACTATCCCCAACATGGGATCCTCTGATAAGCAATCTCAAACCGATTAGAATAAGCACTGAAACATCTGATGTTATGAGCTTTGTATGTACCCAAGCTTATGTAAACACAATTCACACCCCCTGTTAATGTACCAACAACAACACACTGGTACATTTTAAGAAAAAGAGTAACCTACAACATCAATCAAACTTTAGTCTAATCCCGTGACCACGAAGAGTCCAATTTCTTCGAAACGTGCGTCGTCGGGAGAAATAAATAAATAAATACACATACATATGTATATGTCATGCCTTAGGTTGATAGATATTTTAATTACAAAATCAATAAAAAAATAAGATAAAAGTGGTTGTAGCAGTGGTTGGATCTTAATCAAACTACTTTCTAAATAATCTCGCTCTGCTAATAGGAACAGCATTTTAAAATTTTACCGAAATTTATTCAGTAGTTTGAGAAGTTTTGAATCTATAAGCCTTAATTTTAAAATATTAAAATACCGATAAAAAATTAAAAATCCATAAAATCAATACTTTTGTATTAAAATTTTAGAAAATTAGTTTAAAATTTTTTTTTGAAAAAAGTAATTTAAAAATTTTGCAAGCTATTAACTGAATTTTCCAGATAAAGCTTTTCCTCAGCTTAGCTTAAATTACTAGTGTGGAACACAAAACCAGTGCCGTCGAATTATTTATTAAAGAAATAGTATTTTAAAATTTTTCCCAAAGCCTTGTGGAAAAGCATTTTGCTTAAAGAAAGAGCAATTTTGTGCATGAGAATTTAAAAAGTTTGCCCTTTTTGGGGCGTGAAAATTTAAAAATTCACGCGAAATTTTTTCACACTCCAAATCGATTTTTCTATAAGCAAATTAATAATTTCCGCACATTAAATTGATACTTATTTGGGGAAATTTTTAATTTTCACAACTCAAATTAATTTTTCTTTGGGAAAGTTATTTTTTTACTACCTCTTTTGCACAATTAAAAACATTTTCTTTAATAATGCTTCGACGGCACTGGTACAATGGAGTACAAGCTTGTGTGTGTTACTGTGTGAATCCTCTTAAAAACAGACCCATATTATTGTCATTTAAAGACGGTTTTTGATAATAATCTAGTTCAAATGACATTTCTATATAATCGTGAAGAAAAAAACAGGTTTTAGAACTCATATAAGGTGTATCAAAATATTTTGAATTTATTTTTGCTTTTTACGAAATTTTGAATACTCAAAGTTTATAGCCCTCATTCCTCTTATACGTTTACAGTGTTAAAATATTGTTGATTAGTTAAAAAAGGGGTCATAAAGGTTATAAAAAAAATCTATTGGTCAATTCAATTATTTTCCATAATAGAGCTTAAATTTAAAAAAAAAAAAAAAAAAAAATCACAACCCCTAAATAATCCCACAATATCTAAACTAAAGTTTTCTCATTGCGTTTCATCAATTTATACAAATTGATTACGACTATGAGGGGGGGATGTCGATGTATGTATGTGTTGTGTATCTTTAAATTGGTCATAGGGTCTTCTTTCAAACCTTCAATTCCCCTTTGGTTCCATCTGATGGAAGTGGATAAGCAAGTTCTTTTCATTTCTCTCTACTTACACTACCTACTCTTATAGATGTAGTATCTTGGATTCTTTTGTGTTATAGATGGATACACCCAATCACCGTAACGTGATGTAATTTACAACACTTCAATGGTACAAATGACCCTCGAAGTGAATTGCTGGAAGCTATACATGGAATAGATGCAGAGTCTAAGTACTAAAGGTATGTGCTTTCCTGGATATGGGATAGAGGTATATACACAGATAAAGGTTTCGGAAACACTTTGGATGTAAAAGGAAATGGGGCCACCATACTTATATAATATACATTCAACACAAACATACATATACATATATATGTTTGAAAGGACACGACAATATAATGTGCGTTTGTGTAAGTAAATTCATGTGCCAAAAGCGAACAAGAACAAGAACAACAACAATTCAAGACTTTAAATGTGAGATTGGAGCTTCTTGAAAATCTCGTACGAAGAGGTACGAGATAGAGGTAGATGTAGTATCTAACCAGATTTTTCAATACCCCAGTTGATTATCTTCCTGTCAGGTGTCAGGAGAATAAAATGAAAAGATGAATCTAGTTGTTCAATTTGTTGTTTGTTGAAATGTTGTTGAATTTGTTGTTAGAATGATTTTCCCATCCACACAATGTATATAGTGCGAAGAGCAACAACTTCAGGTTCTATACCTTACCTATAGGTATCTACTTTTTTTCTTGAAGGGAAAGATTGAAAGAATGTTTACGTGTTGAAGGATATTTTTCGATTTTGTGATTGAAAATCTTTTTTTTATTGTAAAATTGATACATAGGTATAACATTAGTATGAAAATATTTACATGTGTGCAAATGAATAATGTGTTTTCTTCATTTCTCTATGGAATGAAAAATAATGTAAAAATATGTATACATTTTAGAAGAATGATTTAACTATGTAGTATTTCTTGTTGCCATCTAATTATAACATGGTATAGATATTTGAATAAAAACATGTAACCAATATCAAATCAAACAGACTTTTTCCATTATCTCTTAATTTTTTTTTTTTTGACAAATACAAGAATTAAAGAGATTTAGACCAGTTTTGCTGATACGGGCACAAATAAATATTTAAGTTAAAATCTAACATTTATATGGTACCAACAACGAAAGATCGGCACAAATTCAAAGCAAATCTAAATATACTTTAAAAGATCTAAGACTACATCAGGCGATGGAAAACTTCTTAATATGAAAAAAGATTATTGTAGGACTATTGTAGGATTCATTTGATTTGACATATGTTCATAATTAAATTGTGGACTTATGTCCAACTTCAGTCGGTCTTTATGGAATTGTGTTCTGTAGAATTATGTTCTTGCGCCATAACTAACAGGGTTGAATATAGTTGTTGTTGAAATACGGTGCCATATTCATATGAGGTAATCGACAGGCAACCTGGCAGCTACAGCATTTATAAAGATAGTTGTCGTGCAACGGTTAAATGGCAGCTTTGTTTGTCTGAGAATATTTGGAAGGATATCTGAAATTTATACCAAGTTTTCTCTAATCCAAAAAAATACTTGTTTTAATCATTTTTCATTCATCAACCGATGTCCTCCCAGGTTGACCTCGAAAGGTAACTTTAGTGTTGGGAGTATGTTTCAACGGTGTAGTGCAATAAAATCCGCGGAAATAAACCCCGTGGTTTTTATTGCCAAAATAAAAGGAAAGAACACGCGCGGGTTTTTTTTGTTCCTTTTTGGAGTTGCAATAAGACCCACCACAAAAAAGCATTAAGATGCGGATCTTAATGGGTGTTATTGCCTCTCTGAATTGGCATTAAGACCCATACTTAAAATGTGATTCAATAACTCTTTAACTTTATACTATTACTAACCCAAAGAGGGAGTTAAAATCCTTGGAATCCGCGAAGCGGGCCACCTAGATGCCGTGAAATAAGGCTAAATGTCTTGGTCTTATTTTGCTTTGTGAAACTGAAATAAGGCCAAAAATGGGTGTTTGGCTTGTTGCATTATATACACAGCTATACAAGACACAAACATACCTAAATATTAAGAAATTATATAAATTTTCTGCAGTCGTACCTAGGTAATGTGATTTTTTTTATAATGCATTACATTTTCATGTCTGAAAACTTTAGGCCACGTTGTGTATATTCAAAAAACAACTGTTGACATTAGATATATTTAAAGGATAAATTCAAAGTTTCGTTAAATCCAGATTCATTAAATGCAAAAGAAACTTTACATACACCCAACCTCACATCCTATACTAAATCCTATAGTGTGCCCAAATGGGGGGCAGCACCTCACTGTTTATATGCCATAATGCTGGGTACTGGCTAGCAAAATAAAAACAAAATTCGCATAAAAAAGTAGTTTTAGTAATTTTCAATTTTCTCAAAGGGCAAATTGGCATTATTTCGCTTGAACAGAGTGAAATAAATATTGAAGGTTTGAATGAAACAACAACAATTGGGTGGGCTACCACCAAGATTGAAAGTGAAATAAAGCCAAACACCAACATTTGACTTTATTTAACTTTCACAAAACAAAATAACACCAAATCCTCACATTTGGCTTTATTTCACGGCACTGGCCATCCGATGTACTGCTGTCCAAAACAACTGTTGGCAGAGTCCAAAATCTTTTTCTTTTTCTTCGAATTGAAACCTTCAAAAAAAAAAAGGAATTAAAACCCGAAGCTTTTATCCATTTTAAAAAGAAAAGAAAAAAACGCCCGTGGGTGTTATTTCCTTTTGTTTTGGGAAATAAGACCCACGGGCTTTATTTTTCGTGGGGCTTATTGCACTGCACCTGTTTCAACGATGGTGGCGCTAAACTTATTCACTTTTTGGGAAATATTTGTCACCCACAGCTCAAACGAGTTATGGTATATCAAAAGCGTATCGCTAATTAAGTCACTGAGCTACTTTTCTAGTTGCCGCTATTTCTACTTAACTACCTGGATTTAGGGAATTCTAACTTGGAAGTCGGATTCCCAGGTTGGGTGAATTAATGTCGTAGTTAACCATCAGGCGCAGCGACCCCAAAGTTTATTTTAGCATGTTCTATTTTTTAGGTAAGGTCTTGTTTTGAGGATAACGTCTCCTCTTATTCAGCGAGCTTATAGTCAAACACAGCAAGCATATGCCAACGCCTTCATAGCAAAAATTCTAACCCCTTTCGATCCTGAACTTTGTTATTTCCGGTTTATCCTTGTGGAATTCCTTTCTAAGTTTCTACATGAAATCCTATTTCTACCTTATCACAATGTTATTATTTATAAAGTTCAGTTTTGAGTTTGAAAATTTTAATACAAATAGGATGCTTGAAGTCAAAGTTGATTTAATTTAATTATAGAGGTCCTTCAACTATATTATTTGACAGCTTTCCGGTTAAACATGAAGAAATGGCGGATGACACTTGAAAAAAAAAAAAAAAATGCATACATTTATCTGCGGTCATCGCATAAATTGTAGTGGTCCTCATAAAAAGCACTCCATCTAAGCTATCGTTATCACTACCACTTCTCTCTCTTAAGTTCAACAACTTTCGCGCTTGAGTTATTCCATTCAACTACCACCACACTTAGGCTAATACAAATTTACCCATTGACTTGTTTTTTTTCAAAATGGAAACAGGCGAAAGATGGCTTCCCCGGGAGTAGGTTAAGTATATGTTGGTATACATAACATTATTATGAGATATTTACACGTGTGTTAGACGTATAATATATAAATAGTATCCAATACACTGATTCTATCTCTTTCACTCTCTTTTATAAGGATGCAGTAACTGAACGAGGCAAGCCATTATATTTAGAAAAAAAAAAAAATTGTTAAAAGCTGTCATCAGCACTATCACGGTCCTCGTCATCATTACGATAACCATTAGCATTGGTGACATTGTTATCTGTATCAGCAGTTTCTCTGTGAAGTGACACATCTTCTAACAAATACCATCACCCAATTACCCTCCCCCCCACCGCTCTCCTCCACTTACTAGACTAAACGTATAAGGCAATGGGGTGGACATTCGTGAAATCTCCGTTCATTTTTGCCCTACCCAGAGAACCCAACATTCTAATGTGTGTGATGTGTGGGCGTCCTTTTTATGAGTTTTTATATACATACATACATATATGCATGCATACAATTAGCTGCTCTAATTAACTGCTCGACACGATTATCATTTTAACAAATAATAATAATTATAAAAGTTGGCAGTAAGCTTTAAATTAATTTCCATGCGAGGCTTCGCAAAAGTGTTTGTATACTTTTTATAAGCATATTATGTGAGTGTAGTGTATAAGTGTTTGAATTTTATTATGCTTGTGTGCAAAAGAGTGTCCTCTTTTTCTGGTTTAGTTTCTTGTAATAGGGTTAAGATGTTTGTCATTCTATATTTTCCTTCTTCGAGGAGGGTAATACGTTGATTAGGATTTCAAGTAAGAACCAAGAATATGAAAGAAGACACGAAGAGAAAATAAAAACAGAAAGGACTATTGAGGACAACACTTTACCAGCGGCAGCGGCCATCCACAGTTGATTATACAATTTTTCAACTTTTCTCATTTTTGAAAGACAAAGGATAAACTGGAAGAGGACACTGCTGGTTGAAACTTTTTCAATAGTTGCATTAATTTTTTTTTTTTTATCCCGGAACAAATAAAGGCGACTCTGGATAGATATAGGAAAACTTTTACTTACTGGGACTTTTAATTCAATGCTCTTTTTCTTTCGACCTAATGTAGGTATTCTCTGTTTATGGATTGGGATTCTATTTTAAAAAAGTCTTTGAAAAATACCATTTTTTTTTTAATCTTGAAGAGAATTTTGTAAGAAATATCTTTGGTTAAAATTCTGCATAATATTTTGTTTATTTTTTTCGTATGTTAAAGTTGGGTTAAAGCTTTTAAATGCATCTTTATTTTCGGATTCAAATAAATGTTTTTCATCGAGGTGGATTTCTAAAGATATAAGGTTGTAGTTATTTTTTTTAGGAAGTAAAACATGTTTTTATTACAGAGGGAAGAACCAACAATGTTCGAGACCCAATTCAGCAAAATTAAATTAGGTGGGACTACAGCTCATGTATAGAACTGAGGCCTACTGTATAACAACTCTAAACCATTCATTATTGCGTGTCATTGGCAGGACTAAAGGGGACCTACAATATTCTGCTGAATCCGAACAGATAATGCGAAACGAACTTTTTCCTGACAAAAGATACTCTTGGAAGATTTGTCAATTCCTCCCAAGAGGCAGTAACCCGTGAAAAACATTTCAGTTTTTTTTCGGGAATTGAACCCAAAACGAAAGGGGTTTTTGTGTGATCACACACTTGCAGTTAGGCTATTAAGCTTCTGCAACAGCTTATTAATATTAAAGGTTTGAATGAAACAACAAACACTTGGGTGAGCTACCACCAAGTTTTTATAGGATGGAGTTATAGCTATTTCACGACTGCCACGCCAATCATCAGACTCCTTTTAGTGAAGCTTGGTAATTTGATCAATTTAATTTGAAACACTTTTTGGCGTAACAGTCCTACGCACTAACCATTACGCCACGGGCTACCATCCAATTTAGCAACATACGGCAGAAAAAAATTCGTTAAACTTCGTTAACACTATTTTCAAAATTTGAAAAAAAAATCCCTATATGACATTTATTTTTTTATCACCTTGTACAAACGGTGCAGTGTAAAAAGACCCGCAGAAATAAAGGAAATAATACTTTTTTCCTTTTTAGAGTGGCAATAAAACCCACCATAAAAACGCATTAAGACCCGCGGGAGTTATTGCATTTCTGAATTGGCATTAAGACACCCACACTTAAGAACTATTCACATGAGAGCGACCAACGACCGACGAATAAAAAAAACAAATGAGATTTAAAACATTTAATAAGTCTAAATCCTTCACAAAAACTAGACAAAATGGTAGAAAACTTATTTAAATTAATGTTAAGATACTAAAATTTGCGTTTTAATTGCTAAAATAAGTGAAATTTGAGAAAATGAATTGGTCGTCACGAATTGCAATCTGATTGTTACGAACTGTCAAACTCTATTCGCGTTCCACATACCATCCACACTGCAACGAATGAATTGTTCGCGCGCAAATAACCTCAAAATTATTCTTGTTTTTGTTTACTTGGTGATTGGTCATGGCTGAAACAAACATTTAAACGTCATTCGCGACGAATATAAAAATGCTATGTGAACGAAATTTCAAAATGGACGAATGTTCGTTCATACGTCGGTCGTTGGTCGCTCTCATGTGAATAGTCCTTTAAAGTATGATTCAATATTTCACATTCTTTACTTTAACTACTTACTGTTGTCCAAAAAATCTGATGACATTGACTGGTGCCTGCCTGACGATTTAACATATATCCTAAGCGGAGCAACAGAGTTGCGTGAATGCGTGAGACAGACGACCAAAAGAGGGAATTAAAATCATTAGAATGCGCGAAACGGGCCAATCAATATACTGTTCCCCAAGATGTTTTGTTTGTTTTTTAGTGTATGCGTTTTATTTCCATATGTTCTATAAATTGAAACTAACAACAAAAAGGAATTAAAACCCACAGCTTATGTTTCCATTTAGAAAAGGAAAAAAAAAAACTGCGGGTGTCATTTTCATTTATTTTGGGAAATAAGGCCCACGGGCTTTATTTCCGTGGGGCTTATTGCACTGCACCTTTACAAACATTTTAAATTAAATACTATATTGCAAATAGTTACGATAAAGCTTTCGGCAAAAATTAAACAATAAAAACATAAAAGAAACAAACAAACAATAATTTAAATGTTCCTCAGAAACAATTTTCATTTCAACCTAAAAAGTTTTTTATTTAAGTACCCAATTTGCTTTTTTCAACAAACAACTGTGTACTATAAAATGAAAGTACCTTATCATTAACTAGCATTTAATGCCTCTTTTTTACCAGAAAAAGAAAGGATTGTCTCTTACCTAGCCGAAACTTAAATATTAATAACTGTGATATCCCATGGGTCAACTCTGTCAAGTACTTAGGTGTTTACTTAGACAAGATGCTGACCTTTAAGGAACATACACAAATGACAACAAATAAAATTAATATTGGTATTAAACTGTTATACCCGCTAATTAATCGGAAGTCTTTACTAAGTAAACATAACAAATTAATTATTTTTAAAGTAGTTTTTCAAGCTATATTATTATATGGATCACCCGTTTGAAATTGTGCTGCAATGCATAGGAAAAAAATACAAATATTACAAAACAAAATTTTAAAAATGATCCTTAAGGTCCCCAGGCATTTTTCAACTCACGAGTTGCACGTTCAGGCAAAAGCATTAAAAATAGATAGGAAAATTGAAGTCCTCAATGAAAACTTTTTTAGAAAATGTGAATTATGTGAAAACACTCTCATTAGAGGCTTAATTTAAAAATAAATGTCAATTAATTATTAAAAAAAAAAATGTAACTATATTTATTTTTCTTTTGTTCTTATTTATAATATTATATATTTAGTTTCTTATATTTATTTTCTCATTTACATA
This sequence comes from Epistrophe eligans, assembly GCA_951394125.1. Lineage (NCBI taxonomy): Eukaryota > Metazoa > Arthropoda > Insecta > Diptera > Syrphidae > Epistrophe > Epistrophe eligans. The sequence continues at coordinate 12,330,275 of OX596030.1, forward strand.
CATGTTAACTTATTTACTTTCTGTTTCTTTTTTTTTTTTGTTTTTTATTTATTTATTTATTTATTTATCTATTTATTTATTTACTTGCTTGTTAATTCATTTATTTACTTGTTTATTAATTCAATTTATTTTCTTGTTTGTTTATTCATTTACTTACTTATTTATTTATTTATTTATGTACTTATTTATTTATTTACTTCTTTATTTATTTATTTATTTATTTATTTATTTATTTATTTATTTATTTATTTGTATTTATTTATTTATTTATTTATAAATTTTTATTTAATTATTTATTTATATTCATTTACTAATAGTTTTAAACATGATCTGTGATATAATTATAAACAAAATTCAAATGAAGGTTTTTTTTTTACCTATTTTCCTTCAAATTCAAAAATAGTAAAATATAAGCTTTTCAGAAACCTAATTTTGATTTTCAGTAGTAAGATAAAATTTATTATCATATCTCTGTACTGTGCAATGACTTTAAAATATTGTAAACTTTGTATTTTTCTTTGAAACAATAAAATATATCTATCTATCTATCTAACAAACAACTGTGTACTATAAAATGAAAATACCTTATCATTAACTAGCATTTAATGCCTCTTTTCAGAAGCTATAAGTAGTAGATACATAACTCAAAAATTCCCTCATAATATTTAATTGCTTTGTTGTCCGAAACATAAGTAATTATATTTTTGTATATATGTATATATGTGTTTTTGTGTATAGAACAATATTAGAAATTAATTTAGCAAAATGACGAAAACCTCAATTCGCGAGGATAACATAAATCCTATTTATTTATTGATCAATTGTCTGCGTCCAATCCAAACCGAGAATCCAAACCAAACGACATAACTGGTTTTCGGTCATATCGGTATATATAATATATACAAACTCAAATGTGGCGATGTTATACATTGGAGATTTTATAGGAATTTTTGTCGAATCGAATCGAATCTATCATCTGGTTATGACAAGAAAAATTGCTCAAACAATGTATTTTTGGTTCATTTAAAATGAATTACATTTTTGTTTGTATACCTACACACATATAAATACGTACATAGGCGAAAAACTGATATGAAAAACCAAACAACTTTGGTTTTTTTGGACAGAGAATCTAAATAATAATATAATCAGGAATTGCAGAGAACAATGGAAAATGATTTTCGCTAGTTGTATAAATGTATGTATTTGTATATTTTAATCAAAACTTTCGCTATGAAAACACACCACGATATGATAGCAAGGATGTGAATAAATTGTTGTTTTTTTTTTCTATTTTTTAATGTTGCGATGATATTTCAAATTCAGATAATTTTATGCACTGCTGTGTATTGTGTTTTGAATACCTTTTGTTTTGATTGTCAGAGAGGGGCTATTGTTTTTTTTTATAATAAAAATAAACTCGGATGAAATGTTAATTTTCAGAATTTTAACATAAATTTATTATGATTTATTATATGAATTTCAGTTACGGTTTTATTTTTTTGTGAAAAAAAAGTTCTAACCTCTTTCATCAGAATTTTAAAAATGATCTAAGTATAGGGGTTTTTGGAATTGATTTGAATTGGTTAAAATTTAATAATAATAATATTTTTCAAATATTTAATGATTAATTTATTCTGTATTATAATTTTTAGTATTTGTATTTGTACATATTTGTAAAAAATATAAAATCACTTTTATTATTATTATATTATTATTATTATAAATTATGCTTAAATAAATAAATAAAAAAAAATAAATTAAATAAAAATAAGAGGAAGGGAAGGAAGAGAGGACAGTACGACAGGATACGAGAGAGTAAAATGGGAAGACAGAAGAAAGCAGGAGAAGGAAAGACGGGAACTAGTAAGTAATGAATGACCAAGTGGATCCCGCAATATGTGAAAGCGGAATTGAAGGCAGACAGAACAAAGAGAATAGCGAGAGTCAGACTGGGAAATGAGGTGAGAGAAAGATGGTGCTGGAAACAAGAAGAAGAGAGAATGTACAGATTGTGTAAAAGTGAGCAAGAGAATTTGACAGGGCTAGAAATCGAATCCAAGACCTTCGGCGCAACAGTTCTACGTACTAAGTACATTACAACACGGGCTACTACGATCCAACAATTCCAACTCCAACATTTGGTTTGATCTAAAAAGGATCGAAATGCAGATAGTTCTCTATTTTTCAATTTTTCTCTTATACACAGGAAATGTAAAAAATTGGAATTATTTCCTATGGAACTTTGTTCACCATTAAACAATTCAGTAGATGAATAAAAGCACAGATCCACAGACAACTTTTTTTTTTACTACTCCATCTTATTTATGTTAATTTTAATTTAAACCTTGAAATTTTGTTTTACTACATGAAACCAATACTTGTCCTTTAGAGCAAGTAAAAATATTAATATCCGCTCTGAGATTAAATACCTTCATTGAGATACTTGGTGTGTTTGATAGAATTATAGCACACACCCATTTTGCAGCAAACGCGGTATATTTTATGAATGGGGATGGATTATAAAAGTTCCTTCATGCGGTAAGGAACGGGTAAAATTAAATAAATTTCCAAGAACCAAATTTGTGAATGCCACCATCCTTTATTACAAATGTTGCCTATAAATTTTATATGAATAAATTTTCACGTACTTATAGAGTATCTTTAAAATCAATTTATTTTCATATATCGTAAAATCTTACATCAAAATTGTTCCCTATAAATTTTATCATAAAATCGAAATGAAAATTTCATCTTCCTTTCTACATACAAATGTATATATAGATTGGTTCCCTTACATCTGACAAATTAAGCACAATTAAGTCATAAAAGGGAAACCAATTTCCATTCGATGTTTTCAATTACACATCTTTGTATGTAAGAAAACTATTTGAATTTACTACCAAATTTTCTTTACACTCGTCGCCGCAATCTTTATATCAAGTAAGTATGTACTCTGAATTAATATATAGTAAAACTTTTAAACTACATATATACATATAAGATATATCACAATGAGCGAATTTTTATTGCCACTCCACTGTATACCGAATACCGTATAAATGCTGGGATTTTGATTAAGTCTATGTTACATAAGTTTCCTTCAACCCAGCACCAGCAGCATCGTGTCGTTCATTAAAACCATGTTTCAACGCCGAACACAAAGGACACATCACGTAATCCGGCAATCTACCAAAAAAGCTTACTCCTGTCTGTTGTCGCTTATACAATATATTTGGATCCTTTTTATTGGAAAAGGTGTCTACACGTTTATATACACGTACATTTACCATTTCTTATCGGGAGGGGGCGCATAGGAATGAAAATACAAGCCCAAACCGCGCACTTTACACAGGTTCCAGGTAAAGCCCTGAACCTCCCTATCTTCGTAGGTACATCAGTTTATCACGACACCGCGGCGCGGCGGTACATAAGGATGAAACTTTGAGTAGCGTCCTTATAAATTGGTTTTTGAGAACTGTTTTCGCATACTCATAGCTTTCTTCCCTTGTCCTTATAACAGTAGATATACGTATGTATGTAGGGTAGGTATTTATGTATGTATTTGCTCAACTATTTGGGAAGCATTAAGCTCCAGTTTTCTGAAAGTTGTTAAAATTGATGTCCTTTTTATTCAGGAATGTATGTATAGCGCTATAATTTTGTTGGCACGTGTTTCCTTACATCAGATGTGTCCTTAAATTTTAAAGCTTTAATTATTATAGAAGTCAAAAAAAAAAAAAAGAGAAAAAAAAATTATAAGGCAATCATTTGAATCGCACAAAGAGGAAGGAAATATTTTTCGATTCTCTTATTATATTTTGGAAACTTTTTAAGTTTTTGACAATTTATATCCTTTTTGGTTGTGGGCGGGCTATTTATACGATGCTACCTACTTCACAATTCTTATGGACAAACAGCCTATATTTTGTTTATGCAGAGAGAAAAGAGGCTTCTTCGCTTGGGGTTTAATTTCATTGGGTTCGTCCGTAGTAAAAATGTCCTTTTTTTGGTAACAGTTCTATGGGTATATGTAGGTATACAAAAACCTACATACACACTATTTTCCCAAAAACGGAAAAAAAATGTTATTTCCGTGGAAGGCAATCATTTTTATAAGCACAACCCAGAGCTCCCACCCTATACCTATACCACATTGCTATACCGGACGCGCCTCCGTTTGTCTTTTACATTGTTATTGTATACTTTAATAAGAATGCCATTGAAATTATATTTAATTTTAATTAAAAAGGAATCTTTTTTTTTTTGGAAAATAAACGAAGCACGAAATGAGAGTGTCCTTGTAAAGGATTTCCGCCTCTTATTTCCATTGTTATTGTTCATTTTGTTTTTTTTTTTTTTTTTTTTTTTGCAAAAATAAAAGGTAGTCGAAAAAGGTGCTATTTTGTATAACTTAAGGTAAAGAAAGAGTATGATGTGAAAAAGGTGTAACTATACCTATAATACCTTACCTATAGATATCAAAATATATAAACGCCTGGATGATTAAAATGGGGTAATTAAAATTTCACGATTTATTTACTCAAGTGAAATCGTAATTCTCTCATACTAAAGCAAAATGCAAACGCAAACTGAGCAATGAACACAGTTTGCCAACAAAATTTTGTGTATTTCAACTTTTTAACAAAAACAAAAAACTATATAACTTTTATGAATTATACAGGAAAACGGAAAAAGAGAAAAATTTATTAAAATAACACATTTTCATAATTAATTAAATTAGTATGAAGAAAGGATGATATACATAAGTATAACTATATGTATTCCTGTAAGTACTTGGTAAATTAATTTTATACTCTTCAACAAGGCATCCAAAAATAAAGTGACGTAATTAGGCAGCTATAAAAGTGTTAATACCTAATTTGTTTCAATTTTGACTTCTCTTTAAAAAAATAATATTTTGAGTTTTAACTTTAAGCATTCGATTCCGATTTGTATGCTTAATTGAAGAAAAAATGATTTCCCTGAAATCCACCTGATTATAAACTCATTTACCTAACTAAAAATTATGTTTGTTACTTTGATTCAAAAATGGAACTATCAGAGCTTTTATTAGTTAATTTTTCAATTATTTTTAAAGATTGCTAAAAAAACGTAAATGAATAAATTGTTGCAAATTGGCGTTCAGTTAACTGAAGTCTACTGTATACTTGATCAAAAAAAAAAAACATAGTCGTTTTAAGAAAATGTTGTTATTTCAAGGACCTATGTTCTAAGTTAGCTTAAGGCACTGTAACGGCCAGAAGATTAAGAAAGGGTTTTAGTAAAATCAGTCCACTGTCACGCCCACTTTTTATATTTGAGTTTTTTTTCATATTATTGATGTGCCCTTTGAAAGTTGATATTTAGTTTTTAAGCTGCCTATATCTATATCTATCGAAAACATATTCAATATCCTTTAAACAAAAAACTAGCTGCCATATGCCAAAAATATTAAAAAATATAGAAATAAAATGCACAACTCGGTCGAACGAACTTAATCTTATGTAGCTCTAAAATTGCTTTGAAACCAACCACGATGTACATCATCCAAATTCTTTAAAAAATCAAAATTTACGAAAAATATCGTTTAAAAAAAAAATAATTTTATATGTATAAAATTCTGAAATTATTTTTATGAGAAAAAAAATAGCAAAAAAAAAATAGCAAGCTATTTTTTAGTATGCGTTAGTGCAGAGAAAAATTAATTTTGAAAAAAATCCACCCATTTTCGAAATATCGAATTTTCAAAAAATAATTAATTTTTTTTTAATCGAAAATTATTTTTTTTTGAAAATTTTGATATGTAATATTATTAAAACTTATTGGCGCAAAATTTTAAACAACCTATTGTTAAGGGCTTAGCATATTACTAGTTAGCAATTTGCTAAACATTTAGTAATTTACTAGCTCCTCGGAAATTTTAATCCTTTTTTTTCGTTTTACTAACTAGTAAAATACTAATTCCCTTTTATTAAAAACGGTGCATCTGAACACGTCCAAACAATGACAGTTCGTGAAAGAAAAACAAAGTAAACATACCTAAACCTAGGGAACTGACCTAATAATTTGATTTACCATTGGCCAGATACACTCCAAAACCTTTTACAATTTTCTTAATTTTTGCCATCATGAAGAAAAATTTAAATCATTTTGGAGTGTACCTGGCCAACCATAAACCGTACGGCGTACAGGGATGGTTGATACCTTTTTGGAATCACTACCTCCATTAGCTTCAGCAACTCCTTATGTCTTCCGAAAACATTTTATTTTATTTTATTTTATTTTATTTGAAAAACAATTAGCACACGAATCATAAAAAAAAACACAATTTAACTCTTTGCCAACAAATTTTTTTCGAGCACAATGACAGATTTCATATGGATTTAGCAAGTTACTAAAAGTTAAAGTAGCCATTTTGTGATTTTAACTTTAGTAAAATGTTAAGAGATAGTAAGTTGCTAAAATCGTTTAAAATTAGCAAAATCTTCTTTTTAACTTAATAACTTACTAAAATGGCTTTAACATTTTACTAAATCGTTTAAAATTTTGCGCCATTATCTATGATAGATACCATTATTAAACGATAATTTTTTTTTTCAAAATCATAAAAGTCGTTTTCGATAAAAATAAGATTTTCCTTGCCGGGTTTTAAACACTTGTATATGGTAGGTTCCGTTGTTTATTCACATAGGTAGCTAAAGACTAGCTCAAAACATACGTAACCTACTTACATAGGTCTACAATACAATTAAATAATTGAATAAAAATTTGTTATAAACTTAGTTGACAAATTTTTATTTTTATTTAAAATCTGGTAGATAATAGTGTCAAAAAATGGCCTTTTCCAAGTTTAATAAAAATGTAACAAGTAGTTCTCGATTTATAAAGTTTAAAAAAAAAAATTTGACACATTTTTTTAAAAATGAAAAACAAAAAATATTGTGAAAATTTTTACATAAAAAAAAACATTAAGACTTTTCAAAATAATTTCCATAAAAAAATTGATCAAAGTCATTTTCAACCAGTTTTGAGAATATCGAAAATCAACAAAATGGTTCTATTGGAGATATCATTTAAAATCAAATTTGTTTATAAAATGGGTTATAAATTTGTTAGCAAAATTACTGATATTTGTTTATAAAATAGTTTTGTGCAAGATTTTGAGACAAATAAGATTTTCATTAATTAGGTATTGCTAAAAAAATTGTACGGAATCTACCCATATTTTTGGTTCTAAGGAAAAAATAAAAAAAAAAAACGTGTCAGGGCAATGCCCACAAAAAGTTTGATACCAAGTTAAAAGAAAATCGGCCAACCCGTAGAGACTGCAGTCGAAAGGATAGACAGACAGACTGACGTACAGAATGGCGAGACCACTTTTTTCACTTTGCTGACATCGTAATGTCAAGTTTGATCAAAATATAGAGTTCAATTTTTTTTAAGAATGCATGATTTGCCGTATATAGTACCAATACATTATATCGCAAATAAAAATTGTTAATTTTCTAATTTTACGAACATGCTAATTTTTATTTTCGATTTTGTTTGTGTTCATTCTCTGTTACCATTACATTATGCAAGAAAGAAAATAAAAATATCATATTTTTCCAATTTTTTTAAACAAATTTCACACCGAAAATAAATGTTACAAAGATCTTTACAAATAAAGTTAGCATCGCAATTTTCAATTTGATTCCGGCACATGATGGCAAAAACAAAAATAAAGGAAAAGCTCAATTTTTTATTAAGGAAATTTAAATTTTTGAGTAAATCTCATCCATAAATTTTTATAAATTAGTGTAAGTAAAATCCATCCACTGCTGCACTCACTTTTTTTGTTTTTGTTCTATTTTAAGTTATGGTTCTAACGATTTGGATAAAATTTTCAGAGTTTGTTTGAGAAAAAAATTATTTTAGTAAAATCCGTTTACTGCCACGCCTTATTTTCTTGTTTCTTGTTTTAGTTGAAAATGTTATATACCAAAATTAGTGTTTAAACTTTACAGAAGCTTCTGCATAAAAAAAAAAAAAAACGAAAAAATAGGTTCCCTAAAAAGTACTTATATAAAGTTTAAAGAAAATAGATCACAATCCGATTAGTCTGTAGTAGAACAGATAGAGAAACACAAATACATAACTTGCATAAAGTAACTAGCTAAATAACTATTAATTGATTGAAAATAATTAATTAGTTTTTGGGTGTAGTGAATTTTACAATGCAATTAATATTTAACATTTTTTGAACTTAGTTACAAAAGTTAAAACGAGTTCATTCCACAATTAATCATATACTCCTTATGTTTTAAATTTTCTTCCCTTTTTAAATTATAATTTTCAAAAATAAAGTCTCAGTGCACTTTAGTTAAATTGTTGTTCTATCTGATTCTGAGCTGTCTTTTACCTATGTATGTAACGGGTGGGTCATCTAGTGGTTTATTTTTAAAATCATAGGTTATTTTGACAGTGACGGCTGTTTCCTGCTCAAAATCTTGACAGAAAGTCAGTATCATACCTTCACGGAACGAAATGAGTCGCTTTAAGCTTGAACAACATTGGGAAATATTGAAAATTTATTTCCAGAGTTTTGTGAAAAGAGGTGCATTTAAATCTCGGTGGCTGCATAACAAACAAAGTTGCTGCATCTAGGGCTCGAAAAACCCGCACGTTATTGTCGAGAAGCCAATGCATCCATATAGTGAGTGATAGTTTGTGGCGATGTCAATTGGCCGCCTCGGAGCTGCGATTTGACCCCTTTGGACTTTTAGTTTGGTGGGAAACTGTGAAGGACCGATTTTATGCCAATAATCCGGAAACGATTCGAGCACTTAAGGCCAATACCATCCAAGCAATTCGTGAGCTACAACCCGAAACCATTAACAAGGTCTTAGGAAATTGTAGTGACAAAATGCGTTACAGCAGCCGTGTCTGCCAGCCGAGGCAGACACTTGAACGACGTTGTGTTTTATAATTAATGGGAATGTTTGCTTTTACTAATAAAGCCATAATACATGGACAAAATTTATTTTTTTTCATTTTATTACATTTAAAAAAAAAAACTTGTATTTTTTCCACCCTGTATATATCGTCAATTTGAATAACATATAGGCAACAAAATATTTAGGCAACTTAATTATTAAAATCAAAAATTAATTAATCCCTCAAAAGTTTTCTCTTTCAAATTATTAATTGAATCTAATCCAATCATAATTTGCATGCTTAAAAATAACAAACGAAAAAAAGTGAAACAAATTAATCCTGTCGACAAAGCAGAATGAAGTAGTAGATAGATTCTTTGTGGATTAAGAAGACCAAAGCACAAAAGATTATACGAAAAATCCGATTTGCAGTCCATACAAGAATCCTTCTAAGTATATGTAGATAAAATATCATCGTCAATTCAATCGATGCGTTTCGTTCATTCATCCCGAGAATACGCAAAATCTAAATGGATAAATTGATCCATTTGAGGGATGCGTCGTCGTCGTCGTCCTGATGTCAAGATGTCATCCATTGCTCTCTAACTATCCGTACGTGCAAACTAAACCATCCTTTAGCTCACCAGCACACATTATATATAGTAAAGCTCAACTTGAGGAGACTTAAGGATATGATATCTTATGGTAAAATGAAATAATATACGAAGAACAAAGAAACTCCAATTTCCATCATGACCAAAATGCTTATAGAGAGTGTGTCTTGCATCTCTTAACACCTTACGAGTATATACGAGTTTAACATCCTTCTCGATGTCGTCAACATATAATCACGTAGATAAAACCATCCCATAGAAGTTTATTATAATAAGAGCTAAAGGATTTGAATGGTTTCGAAGATATATCCGTGAATTGAAGAGTGACTTATATCGATGCAGTTTGCATGATAATTTTACTGCTGATTTGCTGCTGCTGTAGTAATACAGTTTTCCAACTTCCGTTTCAATAAGGATTTTAATTAATTTTGCATTTCCTACAATTTGGCCTCCTTAAATCCCCCTGAACGAATTTACAAGAATGGGTTATTCTGGCAAAGATGTTGATAGGCGAGGCAACCATAAGTTCTGATAAGTAAAAGTGGAGGCAGACACTATAACTTACATATTATACGTTGCGTCGTCGTCATCGTCATCGTAGCGTTGAACCTTTTCCCAGCACTCAGAAGATATTTCGAATTAACAACCTCAATTCAATCAGTCAAGTCGGCATATCGCGTCGAAAATTGAATTAAAACCTCTTTTGGAAGCATATCTCTATAAATGTGCCGATGCGATGTTGGAATCGTAAAATTATTGAATACACGCAATGAGAACCACTCATTTCCGATTGGGAAACAATCAAGTGTCATCGGCTTTTAACAATTGTCATCGAGTACCTACACTTTGAAGAGAAATACCTACTCATATGGACAGAGCCACAGAGCCGTCAGATGGCTCAATCGTCATCGCTTGTCTATTGTCCACCGCTTCTGGCCATTCCCTCTGAAATTGAAAATTTTCCACACTCACACAATTCATATCAAGCGTCAGGTCAGACAGGATTCTCCAGTCAATCGTATGTAGTGTTGGGTATGGTACCTTCATATATATTGCAATGCAATGATTTTTGTCCCCTTGCTTCAAGGGCGTAAAGTCAAAAATCCATTGATGACGTTTTGAATTTCAGAAACCGAATCCATCATTCTCTATCTCTATCTCTACTCTATCAACAACCTCTTTCTGCCTCCTTGATTGCGAAACAAAATAGTAAATTCGAAAACAAAAAGCAATTTTAACCTTTGACTATGCTTAGTCAGTCATGGCTACAGGGTATTAATCTATGACTCTATATATAGATATAGATAAAATATAATTGAAGATGAATTTAACATACCTGGAATATTGGCAAAGGTGGTTTTTGTTAGGATCACAAAAACAAGAAACACCAGCTCCAGAGATTTGAAGAGTTCGGTTAGATTTTGCGTTGTTCGAGATATGATTGAATAGTTTTTGCGATAAATTGTTGCAGTTTTTACTGCATCAGTTTTCGATTTGTTAGTTTTGGTTGTTTTTGTTGTTGTTGTGGCGAACGATGATCGCGACCGGCTTAATGCCTGACACCACCGGTAAGACCCAGGGTCCGCACACACGCCCATGCCTCTGGTCCCATAGTCAATGCCGCTAACGGATCGTCCTCATTGCAGCGGCGTCACCTAAAAATAAAACAAAACAATTGGTTTTAGAATTAATTTTATCTATTTTATTAACTGTGGTTAAATTCTTGTTCATTTATATCAAGTTAAATCTAACTACCTGTATATTCAAGATATTTAGTTAGAACAAAATTGATAGAAAGTGTAAATTCTCAGAGTTGTAGATAAGTCCCACCAAACCGAGAGTTAAACAACCGACCGAGATACCTGTACCAGCCTTAGAATTTTTACCAAACAGTCTGAGACCAAACGCAGTTAAGTTGCATACTATTCTCATACAAATAAGAAAGATATCTGTGCACATGGCATGTGAGCAAGGGGGTGGCTGTCAGCAGAACCGCTTGACATATTTGGACCATAATTTCATTGTGATACGAAAAGAATCTAGGAAACTTTCTTCCTACTCGCTGAACCACTTAGAGCTTCTTACAAAGCGAGCGAGACTACTAATGTCATGATTTGCCAGATCACTAGGATCATTGTAGTAGAATTCTCCCAGATGTAGCCTAAGCCTTTAGGATAAAGCAGGACATGTACAGAGTAGGCAAGGAATTGATTCTTCCTCTTCTTCGTGTATAAAACTTCTGCAGAATTTGTTAGAAAATACTTCAAGCCTCGTTACGTGCTTGTCTATTAGACAGTGCCCCATAATGACACCTATAACGGAGATAATTAGCAGTCTGCTTAGAGATATCAAACATTTAGAGCGCTTCAGATCTGGCATATGGCTACGTTATTCCACCTTAGGTTTGTTTTCTCTATTGCATCTTGCTTTAGCATAAGTTTACGTGTATAGCGATTGGTAAACCAATAGTTGTCCGATTTGACGATATAGGTAATATTGTTAAACTTTTAGCGATTTTGTCTGCTTTACAGTTACCCGGAATCTCTCTATGAAATATGGGTGTCCCATATTTTGCGTAAAATATGGCAGAATCATTCTGCTTTCTGAATTTGACAAACTCCAATTATGTTCCTCGAATAAATTTTTTATACTAAATTTTCCACCCCCTAAAATAAGTCGAACATTTGCGGACACGCTAATTAAAGAGCTTTCATAATTTCAGAAGTTCTGGTAACCCGAACCAGTAATGTCAGATAGGAGTTTTTAAAATCCCATCGGATTAAAAAAAAAAATCCCGCCATGTTTTTACCGAAATAAAAGGATCCACCATATTTTTTTTCTGCCACAACTATAACGTACCAAAGTGGTTTGGTGATAAATATAGGTACAGAAATACAAAAACATTAAGATATATTTTTTTGTTTTTTTTTTTTAGTTTAAATGTGAAAATAAATAAGTTAGTTGGTCGGCGCGACAGCCCGTATAGAACCAGGGCCCAGTGACTTACAACTCTCAACCAATCCTGTGTGCGTGTTATTGGCAGGAATAGAAGGGACCTACAATTTTCTGCTGAATTCAAACGGCTAGGGTGAGAAGCACTTTTTCATGACAAGAGATACTCTTGGAGGATTTGTCAATTCCTCGCGAGAGGCATCAACCCTTAAAAAACATTTCTGTTTTTAGGTGGCATAGGCTGGAAATCGAACCCAAGACCTTCGGCATAACAGTCGAACGCACTAACCATTACGCCACGGGAAAATAAATAATATTCGAAAAAAGTCATTAGGCTCTGTGTATACTTCAAAAAAGGTGGAAATAGATTACTGAATTAAGAGTTTGTGGTAAGATGTTTAGAAAGAAAAATATGTTAGGATATAATTTCTACGATTTTAAAAAATACCTAAGTTTTAATAAAAAATTCCACAATTTCAAAAATCCGTCCTGGTTCCCTACTGTACAGTTTTCAAATCAAAAATCTGTAGGTGTAGGGATTTTTCTCTACGTGTGTCATCACTGAAGAAGCCAAGAAGCTAGATTACTGTAGCAATTGAGTGAACAAAAAAACTGTAAACAAATCGTTTATTTTTGTTTGTTGTTGCTCTCTATTTGTTGGCTGGTTTTCTGTGTCGTTGATGATCAGGTTAAATTATTTTTTTTAAGTTATAAATGTGTGGTTATAATAAAAAATGGACGAAAAACGGTATTAAAGTATATTAAGTTGCGTTATGGTAAATATATTTCTCCCCATAAAAATGCGTTTAGAATATTTTTCCACCATTATTCCCACCAAATTATTTTTACCCATATATTTTAATTTTAATTGGAAGAACCACACCAATCTTGGAACACTGGTCCGAGCTCTCCCAGATTGCTTTATTTCAATTCTGATTCACTTCTTTTAAAGAATTTTGGCACATAGGCAAATCATAGCGTAGTGGTGTTGTCTTTTTGTGATGTATCAACAAAGAAAGGGCGGTAACCCATCGGGCTTGTCAGTAACTCTCATATCAATAAAATTCATCTATAAACGATGAAATTCTTTTCAGTTTTTAAAGACTCTACATGCGAGAGTTACAGACAAAATATAAGGACTAAAAGCTTTTTAGAAATTTATATTTAATTTGAAATTTTTAATTATATTTAGAGACTCAAATTGATTGATGAAAAATTCTATAGTTCGTTTTTTCGTACTGTAGTGAAAACAGCTTTATCCTTTTTGAAATCCGATATGTATTCAGTTCAAATAAATTATGAAAATTTTCAAAATAAAAAAAAAAATCCAGAACTTCGAAATTGGACTTGCTTTTATCATAAGCAAAAATCAATACTTCCGGCACACTCATTTTTCAGCTTCCATTTTTTTATTTTTTGTAGTTATATTGAGTTACCTTTTGTTTTAGTATATTTTTGTTGGAAAATTTAATTTGAATTCGAACACAAATCGAATTTTTAAAATACATACGACTATACCACAAAAGGACGTATATAAGGACTTTACTTATAACTCATATTCATCTATGGAATATAACTAACTTGCATCTCCATCCATATACACAAGGACATTATAGTAGTCAATTTCTCATGCAAACAGTAAACACACGCACACACATAAACATCTACACAACACAATACACAAACAGCCTCTGGGAAATTAATCTCGGTCGAGATTATTTGATTTTCCATTTCCGTTTGCATCACTCTGACAGTGTCCATCCGGCCATGGGTTTTGTGTGTCAGATACTCTCGTAACTATACTCTCCCGTTATACTACCTATGCACACACACTTTATCTACATATATATACGTACATGAGTGGAAAACCTTAGGATATAAAGTATTCCACCTGCCGCATTGGATCAAGTTAATTATTTGAGAAATCCTCACCAGGGAATGCAATTGTCCTGTCCTGACTATATATAGTTCTCTTTCCCCCTCTTCCATCAATCTCTCTCTAGGAGCCTTCCTTAACACTGCATTTATATTACAAAACTAGGGCCAGTGAAAGGAGTATAGAGGACTAATGTATAAGCAGCTTTATGACGTGCGCATTATGCAGTTCATAGATTGCAGTTTTGGAAGCAGTAATGGACGATTCTATTGAAGTCAACCTGCTGCCAGTGCACTCAGCTATATATAGTCTCTTTTTCTCCATCTATATTTATATTAGTAGATATGTTTTATGGCGAGCTATGAAATGGTGTCATACCTATACATAATCACCATACTATAAAATCTATTGAAATGGGACGAGGAAGGAAGGAAGCTGCAACTATAATTAGTATAGCGATATAGTGGGTGCTGTTCTGCTTGCTTTGTGGTAGAATTCACATTTCATTGCTTAAATCATTCATATCGATTGGAACAGCACCAGCATCAGAACCAGAGCACAACCAACGCAGTGCAGCGAGTGAAAGTTATAGAGAAAAAAAATATGGGCTTATTGAATAGCCAGGAAGAAATAACTTCAATTGAAGCAAAAGGAACATTATGTTGGCTCCTTTCAACTGAAGGAATGTTTAAAGTTTAAATGCTATAAGGACCATCTATAGCTAAAAGGAACATTGTTCTTTTTGTAAAGGACTTATGTAAGCATAGAAACCCATACATGCAATACAAAAATAATGAATGATTAATTTCAAAAATCTAGATAAAGCTAGAGGTTTTTTAAGACCAAAAATAACGGTACCTGCCGTACAATTTTTTTTTGAACCAAATTATGAAAATCTTATTTTTGTCAAAAACGTGCCCACAACTTAAAAAAAAAATCTGTAATTTTTTTTTTTTTTAAATGTTACCATTTTATAAAAAAAAATTCTAAAAAATTGTTTTAAATGGTACCTACCTCCTATAGAACTATTTGTTTTTTTTTTTTGATTTTCGATTTTTTCAAAAATGGTTTAACTGATTTTTTCAATGTTTTTATAGAGAATTTCTACAATAATTTTATAAATATTGTGTAACAAAATTTTGAAAAAAGTTTTTTTTTGGATTTTTAAAAAAGTTTCAAAATTTTGCTTTGAGAACTTAATATGTAATTCGAAAACGACTTGTTCGATTTTTAACAAACTTAGTACCCAGTAGTTTTTTGATATTATTTTGCTGATTTTAAATACAATTTTTTCTTATAACCAAAAATAACGGTAACTCCCATACAAATAATTAAAAACCGGTATTGAAAATGTCATTTTTCTCAAAAACAGCTCTTACGATTTTGATTAAAATTTTTGTGTGAACTAATATTAAAACGATCTACCATATTATTGGAAAAAAAATTATCTATCGTTTTAAAATGGTACCTCTCATAGAACTATTTTGTGGGTTTTTAACTATCTCATTATCTGTTAAACCAATTTTAATGAAATTTTTTACACAAAAGCCACTAATAACTTCGAATAATATTGCATATCAAAAAGTTTCAAAAAATCAAATTTTGGATTTAAAAAAAAAAATCTAAATTATTTTTTGAAAATTCGGTATTTCGAAAATAAGTTGATGATTTTATTTCAAAATTAATTTTTAAACTACTCATAAATAAGTACTTAAAATTTGTGTACCAATTTTTTTTTTTCTTCAAAATATATTAAAAAATTTATACATACAGTCGACTCTTCCTAGGTCGAATTTTCAGGGGATTCCAAGATTTGTTCGAGTTAGGGAGAGTTTTGGGAAAATTCGAGTTATAGAGAGTACAATTTGTTTTTTTTTTTTTTTAAGGTTTAATCAAACATTTGAGCACACACTTTACTTCGCATTCTTCGCAATAATGAACAGACTAAATGTGACTAAAATTCACATCAGAACGATACTTAATTTTTTTTTAATGGATTTAGCTGCAACCATATGCAACCAAAGACTGAATCAGCTCTGTTGAATGCCTAGAATCACGATCAACTGATTTTGAAATTCCAACTGGAATTTTACTAACTGTATATAAAAAATAAATTTTTTAAAAAATCGCTCCAACGATTTTTAAAATTTATTTCTCATAAATTGAGATTTATGTAAAAAATCACTTGGTGTATATTGCGTTGGCCAAATCAATTTCAGATATTTTTTTTAATCAATTAATTTCTAATTTTATAGATTTTTTAACATTTTTTCAGTCTTAACTGTAAATGTTAACTGTTAATATCAAGACAGCGTGGTGCTATATTGTTCATATAAACTTCCTTAAACTAGGCTATATTTTTGGCAGATGGCATAAAATATAGGTTCCAATAACTAATAAATTTCTTTTATCGGATGAAAAATTTTTAAAATCATTAAAACTTTAAAACCACAGAGTGATCGCACATAAGAACAAGTTCGTGCGACCCAGTCGTGCATTTTATTTTTTAAATCAGATGCCAATTCGATTTACAGCTTGACCAATTGGTTTAATTTTTTTTTCGCAAGAAAATTTAACTGCGATGTTGCAATTGAATTCGAAAACATTATAGACTTGTCTGCTTGTTTGCAAGCCTACAACATTCAGTTCTAGTGAAAGAGTAATAATATTTCATGAAAATCTTCTAACAAAAGTTGATATTGTGCCTTTTCTGAGCCTTATTATAGATTTACATGTAATCGTCGTCTTTCATCTACATATTTCAATTAGAGTAGAGAGGGACAGATATGTATCAAAATGGAATGTTAGAATATGTTCACAGTTATTTAAATAGAATAAAAAAAAAAATCTCTTAAAATACATGGAATCATTTAATTAGATGAGAGCTGACATTTATAGGAAAGGAACTGAGCAAAGGACAGAATTTCGAAGAAAACATTTTTTGTTAATTTTTTCTACGTAAGCGTTATGCAATTTCGATAACGGGTAACTTATATATCACTGCCTAATTTGTTATGACTACAAAGCTCTTCCAGGAAATTCTTCATTTTTATGTTGTGATGCTGTATGTTAACGGTCATAAATATTTGGAATTTCATGGTCCTGTTTGATTTGTCATGCATAATGTTCATTATTATTATTAGCAAATTTCTAGGAAACCGAAGAATTTTGTTATTTGTTGTCCTTTTTTATATGCTATTTAATTTATTTCCATTTAAACTATACGTATGCATGTATGTATAAGCTCATAACATATGAACGAAACTTGCATGTTTTTTACATTTCTCAAGAAATTTAATTCACTTAAAAAGAAGGAGCGACAACGGTGATTATATGAAACAAACCAAAGACATACAAAAAACTAGTACTATGAGCTCCTCCTGTAGAAGGGGCTTTAATCGCAAAGAACAAAGGAAAATAAAAAAACTTTGATAAAAAAAGGACGAACAAATTGCGAGAGCGATTATGCCACGACACACGACACACGACAAAATATGCTGCTGCTGTAATTTATTTTAGTATATATTTTTCTTTTTTATGTTTGTTTGTGTTTTGTGCTTTTTTGTAATCAAATGTAAAGGATTGTGACTTCAGTCAGGACCTTGGGATTAATTAAGATTTCTTTTGTATTTCAAATGATTGTGTTTTTTTGTTGTTGTTTTCTTTTGTAGTAACATATTCCATAATCGTGCGACTCTTTAGACACGTGAGTAATCTTTGTGTGAGTCATATCAAAGTGTTCATGTTCAGGAGAAAAAAAACAGTCTACAAAGGACATTTGAAATAATTCCAATTATATATGAGCATATATGTATAGGTATATGTACAATCCTTTGAGTCATTAGAGCTTTTGCGAGATATTTTATATTATTTTTTTTTCAAACAGAGAAAAATATCATGAAAGATTAAAATCAGCATTTCAAGTTGAAAAATTAATCAGCGAGATATCGGATTGCATTTTTTTAATTTTCTAAGAAAAATTATACCTTGAGGTTTTATTTCGATTCCCTTGTTTGCAAAATTATAGCCTGGAAGTTTTTTTTTGATTTTCTTTTATGGACATGTTAATTGATCACCTTAATATTTAATTACAAAGAGAAGAATATTATTCAAAAAAAAATTTAAAAAAGAAGAAGCAAACTGATTTGATAATACAATCTAGGAGAATACGAATATATTCAATGATCACAACTAATTTTGATTGAAAATGAAGATAGCGCCTAAAAGTAGATATTGTTTTTCTTTCGGTTCTTTTACCTAAGAGTTGATATTTTGAATCTGCATTTTTACTGGTGAAATAGCGCAGTTAGACAATTAAAATTCAAAATGTCAGTTCTTATGAAATTTTAAACAATTTTTCATTATTACTGAATTAAACTATATTCAAACATTAATATTTTAAGCCAAGGGAAGGAAGTGCTCTTAATTTGAGGAAACATTTTTTCTATAGAAAAAAAGGCGGAATGAATAAAACAGAAACTTTCCTAAGAAATATTGCCTACAAGGTAGGTTTAAGGTGATGGGAATTATGCTATCGCTATGGTATATTATGAGACGACTATAACTCGAATATTATTTTAGAAAAAATATCCTTCAGGAAATAACGACATATTTTCTTGAGAAGAAAATATGTCGGCTTCTTTATAATCAACGAAATTAACTATAGTTTTACCAACTTCGACAAACAAAGGCCCCAAATTGTACAGAGAAGAAAGCCATCAAAAGTTAGTAAATTTATTTATTTAATTTCTATCTCTAAAGCTTATCACAAGCTGATGTTTCTCTAAAATCTAGCTTACGAAAGATTTAAATTACTTATCTTCAAAAAAAAAAAAACATAATCCTTAATGAAAAACGATTTTATACAACAACAAAAAAAAATTGACTCCATCGTTTAATTTAATTTAATTTTTATACTAAGGTAGACATAGTACTATTACAGAGGTATATACTTTGTTTTCGCGTGAGCTCTTGGGTATATCAGTAAGAATTCTATGAATCTTCAACCCATGTGCCAACAAACTATATAGAAAAATTCAATTTTCCATCTTCGTTTTCTGGGCTTCTTGGAATATTTTTTTTGTTTTTCTGTCCACCAAGATGGAAGGACTTTTGCCGCACGAAGGGTGTTCGGTAGAGTAAATTAATGTGAAATCTTTCAGAGCAGAAAATTGCTTTACGAAGAGTGAAATAGAGAGAAAGAGCGAGAGAGAGAAAGGACTAATTTTATTAGGGTAATAAATTACTATGAACGAGTACACTTATTACATATACTGTATACGGTGTGGTGACCTTCTTTAAAGGACATGATACACCTCTATACATATAGATATACAACATACATATACAATATAAATACATAATCGTGCACACTGACAAAATCATGAAAAGTTGTTATAAACACGGCAAAATATTATAATCCTGCCTCTAGCAAGTTTTTTTTTTTGTTGTTTCCAGTCTAAGGAACACATATAGCTTTATGTAAGTATACGAATTGCTATTACTAAAGGTACTTTATATTTCGTCCTTTTCGTCTTCTTGGCAACATAGCTGGATCATATACTCCATTAGAGTTGAGCAATGTTGCTGATGGAAAAGTCAGAAAAGCACAAGAAAACAAAAAGGACGAAAATATCCATTTATAGCGGGACTTAACATGCCAATTTCAAGTTGTTTATTAGTTCGGTTGTTTTAAGACACAAGGTGAACGAGCTGGATAAGACCCGAGCTGAACTTTTCAAATAAACTAGATAAGTAGGTACCTATAGGACATAGGTATAAGTATGTATATGTACCTATGATTGGAATAGCGGGCGTAAGTCTACGAAATGTACCTATGTACATATATATTCAATGCATATATAAGAACGTTAGAACTGAGTTCTGAATTTATGGTTAAAACTCCAATTTATAACATCATGTAATCGAAAAAGTTTCATTTTGAAAACATTTTCCCCCCAAACATACATTATAAAGTTTTTTTTCTTTCCTTTTTTTTGTCGAAACGATATGGTACAAAATATTTCTATAAAGGATTCATTTATGTTAAGAAGTTTTCATGTGTGTAACACTCTTTTTTACTCCTTTGATGAAAAAAAAAAAATATAAATAATAATATTAGTCTGTGGATGTTGAGATTATGGATAGACTCGTACGTATAAATGATATTGAAATTTGAAAGACGCCTCGAGTGCAATTTTTATGCAGATTTTCTTTGATGGTGGTTTTTTTCGAAAAAAGTGCATATGAATAATATTGGCTTGGTACACTCTAAGCTACATGAGTGTTTATGTATCTTTTTTAACATCATACTGATGTGGTTGTCATAAAAAAATTGCCAACGTTGAGCTTATTTTCATGTTCGTTTATGATTTGTTTAATGCTGCGAGCTATTTATAGAGAACATACTTTGTCATGGATATATTGGTGCATTTACTATATCCTTTTTATTTTATGCATTTCTTTCAAAATGTGGATAGTAAAGATTAAGTATAGTTTCAGGCGAAATGTTCCAAGAATTCATGGAAATAATAATAATAATAAATGTTTACTTGGGATATCTTTATTTAGCATATATGTACGGGTTCATGGCTAGTATTATTATGTCTAGCAATTTCCTTTATTTGCGACTTGTATGGTTTTTCAGACAGAATTGTTTCACTTTTGAGGATTTAATTAAATAAAGAAAACATTTGACTTTCAAAGCTTTAAGAAAAAGAAAGCTGTCAAGGAAAAGAAGAAATGCAAAAATTGGAAATATAAGAACAAAATAAAAACAAAATTAAATCTGGAGTTTTAGATTGCGATGTAATTTTGAAAATTGTAATTATTGTAATTGTAATAATAAATAATTCTTTTTAATCAGATCAATCTCATGCCCTTCACTTGACAAACTACGAACTCCCTAAGATAAATCCAAATTATTTACATATCTTATTTATTTACATATATCACTGCAACAATCTGAGTACCTGGGATGGTTTTAAACATTTTAATAACGTTCGACATTGGCAAGAGATTGCCAGGTTCTTTTCCGATGAAGTCTCTAATAGCCTCTTAAGAAGTCCTATGCCACCAGCATCAAGTATTGAGAAGCAGTGGCAACACTGCCAAGCAGCTATCAGAGATGCCGTTTCTGATGTACTAGGTTTCACACGGCCAGCACAACGAAACCCCTGTTTCAACGATGAGTGCCGGCAAGCACATGAAGCTAAACATGAGGCATACAAAGCGGCGCTGCACAGAAGGACTAGATCCGATCGCGAGCTCTACGAGCAGAAGAGGAGAGAGGAAGGAAAAAGAGAGAGCATGGGAAGCGCGCGATCGAAGAGATAGAGGGATTCCATAACAGGAAAAAAGGAGACCCTCTGAACTGCGCCAACTACATAAGTCTCCTTAACATCGGCTACAAGATCCTTCCTGCCGTATTATGTGATCGTCGTCAACAACCTGATAGGTCCATATCAGTGTGGCATCAGACCAGGAAAGTCCCCCATTGACCAAATATTCACTTTACAGCAGATCTTGGAAAAAACCCAAGAGCTTCAAATCGATATATACCATCTATTCATTTTTTCATTTTTCATTTATTTATTTATGTAGTTTGCATATAAACATTAAGATATAATATCATATCATCGATTTCAAAGCCGCGTATGACAGCATCTATAGAGATGAACTATATGGAACACTGTCTAGTTCCGGCATCACTGGCAAACTTGTCCGTTTGTGCAGGATGACGACGGAGAACGCACGCCACTCCATCAGGGTCGGAAAGGAAAAGATCTCACTAACACATTTAATGTCAAAAAAGGTTTTAGACTGTCATGCGACTTCTTCAACATCATTGTGGAAAGAATACTGTGATACTCAAGCGTCAACACAAAAGGAATAATCTTTCAAAGATCCGTCCAATTACTTGGATACCAGCCCTGAAATCAAATGAAGGATAACTCTTGCCAATCAGTGCTTCTTTGGATAAGAAGGCAAATGAGTAGAAAAGTTCTCTCTCGAGCAACTAAAGTGTCCCTCTACAATACACTTATCATCCCGGTCCTTATATATGGCGCATAGTCATGAACCATGTTAAAACTGGATGAGAAGGCAAAGGATGTTTCCAGAGGAAAATTCTACGGATGATTTTTGGTCCCGTCTGCATAGATGGTGAGCGGAGGAGAATATAGAATCACGAACTGTACGGGCTGTACAGCGAGACTGGCCTGTTCAAACGAATCAAGGTCCAACGACTTAGATGGCTGGCTCATGTAGAGCGAATGGACCCCAACTCTCTGACCCGTAAAGTCTTAGAATCCAATCCCGAGGGACAGCGCAGTAGAGGAAGACCGCAACTTAGGTGGCACACGCAGGTGGGAGAGGACCTCAACCAACTTGGCGTGCAAAACTGGAGACAGCTAGCTAGGGACCGAGTTGGTTGAAGAGGCATGTTGGTTGAGGCCCTGGTCCATCCCGGACTGTAGCGCCACCTTAAGTAAGTAAGTAAGTAAGTAAGTAATTACGTTTTTATAAATCTTACGTATGGTTTTCTTCATTGCAGTAGATATTTGATATGACATCTACTTAATCTTAACATCTACAAAGATTATAGTCGATTTTATGAATATATAACTCCCCAAAACATACAGTACATAATTTACAGAGCTGTAATGGAAATGTTGCGAATACCTCGGTTTTGATTTAAAACACTGCGGAGGACTTGTTTTGGAGATATTGGAAATTTTGTTTGTCTATCAGGGGCCCATTTTATTTTGGTATTCTATGGTTCCTGATAAGTTGACTACTAATGCCAATATCTCGTTAATTATTTTTTAATATAATAAATAAGCTTAATGTACATTTAAAAAGCTTTCATGTTGATATTCATATTCAGGGTGTTCATGCTTAGATATGGATACCTCGTTTTAGAGATATCGGACTTTTCTTCTTTTTTTTTTTTGTTTGCTTTTAGTTTCTTAAAATTTCACAAATTTCTCCTCTTTGTTGCTAATACTGTCATAAATATTAAGAACACAATCAAATTTGCTTTTTAAATACACACACACATTTCATTCCAAATGATTCCATCTCTATTGTTGCATCATAATTCACAATGCAATCAAAAAGTAATCGATATAGGTTTATACGTACTTTCGTACGTATCAATGATGTTCAATTTGAATGCATTTCAATTCATTGAACTTAATTTCTTCGAAAATTCCTCCTCATCCTCATCCAGATGATGGTCTCATGATGGTTGGGGGTTCTTGTGAATTGTCTATCAGGATGTTCAACACGATGATATCCTTTATATTTTTTTGATCACTGAATTGCATGCACAATCACACACCCAAACACACATTCCATACAATATCAGGCATCATGTTTCAAAAAAAGAAAAAAAAAGATATTGGAATAAAAGAACCATAACCGGGGTGTTGAAAGTTTCTTTCATTGCTAAAGTGCTTTCGCCTCCTCTTGTTTCGTTTGTTCAACTATTTTTCCAATACGGAAGCTCACATAAAAAAAAAAAAAAAAAAAAAATAACAATCTTGCAAGTGAATCCTTTCTTCAAGATTGTTTCCTTTCAATTGTTATACTCGTATGTATTTTTTTTTTATCATTCTTCGATTTTTTTGTGAGCTTGTATTTTTTTTTTGTCGAATTTTTGCAAAAATTTTCTACCAAAGCCTTTTCTCACACTTGGCAAAGCATTGAAATATCTTTATATCCTTGCTTGCTTGAATTTATCCAGGACCATTGCACAACACATACCGCAGTGCACTTTGGCATAGCCACATGTACAGACAAACAAAAGGATGTTTATTTTTTCTATACAAAAGCAACACTATGAAATTTTCTGGAAGATTGCAATTTCCTTTCTTTAAATTTTTTTTTTATTTTATCTATTTTGTATTTTGTCATCGACTATATGTGGATTACCGTCTGGTGTTTCAAACAGTTTATACTATATATCCTTTCTTTCTTTGTTTTTTGTTATTTTTCCTCAAAAACCACATCATCGTCGTCCCCGATCAATTTCTTTAATTAAATCCGTCAATTTTCAAAGTTCATTCGTGCATAGTCCTTTGGGAAAATTTAAAGAAAATCTAAAATAAATACAGAAGTCCTGATGATGTGTTTTTTTTTTTTTTTTTTCTTTTTTTTTGTTGTATTCCTCACACATGGTTTAACAAATGGAGACAAGAGTATACTCGTTGAGTTTCAACATATAGCATCTAAAGGTAGGTGTACTGATCGATATATGAGGAGTGTTTGAAATTGCAATTTTATAATTGAAATATTTTAAAGCTTTGCCAAAGCAACCTCTGCCTTTTTTTCTCTCCATCATCATCTTCGACGTCGTCGTCTGTCGTCCTCGTCATACCTATATTCTGGATTTTTATTGGCGGCGGACAGGATGCTCATTGTTTTTGAATTTGTGTAAGTTTTTTTTTTTGTTTTGTTATACATATATCAAAGGATCAATATAAGGAAGCAATAAAAAGATTGCGAATTGATGATTAATTGCAATTTGAACGTTAAACCTATACCTTACCTAACTACTCTGTGTTACTTTACAGGTTTCATGTTCAATATCCTTCCAAAGGATGTAGTGTAGTAATATTATATAAAATAAATAGGAAAAAAAATATGGTCAAAGAAAAATCCAAATGCCAGTTGGAAAATTGATGACGACCTCAGGTTTTCATTTATTTTCTCAACACTCTTGAGGATCTATATTATACATACATATATTATATAGGTATTGCTTTTCCTTGATGATGTTTTTTTTTTTTTTGTCTTCTACATTTTAAATATAAGTTTGTGTATATGTATATTGCTAGGTGTATATAGACGTACAGTATACCATAGAAGAAAAACGTATATTGTTATTGTCAGCATTATCCTTTCCTCGCGAATATATTCAATGTTTTCCTTTTTTACAATTTTTTTTTTGTTGCAAACTCGAATTTTGTTGTTTTTTTTTTCTTCCTGGTGAAAGAAAGCACTTTGAACAATTAAAAATATTCGAAACAGTTGTGCTGTCAGTGTGTATCTTCAATAGAAAATGAAAAAAAAAAAAAATTCTTAGCATATTGTGATGGTGGTTGTATGTATACCTATGTGTAATACAGAGTATAGCAGTATATCGATAAATTCAACCTGGCGATGGTTGGTGTTAGAACAATATTAATTCCACTGGTTTATCCTTTACCTACAGCAAAGGATCTATTTTGAGGAAATACCACTAGAATATAGTATCGATTTTATTTCCTTAATGGATATAGAGGAAATTCTATTTTAGTTTTCCTTTCTTCTATTTTCTGTTATTGAAAATTGCTTTAGGTTAGCTTAATCTGGAGTTGAGCGTTTAGATTCAATTTTTAAATAAAATTTGCGACTATGAATACATTTTGTAGAATACAATTTTTTTTTTTAAAGATAAACTTCGTTTTTTTAAATTCAACATGAATTTGAAGAATATTTTCAATGAGAGATATTCGGTATCACCTCGTTTTTGAGAAAAGAAAAAAATTAACTGAGTTAATTTGAATAAATACATGTATTGCACTTTTTCTTTGTGTATTGGGGGGTCATCTTTGTGACATTATTATATTACTACTTCACCTACAGCCAATAATAGAAGAAAAATGCTTAATACCTGAACATCAGTTTGGTTTTAGAAGTAAGCGGTCGACAATGCACCAAGTGCATATGATCACCGACGACGAAGAAAATTTGTTCGGCAGTCTTCTTAGACGTGTCGCAAGCTTGTGATAAGGTCTGGCACGATGGCCTCAAATTCAAACTAAGACAAGTTTTGCCTGATGGACTTTATACGATTTTTAAGGAATATCTGGAGAATAGAATCTTTCGTGTGATCTATATATGGAAATGAGTATTCTGATTTCAAAGAAATAGTGGCGGGGGTACCACAAGGAAGTGTTCTAGGTCCAATTTTGTACCTTTTATTTACACGCGATATACCTCAAACAGAAGATACTATTGTATCCGCGTTTGATGAAACATTAAACTCAGAGAAATGTACTGGTTACTCGGTAAACACACTAAACTTAATTTAGCTGATTTTATACAGACAGGTACTTAAGCTTTTGGTATACAACTCTGGGGTTGTACTCGCGATAGTAATTTAAATATCTTACAAACGTTTGAAAATAAATTTCTAAGATCATTATTGTTAATGCAAAGTGGTATATTAGAAAGGAAGATCTACACAGGCATCTTGGAATCCCCACGGTACGAAATGAAATAAATTCTTTTGCGCAAAAGCATAGAACACGGCTTTTAGAACACGCTAATAGTCCGCTTGCGAAGGACAAAACCTTCTGACTTGGTGCGGTAAATGGGACACCACTTTAAAAATCACGGTATACGCAGGAGCTATCACCGGAAAGTTACCTGCAACACCTTGTAGACTTTTGTTAAAAATAAATTCCTAGATAAGTTTCAACTTAGTTGCAATCAGGAGGATGAGGTGGTTTTAGTGAAGTAAGAATCTCACACTCCTATGAGCACGCATTTTTCGGTCCTCATAGAGCCTTTTGAATGTTTTAACACCTACCCATGAAAAACTCTGGATATTAGATTAGACTCTGAAGATATTAGTCCTGTTTGTTGAAAAAGTGAAAACCATCTTAGCAAATTTTTAAACACAAAGAATAAAAAATCAATTCTCTATAAAAAGTAACAGAGAAGGTATTTTTTAATCACTTTTTTTTTATTATTGTTTGCGTTTAAAAATTGGCTGAGCTCTTGTGCTTTTTGCATTTCAGATAGCCATTCTTATTGGTTTTTAATGCGTCTAGAGTTCGGGGATTATTCACGTAAACATGGTCTTTTGCGTAGCCCCACAGACAAAAAATCTAACGGTGTCAAATCGCGTGATCTTGGTGACCAATTGACGTCGACAAAACGTGAAATTATGCAACCACGAAACTTCTCACGCAATAAAGCCATAATTAGTCGTGTATGTGTGGCTTATTGCCCCGTCTTGTTGGAACCACATATCGTCCAAGTCCAAATCTTTAATCGCCACCGGTCAAAAAAAATCGATAAATTCGGATCATCAGCAACACTTGCAGGTAGGTCTTACGACATCAATAACGCTTTCACACTCTTCAAATTTCTTCACAATTTTACCGATTTCTTGCGTAGGCGATTATGTCGACCATAATCATCGCGAAATGTGCGAAAAGTTGCTACGTTTGAATCACTACTTTTGTAGTAAGTTTTTTTTTATCATAAATAGGAAACATTTAAATGATATTATGACAATTCAAATGACAGCTGAGTTTGACAGGTGTCAAACTCCAGCGCTACCAACTTGAAACAACGAAATGAATGACCCTTTAGGTATATTGGAAGATATGCCAGGAAATTAAATATTGCGAATATTTTGTTTTGGATGGCTTGATTTGGAGATATTGCTTTTTTCTTTGTGTATCAGGTGCCCTTTTCCTTTTGGAAGGCTAGAGTTCTTGATCGATTGACCCCTATTATACAATTTCCTCGTTTATAATCTCGATCTTTCTGGAAAACTTGAACTTGGTGGTATTCAATTTTTTATTTTTTATTTTAGGAGTTATATTGTTTGGAGATATTATTTTGAAGGGATTTGTTTCTGAAGGGAATATTTTTGGAGATATTAAAATTTTTCTCTTACCAAAAGGTGGTAACCATTTATAATTTCATTTTGGTATGAATTTTTAATTAAATTTAGTATGAAGCAGGTGTGAGGATGTGAATACCTCGTTTTTGATTGAATATCTCAAGAGCTTATTTTTGGAGATATTGCATTTTTTTCTTATGTTTAGCTTTCAATTTTTAAGACTTTTATTTTAATATGCATATTGATATGCTATGTTCTTTGGATTTATCTACAATAACTCATACCTCTTTTTATATAATTAAAAATGCTCTGGAATGGATTATTTTTAGAGATATTTTTTTTTAACCAAAGGGTGACTACCCTTTTGACTTAAATTTTGATATGTGTATATTATATATATTGACAGAATTTGAAACACAGTTTTAATAAAATAAGGATTTTTGTATTTTGTACACATAAAAGTGCAAAACAATAAAATCCTAAGATTTTATTGATGCAAATGTAAAAATTCTTTTTTGGAATGTTGAAGGGAATTCACTGTAAATTTATCTTTATTTTTATTTATGTATTTTTATATTGCAAAATATATGACAAGAGGTAGTAGTGGAGGAGGGAGTAAGGGGTATTCATGTCTAACCAAAATTGCTACAGCTTTCTAGGTAAGATATAAATGGATTGCCAGAACCAACCTAACCACAAAAACATATGATGCAATGACGACAACGATTACGACGACGACGACGACGAAGTCCTCAGTTATTTTAAGATATAAATTCCATGAGAGCTGATGTGCAAAAACCACCGAAGAAGGAATCTTTTGTTTTCTCAATTTGTTCCCATCATTTATTTAAGCAAGGTAAACGAGGAGCAGCAAATGATGGAAGGACATAAGCTGTGATATACAGAGTGAAAAGGAAATTATGTGTTTTTTTTTTCCTCCACATGTATTAGTGCATAATAAATTATTACCATTAAAGATATACCGGAAGTGTTCGGAATTATGTAGGGCAAATTTTGTACCATATACCTGTTCATTTTATCCGTTTTCTCATCCTTTTAAAATTAGTTTTATGTAATCATAGTGGGAGGAGTGGAGAGGGAGAGAGCAAGTGAGAGAGATGATGCAAATGGAGTGAATCTGAACAAATAAAAAAAAATAAAAACATCACTGGGAACATTGTAATGTCCTTTAAAACATGTTCGTTTTGCTGTATCATGGTTTTTCTCTATGGGTATTTTTTTATTATTATTATTTTCATACACACACCTTCGCAGCCTCCAGTGGTGTTGTCACGAAGTAAAAAAAAAAAATAAAAATAAAATTATTGTGGGAAAAAACTGAGGGATTTTCTCGTTTTAATTAATGGTTTTTTCCTTTTTTATGACACCAGAACGCACTCGAGTAAAAAGGATAATGGGTTTTTATGGATTTCATGAGATTTGCTTTTAGGCAACAAAACCAACCAACGTACGAAGGCGACGCGACGGCGCAGTCAATGGAAGAGTAGAATGATGATGAAATAAGACGAAGTGAAGCCGATAATTATTGTCAATTGCGCATCACTTTCTTTTGTATGACAATACATCAAAGACGGAAGTAAGGTGGTTTATATCCTTTTTTTCAACTTTTTCCTTTTTTTTTCTTTTCTTTTCTTATCATTAAAGGAAGTAGGTGTACGACGCACGGTGGATATTAAGAAGGGTGGGAATTTAAGTGATGTCAAAAAAAGGGTTCTTTTTTTTTTAATATTGTACTATTATCCTTTTGTTGTTGTTGTTATTTTTGTTGCTGCTACTTTTCGGGGAGACCTTTTGCTCGGAGATTATGTTTGTTGTTGGGATCTAGCTAAACCCCAAACCATTTTGTGATTTAGGGGGATTTTGTTTCGTATACCTAAATATTGTATTATATTGATCAAAAAAGTCCTTCAACCAAAAAAAAAAAATAAAAATAAATTATATTAGATATTTATCATGAAAGCGAGAAGGTAGATATAAGTATACTCGTACCTATATATAGTTATGTGGATAGGAGTTATATTGGGAAAGGTTCAAATATTATTATATATTCAATGCCGACGTAAAAGGTGTTCAAATGAAATAATCTTTGTACCTTAATTTTATGAGTCAACACTTTTTTTATTTGTATGTATTTTTAGATATCATTATTTGAGCTTTATCTTTTTTTGTATTTTTTGTCATTGTATTTTATCTGCGAGCTATTTATTAAAAAAAGGCAACTTTGTAAAGTCAAATTGATTAAGAAGCAAATATTTCTAAGTTAAGATGATTTTATTAATAAAATAATTTTATATTTCAATTTATTTAATTTATAAATATTATTTATTTATTTAATTTAGAAAAAAGGACATACATACAAAAAAATATTTTTCAATAGGAAAAAATCTGTTTCTAAGGACGTAGGATTATAATAAATTAAAAATTTGAAAGTCTGATCTCGTTTATTAATTTATAATTATCTGCTAATTAAACTTTAATTAGTTTTGAATTTGGCTTGCAATGTTTTCTATATTTTTTTGGTAAACTAGTATGAAGTCCGCACAGCATATCGCCTTGAAAATGTGAACAATGTTAATGACGGGTCATTCATTTCGTGGTTTTAAGTTGGTAGCACTGGCATTTGACACCGGTCAAACTTAGCTGTCATTTGAATTGTCATAATATTATTTAAATGTTTCTTATTTACGATAATGGATTGCTTAACAATCGAATAATGCATTAAAATTATTAAAACTTACTACAAAAGTTGTGATTCAAACGTAGCCACTTTTCGCGCATTTCGCGATGATTATGGTCGACATAATCGACCGCAAGCAATCGGTTAAATTGAGAGGAAATTTGAAGAGAGTGGAAGCATTACCGATGTCGTTAGGCCTGTGCATCATCGTAATGCTCGCCTAGTGGAAAATATTGCTGCTACAAATGCAAGTGTTGCTGATGATCCGAATTTATTGAATTTCCAGCGTTCGCAGAAATTGAACGATTTTTTTTGGCCTGTGATTGAAGATCATGACTTGGACGATATGTGGTTCCAACAAGAAGGGGCAGCAAGCCACAAAACACGACCAATTATAGTTTAATTGTGTGAGAAGTTTTCTAGTAGCGTAATTTCACGTTTTGGCGACGTCAATTGGCCACCTAGTTCATGCGATTTGCCACCGTTAGATTTTTTTTGTGTAGGGCTACACAAAAAACCGTATCTACGCAAATAATTCCCAAATTCTAGACGCATTAAAAACCAACATTACTCAAGTTATGGCCGAGATAACGCCCGAAATGTGCGAAAAAGTGGTTAAAAATCACCTCAAAAGAATTGCATGCTGCGAATCTTCCTTATGCGGCTATTTTTATTTTTATAATAAAATAAAATTTTAATCCAAAATATATCGCTGTGTGTGTTTTATTAAGCTTTACTTTCGAAACCGATAAATGAATGACCTGGGATGATATTCTCAAAAGTTACATGGGATGGGATTAAATATCAGTCTATTTTTTGCCTGTTGCGAAAAAAGCAACTTATACGTTTTTATCTTCGTTGCTTCGCTTAGGGTATATTCAGTAGTCAGGCAGATGCCTAGGCTTAGATAGCCTAATTCTATTACTTTGTAACTTTGCTTAGTGACAAATCTACAGCTAAGTTAAATTAAATTAATTTCAGCCAGTACTTTTGGTAGCAATTCTTTGAACACATCAGATGCAATTTTTAGACAAAAATTCACAACCCAAAACTATGCCACAATTCGCATAAAACACTTAATATTGCCTAGTTGGGAAGGAGAAACAGGCCGTTCGCAATATCGCCGTACTTAAGAGAGTCAAATTCGGTACTCTCCTGAGAAAATACTTTACATGTAACATGACACAAGAATCGATATTCCCTAATTCCCTATTCTTAAAAAAAATACTAAAAATTTGATTAATTTTTATTATTATATGTCTTTTCTTTTTATCAAAGTTCTCTTTTATCTTACCAAAATAAAAAGAAAAACCATAAGTCACATCATGTTTAGGTATCAGAAAAGCTCAACCCAAAACTAAAAAAAAACAATATTCCCTCCCCAAATTGGCTTAACCACAAAAAAAATAAAAATAAAAAAAAAATATTATAACATCCTATCTCATTTCTTGGTTGTCCTCGATCCCAATATCCTTAATAAAAAATAAAAGAATCTCAATATTAATATATTATGGGCCCAATGCTTTCCTTATAGATTTTCTTTTTCTTGTTTTTTTTTTCTTTTGTTGTACAAAAATTCTTTGCGCTTACTTCCCATATATTCCATATTCGGATACTATAGAGATTGGGAACAGAACAAAAATGAAAAAAAAAGAAAATAATAAATATATTTATTCCTTATTTGACATTATCTTTTCCCCCATTTGGCAAATTTCCAAAAATTGAAAACAAATAAAAAGGACAATATATACACATATACATACCTACTTAATAGTTCTGTTCTTTTTTGTATAATTCTTTTCCGTTCCAGATATTGGTCAATACAATAAACAAATACGACCTGCTTCCATCAACATAGTATAAAAACTGTTAACTTTTATCTCAGGATACGTTTCGAATTGATAACAGGATAACGGGAGATAACTTTTAAAAGAAAAATACAAAAAAAAAAAAAAAAATCAAATTTCCAAAGATATCCTGTCTCTCATGAAAAAATATTGGAAAAGTTTTCATCCACACAGGAAAGTGGTAACAAAAATAACAGGATATCTCCTGTTCAACTAGCCACAGGTGAGTGTATGGCATAAAGATAAACTAAAACTATGCGATGATAGCGCCCTCGCTATCTTTGCTTTTATATTTATATACATTTTTTATGAATCCCTACATTACATGAAGGCAAATGGCGGATATGTTCCACTTAAGGAGCTTATACCAAAACTATCCTTAAACAATAAAACGAATAATCATGGGGCGTGAAGAAAGCTATACACCACCATCACCAAGGACGACCTAAAGAGCTTGACACAACTAAAGAACTAAGATGAACAAAAAAATAAAATAATATTATAACCCCCTTCATTCTATCCCTACATATGTATATACGTAACTAAAGGGATGAAGGAGGATATATATTTGCTTTCTGAACTTTATATCCAAACTTTTAGTTCCTCACATATCAGCAGGGAGCAGCACATCGGTTGGTACAAGTAATCGTCCTTGTATGAAAGTGCAGTAAAGAAAACCTGAAAACTAAAAGGAAAATAAATAATGGGAGTTATAAGTTTTCATTTCCAACCAACTATGCACATAGTTAACTTTTGTTTTTATTTGAAACAAGGTCCTATTTTTTTTTTTTGTTCTCTTATTTTTCTTATTGCTCCCCTTCAACAGCACTATCAAAAAAAAAAAAAAAATTATGTATATAAAACAAAAATAACTTCAAGTTAAACTTTTTCGCTATATTTTTACTATTTTTGTATAAGGATATCCTTCCTTGGGTAAAGAATAGGATATTATAGCTATGGATTGGGTAGGATATACCTATACATAAGTTCTCTTTGTTTGTTTTAGAAAACTTCGGACAGATATCCGTTAATTTTGAATTCTTACATAGTAAAATGGAATATTTCTAAGTTTGAAATTTACTGTTGGTTAAATTGTTTTAACGAAACGAAAATGTTATTTTATATCATCCCATCATCAGGCACTCATGGAATATTTTGATTTTGTTGTTTAATGATTTTTTCTACTTTTGATATTTTTTTATGACAAAGTTGGAATATTTATATTTAATATCTCTATGATTGTATTTTTTAGGTTATATGTATCGTTGCTTCCTTGAGGCGCGGGGTGAAATTGGTATCGAAGGTCTTAGATTTAGACATTTTTAAAACTTCGTATCTGTGTTTTAGTATATAGTGAAACTTATTAAGGGTCGATAAAGAAATAAAAGTTTACTTCCCAATGAAAATTAACATTTATTTTTATTTTAATGGGATATATTATTAGGGCCGAAGGAATTTGTTTTTATTATAATAACTTGAACTTTGATCATCATATATTTAATAACTTTTGTTTTTTGTTTCAGAATATTTTTGATAATGTTAAACAAAACTGACCAGCATGACTATAGAGTTTTTTGGGTAAAAGTTTTAAAATTTTAATACTATTTAACTCAAAATTTATGTAGAATATGAGGAAAACTCTTTTCCCGATAGCCTTTCCAGTTCACTAAGTATACATTATGTTATATGTATTATATGTGTTATAGCGGTGGCAAATAGAAAAGTCCTTTGTACCATATTTAATAGTGAGGTAGATGTTTTATTTTTGTTTTGTTTTTTTTTTTTTTCATTAAAATTAACAATTTTACAAATTTATGATAATTTGTCTGACAAATTTTGACAACAATTATGCCTGATTCACAATATGCGACGAGGAAACGAGAGCGTGACGTGAACTCGTCGCAGTTGTCAAACATCAATTTTAAGCAATGAAAGTATACCAGAGTATACACAATAAAGCGTTTCTCGTCGTCATGTCACGCCTAAAGTTCGAAAAATTGAAAAAAAAAAGACGCGACGGGGCGACGATTTTCTTCATTTGCCAAGTTAATGACAGAGAAAGAAAACAAAAACACAGAAGACCACTGCATCTCAACTGGATAGAATAGGTATAGGAATAGCGAACCTGCGTCTATTTTAATTGCAGGTGACAATGTCATATTCTATCTCCCGCCCAATACTTCAGTTCTGCTAGCATCGTCCGTCGCCGCCAAGTTCGCCTTGTTGATCACAACACAAGCATTTTTTTTCTCTAAATGAATTTTTTTTTATTGTTTTTCTTAAATCACTTGAATCACATTTTCGGACACCGCACTGAAAGCAAAATTTTATTTTTCAAAACAAAAAACTCAAGAAATTCGTCGCATTGTAAATTGGAGAACGATTTTATAACGAGAAAAAGATGACAGCATCACGTCACGCTCTCGTCTCGTTTTCTCGTCGCATTGTGAATCAGGATTCAATTTGTCAGGATTATTTTGTCTTTGTGAGATCTATCATTTATCATTTTTGAATTTTGATAAATTCGTCATGATCCGGAACAGCTGTTTTTTTACACATATTTTTTTAATTAATACCTAATAACTTTTATAGATGGAGGCACAATTTATCTCCAGGTCGCAGTACAATAAACCTCAGTATATTATTCATTCATTCATAGTAGTTGTCAGTTTTGTATATTTAAAGTCACTTTATAAAAACTTAAAACTTAAAAAAAATTGTCAAAAAATTCTTCACAATTATAGAAAAATTGTTGAAAATTTATTATTTCTGTCATAAAAATTTGTTTTTGATCAAAAAAAAAAATATATAATAATTTGTCCTAATTTTCCGACAAAGTATTTGTGTCGACAGAAGTTTGGCAATCGTTGGGTTGTACATTTACAAATTGTCACTTGAAATCTTATTCTAATTTAATACATATACCTATTTTATT
Organism: Epistrophe eligans; assembly: GCA_951394125.1. Classification (NCBI taxonomy): domain Eukaryota; kingdom Metazoa; phylum Arthropoda; class Insecta; order Diptera; family Syrphidae; genus Epistrophe; species Epistrophe eligans. The sequence continues at coordinate 12,365,742 of OX596030.1, forward strand.
ATTTTGTATGAAATAGAATGCTATATGAAGAACTGAATGAGATCAACTTGCGCTGGGAAAAAAATATGTTAATTTAAGCAAACTTTGAGCAGTTATCAGGACGTTATTTCCAGCACTTTTGATTATGACCATATGAAAAGCTGTTACGTAGTATTACATCACTTCGAAACCCCAGCCTCCAACCCACTACTCAAATCAATTTCCGACCGTCGACGCCGGCTGAACTGCAAACATTACCTCATTATCCGTCAAACATAAATCAAGCAACACACACTACAACAACACATTACATCATCAATATCTAACCAACATAATTCATTATCCACATAAATCATAATGAATCAGTTAAACAATTCTACGAAGTCGACGTCATTCCTTGAAATAATTATATTTATGTCGACTATGTCGCTGCAGAATATATAACAAAAATCGTTAGAAATTTCAACAATTCGAAGCGCCTTGATCTGTAAAGGACTCCATTTTGACCGACAACGACAGAAGCACTTCAGCAATCTAAGGCTCTACGAGAAATCAGGAATCACTCCTCTGGATAAATTCCTGACAAAAAAGTGACGAGCAACCTGTGCAAGCATCAAAACCCACTGGTGAGGACTATTATTAACGAAGAGAGACATTCCGAGCCAAGATACCTAGATGTGATATCAATACTGGACGAAGGAATAATTTTTATCAATGACGACGAGGCAATCCAATTTTACGAGGACGCAGCGTCAACCTACCACCGTGACTAGAAGCCACGTCTACCCAACATCACAAGACAACCGGTTTTGAACAACCTGAGAAGAATCATCTTTATTGTATACATATATTGTAACCCAACCAATGACAATTTTTTAAATTATTTTTGTTACAATAATGTTAATAGTTAGGTCCTTTATGTGACAACAAAACTTAAAAATACCAAAACGTAATATTATTATGTAACATAGAATTAAGAACCAATCGCTAATAAATCTGTTTAATAAAAAAGTTAAACAGTTAAACAACAATTCGAAGCATATTGACTCATAAGTTTTTTGTTTTAGAATTAAAAGAGAAAATTATGATAGAATAATGGTCTTATTTATAAAGGTTGTCTAACTTTAGACAACTATCCAACTTTGGAAAATGTTTGTTTATTGTTGTCTTATAGCTGCCTAACTTAGACACAAGAGCAGATTGTCTTAACCGTGAATAATGTAATATATATTTTTATTAAATAAAGCATATTTCCACCAATTTGAAAATAGTTAGACAGTGTCTAAGTAGACAAAAATCTAATAAATTCCACCGTAAGTTTTCAGTTGATTTTAGTTTTTAGAAACTGAGAGAGTTTCGGATTTCATCTAACGATGTTTTTTACTACCCTATCGGTTTAGTGAGTTGTAAGCTGAAAAATCTGATTCCTACCTCATATTTTTTACATTTTAGGTAAACAGGAGGGGCTCATTTGTTTTTGGCTCGGATTTGCCATGGGCTGGAAAAATTTTGCAATCTAAAATATTTTTAGGAATTGTAAGATTGTTAAATCTGTAAAAAATCTATTAAATGTTTATTATTCTTTCTGAAACCCGAGTTTTAACTTGATTTACTCTGGACTCGAACTACGAGCTAACCTCAAGAAGAAATTAACAATATACTAGATTTAAATTCCGTTATAAACAAGTCTAGTAAAAATTAAATAAAAAAAATCTAAACTAATCTAAATAATCTTAATCTATTCTATTCTATTCTTCAGAATCCATGTTTGTTTTCCTAAAAATCAGAGTTACAATATTCATCAGATAGGCATTTGATCCAAATTCATGAGTCAAAAGAGGAAATTGTGACAAAGTCATGTGTTTCTAAACGCATCCCAAACGTCAGTGACGCGTATTAACGGAGGAGCAAACGCATCCAATTTTGTTTGGATGCTTTCATTTGACAATTTGATGTTTAAACTGAAAGTGAAACAAAAATATTGAGTCTCGAGAAAAGTAAGTTTATTTTTTTATTGTTATTGTTTTTTTTTTATTGGTAAATTAGAGTTTGTTCCTCACGCTTATTTGATCATCGTTTTACTAAAACAACATCTAATCGATTTTTTATATTAAGCTTCATAAAATGCGTTCCGAAAATGTTAAACCTATGCAAAGTATTTGGCATGTAGGACGTAGGTATATCCCCGATGATATTCTGAACTAAAGTGCTATTCTGAAATAAAGGCTTAAAAAAGGAAAAAATCAAGTTAAAATTTGCCTTTTGAAACGAAATTTTTTAATAATATTCCATTCACACTTTTAAGCCCCTATTTGTCAATTATAACAGAAACATGTTTATATCTTTATTTTCAATTAAATATACCTACGCCTCCCTTAAAAAAAAAAAAAAAAATAACACCAAAATTGAATTCTATAAAAATGATGAAGTAGGTATTTCATAACAATCATTCAATCAATGAAACCCTTATACGATATACCTACCTACCTCGTATATTCACATTATTATTACGAGAATACAATCTAACATTGAAAACCTTTCAAAAACTTAAATTGCTTATTAAAATGTAATACATCCCAGAGGTAGTCAGTTATATTATTATATGTTATCCCAAAAATTTTCTGTTCACAACATAAAGCAAGCCCATTAAACACACTCATAGATGCCAGCAAAAAAAAAATGATGACCTTTTTCCAAACATACATAAATATTTTCTAGAAAAAAAACTTTAAGATAAATCGCACTCTGTTAACATTAATAAAAAATAAGCTTATAATATTTCTTTTTTTTCTGTTGTTAGTGTTGCTGTTATATTATATTTTATGAAGTTGAATACAAAATATACAAAGTATATTTTTCTCTATTATAAACCAGCACACCAAACAAACAACAACAACAATAACAAAAAAAATATATTAAGCTTTAAACACCAAAAAAAAAAAAGAATCATAAATCAGTCAGGTAAATAAATATACATAGCTTGCAACAAATAACAAAAAAAAAAAAAAAAAAGAAGGAAGAGGGTGAATATAAAAGAAAAAATAAAGGACCCTTACCCATATTGGCAAATTGCCCAATGGGATTTTTTACGAACGGCCAAAAAGAGACCTTCAGAGTCCAGAGAGCACCAGAGTTATACACAATCATCCTTTGATTGATTGCAAAAAAAGCGACGAAAGGATAACAACATAATACGAAAAAAAAAAAATAAATAAATAAAAAATTGAACAGGTTGAGCAGACAACAACAAAACAGAAATCCCCACTCTTCCCCCCACAAACACCTGATATTTTTCATCATTTTATTCTTTTGATTTTCATTTTTATTTTACCGTACTTATTCTTTTTTTTTCTAGCTTCTACCTTTTTAAAGCGCCACCCTAGTATCTATGTCGAATTTTGGTATTTAAAGGATAGGTACTGGAGGGGGGCTTATGTGTTCATGACACCTCTTCTTTTTTTTTATTTTTGGGATGCTTAGATGGTTTTTCTGCTTTGCTTTGATTGACAACCTTTTTTTTTTGGGTGTATTGCCTTTCAACCCCAACCATCCATCGTCATCGTTCAAAAACTTTTTTGATGACTCTTAAAAGTTTTATAATAGCCAAACATCTGTATCCATATATTAAAAAAAAATAAAGTAAAAGGTTAATGGTAAAAAGATTTCAAAAGAGTTTAGTTCATTTAAATTAAAAAATTGGTCTTTGAAAAACTTTTTTTTTTTATATTCGGGTCTAGTCTGCATCTCTATATTAAAAAAATAGACACACAGTTTGAAAAGTCATTATTTTAGAAGGCCTGTTAAACAAGTTTTACTTTTTGAACGCAACAGCAGCACAGCTTGTGCTCTCTAACAATATTTATGACATGTTTTAAATCGAAACTGAAGTCAAAGCCAAAGCCGGACAGACACCATGCCGCAGGGCAATCTGATGTGAATTTGGGTTCAATTTTTATAAATGAAATTGAAGAGAGAAAAAAAAAGATATACATGGATATACTAGAAGATGAAAAGAAAAACTATATGTACCTAACTTGTGGGCACAGGTAGATATATGTAGATGATGGCCCTTTTGAGTGGGACTTGGCATTGTAGGTATTATATGAACAAAAACAAAACTCAAACAGAAATTCAAATAAAACAAATCGTAGTTAAGGTCATTATTTCGGAGTTGGGTATCTATATATAGTTAACAAAATAAGCAGTCGCATGACAACAACAACGACAACAACAAAAAAAGAAGAATTTGGGGTGTGTCCGATGGTGATGCTGCCGAAGGTGAAGCCGTATCCGAACCAAATCTAATTTGACCGGAGATTTATAAAGTAATATTAGGAAGATGTGAGTTTTGTTGAAGGTTTTCTAGGTAACTATGTATAATGTAACTGCATAACTTTTACCTTTTCGTGGGTTTCTCTAATGTTTATTATCTTTTTTGTTTTTTTTTTTTTTTTTGGGGTATACCTACCTAACTCCTAACCTATCTACCTACATTTTTTTTTTAATGAAAGAAATGAACAATTACAGCAAAATATTTTGTGTTTTTTTCAACACATTATGACGAAAAAGGGTCTCTATAGCTGGATGATGAAAATGAGTTAAGTTAATTATGAAAGTAAGTATCTACCAAAACGAATTGATTTTATCTTATGGAATTAAAATATTTCGCATTTAAATTTGTACCATTTAAGATATTACTTTTTTTATACTTAAAACTTATAAGGTATAACTCTGACATCAGGCACTTAGAATAGGTCTTCTAGACATTTTTTTTTAAGATAAGTAAGTACTTTATGTTTGTTAAGCTCTCTCTTAAAAATATGAGGGAAATGTTAATAAAATACTAGTAGATACCTACTGCAAAAAAAAAAAACTACAGAGTGGAGAATGGCATTTTCCTTTTTTATGAGTGGAATACAAAATATGTACCTACCTACCTAAATATATATATTTTTTAAAATATTTTATCTCATATATAGCACAATAAGGGAAATTTTTAAATTAATTGGTTCTATAAATTGTATTCTTTATACTGCCCACACACTAGAGAAGCAATTTTATGAAATTTTTATTTTCCTACTCCTTATCGTTCGAGCATCTCCATGGGGGTTTCAGAATGAAAACTACTGCGTCGCATGAAGGGCTTCCATCCAAGGTCTGGGGAGGAAAATTACTGTAGACATTTGATTTCAGTTAACTTCATCACAGGAAAAAATTACAGGAGAGCGTGCAGGCCAATTGAGGTCTTCTCTTGTTCTCACAGAGATGAGCCGTATATGGAAAGTTTTTTTTTTTCTTTTTTTCAATAAATTCATGAAAACTTTCGATGCATGTGCGCTGTGGTAATATCTTAATAAAACCACGTATCGTTCAATAAATTGTAATATTTCAAGAGCAGGCTTAAAAATATTTCTATAGCAAATGAAGAATGGTTCATGATATTAATTAAGTTGTGTTGAATATACGATTTCGGTCCCAGCATGTTTTCTTTGGGTTTATTTTTAAAGCATTTTGAGGTTGTTTATCACTTTTCACACTTAGTATTGGTTTTCAAGGTACATTAAATTTATTTTCGAACAAAGTTAATAACTAAACCAAAAGCCTTTACATAGATCCTCAAAAAATAATGGAGTTGAGAAAAATTGCATAAAAGTTTTATTTGGCAATGTTATATGGCGTTGATTTAAGTCCCATATTATTTCATAAAAATAATAGCACGTATTTCTTCTGAATTCACCATATATTATCGAAATCAGTATATCATTCATATTTTCCAAGAAATAATTAATGATCATTAACCGGATCTCGCCTTAGTCAAGAAATGACAATTTGACTTCTTCGCAAGCCCATTGAGTAAAACATTCAGGCTTGTCACTTAAATTAATTTTTTGATTTAAATAAACTTGGCTTTAAGCTTCAATAACATTTTCCAAACAGGGCCTATAAAAGTTTGATTTATAAAATTAAATAAATGTAAAAAAATTATCTCAATTGCAAAATAATTCAGTGTAGGGAGTTAAACTCACTTTTATTTAAAGTGCTATTGCATGAATTAATGAAAAAAATTATAGATATGAATAGAAAATAAAAAGAGTAAATAAAAAAAGTATATTTTTTTTATGCTTTCGTTAACAATCTGAAATCTTTTGCTATTGATGCACTTTCCGTCAGCAATTTGTTGGCTTTTTTGCAAAGTATAGCGGTGTAGAAATGGTGCTAAATTTATCCACAACCAATACATTTTTTTCTACATCCATTTTGGAAAATTTTACAGGACTTTATTTAAAGAATAGCATTTTCTAAACAACGCGTATGAAATTAGAATGACTATTTCACACTATGGAGTCAAATTAGTCAAAAATCTAATAAATGCGCTGGCTAATTTCTGACTTTCAAAAACAGATTTACTGTAAATAGTTGGTATAAAAAAAAACTAATTTTGATCACAAAAACAATTTTTTTTCTTTGTATAGTTTACAGAATTTTAAAATACAGATTTGTGACACATGATGACCTCAATATAAATTACAATTTATTTCCAATTACCAAGATCTAGCTATAAATAAATTGAATTTCTCAGAAACAAATTGGAGCAAAAAATATCTACCGATTTTCAAAGTAGACGATACAAGAGTATTTCTCGTATTTGTGAGAGAACTATCGAAAATAAATCCGATACAATTTCACTATATTACACAAACTTGCTTCAATTTTATTGAAAGCAAAATTTTGAATTATTTTAGTTTATTATATTTTTTTGTGAGCACTAATACACTGATCAAACAAATTCAAAATTTGTAAATGGTAGCAAAATTGAGACATTGTAGATATCCTTGAATTCTATTTTTATATTATAGAAATTTATGACATGTAAGAAAATCAATATAAATACCTAGTTGGCAACCTGTGAGTTTTTCGCGATATTTCGATTGAATACGTATAATTTTAAATAATGGTAGTGTTCTAATATGGACCTTTTATATTATATTACTTAAGTTTTTAAATAATTTTGAATTGAAAATAATTTTGATTTAATTAATTTACCTAATGAGTAGTCTACATTTTAAATTTAAATTTAAGTTGGACTACTTTATTTGCAAAATATGTGTAGGTACAGATCGATTTAATTACTTCTTTTTTATAAATTTTATATTAGGAAATTGAGATATTTTTTATAATATCTGATATTTTTTAATCTGTATGTATCTATTTGATGTAGGTATTCAAATAAACTAGTTTTATCAAAAATGAATTAAAAACATATAAAAATCGTAAACCATTTTATTTGTCAATGTGTCTTATAGCGTTTGACAATACTTTTACAGTTTTTGACAATAATTATGATAAGAATTCATTGACCAGTTTATATTTCAGAGTTCTGGGAGATCTAAGCAATTTTAGCCAGTTTATGTTTTTGAGACCTCAATTAAGCAAATATCTGTCAGCTTCCCTGAAGAGAAGGAGAAACCTGAACAAGATTTCACCGCTAGAAGTCAAAAGCACTCTTCATCTGTTTCTTTGTAAATTGATGCAACCAGCAATTGAGACAAAACATAATTTAGCAAGTGAATCCAAAATATATCAGTCTCAGCTTTTTCACAGCAAAAGTGAGGAATTACGTTCAGATTTCTAAGATTGCTGAAATGCTGTTAACTCTGAGATTTCAGTGAGCCTGAGACACCTGAACTGGCTTAATCTCAAAAATATAAAAATGATTCTTCAGTAAAATTTCTCAGTTTTTGTGTTAAATACTGAGGAAAAAAAGTTTTGTATTCGCCTGCTCAACTTTTGGATGGAGAAGAATTAGTTAGTACTATGAAATATAAACTAACCAAATTAATATTGCAAAGTCATATAGCTTTAAAATTTATAAACCAATATATCGGATGAAACAAAAATTAATAATTTATTTACTTACTTAATTTCTTGGATACAATTATGTATTTATAAAAAAAAATTCTAAATTTTCTATTTATCTCTGAATTATTAAATTGTGTGTAGAACAGTTAAATCTTAAGAGATTTAACTCTAAGAATATTATGTTTATGTTAGGACGCCTCTCAAAAATTTTGATTAAAACTAGAAACAACCAACCCAACGGCTTGAGTCAAAACTTCTGTCTCGAAAGTTAATTTAATTTTAAATGTAATGTTTTTCATTCCATAATTTAATGCATTTACGACGCAATCTCTTGCTTATCTCATATTTAAATAACTTATAATTTATGGAAGCAATAATTGATAAGAAATACGGTATGGGGGTCAAGACAAAAAATACTCCATAATTAATATAATTTATGGAAGTACATAAATATTCTTGTAATTTATTTCAATATTTATTTTCTTGGCTTAATACTAAATATATAAGAATTGTCGAAGTTCTATTCAATGACTTATGACTTTCCAAATAATCATGAATATGATTACAAACACTTTGTTTAATTTTTTTATTTTATAAATTTCAAAATATCAATTCATATAATTAATGAAAAAAAAAAAGTCGATACTTTATCTATAGGTATTTCGTAAGCATATAGCTAGTAAGCCAGGCACTTTGATATACCTAATAGTAGTAAATTGCAAACATATTTTTTTCTTTATCATCAAATTGTTTAGTATTTTTGACTTTTTTACATCTAACCATTTTTAATATCGTTTATTGTAAACTTTAACGACTTAACGACTAATTTTTCTTGAAAATTACAAATTGAAGATTTTTTTTTGGCTTTGAACAAACCAAGGCTTATGTTTTTAGGAGGTGTGCAAACTGCGAAATTCGATTTTTTGTAAATATCTCGATAAGTATTATTTTTTTTTTTTAATTTTAATGTGTGGTTTATATAGTTTATGCAGTTTCACTTACAAAAGATTCTAACATTTATTTCAGCGGGGTAATAGATTTAAAGAAAAATTTACAATATAAATATCAGTTTTTTGTTTTAACGTACTATTTTCGACTACAAAACCGCCGCCGTGGTGTAAAAGTAAAGAAGTGGCGCATGTTTTGCTCTTGCGAAACAAAAAAAATCACACAAAAATTTCATAAATCCGACCTAAATTATTCTTAAAAATATTACTTAGTACTAAATGATATTGTAACATTGTGACAAATTAACATTTTTCCTCTTATAAGATTCTCCAAGAGCTTACCGAGACTAATGTAAGGGAGCTGAAAGTAATCTTGAAGAATACTACGAGATTGTTATAATACTGTTTAAAGCGTTAAATGGCCTTTTCGAGGTTCTCACTTCCGCTTAATCTTGCAATGAGAATGCGTCTCTTCCAATGGGATTCTTTCAAAAGTGAAAAGATGAAAAGAGTTTTTTAAACCTTAAAAAGTTGTATAATCTATCTTTCTCATTAAGCACTTTTTAAGAAAGAAACATTCTCCTCTTTTATAAGATTTTAGTGTTTTGAAACTACGAAAGTATTTAACTCTTAAAATAAAAAAGTTATGAGACATATTTAAGTTTGATAACAAGATAGTAATTCTTAAGTATAGCAATGTGACATAAAAGAGTACTATGGGAGTTTTTTTTTCAGATTTAAAGAGCTTAATTCTAGAGAGTTTGGTATTCGCGATGCGACGACTTTGGCTTTTCACATTTAAATATTTGTAAAAATGAGCTAGCAGTGAACTTTTTTATTGTTCAAAAACATGCCCAAAAACAGAAAATATATTTTTTTTTTAAAACTTTATATACTCACATCAAGCCTCTTGAAGAGAAGTTTTGCAACAAAACCTAAATCTTCGTATGCCAGCTACCCATTTTAAATGAGTTTGAACCAAAATTCAATTTTCCCTCTATAAGGAATCACATTAAAATGCTCTGTACCAAAATTAAAGCAAATCGGTCCACCCGTTTAGGCTCTAGCTTATATAACAGTAGACAAGCGGATGCACAGACATAGAATCGGTATGATGAAATCCACACGATTTTTTTAGAACACAAAACTAATACTCTTGTTCCATAGAGTAAGTAAAAATGAACTCGAACATAAATCTCGATGTAATTCAGGTAAAGGTTTACTTCGCATTTTTGGTTGTTTTTTATAAGAAACCTAACCTAACAAAAAACAAAAGTAGGTAAAAAAAAATATTAAAATTTTGTGCCCTTGTTGCATGTTGGATCAAATAAGGACCAAAGGAGGAAAGCTATTTATGCAGGGTGTGCCAAATTTGGTCCAATCAGTTAATCAATTTATAAAAAATATTATCACCTCATAAAACTGAAAGAACTCACATTAACAATAAAATTTATATCATTTTCTTTACTGGTAAATTTTTTTTAAGCACTAACATAATATATTAATATTTTTTATACAATTTTGAATTTCTCAAATACTCTTCTCTCCTACTGCAACCTGTTTGACGAGTTCGACCAAAGAATTTGTTCCCGCAACTCGTTCATAGACGGCGGTTTTTAATAAAAATGTATAGCGTCTATGGTACTAATTTTGCATTATATGCACAAAACAACAGAATTTGTAGAAAATTAAAAAATATATACACTCTAATAGATTAGTTCAAATATATGAGCCACCATGTGGTAAAGGCCTAAATGAAATGTTGAAATTTCCTACTATATTATGATATTATCTCCTACAATTGTTGTACTATCATGATCCATGTTATTATTTTGACTGAAATAAAAAAAATCAAATATGACACTAAAAATATTTTCTGATTCCATATTTAGTAAAATTGACAATCTGACTGATATGCTAGTCAATTATTTTTAGAGGCAGTTAGAAATTAGATATTTTTAGCCCCAAACAAGAATTCAACATCCCCTTGCTCATTTTCGTTATAATAAACGTTTTTTATTGAAAATCAAAAGCATTGGATAACTTTTGACTTTTGATTAAGAAATTTTGTAAATAAAAATTCCTCCAATCAGATACTTGAAAACAATAAAAAAAAAAACAAACAATGTTTTTTAGACATGTGTCAAAAATATTATATGTACATTCTAAAAACTAACAAGTTTTTGGTGCTTACAGCAAATTCCGATGAGTTAAAAAAAGGGCTTGGAATTTTGCAAAAATTTTTCCTGATAAAAATAACAACAGTTTTTTTTATCACTTAGATGATTTTAACATGTATTTTTTTTCTTCAGTGGCTCTTCTCTTGAAGACAGACGCAGAAGGCTAAATTGTTCGTTTTTGTATAATATTGTGAATGATTCGTACTCAGAATATTGTGTGTCATGAATTTTTATTTATTTGAAATATATTAGGTACCTATGTACATATTTGAATCCTATGTACCTATGTACTTTAGGTGAAAGAGGAAATAACCAAAATTTTTGAATGACATAAAGTAAGAAAACAAAAATAACTACGATACCGTAGCGTAGAATATCTGATAACGTTAGCAAAAAAAAAGTTCCCACGCAATGCTACCACTATACCTACTTTCTTACAAGTTCTGTGATTTCCGATTTTGATTTCAAGAAAGAGAAAAATCTTTAAAATGTCTCATAAAGGTAATTTAGTGAGTAAAATAAATCATTGATTAAACGATATAACTATTATACAACGTAGATATATGTATATTTAAATTTTCGTTAGAACGAAAAATTATTCGATATAACGAAATTAAGATATAAAGAAAGCACTCTGATAATTATATCATTGGTTATACCATACTGGACCTCCACTGTATTAAATATAAATATTTTTCTAAATCCTTTCCAAAAAATTGGGTTTGTCGTATAGTACCACATCTTATATGAAAGTCATAAAACAATCGAATAATACATGTTTTAATTTTAAAGCAACAACGTCTTATAAGAATTAAATTCCAGTATCTTATTTGAAATGCCTAAGAACATTTTTTTTATAAACAATTTCCTTTCATAAATATTATACTCATTATACAAAAGGGAAATCCTTCATAATATAAAATCACACATATCATACTCTTCACCTTATGAGCAGCTGTCATTGTTGCAATTAAAATCTAAACATACAAACAAAAAATATATTATAGTGAAAACAATATTACAATTGCTTCATTGTCCTGTTTCCTTTGTATTGTCCTATCTCATACAACTAACTAAAAACAAGTATACAAAAATAACACAATGCAAAAGAATTATTACAACAATAGAAATATTATGTTCTACAAAAAATACAAAAATAATAACAATATTTATATACAAAAAAAAAAAAAATAAATATAATCCTACCTTTGTTTCATATTCATATCCACTCTTATAGAAAATCAGCTTTGTTGTTGGATTGTCGGTTAAAAATTCGTTCCTGTGTAGTTGGATGTTTTTTTGTTGTTTTTTTATTTTTTTTATAAACTAACCAAAGTTGGATTTGGAGGCGATGATGATGGGGAGGACTCTATTTAAAGTAGTTGTAGGTGTAGGGCGTGTGTTTTTTATTTCCGAACAATAAAAATCAAACAAAAACAGGAAACACACTCGATAAATAAAAAAAAATAAGAAAATAAAACACTCTCTTTTTTTTTTATTTAAATTTATATAAAAATAAAATATATGTATGATTATTTTTTGCGAAGAAAAATGGAGGATTCTTTACTTCCTTTTTAAAATTTTTCTATTCAACTTTCACTCACGTCGTAGTCGGTCGTTTTTTTCTTTTTTCGTTTTGCTATGTTACTTTATTATAAAATGTAGGTTGTGTATAGGTATGATGGAATAAATTGATTTTTTTTTTTCTATTTTTAAGAAGGAAGCACTTAACTAGTATATATTCTCAATCACATTGGGAAGGATATTTTTTTCTTTTTTTCTTTTGTTTTTGTATGTTGTTTATCCTACACTCAAATTTCACGAATAGGTCAAAGTTCAAGGATTTTTATGAAATCAAATAGCACACTTTAAGTTGAAAAACTCTGAAATAAAAAAATGTTTATTTTCTAGCTAGTTGAAGATGTGAAAAATCCTTAAAGCACAACCAACTATACACACTACACTCAACACATATAATGTATAGGTACACTTGACACAACACACCCAGCCAATTTGACATTTGTGGAAAAATAGCACGTTTTCATTCGTATACCTATATATCTTGGCTTGAAAAGAAGATTTTTGTTTTGAAAGTAGATATGTGTCCCCTTGGGGGAAAATAATTTTTTGTCGAAAGGATGTCAAAGGTTATCCTTGATTTTACATTTATTTGTTAAATTTATAAGGACTCCCTAAGTACAAAAAAATATCAATAATTAAAAACAAGAAACACGAATTATACACACAAAACTGTGTACAGAAATATTCAGGACACAGGAATATAAGAGCAAAATTCACCACACTGTGCTGCTGCTATCCTTAACTAGGATGTAGAATGATGAACGTAAAAAAAAAACTTTTGTATAGAAATTTAATGTGTGTTGTGTTCCTTGGAATGTATATTCGTTTAAATCCAGCAGATCACAGGCAGAAAATTGTGTTTGCCAGCCAACAGCCCCAAAATATCCTTTTAGGACACAAAAATTTCCCAACCCAATTGGAATTTGGCCCCAAAAACTAGATCCACTCTCGCATAAAAGACCAACATTGATATTGGTAAGGATGAACAATTTCAGGGGAGCAAAATAAATTTATTTTCAAAAATGAAATCAGTGGTGAATTTTCCACCCTCTGAGAGTCCACCACTATATTATGCCACCCGACATCAGAGGCACACTCAATGTCAAACAATTGGGGTGGGTTCTGCTGCTGCTGCCAATGTTGGGCTGCTTGTTATGGGTTCTGAAGGAACAGTTGGACATAGGGTGGTTGTTTCGACATCGTGTGTCGAATATCCTGCCAAAAATTTCTTTCGTTCAGATGAGGGTATTTTTGGGGTAGATGATATGGATTGGTTTGGGGTGGTGGGCGAAAATGGTGAAACAAGAACAAGTGTGACGTGGGTATGGTGGTGGTTCTGGGAAAATTTTCACATTTTCGACGTGTGCACCCGCGCGGGTGTGGTCTTCTAAGGATATTTTTTTTTTTTTTCTTTTTCTTTCATTCAACTATTTATGATAATCCTGCAGAGTTAATATTGAAAGTTTTTTTTTTTTATTTTTATCAAAACACTTTGAAGGAAAAAAAATATTCACTTTGAAAAAATCGACAAAGGATTATTTCTGTTCACAAAGTTATTTTCTGTTTTTTTTTAAGAAATCTTTTTTTTTTTAATTCAAACACACTTTCACACACATAAACATAGATTTGTAAGAAAAAAAAAATAACTTGCAAGGATATATACAATTTACATAAATTTTTTTTTACTATATGCGATGAATTTCAGGTTTCAAAAAGTAAATTATCCTTGCAAGGACACACACTATAAAATTCTTAAAAAAAAACAGAATCATAAAATATTTTATGATAATAAGGACCTTTTTTTAAAATATGTCCTTTTTCGTTATACTCTGAGTTATGAGGGGGAGTGTTAAAAAAATATTTACTTTTTTTTTATTATGATTAGTAAAATACTTCAACCGCGATGGAGTCCCGTACGAACAGACGTTTAATATAACGGCACAACACAACTGAGAGCTGAAATCAGAGAGCCCACACAAGAACCCGTATGCTTGGCTCTGTCGTGACACAGACATTTCTTTATGGGAAATTTTGAACCAGGCACGAAAATTTCAAATTCTCCTCAATATAATATTTTTACCCTCGATGTTCTTCCAGATTCCACCAGGGAAAATTGTATCTGCTGAGATGGATGGAAAATGAGAGCATAAGAGAACTTTGAGAGATTTAGATTTTCAGGTTTTTTTTTTTTATTTATTTTCTTTTTTTTTTTGTGGAGAGTAACATGAGAAGTGATGATGAGAAATGAGATGACCCTTACAATCGAGGTAGATAGACAGTACACGTGCGCATACGGTAAAGAAGCTGGGTCTTAAGAACTTCAACAAAAAAAAAAAAAAAGAAGTAAAATAACCGACTTGATTTGGACCTCATATAGTCTTTAGGGGGCTTCTTGGGACAAGAACTTGTTTCTTGAAAGGAATTCTTCACGAATGCATGTTAATTATTATTATGCGCTGATACTCTCACTAGTGCGCCTGGTCATACAAAACGGGACCAAAAAGGGTTAATTGACATTTTTGTGAACCTGTTTTGTCGTAATTTTTTTTTCGTTTGATGTTAATGTTTGTGCGCACGATGTTGTGGTGTTGTGAGTTGAAGGTAAACAGACACAATTGGAGTGTACACTCTTAGTCGTGATGTGAACTTCCTCTCTACGCACCAGCAGAATATATATTTTTTTTTTACTTGAGCAGCAATATAAATTCACCACGACCTTTAATATGTTTTTTTTTTTTTTTTTTGTGAATACACAACCAGCAGGTTTCGGTCTACAAATAGATTTCTTCCCACGATTCATTCATTCATGAGATTGATGATGAAGGGTGTAGAAAGAAGGGGTCATTATCACAGTTTATGTATTTATTTGCAATTTTCCGAGTTGGGAGAGTGGAAAATTATATTTATCTGGTAGATAGGTACTCCCTTTTTTTTGTAAATAAAATCGACATTTGTTTTGCTTTTGTTTTTGTGTATTTTTTTTTTTTTAATTCACCAATACAACGCCCACTAAAAATTATTATATCTAATTTCCACGATACAAATTTTCCCTGAAAACATACATAAATCTTTTTGCAAAGGAGAGTACATTTAAAGAGATATGGTAAAATATAGAGTGAGTGTTTTCTTATACCTGCAGTATGAGAATTCCCAGGCAGGATTATCACAAGTAAAGGCAATATGTTTGTTTTGTGGTGTGGTTGTATATGTATGTGTGCAGAGAAAAGGTATTTAAATGGAAAATATTTACATAGTTTGAGAATGTTGTATAAGGAGTGAGTTTCATGTTTTGTCGATAGTGAGTTTTATTGAGTGAGTATTTTTCATGGTTTTAAAGTGTTGTCGAGTAAGGTGTTTTTTTTTTATATTCAGGTAGGTTCTTAATTTCGTTTATATAAAAAGCAATTTAATCTTCAATTATTATTATTATTCCAAATTGAATTTTAAGTTTAACTTTAAATAAAAGAGTTGACCAACGAACTATTTAAAATAAAAATATAAACAAATTAGGTGATGCGACAGCTTGTGTAGTTATTGTTATTGCTTGTCACTTTTCTCAAAAACTAGAAAACATCTAAGCATCCAGTTTTCTGGTTTTGACTAAATATTAATAAGAGTATAAAATTTGAAGACAAAAATAGTACCTAATTACGTAAAATGTTGAAAAAAAAATTGAGTTTATTTTTTTTTTAATACAGTAATTATTGAATCTAAGAAGAAAAAAATCAGCAAAATGCTTAAAAATGGTACCTCCCATAGAACCTTTTTTTTTATTTTCGATTTTCTCAAAACTGTTTCAACTCATTTTGATCAATTTTTTATGGAGATTATTTTTAAAAGTTTTTAAAGTTTTGCATAAAAAAAATCGAACTCTAGATTTTGACATTACGATGATAGCGATGTCGAAAAAAGTGGGTCTCGCAATTGTGTCTGTCTATTTGGTTGAAGCCTACACGTGTGGGTCGATTTTCTATAAACTTGGTACCTAGCGTTTTTTAGGCATTCTCCTCACACGTTTTTAAATTTTTTTTTTAAGACCAAAAATAACGGTACCTGCCGTACAAATTTTATTAGCAAAAAATGAAATTCAAATTTTTCTTAAAAATGTGCCCACAACAAAAATTAAGTAATTTTTTTCACAAAAATTCTGCCATTTTAAAACAAAAATTTCGGAAAAATGGTTTTAAATGGTAATTCTCATAGAACCACTTTTTGATTTTCGCTTTTCTCAAAACCAGTTCAACTGATTTTGATCAATTTGTTTTTTTTTTTTTTTTTAAAGAATGTTTACAACAATTTTAAAAATATTGTGTACCAAAATTTTCAAAAAAAATTTTTTTTTTTTGGATTTTTAAAAAAGTTTCAAAATTTTTTTTTTGAAAACTTAATAATTCGAAAATGACTTGGTCGATTTTTATTAAACTTAGCACCCAGCAGTTTTTTTACATTATCTAGCAGATTTTAAATAAAAGTTTTTCTTATAACCAAAAATAACGGTACCTCCCATAGCAATGTTTAAAAACCGGTATTAAAAATCTCATTTTTCTTAAAAACGGCTCCTACGATTTTGATGAAACTTTTTCTGTGAATTAATATCAGAACGATCTACCATATTATTGGGAAAAAAAAATTATATATCGTTTAAAAATGGTACCTCTTATAGAACTATTTTGTGGGTTTTCGATTATCTCATTATCTGTTTAACCAATAATAATGAAATTTTTTACACAAAAGCTACTAACAAGTTTGAATAATATTGCATATCAACATTTTCAAAAAATCAAATTTTGGATTTTAAAAGAAATTTTCAAAATTATTTTTTTTTAAATTCGATATTTCGAAAATGGGTGGATGATTTTTTTTTTCAAAATTAATTTTTAAACTCCGCCTAAATAAGTATTTAAAATTGGCGTACCAATTTTTTTCTTAAAAATATATTTAAAATTTTATACATACAAAATTAATTTTTTTTAAAAATTCGCTTCAACGATTTTTAAAATTTTTGTCTTATAAATTGAGATTTGTGTAAGAAATCACTTAATGTACATTGCGTTGGTGTCAAATTATTTTCTGATATTTTTTTAATCAATTTATTTCTAATTTTATTGATTTTTTAACATTATTTCAGTCTAAACTGTTAATTCCATGCATATGTTCGAAGTTGCACTTGTACTATAATATATTGTTCATATTTATGTACTCACATAATACTTCCTTAAACTAGGCTATATTTTTGGCAGATGGCATAAAATATAGTCTCCAATAATTAATAAATTTCTTTTATCAGATAAAAAGTTTTTAAAATATTAAGACTTTAAAACTATAGTGTTATCGCACATATCTAAGAGCAAGTCTATGCGACCCAATCGTGCATTTTATTTTTAGGTCGTTTTGTAAATGATTACAAATGGTGCACAAAGCTTATGTTTTCGAAATACATAATTGAGTTCCCTAAAAATAAATAATTGAAACCTTTCTGAAAATAAAAAAAAACTATTTTTAAAAGTTTTGATATTCACATTAATGGTGAACCATTTACAAAATTACCCATACAAAAATTGATCAAAATCAAATAACTGATAAAAATTAAAAAAAAAAAATGTTTCTATGGTAAGGGACTATTAATAACCATTTTTAAAAACAAATTTTGTTTTTTTTCTGTCTGAGCTGGGTCGAGGCAAAAATGTTCTTTTTGAATACTATTCCACAAGTGTTTTAAATTTGTGTTAGCTCAAAAAAAACACTTGTGAAGTATAAATTTAGTTTAGAGTTTCTAGGAAATTAAACTTGATTTTTGCCATCCCAAATAAAAAAATCCGAGCAATTTTTGAATGAAGAGAATCTTGTGTATAAATATTATATTTTTACAATTTCGGAGAAAATAAAAATGTTTCATCAAAATTTTGTGAATTTCCATAGAAATCTTGACCAGCATCAATACAATATCTATCAGCAAAAGTAACACCATATATGTACTTTTAAAATAAAAACATTTCGACTTAAATTACTCAACTCAACTAAAAAGTTCAAAATGACTTATACTCAATTCTATTCTTTTCACTCAAATCGATCTATTACCTTGTGTTTAATGTTTTTTTTTTTTCGAAAAAAAAATTACTCATAAAAATCAAGTGTTTCGTCGAGATTGCGCATTTAAAATTTCCTTTCAGATAATATTCTCTTGTCTCTTTGAATTTCTCTCACTCTCTTGTTAGATGATAAATTTTAAGTTAGTCCTTTTTATCTGGGAAAACTGGAAAATAGTCCTTTTCAGTGGAAGAACAACAAATAGCAAAAAAAAACATAAAATCAAAATATCCTTTTATTCATGGCGCAAGGTGTGTACCTATATCTAGAACTACCTGTCACAGATCATCCCTTAATGCCAAAGGGATGAGTTCCAAGTAGAACGAATTTTACCTCGAAGCGTTATACTATCGAATATTCGTAGAAAATATTATTTAGGGTACAAATTTGTTGATGATTTGTGTCGTAAAAGTTTCTTTTTAGAAATAAAAAAAACTAACTAACGAGGAAAATATTCAATATATTATGTAGGTACTCAACTTGAATTACACATCTTTAAATTCTACAAAAAATGATCTGAAAAACAAATAAATAAAAAAACGAAAATATTGTTTGCAAAACTATTTAGACTTAATATTATTTAATATAAGAGGTTGTTAATAAACCGACGACGACGACGTTCTTGCATCGTGTCATTAGAGGGTTTTTATCCATTTTCATTCATGCAACATAAGGGTTAAGGTGGATTGGTTTAGTTATTGGCCTACTTTAGGGTGATAAGAAAGCGGTAGCTGTATATATAAACAGATAAATAGAAAGATATAGATGCAAATAGGGATAGATACTTCGACGATGTCACAACAGTAGACTTTATCTGGGTTATGTTTGAAAAGGAGCAGCATGGAAATATAAGAGAGGGAGATTGTAATTCCATTGTTACAAGGGTTTTTATAGAACATAGCATTACATCTTAAATGAATACCATATACATACAAAACATGCATGTGCGGTATCAATTTTTACCACTCAACTTACCGACAAATTGTTTGGTTTTATCAGCAAGTTAAAGAGTACACTGGGACGGAAAGTTTTTAACTTGTTTTTTTTTTTTTTTTTTTTTTTTTTTTTTTTGTCAAGTTTTAAACTTAAATAAAAAAAAAATAATTATAAAGGATATGAGCTAGAACCTATTTGCCTAGAGGTGAAATTTCGAATTTTTGTTTTACCTTTACTAAAACGAGTAACGATTTTGGTTTTATTCAAATTTTGTTTTGTAAACGGCGCAAAAAATTTTGATTAAAATTCAGAAAATATGATGGAAAACTGCGTTTCAAGTTTAAAAAAAAAAAAAAAATGCATTACAGAAATAGAATTCTGACATTTTTAGAGGAAAAGTGAATTTTTTTTAAATAAAATTCATCACATTTAGCTTTTTAATGGCTTGACCAATTTTATTATAATTTTTTGATCGAGAGCTTTTTGAAAGCTTAGCTACATTAGAGTTGTTTACAGAGCTGTTAAAGAATGCAGTATTTTGGTAATGCAGTCAGTAAAATTGCAGTTAATTTACTTAACAATTGAATGCAAGTTACCATACAGGGAATATGTGTACTTTAATTGCAAATGAACAGCCAGCATGCTTGTATTCTGACTGTATGCAGATAATAAAAGCAGTCAATTGATAAAAAAGGTAAATAAGTGCAGTAATTTTTAACTAACATTTAACATTTAGTCAGTTAAAAGTCTTCAAATGCACTATCCATTTGGAATTGGATTCAAATAATTTTCAGGCCGGAATATTTGGGGTATTCATTCGGTCTTGATGACCCAGTGACCCTAGTAGTAATTAGTATATGTTTTGACTAGGTTATTGGTGGCTGTGTTCCTCTAAGAACAACATAAAAACCATTGTCATTTACAAGCTAAATGTCTCCACACTGTCTCCACACCGTACACGTCTGTGAAGTTGGCATAACAATTTTCCCCTAGCCTAACGCGACCTTAACGGGAATTCGCAGTTTTTTTGCATTTTTTTCACTGTGAAGTTAGCAGTATTTGCTGTTTTTTCAACAACCAAGCAAGCTATCAGTTTGAAATAGGGCTCCAAATTTGCAGTTGAAGAAAAAACAGCAGGTGGTTACACCTACAATTGGTGCTCAATTGCCTTTTTAGCCCGAAGAAGCACCGTTTGGCAAGAGTTTAACTAGAGTTATTCTCCATTATGATCTCAGCGTTGGAATCATTGTCTATGTTGATAGCAGAGCCTACAATGGAGATATATAGTGGTCCGAGTCAATGTTGGTCCCTCGGAACATTCGGACATCCATGATACTGTACTGCACAAGTTTCTTGCGTGCATAGCAATTTGGTTAATTTAGTTGACGGTGATTGATCTGGGTGGAGATCTGCCTGCCCTCTCTTGAATTTTAAGATTATGAGAACTATACGTACTACGTTCTAGCTATTGCAAGCAGTGGTATGAATAAAATAGAGCATCTTCTCCGAAGTAGCCGTGGTGTAATGGTAAAGCCATAGGACCTATTCCAGAGCTAAGTTCTCGAAATCTAAAAGAAAACTCCCATAAGACTCTTTTATATCCTATTTCTATTATTAAGAATTGTTATCTTATTAAGAAATTTAAACGCGTCTCATAACATTTTTATTTTAATAGTTGAACACTTTTGCAACTTCAAAATATTTAAATCTTATAGCTAAATCAATTTTTCTTCTTGCAATTAGATTAAATAAACTTATATACTTATAAGAATCCTTTTGAGAAAATTCAGGTCTTAATGTAGTTTTATAATTTTTCTAATCCCATAAAAAACCTACATTTAAGAGCTTTAGTCATTTCATTTCATACTTCTATTAAAACCCTTACAGGATCTGAGTTTAATACCTCCTATATCTAGAGTTCAAACACCAGAAGTGTTGCAAGCAAGATTTATCCAAGGTGAGAGCCTCCCATAACTAGGTCATTTAACAAGCTCGTAGTATTCTTCAAGATTACTTTTAGCTCCCTTACATTAGACTAGTTAAGCTCTTGGGGCATCTTACTTGGGACTGTTAGGCCACCGAAGGTCTTGGGTTCGATTCTCAGCCTACGCTACCTAAAAACAGAAATGTTTGTCACGGTTTACTGACTCCTGAGAGAAATTGACACATTATAGTCATGAGTATCTCTTGTCATGAAAAAATTATTTTGCATCTTAGCTACTCGGATTCGGTAGAAAATAAATTGTAGGTACCCTCCACTTTCAAACATAGAGTATCAAGACCAAAGGAAAAGGACCTAATTGTAATTCAAAGGACGGGGAGTCGAATAAATTGCTCCGAATATATCGTAAAAGTCCATAAATAAGCTGGTCTGTAAGTCTGACTGTCTTTTTTATTTATTAAAAATGCTACACTTGTGCTTATGCAAAAGCTTAATATTTACTTACAGAAAATTTTTACTTTATAAATTTCTCCTTATTAAATTTAAGACTTAAAGTAAGCTGATTCACCATCAGTTGCTCCATATATATTTACATGTGTTTCCTAACCGACTTTTATTATTTATTGAAAATGCAACCTCATCTTGTTCTTTGAATTGATTGAATACCCCAGAGTGGCAACCCAATAATATTTCCTGAGGTTGAACCAAGGATAAACATAGTTCAACCTTGTATATATACATTCCGGCTGGCCTGCAATGAGCTTCTGTATATCGTATACTCGTACATACAAATATAATCTTAAATGGTTTTGCTTTTAAGCTTTTTATGAATGACATATTGGGAAAAATCATGAAAAGGAGTTAAAGCAACCCCTTTTTTGTGTATGGAATATCATTCGAGAGTGACGTAATAACACCATCAGGGGTTTTGTTGATGGAAATGTATCTCATAACCAATAATATAATATACGAGATATACCCTTGATCTAATAAACCTTCTGCCAAAAATAGCTATTCCATTCAACGATGGCGGCAACGGCGGCGGCGGCGACGCGGCAGCAGAGCTGCCCTAAATCACAGTGAGTAATCGTTTTTCTATTCAACTAACCTCCCCTTACTTCCTTCCTTTTCGTCATCGTAATAATATGTTTTCTTGCCACCATATGTATGGGCCGTTTAAAAGGACATAAAATGGATATACGAGTCGAGTAGGTATAATACAAAAATATAGCAACAGCTTGAACTTCATAATATTGTACAAATAAATATTTCAAGCTGTTGAGGAATTAGGAAGATTCATAGGTAGGCAAGGTACCGTATACCGTAGCGCTGGGTATACTTGTATAGAATTTTTGTCGTTTTGTTAGAAAATAGACCAAGAGATATTTTGTTAGGGCACAACTTTTATAAAAGAGGAGGAAGCTTAAATTTTATTATTTCACTCCATAATCACTTGGTATAGATACCTAAAGATGTTATGAAATTTTCAAAAATCAAATTCTGTGTGTCATGGTCAGTTTGTGTATATTGAAGAAGATACCAACTTAAAAAAAAAAAAACACTAATTTCTTTTATTTTTTCGTTGAAAGAATGATAAAATTTGCAAATTTTAGATCCAAGATTTAGATAAGCTTCTTTACACAAAGTAAAATGTCCCTTAATCCGTAAGCAAGGTAACATCACCAAAAGTTTAAAATTGGCTCAATTCACAATGCCCTGAGTCCGTAATGACAAAGTTAAAAAAAAAAAAAAAAAAAAAAAAAACTTTTTTAAGTAGATACTTTCCTCTAATTTACTTACCTACTGTTCAAGGACATAAAATGTCCTGCAGAGTACCATTACTTTTGATGAACATTCCTTTCGTTTTCTGTTTTATTTTTGTTATTTTTTTTGTTATTTTTTTAGAAGGTAATGTTGTCCCATTACCAGTCTTATTTTATTTATAAACTCGCTCTGCCATCTTTGTGTAGGTACACATAGGGGAGGGGAAAGGAATACACAGAAAGCCAGTAAGAGAGGTCAAAATGAATGTGAGAAATAGGACAATCCCCAATTTAAAGGATTTATTAGGTTTCAAAGCGCAAAGCCTTGCCCATTGTTGTCAGCGAAGTCGTCGTCGACAACAACAGCCAAAGCAACGGCAATAGCAACGATGGTAGCGTACAAGGTGCTTACACAAATCAAATTCCATTTAACAATCCCGCCTTGTGCTAATACCTTAAAATTTATACCTTGGCCGGTCTGTGCTTTACGTTGGGGGATTATGACTTAGAGCTCCCATCAGGATATAAAAGCCTTCATCAGCTGTACACAATATACAATTCACACACACACAAACACACACTCATACCCAGAAAGCCTAGTGGCCCGAACCAAAATGCCAGCTTTAATTTGCTGAGCAATCGCTTAAGGACTCTAAGACCATTGGGATATCCTTTTGAGAGAGAATATTATAAACCTACAGCAAAATGGTGGGGAGGAATAGGTTTTAATTTTATGTTTTTTTTTTTGCCATTTTTTTTTTTACATTTTTGTAGCCATTCCGCACTCAGCCCTTCTATACCAAGGCTAATTTTTCATTTGCTATTTTTGCTGGTGTAATTATAAAGAACTATGCTGTGTGTTCTTTGGTTATACTATCGGAAGGATTTCATGTTCATTATTCATTTTTTATGTGTTTACTAACCAAACCATGCCTGCATGGACGACTGCCTCCAATTAAGACATTTAAGGAGACGTAACCCAACTGGCCTTCCATGTCTTCGCATCAGCCAGCCATCAGCCTCATGGCTGAGTTGAAAAGGGCTTGGGGGATATGACTGTGTGGGAATGGGGTTTGTGATGGAATGGGAGTTTAAGAAGAGAGAAAATAACTAGGTAAGAAGATAGGTACTTCTTTTTTCCATGATCCTCTCCTAGAATATGGGGTAGGTAAGCTGAATTTTAAATTTTTTAGATAATCAAGTTTTTTATCCTTTTTTAGACTTGTTGTATATTTGTTAGGTGCTTTGTGTTGTTCTTGGCAGTTTAATTACTGTAAATTGGGACATGGACATGACTCATTTAGAGAGAGGAGAGAGATACAACGACAAGGACCTAAAGAAAGACTACGACAATGACTACGACTACGACTACGATGACGATGACGATGGGGACCGACATAAAGGACGACATTTTTAGTATCTTGTTATGTTGTTTTATTATCCTTTCATTTTTTTTTTTGTTTTCAAACGAAAGAAGAGAGAAGTGAGGACTGAAGAGACTTTAAGAAGATCTAAGACGATATAGGTTGGTTCTCTTGTTTTATTTTCTGTTTTCGTTTTGTTAACATAAAAATAGACAACAATAATAACAACATTAACAACAACAACAATAGACAACACAAACAACAAAAAAAAAAAAATAAAACGTGTAGAGTTTATAACTTAATAAATTTAAAATAACTTTATTTATAGCGTGCCTTATTGCGCAATAACTTCGCCATGAATGCTTTTATGGGTTTTAACTTTGCAGTTTATTGAAGAGAGCTTTCCAAAAGGAGTTGTTAAAAAAAACAAAAAAAAACTTCAGTCAAGTTTCGGAAAGGACTTAATATCATATGTGTGTTTGGAATGTTCTATAAATCAGGATGAGTAGTTACCTACAAATTTTATATATGTGCTCAAATATAAAGTGCGTTTTTTTTTGAAACTTGTGAGGTAGGTTCTCATATAACTATGTATGTACATATGTATATCCTATACTATTGTTGAGATGATACAATTTTTAAAGGACTTTTTGAGTATTTGAGTACCTATTACGATCTAAGTTATACGAATAAAGAGGTAGGTAAAGAATAATACCTATTATTATAAGTTTTGATAAAAACCGATTTTTTGTATTATTATCATTTTTTAGAGTGGCTCTGTGGTAATAAAAGATATACCTAAGTTTAAAGTTTTTTTTAGAAATCTGGAGTAAAGTAATGAAACGAAAATCACGTATATCTATAATATGTTATATTATATAAAATATTTTTTTTTATCATAAAAACTTCTATCATGCTTAGATCATTAAAAGTTTTGGAGCAGGTAATAGGTAGGTACCTATAATGAATCTAGACAACATCTTCCTTACTCGTTAAACCAATCAGAGCTTTAGTTAAAGTATAGGTATACGAATTTAGAATGTTTGTATATACATACTATAGTAGGTAACAATATCACCCATATCTTTTAGGTTTGGACGTTCGGAGTGGGTTCTCCATTTTCACTGGTTTTTACTTTTATGCGCTACTCCCAAAGTTTTAGCTTAAGCTGATGTACGGAGTCTTTTATTAAGACCCGTTGAATCGCGATATTTTGATGTAGTAGGTGTGAGTGCTTGATTTTTATTTTTCGGAAAGCAGAATGTGTAAATAGAGGCTCTATGAACTATTTACCTGCCATATCACGAAATTAGCTCCCACTTAATTTCTTCAGTTGGACTTAGTTTATAAATTATGGGCTTTAGTTCATAAAAAAAACTAAAGTTAGTTCATATGAACCAAGACCCTATTTTTGGTAGAAGTTAACTTTTTTGAGAGTCAGTTAGTACCTATAAGGTCAAAAGGAATCGTTTTTTTCAGGTAAGTAATCGAAGACAATTTGAAGGCTTATTCAAGAGATATTATAGGCGTGTTTTCTTGCAAGACCGGGGTTAGGTTAGGTTAGGTAGAAGTGGCTGTCGGCGGAAAACTGACACACTTAGACCAATTGTTGGCCCATTGTGATACCACATGGATCTAGGAAGGCTTTTCCTTACTCATTAAACCATTTTGAGGTCTTTATGAAGCGTGCAAGATTACTTATAGAATTATTTGGTAAATCACTCGTATCGTTGTAGTAGAAATCTTCCAAATGGAGTTTACGTCTCTGTGACAGAGCACGACAGCTACAAAAAAGGTGAGGAATTGTTTTCTCCTCTTCCTCATCCATGCAGCTTCTGCAGAAATCATTTCAGTAGACGCTTATAGTCGCCTATAGCGTGCTTATCTATTAGACAGTGTCCGCTTATGACACCTTTTATGGAGCTAATGTGCAAACTGCTTAAAGATATCAATAATTGCTAAGAGCGCTTCAGATCCAGCTTTGGACAGATTTGTTTTATCGCCAAGCAAGTGGTGAGGTTGTTCCACCTAAGGTTTGTGTTCTTTATATAGCATCTTGCTTTAGCATATGTTTAAATGTAGCAATAGATATACTTTTAGCGAGTTCGTCAGCTTTACAGTTTCCTGGAATGTCCCTATGGCCCGGCACCCAACAAAGTTGAATGTTGAACTGCTCCGCCATCTGAATATGAGAGATGATTGACAGTTTTAAGCTGTTATAAAATTTGTAGAAACAGAATCCAGAGATTTGTTGGCAGCTTGGCTGTCTGAGAAGATGCAGATATCATTAGTTGATATCACCTTTTCTTAAAGCCTAGATAAAACTCCTTTAATCGCTAAAAGTTCCGCCTGGAACGCGATTCAAGTTGATTTTATTCTAGACACAATGATGTATTTGATTACTGATATGATTTAACAAAAAAATCAACGGCCTTTTTTTTTAAAGCCACGAAATTGCAAAACAAAACCCCTAAAAATTGTTCTAAAATGTTTTTCGGTTCGAATAGATATCTCGAAAACAAACAATCCTACGACTCCGGATTAATTTTATTTTACTCGCAATGTGGTAGCTAAGAATTGATAGGATCTGTATAAAGAAATTAATTTTACAGTTTTTTTTTTTTTTTAAGCAAACAAATCTCTCAGATACTAACTAAAATAGTTGAAAAATGTAATAGACTAACTTTCACTTGATCGCGTATTGAACACCTGATATAATTTCTTTCAAGATTAGATAGATAAGAAATTTCCTTATTAAAAAAATAACTACGGGTGCCCAAGGGCACCAATAGGAAGTTACCAAAGTGAGTTGAACACGACCTCTTTTTTCTTGTTGTATTACAATTCGTAATAATATTGAATTATAGTTTTTTTGTTGTTACACAAAAGACTCGTAGTCAGCCCTAATTACAGTCATATCAATAAAATAATTAATTTTGTATCACTTGAACTTACCATAAAATTATTCGTCATACCTGAAATTATTAAAGAAAGAAAATGAATTAAAATACAAAATATTATATAATATTATTTTATACATTTATTTTAATCTAACTTGATTACTTATGATTGATATTAAGGTTAATCAGGGTGAGAGTATAGTTAGTCTAGCATTAATTGGTAGGACCAACTTAAAAAATTTCTTTAATGTCAAATTTCCAATAATTAAAAAAAATAAAAATATTGAAAAGATATTTTCCAATATTCCTACTGTTCGGGTGCGTAAGAAGATGACCCTAGATGCTGGTATAGCAGTAGTGCTCCGACGTAGTCGATAATAGAAAAAAAACGTAGGTTTAAATTTTGACTGATTTTATTGCTTGAAGAGAACTTACTTAGACAAAGGTAGATACAAGAAGAGGAAGTTAGATAACAGCCTGAAAGGCAGGTAGGTGGAATTTACAAAGTATGGTGAAAATATATTACATTTACTATTTAGGAGCGACATCTTTCTGTCGGTATGCAATATTAAAAAAGAATATTTAGTGGGCAATCTATTACTTAATTCTATCGTAAACACCTACATTAATATGAATTTGTCTCTTAAACATAAATCTTGCTGATAAGAAATTTGATTTATAGTACATTTTTCCACCAACAAAAGAAAATAATTTACTGAAAATTTACATACATATAATATCGTCTTAAGCCTTATGGTTTATGATTAACCTTTAACTAAAAATCTATTTTATAAGTAATATTCTGGCAAGTACTTGACCTGATGATTTATTAGGAACAAAATATTCCATAAATAACTTTCTATCTTAGGTGGTGTGACATCTTATTGGAAACCAAGCGTATAGTGAATTTACATTAATTTATAAAACATTTATATGTGGGCGTATTGTTTTGTGTCTTTAAGTCAATGAGGAGATAATATTGAATAATGTTCAATCTTATGCTTTTTTTGCTGAGGAAAAAATGTACAATATATTGGAATAATTTCAGAAAAAAAAAGCATTGGAAATACATATGGTCTTATTTATAAACGTTGTCTAACTTTAGAAAACTGTCCAACTTTGGAAAATGTGTTCAAAAACCTTGTTTATTGTTGTCTTATAGCTGCCTAACTTAGACACAAGAGTAGATTGTCTTAACCGTGAATAATGTGATATTTATTTTTATTAAATAAAGCATATTTCCACCGATTTGAAAATAGTTAGACAGTGTTTAAGTAGATAAAAATATAATAAATACGACTGAGATAAAAATCATTGTGTGGCCGAATACAAAAAATGTATCCATAATGCAGCAATTAAGACTTTCTAATGGCTATATTTTGACACATATTGCACCTAGAAATCCCAGTAAAAAGAATTAACGGAGGTATGTTGGTAGATCAGATTAATGCTGACTTTAAAAAACAAAATGTCTTTTCTGTTGAGGTAAAGGGTCTTCCAATAAATTTGACAGTTGGTTGTGACCATAATGTTGAAGCTACATCTGCAAATTGGCTGTCATTTATTGAGTCTTGTTTGCCAGCTCACCATGGATGGATATAGGATTCAACAACACGTTTAAATGATAAAATTCTTTGGGTGTACTATTCAGTCGATTTCGCGTCGCTCACAAAAAGTCGGCCTTTAGCAGATCGCAACATGGCGAATTTTGCGTCTTGAAAAATTCAACTGACCCAGAAGCTGAAGGTAAACGACCATAGACAATTCGACGTGTGTTAGCCGAATGGGCCCTGGGCTAGTTGGAAACATGACTCTAATTTTCATCGAAAAATCATCTCCAGAGATGAGCCTCCATTTCTGGATAAATGGGTACCTACGTCAATAAACAAAATTTTCAAATTTTTAACGATACCAATCTACATGAGATCCAAGAGTAGTGTTCAATACATCCCGAAAAAGTCACTGTGTGGATTTCCGGTTGGTTGCGTCATCGGTCCTTATTTCTTTGAGAACTATGTACATTCGCCAGGCCTTCACCGTCACCGGCGAGTCCTATAGTTTGATGATTATCAACTTATTTTGGTCTGAATTGGATGATATGGACACAAACGACATGAATTTTCGACATGAAGGCGGCGCTACGTACCAAACAGCTCACGCCACATTGAAAATTCTGCACGAGCGATTTATGGTCGGGCGGGAATGGTCTGGTCATCTCACATGGAGGTGATGTGAACTGGCTGCCGAGATCGTGCGATTGCGGGGTTTTCTGAAGTGACTAATACAAAAATAAATTTATTTTATTTAAGAAACTGAAAATGAATCAATCTTTAGGTACAGTCATCCCCATTTTATTTTTGTTTTTATTAAGAAAGAGAAATTTTCTAATCATTAAGACTTTGTCTGATTTGTTCAAAAAAACCACAACGACAAGTAAGTATGCCGTCCACCTAATGTAAATATTATACCCTTCATTAATTTATTCTATCCTTCATCACTCAACAACAAGAAAAAAACAAAAAAGAATAAACAATAATTAAAATGTGTTCACAAAGCTAAAATGAAAATTAACAAATTCAAATTATTTCATATCAGCCTTATAGCACTAAACAAAAAAAAAAAAAAAAAAAACCATTAAACACATAAAAAAAAAATCAATTTATGCCATACATAAGATTTATAAAAGGAAACCGCAACGATAAATGCTGGTGGCGGCGGCGGCGTTAACACAGCGTAAACATTCACAGAAAAGGATATTTTGTATATAATTTGGTTGATATGTAGAAGAAGAAGGGTGCTGTGGTGTTAGAATTCAAAGGCGCTAGACGGACGATATGATGGCTGGAGGGACGGTCGACGACGACGCGATGATTGAAAAAATGTGACAGAAAAGTATATATTGACAATCCAAATATAAACCAACAACGACACATGACACAATCCATATCCATATCATCATCGACGAGGACTCATAAAACGCTATTCTATATGACTTGCATATATGGCATTTATTATATAACCCTCGTCAAGTTGCATTACAAACACTTGTGATGGCAAATAAAACAAACATCAACATTGTTTCCTACAATATAAGATTGCCTGATGATGGTAGGTATCAAGAGACCCTGTGCTGTGCTCTATAAGCTGCGAGGCACAAATCCCCCGATCATATTCCAATCAACACTTAAGTGGACCTTTACTTAGGGTCATATATAGATGTATGTATGTATATATCAGTATAATGGTTTTGTATACTTTTCAGGTCATACTTGGTTCTATTTCACCCGTCCGTCCATCCGTAATCGTCAACTTTGCCCAACGCTTGCATGAAGAGTATCATGGTAAGTGGATCTATACAACGACAACGACGATGATGACGGCCAGAGACTTTGTGGTTTAATTTTTATATGCTGTGCTTGTCAAAACAAACACTTCTTCTTATGGAGGGGAACATTATTCTGCTGCTATTGATGTCCACTCGTTTTCTTAGCTCAAGTGGATTGGATTTGTATAGCGTTATCCTTGATTCTCCATATATCTGAGCACTAGCACCTACTTTTGAAATACTTCATGTTACGATATAGAAAAGATTACATTCCAAAAGAACGTGTTGTATTTCTATAGTTACCTTGTATGATACAGTACCTATATTTTTACTTGCAATACATAGGAACTACATATATGACAAGTTATGTATTCGTAGAAAAAAATCGAACTCGAGATTTTGATCAAACTTGACATTAACTTGATATAGCGAAGTCCAAAAAAATTGGGTTCTGCAACTCTGTCCATCTAGTATGGGAGGCGACCGTAAAAGTACCTACCTCATCGAGTCAATGGAAAATTTAGCCATTAACGAATAGTAAATGTCACGAAGTTTACAAAACTGCTGGTCGGACAGACATTTTCCGGGCCTTTTGGCGGAAAAATGGTCACTTCCGGTTGCATTTTTGGGTGTTAAGTTATACCATAGAGTCAATGGAAAATTTAAGTAAAAGGTAAAAGAGATTTGATCGTAGATTTCAAATCAGTTGGTCGGACAGTCAAAATCCGGGCCATACCCTCTGTCCGACCAACTCAAAAAACGGTATTTTTGGTGTCGGCCTACCTCATCGAGTCAATGGACAAATGGGGTATCAAATGAAAGCTTAGACTGTCTACATTAAGAATCTACTGGTCGGACAAACTTATGATGGGCCAAACATGCGTCCGACCACTTTTTAAAAAAAAATATGTTATAAATTTCTTTAATATTTTTTAACTCAATATCAACATTTTTTAAGCCAAATCTAAATAAAATTAGTACCAAATGAAAGCTTTAACTGTAAAATAAATGAAAAAAATAACTGCAGTGCAAAAAACACCACTAAAATTGATCATCAAAGTTTTTGATTATTTATTTTATAGAAAATTAAGATTTTTGTATATAAATAAAAAAAAATCATAATTAAGAATTTAAAAAACGATGTTTTTATACCAACAAATGACAGCAGGTACCTACTTATAAAAATTATAGTTTATTGGTTGTAATAGTTATTATAAGAATTTTATTTTACTGTACAATAACTTTGTCGTCTCATAGGAGGAAGACCCTGCGTCAAATCCGGTAGTTCTGATTTTTTGCTGAGTTGTTTATGATGTTGGCCTAATGAAGAAACCAATTTATCGACCTCGAGCGCCGAACGCATCATGGTCAATAATGGAAAAACCGCGAAATTTTCGCGTTTTTTATAGTTATTGGTGACTTTAACCCTAAAGGACTAGTTTGCGATTTAAACTTTGCTAATACGATTTCAAACTCACTAAATTTTCTTTAATTTGAGCTTTGAATCGTGTCTGTAGACCCAACAGTTTCCAAAATACAGCTTCTCAAAAATTAGCAATAATTTTTTTTTTTAATAACAACAAGTAGCAAAAAACAGATTTAGGGTCTTTGGCATAAGATGCATCAAACTTCTAAGGCTTATATTTTTTCATTATATATATAATATTTCATTTAATTTTTTTTCCAAGTGCTTAATTTTAATTTACCTTATAATTTTAATTTACCTTATAATGTTTTTTTTAACTTTCACAATATTATTTGTGTTGTTCCTTTAAAAAGGCTGTATTTTAGAAACATTTGGGTTTACAGAGACGTTTTTGGGCTTAAATGGAAGGCAATATCGTCAATTTTAAATTGTAGAATGAAGATATAATCGAAAGCTGGTCGTTTAGGGTTAAAAGTGCCACTAACTGAAAAAAAATTTGGCGTTTTTTCGATTTTCGACAATGTTGTCTTTGGCGTTTGCGGTCAAAAACTTGGATACTTTACTAGGCCAACATCATAAACAACTCAGCGAAAAATCAGAACTACCGAATTTAACGCAAGGCTGTCCTCTTTAAGGCTGCAAGGCTACTCGACTGTATTTATCAAAGTAGATTTTGGTATTTTTGCTTTTTTTCAAAATTAGAAGACATACAGGCATCTGGTTTTCGGTGTTTGACTATAAACTGGTAAGAGCATTAAATATTAAACACAAAAATATTGCTCAGTAACGTAAATTTTGGAAAAAAATTAGTTTAAAAACAAATGCCTGTTTTTGTTTTGTTTTGTTTTTAATTTTGTGTTAAAAAATAAATTTTTCCAAAACTATTGATTAAAACAACTTTATTTAAAAAGAAAATACAAGAATAGATTTCTGGCTTTAAGGAAAGCTATAGGATTTGTAGGTTGTGCCAATACTTATGTATGGTGATTTTTATATTTTAAGTTTTTTTTTTAAATTGCCCCTTCCATCGAAACGGGGAGAGATAGGCATCCCCTCCCATAAAATTTTGTTTTCTTCTTTTGACCCAGTCTATAAGCCTTAGAAGTTTGATGCATCTTATGCCAAAGACCCTAAATCTGTTTTTTGCTACTTGTTGTTATTAAAAAAAAAATTATTGCTAATTTTTGAGAAGCTGTATTTTGGAAACTGTTGGGTCTACAGACACGATTCAAAGCTCAAATTAAAGAAAATTTAGTGAGTTTGAAATCGTATTAGCAAAGTTTAAATCGCAAACTAGTCCTTTAGGGTTAAAGTCACCAATAACTATAAAAAACGCGAAAATTTCGCGGTTTTTCCATTATTGACCATGATGCGTTCGGCGCTCGAGGTCGATAAATTGGTTTCTTCATTAGGCCAACATCATAAACAACTCAGCAAAAAATCAGAACTACCGGATTTGACGCAGGGTCTTCCTCCTATGAGACGACAAAGTTATTGTACAGTAAAATAAAATTCTTATAATAACTATTACAACCAATAAACTATAATTTTTATAAGTAGGTACCTGCTGTCATTTGTTGGTATAAAAACATCGTTTTTTAAATTCTTAATTATGATTTTTTTTTATTTATATACAAAAATCTTAATTTTCTATAAAATAAATAATCAAAAACTTTGATGATCAATTTTAGTGGTGTTTTTTGCACTGCAGTTATTTTTTTCATTTATTTTACAGTTAAAGCTTTCATTTGGTACTAATTTTATTTAGATTTGGCTTAAAAAATGTTGATATTGAGTTAAAAAATATTAAAGAAATTTATAACATATTTTTTTTTAAAAAGTGGTCGGACGCATGTTTGGCCCATCATAAGTTTGTCCGACCAGTAGATTCTTAATGTAGACAGTCTAAGCTTTCATTTGATACCCCATTTGTCCATTGACTCGATGAGGTAGGCCGACACCAAAAATACCGTTTTTTGAGTTGGTCGGACAGAGGGTATGGCCCGGATTTTGACTGTCCGACCAACTGATTTGAAATCTACGATCAAATCTCTTTTACCTTTTACTTAAATTTTCCATTGACTCTATGGTATAACTTAACACCCAAAAATGCAACCGGAAGTGACCATTTTTCCGCCAAAAGGCCCGGAAAATGTCTGTCCGACCAGCAGTTTTGTAAACTTCGTGACATTTACTATTCGTTAATGGCTAAATTTTCCATTGACTCGATGAGGTAGGTACTTTTACGGTCGGCTCCCGGACTAATCTGTCTGTTTGTCTGTCTGTGCTTTCGACTGCAGCTTAAACGGATGCGTCAATTTTCTTTAAACTTGGTAGAATTTTTTGGGCATTCCCTCGACACTATTTTTTAATTTTGTTAGAACCAAAAATAACGGTATATGCCATAGGTAAATTTTTTTAAAGAAAGTAATGAAAATCTTTTATTTGCATTCGGAAAATACTGTTCTGTACAATACAAAATAGATTATTAATTAAAATCTTATTTTTCTCAAAAACGTGCCCATAACTTAAAAAAAAAATAAATAATTATTTTTTACAAAAAGGATACCATTTAATAAACAAAAATTATCTGAAAAATGTTTATATACTATTTTTCTCAAAAAAGGTCCAACTGATTTTTATCAATTTTTCAAAAACTTTTGAAACTACTGTATACTAAAATTTTACTTTTTTTTTTATGTTAAAAAAAAAAAGTTTCAAATAATAGCTAGCCATTTGATTAGGCTGAAACTGGCAGAATAGGTTTTTTAAGAACTTTGAGGGGCATGTAAAAAAGTTTTCCGATAGATGGGGTTGTAAACCACCTAAAAGTCTGCTTAAAAAAATCACTAACCCTTTTATTTTAAAAACAAAAATTATTTTTTTTTTGTTTAATTTGTATATGGTAATATTGTTTTTATTTACATAAAATCATATTCTGAATAAAATTTTTATTTGAAATCGGTTAAGCCGTTAACGAGGAAGTCAAAACAAAAAACCTTTCTATGGGAGGTACCATTAATAATAGTTGTCCCAGGTGGCAATGGCGCAGTGGATGTACCTATAGAACTTGGAATATGGGTTTGAGCCCCGCTCTAGGCAGCACAATTTTCTCTATACCGTCAGTTTCAAATGAACGTCCAATGTGGATGTTCCACTGTGGAGTTTGTAATTAAAAAGACCTTATAGGTCTTACAGCCAGATGCCTGTGTATAAGTATAAGTAAAATTAAAAAAAAAAAATCACAAAAATGCAGAACATACCTACATACAATAGAAAATATGATTTTTTTTCGTTAAAGCTGTTTACGAGATAAAAATAATCTCTTTCATAATGGTTGTAGGAAAGTACAGTACCTATACCTACCGTTATTGTGAAGCTAAAATAAAGATTTAATTTAGCCTCTAGGAAATTACCTAAAAACCTTAGCTTTCAAATTTTGTAGAAAATCGCTTCGGTAGTTTAGGCTGTCCGTGAGCTACATCCCGAAACCATCAATAAGGTCTTGGAAAATTGGAGTGACAGAATACGCTTCTCCGAAGCCACCCTAGGCAACCACTTGAAAGACTTTGTGTTCCATAATTAATGGGAATGCTTGCTTTCATGTTCATTTTATTGCATTTTTAAAAAGAAACTTGTATTTGGCCCACCCTGTATATCGCAAATAAAAATTATTGAAATTATTATTTATATGTACATTTTTATTTTATATTTGGAACTACATATTACATTTCTAAAAATAACGTTTCGAATAAATTTCATTTAATTTCTAATACCTACATATCTTTCTGTATTCCCTGGGTATCAATTTGAATATTCAATATTCATCCCACAGGGTCCTTTTTATTTTATTCCAATTTTTCTTTTTTTCTCTGTATTTAATTTTTGTTCTTTTCACAAAATTTAGTTCACTCACAATTCAATTTTATTATTCAAAAGAATTAATGTATATATAATATTATGTTGACGCAAATAACAATATGGATTTCAGTGTATCATAACAAATTGGATATTTTCAAACCAAATAAATTACTCCATAGAGAGAAAAAAAAACAAATATCCTGTTGTGCTCGGTCTCGGTGTTGTTTTCGATTGCAAATAATAGACAGACAAAGAGAGAGAGACAGAGATAGAGATATCGTGTGTATGGGTAAATAGCCTTCTCATATGATGGCACTTCCCCATCAAAAAATATCAAAATACGGCCAAAACAAAATACACTCCTCACTCGTATATCGTATACACAATAATAACACAAAAAAGAAATATGTTTCTATTAAATAAATAAAATAATCAAATCACATGTCCGGTTTTAGCCAAACGCGTTTAACAAAGCAAAGAAGAAAAAAAAAAAAAAATACCCATACATATTCGTAGATATCTACAAAGAATAGTAAAAAATAAAATAAAAAAATGTCAAACGGAAGCGTAATTTAATCCCGGATGGGGATGTCAATAACGATGACGGGTAAGGATTAACAATTTTAGCAGGTGCTTTTCAAATAATAATAATCTGTTCGGAATAATTTTTTTTTCTACATCAACATTCAACGCCAGCAAAAAAAAATGATAAAAATTTAAAATAAATAAAAGTTTATGCGATAAGCGAGGCAAAAGGTCTATGTAAATGCACCCAGATGCAATAAAACTTAAATAATATAAAAAATAATGTGGATGATGGTTGTTGGTGGTGTATTTATTCATTAAATTATATCCCCTTTGTTATTTATTGAATTTGTTAAAATTGCTTCTCTCGTGCTTGTGTGTTGGTGTGTGTGCATAAAATATTATAGTGTATCTATTTTTTTATATTTAAATGCCTAACGATATTATATATTGGAGGTACTTTATGCTGTCATGAATTTGATAAAAGTTGAGGAGTTAATAAATCCTTTTTTTTTTGGTATAGCATTTGTATTTTTTTTTTTGTAGAAGCATTTTAATTATTTAATAATTATATGTACCATCAACTTCATAATAACATTATTTTTAGAGCTGTTATATAATGTTATGATGATAAATTAAAAGTTGTTTTTTTTTTAATATGCAATATTTGTTTTACAAAATTGAATATTCGGATAATAAGTTATGTAGAGAAAAGGACATAAGTAGATTAATGTTGCTTGTTAAACCGTTGTCATAATCATACTTTTCCTATTTAATTAATTTGCGAATAAAAAAAAAAACCAATGATAATTAATATTATTTTAACGATGTTAGGATGTGTGTTGAAACTTTTTGAGATTGATTTATAATATTATCCTTTAAAACAGAAGATGTAAAATATTTTCAATGTTTTCTTTAATGATGATAAAGTTATTAAATAAAATTAGTTAAATATTTTTTAAACCGATTTTTTGTATGTGCAAAATTTTAATAAATTAAATCAGGAATGTTTTTAATTTTTTTAATTTTTTTTTTCGTACAATCAGGCTTATAATAAGACTAAGTAGATTAAGTGTATTAGCAATGTTTATACAAAACTAATATACGATTATAAAATTATAAATTGAAGTTGATAAATATTAAAGTTTGGTACATTCAAAATGTTCAAAAATTTCTTGATAATTATTAATTTTCTTGTAAATTTTATTAATTGGATTGTTCAATATCGATTTTCAATATTTATACCAGATGTTCCAAGATTTAAGATTTCGGAATCCCGTCTGACTTCTGTTAAATAATTATGTATTCTGATTTTGTTCCAAAAAACTCTTAGTGTCAAATAAATGAAAATCACGAAAACTATTATCCCTAAATCCCAAAAATTCGAAAAACCCAATAACCCGTAGAAAAAACTTTTACTGAACAAAAATAAAAA
Source organism: Epistrophe eligans (assembly GCA_951394125.1). Lineage (NCBI taxonomy): Eukaryota > Metazoa > Arthropoda > Insecta > Diptera > Syrphidae > Epistrophe > Epistrophe eligans. Next base: position 12,403,853 of record OX596030.1, read on the forward strand.
AATCCAAATCCCGAAAACCCATTGTCTCCAAAAATCAGTATCCCAAAATTCGAAAAACCCAATAACCCGTAGAAAAAACTTTTATTGAACAAAAACAAAAAAATCCAAATCCCGAAAACTATTATCCCTAAATCCCAAAAATTCGAAAAACCCAATAACCCGTAGAAAAAACTTTTACTGAACAAAAATAAAAAAATCCAAATCCCGAAAACCCATTGTCTCCAAAAATCATTATCCCAAAATTCGAAAAACCCAATAACCCGTAGAAAAAACTTTTATTGAACAAAAACAAAAAAATCCAAATCCCGAAAACCCATTGTCTCCAAAAATCATTATCCCAAAATCCCAAAAATTCGAAAAACCCAATAACCCGTAGAAAAAACTTTTACTAAACAAAAACAAAAAAATCTAAATCCCGAAAACCCATTATCTCCAAAAATCATTATCCCAAAATCCCAAAAATTTGAAAAACCAAATAACCCAATAACCCGTAGATAAAACTTTTACTGAAAAAAAAAAAAACAAAAATAATCATTTAACAGAAGTCGAACAGAAACTCGAAATCTAAAATCGAGAAAAATCAGAATCGGAATTTTCTGGTTTTGAAGATTTTGATTTTTTGGGATTTTCAGTTTATTTGGAACTTAATCAAAATAATCATTTAACGGGAGTCTGGCAAAATCACGAAATCTTAAATAGGGAAAAAATAATTTTTTTGAGTTTTCTTCATTGTTGGTTTTTTGGATTTTGGGTTTTTAGGATTTTGAATTTTCGTGATTTTGGGTTTTTTGGATTTTTATTTTCCGACTTCAACCCTCATTCAACAAATAAAAGAAAATCCAAAACAGAAATTAAAAAAAAAAATTGCGCAACTACTGCTCGCCAAAAAGCAATGAAAATAACGAATGATATATTGTCACCTGGTCTATTTGGGCTATTGGGCCCTGAGCCCACGAGGCGGTTGAGTAATACTTAATAATTCTTCGTAAATATGTCGCGAGGAGTAGTGGTTGTTACTTGTTGGAAGTATAGTACTGTACAGTTTTGTAATGAGGAGTATAGCCTTCCGTAGTTTTTGTTTTGCGAGCAAAAATAGAAATTGGGTTTTTTAAATTTTTAGTTTTAGGTTTCTTCGATTATTGATTTTACTGGATTTTTATTATCGACCCAATAACATCACAGACCTGTTGAGAACCTTCAAGTTGGTCTCTTATTTTCTTGTCGCAGTCCAACAATATCAAATTTTGTTCAAAATACTCCAAATATTTTGTGTCAACCTCCCAAAAAAATTGGGTGTTTTGGCGGACACTGGACGCTAGTAAAGGCTCCCTCCGCGATATTCTCCGTAGACTATATGTTCACACTTGAGATTTTGCTTTTAGGAGATGCTTGAGGGCTGCTCACAACATTTTTACTCTCGAATGGAAATACACATTTTCACAACCCTTTATAACATTTGTTAGCATTAAACTATTTTTTTTTCTTTGACACAATTAAACAGTGATTCGAAAAGTTCTGCATATTTCAACATTCATATTAATTGATTACTTTTCGATTTAACCAAAGAAACATAAAAAAACAATCGTCTATAAAAACAGAAGAATAGAACAAAAAAAAAAAAAAAAACAAATAAATAAATAATGATCTTACAACGACAGCACCAGCTTTAGAATACAATTCCCAATAGTAATCGCTATCGCCATCGATATCGACATCGACATCGCCATCAGTTCCAATCAAATGCCAAAGCTTCTATATCTAGTGTTGTTCAATGTTCACTTATACTATATAAGCCATAACCAGCCAGACCATACCCAACTAAACCAAACCGAACTAAGTCTCTCAGCTGTACCACCATCATACTACTACGAGACTCTTCAATTTTGTTCGGGCGCTTATCCTTGACCACAATCGTCCATCAAGCGCATGAGAAATCCAAACTCTAAGCAAACTGACAGGATTATTCGTTTTCTATATCCAATCCATGGAGTAACCCCTTCTGGGAATGACCAGCATCATATAGTGACTGGCAATATGTGAAATGTGAGTAAACCAAGCTACATATACAATTAACCATCGAGTTCGAGATTCTTGCAATAGGTTTTTGCAGTTTTCAGGACACACCAGGTCCCTGTCCCCCTCATCCAGGAGAACCCCTCTATACTTCTATACCATCACCTGAAACTTGTACATTCTCGTTCTGTGCTGTCCATTGCAATTCGGATGATCTCTATGGGGATTGCTGTCAATATAGTACGAAGCGCGTGATGGTGGGGGGGGAGCGTTGGAGGGGCTGGAAAGAGTCTGGGAACAGCTGGCGTGGTGGCAATAGCAATGGCGATGGCGGCTGCAGGAGTTATTTGTGAAACAACAGGACCTATAGCAGATATCATTATTTACTTGCATGTCAGTTACCCTGTTGAGGCGGCAGGGCTCATCAGCTAAGCCCGATGGTTGATGACGATGACGTTGATGGAAACCCACCGAGTCATTGCTAAAAAAAAAAAAATCCATCGTCCAAACATGGAAAAAAAAAAAGGTTTTCAAGCAAATCCTCCCTGAGTGGAATTGAAAAAAAAGAAAACTTCGACCCTCAATACTACATCGTGGTTCCACTTTAATCAAATGAAAAGGCTGTTTTTTTTTGTATGTATGTATATGTACGATTGACTGATATAAAAGTGATGGGCTTTGTACTCATACGTGCATATAGCTAGCTTTCAGAGGGCTCTTCTGCATGTGTGCCTGCGAAAAGGCCAACACATATAGACAAGGACCATTTTTCAAATGACGACCAATATCTCTGCTGTATGTTTTGTATACCTATGTATATAGGGAGAGTGGATTAATCGAAAAACCGTGATCTGTACAAAATGGTTATGGGTATTAGAATAATACCACTACCACTGATGGGAGTATTTCTGTTTTTTTCTTTTTAAAGCAGAAAAACAAGAAGATAAAGGAAAAGGTATTTCAGCTTGAGAAGGTTTAGAAACAATTTATGAAAATCATAGAAAAAATATTTTAAATTACATTTTTTAGTTATTGTGAATTGCGTAAAGTTCAGTGATAAAATACATTTTAATTGACCCATCACTATGACTTATCAATTTATTTTTATTTTTGTTATTTCCAGGTGGAAAAAAAAACAAAACTACAGGAGTTTACCAGAAATATCGTAAACATTTTTCAACTTTAAATTATTTTTTATTTAGAGTGACAAACAGGAGAGGATATTAGTTTTACCCATAGTTTTTTTTTTTGAAGGAAATAGACACCCGACTAAAGGATCAAGAAAAATGTTTACCTAACTATGCCAAATGAATTAAGAATTGAAATTGTAATATCATTTAATAAGCGTTTTCACTTTTGTTACGCCCATGTACATCTGTCAAAATCGAAGAAAATGGCAGATCCAGTGCTCCTTCAGCTGTGTAATTTCAATATTTTGTTATTGTTTCAAATAATACGTCGAGAAGGTACTTTTAGTTAATAATAAACATATTAAAGGTAATGTCATTAGCGATTTTATTTTTGTTTATTTCTGAGCATCTGTCAAAATAGAGGAAAATGGTGGCTTATAAAATTTCAATATTTTGTTGGTGTTTTTAAAGATGCAGTGAGTAGTTCTTGTGGGCATTTGAACCAGTGATGCCACATAAAAACAAAAGAAATACCTACAACATAGACAAAAAAGTTGGTGAACTCTTGCAGCACCGTCTGCAGCATTTGCATTGTGTTGTAATCGCAACATTGAATTTGTGTAAATCGAATATTTTGACAGCTAATCCAGCTGCAGCTCTAGTTGCAGATACGTATCCATTGTGTTCGGACAGTCATGAAGCACTGCGTTACTTCGAATCTGACATAAGAAATATAAGGTGGAAATAAATTACAGAATTATAAGAAGAAAAATATTTTGGGATATAATTTCTGCAGGGTATGTGGTACGCTTTTAAAAAGAAAAATAATTTAGTAATGAAATTCTAAAAGTATTACCTATGTACGCTTTTATGGAAAATTCTAATATTTCAAAAATCAGTCCTATTTTCCCTATGGTGAAGTTTTCAAACCGAAAATCCCTGCTGTTCGCAAACTCCCTACGTGTAGGGATTTTTCCTTACGTCTGATATCACTGATTTGAACAGCTGTTTTTAATTTCTGACACTTGCAACTTTGACAGCCTATAATATAATATTACTTTAGTGCCTGTTTTCACAGTAGTTTTACTGAAAGCGCATCCAGGGAGACAGTTAGTTTTTATGTGCGTAGTAACGAGAAGCACCGCAAACATAAAATTTAACTGACTTATTGGATGTGCCTTTAAGTAAAATGACAGGCACTTTTATTTGGCGCTGAAGGCTCCAATAACCGGTATTTTAAAATATCGGGAAAATGAAGCGCGTTCAACGGTGGAGATACAATGACATATAAATTATGACATACAAATTATGAACCCAATGTAAGGCAGCTGCAATCGAAGCTGTTCGGAAACTTTTAACTCTTCACGTATACTGGTATACAGCACTTTTGACGTTTCAAATGGCATGAAGAAAAAAAAAAAACCTAAAAAAAATATTGTAGCTTTTGCTGCTTATTTGTTTCGTGGAAAAAAAATTTAAATTAAAAGAAAAAATAAAGGAAATAAAAAAGTGGCTACTAAGCCTGTGATTAGTTTTTTTTTTTCTTCAAAATAGTAAAGATCTTTTGTGGTAACGTTCAAAATAGCACGTACTTTTTGACATCTATTCAAGCTCAAGTTCCAGATTCAGCAGCACTCTGTTGTATTAAGGGAGTTATTATGAAGATTTTGATTCGTCTACGTGAAATTCGAGTTTTTATTCGACTTTTAGTTGTTAATTATTGCTTCGTTCATTGCACCAGGAATTTCTATGATTTTTGTACGTTTTTTTTTTTGCAATTGGTGTTGGTGCAACTGTTTTCGTAAACGTCGTGTTAGAAACCAGAGACAATTTTTTTTTTTCGCATCAGCAGCGTAAGCCTAGTAAGCCTGATATTCACTCATAATAAATGCTGGTGTGCCACAAGGCTCCGTGTAGTCTCCGGCTTTCTTCCTCATCTCTGTAAATTATATCTGGTATTAAATTTCTTATCCGCTACACTTATTTGATTATGACAGCAGCCTCAGCCTTCGTTTTTAGATTCATAACTTTTCGGCTGTAAAACTGAAAAAAGCCTATTCCATCTTGCAATCTTCCCACATCAGAACAGAATGCGACTCGAAACTTTAAAGAAGAAAAACATATTTAACGATTTCAATATGTTATACGATACTCATAGTGAAATAAAAACCATGCTCCAAGCTTTCTCAATTGAACATAAAGTTTTATTAAGACGTCACTTTCTTTTCTATGAAAAATCAATAATCTTTTGGGATTCAGAAGTGAATATTGTACATGTAGATAATTTGTACATATTACTCTTAAGACCTGAACAAGTATTTTCAATTTAAAATAAAAACGTGTGTCTCTATGTATTTAGTTAATTCATACATTTTTAAAATCATATAAGTGTTTTGAATTTTTAAAAAAATTATCATCTCACTAAATTCAAGTGTAACAATAATCCTCTTGAAAACCTTATAATATACATAAGCTTGTTAGAATAAATTTATATAATTTGATCCTTAACTGTGTTGACTATTTCCATCGCCCTCGTTCGCCCTCAAAGTTCCACAAAATAGACAATTTTCGAGGGCACATAATTTCCCATTTGGCAAATGAAAAGAATCAAGACAAAAATAAATGGCGGAACTCACTTTCCTGAAAACACACTTCACATTACAAGAGTAGGCACTTTAAAAAAAAAAAGTTGTAAATGGAATCCTACAATGAGGACATTTTGTAAAAAAAAAAAATAAACTACCTTCTCCTACACATACATAGATACTATAAAGGGAGACAAAGCTTTTTGCATTATGTCTCTGACAGGAAATTTACAAAAATATTCAAACTTTCACCCAATCTTTTGAAACCTGAATGGTAAGAAAGGACCAACTAAGCAAAAAAAAAAAAAAAAACTACTTTGTACAGGACAATTGAACTTAGTTCCCAAAATAAAATGCCTCACACCTTGAGGGCATTTAATGTGGTATATAATCTTGATATCTAGAAAGGTAAGGCTTTTTCTATAAGCACCATCATCACAGCCTCTTATCCTTCCCGAAATTAAGGACATGAAACGATAGTATGTATACGTTATGGGTGTACCGGACCTTATAAAACGTAGACGTTTTTGTGAAATGTTAAGGGAAAATGAATAATTTCCTTAGGCTGAGCGTGTGACAAAAACAAAAATTTATCCTTAAGGGTTTTCCTTTGAGAAAATGTGCCCCTATCTGGGTGTTTTGTAATAATGCGCGTGTAATGGGCTCTATGATGTACATATATTAGGATGAGAGTGGATGTGTGTACGTGATACTTATTATTAGATGGCCAATTCATTTTAAGTATATGACCACTGTTATTTTGAGAGGGTGGTTAGTTTTGGTTGCAGGCAATGGCAAAATATATATAGAGACACAAAAGAAAATATCAATGCTTATAAGTAAATCTATCCTTTAGGCGATTTTTCTTGTGAATTTTATATTCTCGAAGAACTATATTTGGAATATAGAAACAATATAGGAGAAACTGGCTGGATTAAATAAAGGATTTACTCAAGAATTTTGATCAAATTATTTGAAGAGTAAAACATTTTTCGAAAGAAATTTAAGTGAAACAAAAAAAATAAAATAATAGACCTGTTTCACAGCGTCTATAAGAAAAATCTATAAATCCGTGCAACAAATAAATTAATTTTGGGTTGAAGATAAAGAAATACAAAAAATGATTTTTATGTTTTCTTGTCTTGCCTTAAAAATATTAAAACTAATAAGATATGATATTAAATTTTTTATTATAAGTTATGCGATACAAAGAGTCGTAGTTTTTTTAAAAATCATTTGTGTGAAACGGGAGTCCGTCAAAATCCCGAAATCAATATAATCTAAAAAAAAAACTAAAATCAAGAAAATCCAAAATCCCGAAAACCCCTTATTCCGAAAACTCAAAATCCAGGAAGTTTAGTATCCACAAAACCAAAAATCTAAAATTCAGAAAACCAAAAATTTAGAACGACCAAAATCCCAAAAAGCGAAAATCCCTACAGAAAAAATACAAAAACTAGTGTTCCCTGTAAAAATTTTATTAAATAAAAACAAAATAATCATTTAACAAATAATAGACAACAAAAATATAAAAATTGAGAGAATATAACAAAAGTGGTGTAGATATAGTTTTAGTTTTAATAATGGGATTTTCGCCTTTCGGGATTTCGGTTTTAAGAATTTTGCGTTTTCCTAATTTTTGGTCTTTTGGATTTTCAGAATTATTATAGACTTTTTACACTTTGGGTTTTTGGAATTTTAAGTTTTGGGGTTTTCTGGATTTTGGGATTTTGACCCCAATTTGTATAAAATTTGCAAAATCACAAATTATTGATGAAAAAAATTGGATGAAATTTTAACAGTTTCTTGTTTCTATCTTAAAAATCAAAAAAAAAAAAAATGAAGTAAAATCCACTCATTGCCACGCCTACTTCAGCAAAAAGTAGGTACTCTTGTATTTGAGTTATCTCCTTTTTCAAAGTCTTAATCTATAGACGAGTTGAAAATTTGTAATTCATAATCATCACTTTTATGAATAAATTCCTACAATTCCTCCTCCCAATCCCCTAGGCTTCCTTCAATACCCCTGCTGCCTTTTTTAATTCTATCCCTTATATGTGCTTCCTGCCCTCCATTCTTTTTGAACACATACCCCAAGTATATCACCCGATGATGGAGTAGACACACTCCGAAACGCGTCGTAAATATTAGTTTAAAAATAAAATATCAAAGTTGTGCAAATAAGTGTTTGCTAAATTAAAATACATAAATAAATAAAAAAAAAATAAATTGTTTTTAATTTTATTATAATTATTTTTATATTTTTTGATATAACACAACTTGGAGACAAAAACTCCAAAAAATGCATACCCCAAGTATTTAAATTCTTTAACTTCTTCTATTTTTCTCACGTTTATTTCCAGTCTTTTCCTTTCGAAATACTTCTCCAGTCTTCTTATCATACTTTGCATCTCTTCTTCATTTTTCGCCATTACCACCACATTATGTGCGTATGCTAATGAGCAAACTCTTCTTCCTCTTACTTTTATCCGTCCCCAATTCTTCCAGCTCAATTCATCTTCTTTATCCGCCGTCAGCAAGTTAAAAAGAATTGGGCTCATCGGGCACCCCTGCCTTACTCCCTTTCCCGTCCAAAATCTTTCCCTCATCTCTCCTCCCGTTTTCTCACCACCTCTCTGATTTCCTCTTTGCTAATTTTAGTCTCATCTCACGTACTTATTGTTGCCTCTGCTCCCATTCTCACAATGAATTCCTACAATTATTTCAGTTTTACCACCCACATTTATGCCCACTTTTCCTATATTTGAATTTTCTTAAAAAGCAAACATTTTTAAATAAAGACTAAAATGTGTAATTTTATCGGAAATCTACCTCCTACCACGCCTACTTCTTTGTACAGCTGTTGTTTCTTCTTATTTAACATCCTCAAAAAACTGACGTGTTAGTAGGTGGGTTTCTAAAACAAAAATGTGTGCTTTAGATTTTATGGAAATCCAGCACTTTTCTTACATTTAATTTTTTTCTCAATTTAATTTCTTAGAATTACTAAGTTTAAGTTAGTTCTACAAGTGGTTATGTTTCGCCAAATAATTCTTGAGTAACACCTGTATCATAAAAAGTTTATTCATTTTTACTTTTGGAAGTTAAGAACACCACACGAACACTCAAAGCTTAAAGAAGCAACGAGCTAATAATTCCCGATTTGCTGACTAAAAAAAAAAAAACTTTAAAAGACTTGTCCGGCTATTGAATATGTACATATGTAAATATTTGTTCCTAAGCTCTTAGTTAGTCCCAAATCCTTATAAATATTTTTCATATAAATTCGCGATAATCGAAAAGTTAGTTCATCGGATAAATTTAATTTTGTATTCATTAAAGAAAATCAATATTCCTCCCTTCAATGCGATCTTACCACTACTTCCAACTCCGAAACCGAAGCCAAAAATCAAAAATATATGTAAAAAGCACCTATACAAATTTACCACATCCTTAAGCAACCTTAAACCTGATGTAGCAACAAATTTCATTGGAACCATAGAAACTATAACAACCAATTCAATAAAAAAAAGGTCAAAAATTCGACCTCATTTTTGTCCTTTTGTTGTAATCCTATCTCTCAACTTTTCGTATATTGCTCTTTCTATTTTGTACCCCAAAAATATTTACAAAAAAAAAGTATTTACAAAAAATGTATACATACATATATATAACCTCCCGTCGACAGTATTAAGTTCAAGCAACGATTTCCCATCTCAATTTAAGTTGTGGTTTACAAAGACTATGTAATTGAATTAAAACTCTTGCCTTCTCAGCCATCATCATCTTCGTCATCGTCCGTCGTCGTTGTATTATTTCTCAGGCACATAGATATTTATTTCGGTACAAAACAAAAACAACAACGAAAAAAAAACCTAAGAGAAAAGAAACTTTAAAATACACCACATAACCGCATAAGATATGATCTTTGCAAAAAAAAGTCCTGACTCTGACAAAAAAAAAAAGAAATGAAATGAAATAAAATACAAAAAAAAAACCAAACGAAATGAAAACAAAAGCTTGTGTATAGTTTTCAAGAACGAGAAACTGATGAACAAAATTGAAAATAAAAGTATTCGAATCCGAATGAAATCCTGAAATACGGATTTGTAAAAAGGATGCGCCATCAATAAAAATTGTTTTCAAAGAATGAATCTTTTCCTTTGGTCCAACTTTAAACATGGATATAGGATATATAGAAAAAAAAAAAAAAAAAAAAAACAAGACCACCGCATTTAGATAGTTTTCTGTTCGATTTCTGATATCCTTTTTTTTTGGTTGCTCTTGTTATTTGGTGAAAGGATAAATCGATGAAGGATAACAGAAGCAGCAGCAGCAGCAGAGTGTTTCAATCACAATCTTTTCTAAGGTTAAAGTTTAGAAATTAAAGAAATACCAATGCAAGAAAATAACTGTAGGTATACGGTTTAGGTATCTTGGAATTTGAGTTATGAAAAAGAGTCCTCTGACTCCTGACATCTTTTACTTAATTTTGGTATAGCTGCTTTCCTAGTTTTGTACGATGTTTGAATTTTAAGTGAAATGAATGTAGAAAAGCAAAAATAGAAAAAAAAAATAGAATAAGAAAATAAATTGCCAATACGCATTTGAAAAAATCTTATGGCTGACACTGGTACTGGCACTATAGAGCATCCACAGGACATTATGATTGATCCGATAGCATGAATTCATAATAATTGAACACGTTTAAGAAAGTGGCCATCGAACTTTGAATTGAAAGGGACGAAAAGAAACAGAACATCGAAATCCTAGTTTTCCTGTTTTAAATCAAACTTTTCGTTCATCGTAGTCGTAGTCGTATAGTCGTCGTTGGACGTTGACAAAGTTTCTTTCAACATCTCGGCTATCAATCACTACCACTTGTGAAAAGAACAGACCCGGGATTTATTTCTCTTTTCATGGGGCTTAGTTTTCTAGTGAGTTCGTTTTTCTTTCTTTAATTTTTCTTCTTCTTTTTTTTTATTTTTTCTTCTTCTTCATCTTACTTAAGGAATTTTGAAGAAGAATAACTTTATTTTTAGTTTTTTGAGCGGAAAGAGTAGATGGGTAGTGTAGAAAGGAACTTCAAATCAGAGAGTTATTTTGAGATAAAAAATCGAATTAAATATCCAATCAAGAACAGTTTCTTAGGTTTTTATTATTTTTATTATTTTTTTTTTCAAACGCGGTTGCAGCTGTGGTTGTGGTGGAATTATGGTGCGTTTTCAAGACATGATAATGGTGGCTGCGGAAAAAGGTCGACGAAGAAAAAGTTTGTTTAATCAGTTTTTTTTTTAAATAAAATTTTGAATGGAAGTATTTTTTTTTTGTGATTGGACTTTTAGGACGAGATTTGTTATATTGTCTTCTTTTTGATATTTTGAAGAAAATAAGAATGAGAAAGGTCAAAACAGCGTTCTTTATGATGTTTGAACTTAGATCAATTCTATATGCATTCTGGAGGAATTGAACTCATTGAGAATCCATTCATTTATGTAAATTCTTTAGCAGAATAATAACTGCACCACATCTAGGCAAAGCTTTTATTCATTAGAAAATATGTACCTATTAACAAGTCAGGTCATTTAAATTGTTCATGGCAGAATGTATAATTTTTACAAATAAGGGTCTATTACGATTTATTTGACAAATGTAAAATTTCATATTTGATAACCGGTGCAGTGCAATATCCCCCACGGAAATAAAGCCCGTGGGTCTTATTTCTCAAAATAAAAGGAAATAACACCTGCAGGCTTCTTTTCCTTTTCCTTTTCCTTTTCCTGGAAAGCTGTGGGCTTTAATTTCTTTTTCTTTTAATTCAAAGAATATATTAATTCACTAAAGAAAAAGAAAATTTTGTAATTTTTCAAGAGTTTTCTTGGATAACAGAACCTTGGGTCCATCGCGGGTTCCAAAGATTTTAACTCCCTTTTTGGGTCCTGTCCCACTTACGTGGCTCTTGGCCAACGGTATAAAGTACATATTATGAATTATGGAATCACACTTTAAGCCTGGGTCTAAAATACCAATTCAGAAAGGCAATAACTCCCGCGGGTATTATTTTTTTCGGAAAATCGAAGATCTTGATTACCATAGCTGAATCCTCAATTCGTTTCAGATATTATTGTTATCCCAAATATGGACCTCGAAAAAACCGAATGACAGAAAAATTGCAATCCTCTGATCTTTTATGCTAAGACTAATGATTTTATAAGACTTTTTTTAATTAGACAAGCTATATAGCTTCTATAGGAATTCCATAAAATTAACTAACGCAAGTTAACCATATAATTTTGACTTTGCAATAAGTTCTTTTAATTAGGAAACATGCTGTTTAAACTTAGATAAGTACTATATAACTTAAGGTCGATAATCGAAATTAAAATTAATAAAATAATATTGAGAAACAAGGTTAAGCTATTCCAATCGGAATAAATGCTTCACAAGAGAAGTTATTGCATCTTTAATGGAGCAATTATTCGTTTCTTTAAATTTAGTGTTTGTAAAACTTAATTCATGTTTTTGGAACATTTTTATTTCCTCAGTCTTCTAAGGACGTTACACATATGTATATATAAAGGATAAAATTCTAAGATAGGAAAAGTCATGATTTAGGTTGAATTACAAATTTTTTTTATTTTCTGAAGACGTTCAATGAAAAGAAAATTTAAATTTTAAAACGAAAAATGTATATTTGCCTTTCAATGAGTGTAAAGTTGAAGTGTGAACTCCGCTATCGCTAAGCAATGCTTATCTATCACCGAAACAATAGGGGCCCAATGTTCTTCTTTTGGCTTTATATTTACAATGCTACGTTTTACATAATTATATTTATGTTTACTTTATCTTCAAATTGTTGGTTGGTAATGGGTCGGGAGCAGCGTTGCCACTTCAAGAAAAGAGGAGCGCAGATCATTAAAAAAAAATGCAGTAGATTGGATCTTTCTGCAGTAGATTTTTACATTACATTCATTTTCTTGAATCGAATTAGGGTTTTCTTTTCTATTATTTAGTAAATAAAAAAGAAAGAAATTAAAAACTTGAAAACTAAACTAAAATAAAACACTCACGATATTTGGCTAGAGCCAGCAAATGGTTCTACGGCAGACTTAGTTTCGTTCTCATTTTCTTGTAATGTCCTTTTTGGTGTTACTCTATATAAAAAAAAAAAACAATTTTAACACTTGAACAAAGGTTTGTCAAAACAGTTTTACTTTTTTTTTGTGGTTTTCAATAAATATTTATCCATGTCTTTTTTTAAATAATTCTTGTAAAATGAGAAATTGTCAATGTCCCGTCAATCCCGTTAGTTTAGCAGAAAACGGGAACACAATAGAAACAGAGACAGAGATTTGTTTCATGAATGAAAGCATCCAACTAATTTCATATGTCATAAGAGAATGTGACCAAGTTCACAATGAATTGGCTTCGTTCAGACGTTTATTTGTTATTTGTTTGCATGTTTTTTGGACAGCTGTCGAAGAGAAGGTTCATTAAACATAAAAAAGTGCAGTAGATTGAATTTAGTGGCAGTAGATTTAGTTTTTGCGAAAAGTGCAGTAGATTTACTGCTATCGCAGTCGGGAGTACAGTCATTAAATTCTAGTTTTTGTTGGAGGAGTTACTGTACTTCTGGGTTTGGATGGTCTTCTAGGTTCCTGATAATGCGTACAAAAAGTTGAAGGAGTTATTGATCCAGTGGAATCAATTTCGCTTCTTCATACAGCTATAAATTTTTTCGTCAGTGGATTCCGGTGTATTTCCGTGCAAATGCGGAGCATCTTCTTCTCAAAGAGCTTCTTTTCTTCATCGCTGCCAGTGATATGGTGAACCAGATGACGATTTTGTCGTTCTTCCAGCTGCTCTTATAAAATTGATCGCTAAAAGTCAGTGTGAACTTAGAAAATAAAGTATAAAATTGTATAGAATTTTATAAAATACAACAATTTTGTTGGTGATAATTGACTGTATGTGCAATGTGCTTTTTATAAGATCGTATGTGGGTTTATGTAGGTGTTGTATCGCTTCTTTACACTTGGTTTGAGACAAAAATGATCAGAATATCAAATTGAACTTTTTTTGAACACTTTTTTATCTGACTTAAATGAGAAAACGAGCTGAAGGGAAATATGCCATTTTTATTTGTTGGCTCAGTGCCTTAAAGAACGATATTATGCTAAATTATTCATCTTGATAAAATTTAGTTAGGTATTAGGTAAATATTTTTTCAAGATTTTTATTATTATTATTATTGAAACTGCAACTTTTTTTTGATGAACCATATAATTTAAAAGAATGAACTTGTCTTTTATATTCTAACGCCCATTTTTAAGATTGGATTTTAAAAAATTAATAAATCTTAAAATCTTTATATACCAACTTACTTTGATATGAGTACATAATATTTTAAAGTTAAACGCATTTGGTTAAATTAAAGCCGTCAATAGATCCTAATTTTGTTCAGCTTCATTTAACATTTTATGGTTAAATGAAGCTTTTAGTCAAATCCCTGCAACTTATATAATATATGTATGCTTTGTTCTAAAAACAAACCAATAATGAATTCTTAATTTAGGTGCGGTTCGGTGTGGTGCAGAAAGGAGAATTATAATTCCACTCAACCAAAAGATAAACCACATATCCAACCGAATAATAATTACAATTAATACACAATTAAAAGTCCCGTTATTAGGTTATACGACCGACTACGACGACTCATGATGTGAAATAACTGCTGTTACGGTTATTAGAAAAAAAAAAAAAAACAATGAAGAAGCAAATTACTTACCCACGCATATAAAATCGTACAAACGAAAATATAACATCAGCAAATCAGGAATTCGGGAAGAGAGTGAACAACAAAACAACACCTCCTTTACAGCTGCTTATAACCGCATTTCGCAGCATTTTCAGGACACCACATTTATTTCCCGACCCAATAACTATACTGTGAAACCTAAACCTTCTGCCTTTGCTCCTTTTGAAGAGTATGTACTGTATATAGGTATATTCGCATTCAGCTATATTACAGTAGCTTATGCTGCTGCTACTGCTGCAGTTAACTGCCTTAAAGGCATATGCTGTTCCTCCATTCCATATGTATAACGCGGGAATGCGACACAAAACACTATACATAGATAGGAAAGGGACTCTCATTGCTACAAAAATACTTATAAATATGTACATACATACATATACGTTTGTAGGTCCTTGTCCTAGGTATGGTTGTAATATATATAATATATATATATGATGGTGTTAGCACAAGATTTGCCGTCAGTGTTTTTATGTTCACTTTGGTTGAAAATAAAATTTTACTACAGATTGCAATGACAGCCACGTCAATGATAGTATGATGGCTGGCACTGGTGACGATGATGTCCTGGGTATCATGTTGATGATGATGATGATTATGATTCCGTGCCAACATTGGCCGGAAGACCTAATTTCATTTTGACCTGCTTCACATCTTCTCTGTTGTAACTTTAACGCTCTGCGAAGCAAGAACATCAGCATCAGTATTACACCATCACTATCCCATACAAACACACACAAACATCTACATATACTCGTCGTATTAAACATACTCATATAAACAAAAAAGGGGGTAAAAAAGAAACTTGAATCTTGCATCGTTATCATACATTTGCACCATCATCGTTAAATTATTTAAGATTCTAATTTATGTGTGGCAGTTTTGTGCGTCCTTTTTTTTTTGTACATACCTGACTTGACGAAATATGGGAGGACACCCCAACACAATATGTAGGGTATAACGCTACGTAGATACCACCCCGACCCAACCCTATATGTTGGGACACACAAGAGTGTTGTTTCAAGCTGTTTTGCAAGGCAGGTAAGTGCTTATAATAATTTAACCTTATAATATTCGAAATGAGGTACTCCAGCTGAGTGAGTGGTATGGCATGGATGGCATGGCTTGTTTGGTGATGATTTTCTAAACAAGGACACGATATTTTCCAAGCATTTCTGTCACGGTTACCGCCTTTATTATTTCAACTTAAAAAGAATTTGCTGTGTGAAAATTTTGATTGAAATCAGTTCAACCGTCAACCGTGCCTTCAACTGTGATACTTAAAATTGTGATAATTTTAACTGTGATATTTCGAACTGTGATAAACTTGACGAAAAAGACAAAAACTTTAACCACTGCAAATCAAGATGGTTTGACAAAAGCCCACTCTACTGTTGGTGACGTTTTTTAATGGAATTTGGCAGAAAATTGTATTGACTCATTTAAAATTAGAATGCAAGTAGATTGTGTGTTCGAAGGCTTTAGTAAACTCACACATTGAGTTTTGCTATTCAAATTGAGAAAGATGGACATTTTGTAACGTGTGGCTCCAATCTTATTTAATTGATAGATCTTACTCGGTACTCTTCAATAGTTGTGAATCAATTAAGTTTAATGTTATTTCTGGAATACCACAAGGTAGCCATTTAGGACCCGTCCTTTTCATTTTATTTATTAATGACATATCGTCTATTCTGGAGCATTCAAACTGCCTCGTTTATGCGGACGATTTTACGATCTTCAAAACTATTGCAAATATTCGTAATTATTTCAACGCCTTCCACCACAAGATCGGCAAGACAAAGAGTCCAGCTTATCAATAGAAGCACTGCCAAGATGAAGATGTAAACCATACCTTCTTCACCTGTAGTAGATGGGAAGTCGAGAGTATCGGTATCATTACCCCAGAGTCCAGACAATATAGCACAGAAGATGCTTACCAGTATTAGAATCAAACTTGCAACTACATCCAACATATTCTTAGAAGAAAGAAAAGGAAAGAAGACCAATATCCCGAAACAAAGTGAGCTCGAAAGGGTGTATGATTACAGTCCCCCTGAAGTAATACAAAGATTGGTCCAAGCGGGGTGATTCAGGAGGAGTTTAAGTCCCGTATACGTATACCCTTAAGAGAGAGGAGTATGACACACTGGGATCAACCCCAAAAAGACCTCCTTATGATGTATAAATCATTCCTCCTCCCCCAACAGGAAAAAAAGCTATGATTGTCACAAGGCCAGGTTAGATGTAAACAAGATTTCTGAGATTTGCAAACAGAAGATTGGGTTGGGAAAATCTCTATGAACTCCTTCCTTATAATTACAGACTGACTAAAACTGATTAATTCTTGGAAGCAGACGCTCGTATTTATCTTTTGTTTTCATGGTGAAACTTCTAAACAGAAACATAGATTCTTTAAAACTTCTGTCTCGTATAAAATTTTATATTCCCCAACGGAACATGAAGAATTTGGCCGAATTCATATTTATTTAAAATTATCGGACTATTTATGAACAGGATGATTTTTCAAATTTAAAACGAGTTAGCATCGTGCTATCTTTTAAACATTTCATTAAAGTTAAATTCACCAAATGGTTATTTTTATGTTTTAGTATCATACTAACTCCAAATGTCACTTTGACAATTAAAAATGTGAAAGTGGTATGTTTGATTTCTTTGTTTGCACGAACTGTCACTTTTTTCGGGCGTGTTCAGCTGAAGTAGTAGCCCGTGGTGTAATGGTTAGTGCGTTCAACCTTGGACTGTTACGTCGAAAGTCTTGGGTTCGATTCCCAGCCTATGCCACCTAAAAACAGAAATGTTTTTTACAGGTTACTGCGAGGAATTAATAAATCCTCCAAGAGTATCACTTATCATGAAAAAGTGCTTCTCACCCTAGCCACTCGAATTTGGCAGAAAATTGTAGGTCCCCTTTCAGGCTAATACCATTTTAATAAAGAGCTTTAAAGTTAGTAAATTATTAAGTAGTATCATGCTAATAGTACCTTAACATTAGGCTCCTTAAATTTGTTCGACAATAATTTGTGTATGAAGCTTATATCAAAGGTGTGAGTTGGCGTATGTGGAACATTTAAGTGAGTGAGTGAGTTTTCTTAGACTAAATGATTTTTTTTTTGATACATTTGGAACTACTGCATATTAACGATATTTACGATAAAACTTAAAGCAACTTATTTTCCTTGATTCTGTTATTTTTTTTTGGAATTTAGAAACAATGAATTTTTTTTCGAGTGGCAACCGTAGATCATGATTCTTGAACAAGGTTGTATGTACCATATACATATATATGTATGCATGTGTTAATTAAGGGGGATGTTTATGATACACACAATATTCTTTTTTTTTTTTTGTTTTGTTTTGTTTTGTTTTGTTTTGTTTTTGGACGGTTTTGTATATTATACAAAAACGGGTGTGTGTGGAGGCTTTTTCTAATGGTGGGCGTTTATGGTTTGTCAGTGCGGTAAATTAATTATGAATCAAGAGTTAAAAAGCAAAGGACATAATCACAAATAATTATAATATGCGGTGTGTTAAAGTGTGATTGTGTACAACAGTGTAATTTGTTAAGGGCTGTTTGTCACTCATCGACTATATATGTAGTATATATGTAAGTAATATATGTATACACATAAAACTCAAGAGTGTATAGTCCTTGAAACCAAACGAAGGTATTTTATAGTCTTTTTGAAAAAGGGTAGATATAAGTACTTAACTAAATAGCAATTTTGGGTTGGGTTAAAAGATAATTTTCTTAATTTTTTTAAAGCCCTAATAAAAGAATTGGTGTTGTATTGTTTTTTTTTTTTTTGTCAAATATGTATAATTATTTTCTGAATTAATTAAATAATTTTGATTTAATGTTTAACTGAGATGGACTGGTTTTCAGTTAATGATATACCGATTAAATGAATTAAGTATCATCATCATTATATACCCTATTTTTCTAAATCTGGATCCCT
The DNA here is from genome assembly GCA_951394125.1 of Epistrophe eligans. Lineage (NCBI taxonomy): Eukaryota > Metazoa > Arthropoda > Insecta > Diptera > Syrphidae > Epistrophe > Epistrophe eligans. The sequence continues at coordinate 12,422,376 of OX596030.1, forward strand.
TTTCTGACTTTTATACTTCACTGATTTTGACATAAAAGGTGTCAAACGAAGTCGAATTACCTGCTGATTTAATGAATTATAATTTTATTTTAAAAATGTTAATGATTTGTTCAAAAACTGTATTTGTTTGTTAAATATTAAAACGAACTCTAAAATGAACACTTTCACTTTCCAATAAGTAATATTTTGGCATGTGACATTAGGTAAGTTGAATTTATTATTAGGTCCCGTAATTTCAAAATAATTTGTGCGTCTTTTATTTTGTATGTTATTGCGAGAATCCTCGCAAGGGTAGGCTAGTTGTTGTTCATTTAATATTCATTTGAAATAAGTAGGAAGTCGAAGGGTGTTTTTTCGAAACCCTAGAACTAATTGGAAGAAAGACATCAGGAATTGGTGACAATTTTCTGAAGGTGTGGACAAATTTGACGTAATTCAAAGCTGGATCACTACACCCAAAGGGTGTTTTTTTAAATCTTGTAGGTACTATCTTCACACAGAGTTATATCATGTTAAAACAAATGGCAGCTAACAAAATGTCAGTATTATTTTTTTTCAGTAATCCTGTAACCCGACTATCTGTATTCCCGGCCAGCTACAGCCTTAACAATTTTTTGGTTTATCAGTATTTAATAGCATTCTCGTGAAACATATTTTTGCATTCTTAAGGACCGAAAATAACGGTAACTGTCATACATTTTTTTTAGAAATAAAAGAAAATCATATTTTTCTCAAAAACGTGTCCACATTTAAAAAAAAGTGGCTATCTTTTGAAAAAAAAATGTCCAAAAAAATGGTTATTAATGGCACCCCCCGTACAAAAATATTTTTTTGGTTGAAAGGAAACAACCGATTTTAATGAAATTTTCTAAAAAGAAATTCTTACAAAATTTATGGTACCAAAAATTTCAACAAATATTTTTTTTTAAATTTTAAAAAAGTCTCAAAATTATTATTGTTATAACCAAAAATTAGAGTCCAGTGAAATTTCTTATTGCGGACAACTCCCTTAAGCGGACAATCACCATGAGCGGATTAATTCTCACGACCATGGATCTTGGATATAAATTCCATACATTCTATGTTTCCTTAAGCGGACACTCTCTTACCCAGACGCGGACAAGAATATCAGGCGCATTTTCAAAAATTTAATTCTCTTAGCCGAACAAAAATGTTTGTAATTTGTAAATTTAATTTTATTTTCAGAAATACTTTTCCATATCATCTTTTACATTAAAAATGTTCCTACTCGTTCACAGCAGCGGCTATAGATGTAAACGATAAAAATAGATTAACTATCTAAAATAAAGAAAACAATAAAATTGCAACAACGTAGATGTGTGGTGCATGCCACCAAATATCACTGTTTGTGATCAAATGCATAACGGATTTCATTTCTGCAGCTGTGGTCTGTTTTTGTATCTTTCTTCTTAATGTTTCTTGTATAACTGTTTTTTTTTATTTTTCCCTTGGTCAGACAACTCCCTTAGATGGACAAAAGTGTTGCGATCTTCGCTGTCCGCCCAAAGGAGATTTCACTGTACCTACCTCTAAAATATTGTTTTAAAAATCCAAACGGAAAATAATGTTTTTCACAAAAACAACTCCTAAGATTTTGATAAAACTTTTTCTCTTAAGATTGGAACGAACTAACAATTACAAAAAATTTCACATTAAGTTACTATTAACAGCATCTCTCATAAAACCAGTTTGAGTTCTGGACTGCCTCAATAGAAATTAAATTTAGTATGCAGAAGCTTCTCAAAAGAATTAATAATATATTTTCACATCAAATTTTTTAGTAAAAAAAAATTAAGTTCTGGGCTGAAAAAAAATCCAAAATAATTTTTTGAAAATTCCATATTTTAAAAATAGGTAAATGATTTTTTTTAAATTGAATTTTTAGCTCTAGATTAATTTTTTAAACAGTCACTTGAACGTTTTTAGAATTTTTTCCATCAATAAATCAGATGGCGTACCTACTCCGTATTTTGGTGTCAAAATTAAATTAAGCTGAGATACATTTTTTTCCCTATAAAACACGATTACCTAATCAATTTTTTTTATAAACTGATACTTATGTACATAAATTATAAAATCTTCCCAACAATAAAATTTCCTACATTACAAAATATAAAAATAGGTATAACAGAATAAAAAAATACCATTTTACACATAAAAATATAATCGATTTTTAAGACTCTTTTTAATGTAACATTCCTGTTTGTAGCAATAAAACCATCTATATCTACGACTTTGATTGATGAGTAAATCTTTTAAGCCAAATTGTTATGTAAGCTTAACTTTAGCCCACTTAAACCAACCACGATTTCCTCTTGATATAACATCTCAATCTATCCCATCAATCTATCTCAAAAAGCACGATTGTGTTTTGTTTGTTGGTATAACAAAAAATCATTGACTATACAATAATTCATATTCGAAAATCGTTCACTTTTTCACTCCTGCTAAATGCACACATGTGTACATTGAACATATATATTTACATATAGATCAATAAAAAGAGAATGAAAAAAAAAAAATAAAATAAAAACCCATATCCAAATAAACACCCTGCGTCCTCATCGTCTTCGTCGTCGTCATCTAATTTTGTATTCACTGTGCTGGATCAACAAAAGCACGTTATGCTACTTAAAATATTGGTCCTTGATCCTGATTCTGTGAAGGTTTATTGGTAATTGGGCACAAAAAAAAAAAAGAACAAAAAAAGACAACAAGAAAGAAAAAGTGAATAATTTCCATGTCGACTCAAGAGCTCTTTTTCTTTTTCTCAATTTATTCTTGATTTTTTCCCTTAATATCAAGGTCCTCTTCTCTCCTTTTTTTGATTGTGCGAAAGACTCTCATATTGCAATTGATTGATTGAGCACCAGCTGATTAAATTCTCAAGGAAGCCATAATTAGTGTCAGGATGTTTTTGTATGATAAAAATGGCTTTTTCCAGTTTTTACTGTTGTTGCCTTTGATAGACGCCTGTATAGACTGATGGAGGAGATCGTTATTTGGCGTTGGATTAAGTGTTTGAGTTGATGGACTTAACCATCTTATTTTTATTCAATTTTTTTTTTTGGTATTTTATTTTTTATTTTCAATCGGTAGTGGGAGTTATATCTACCCCCACCTCGTTGAGAGATGGTTAAATACGGTTTATTGGAAAAAAATGCTATTTTAAGATTGCAGCGGGTGATTTTTCATTTTTATATAGCCAAATCTAGGTACATACCTAGTTCTTGAGGAAGGAAATTTTAATAGGAAGCAAATTCCTCTTGAAGTAAACGAGGATAAAAGAATCTTAAGATTTACACTTTACGTTACCTATAAAAAAATATGCTGATTGAACAATTATTTCTATGATTTTATATTTTTTTATTATTCATTGGTCTCTCCATCCTTGCTTTCAAAGTAATATTTTTTTTCTATATCGTTGAAGTGTTTGATTATTTTTAATAAAAGTAGGACTGTAGTGCTGTAGAAATACGAATATTTTTTTTTTCATACAATTTCCCCAACAAATTTTTCACTTTCAGTTAAAAATATGGTTTTGCTTCTATAAAGTTTCGTTTAAGCTTCTGTTCGACCTAAAGTCTCTCCCATAGAAAGTCGTACCACACTTACTAAGCAAAGGAAATTAAAATGCGACCGATTTCCTTAACCTTCTAGGATTTTACTCGATCTGTAATATTATTCATAAATATTAAAACAAATATTTTTTGAAATGTTATGAAAAAATCTCTACATTTGTGTTTATCGAAGCTTTAAAGAAAGTTTAAATGATATAAAGTTTGTATAATATTTGCAATCAATGATAAATTAACGATCAGAGAACATTTTTTTTTTTATTTTTTATTTTTATTTATATTAATTATAAAATGTATAATTTAATTACTATTATTTAAACCTTTCTGAAGATAGGAAATTAAATTCAGTTTTAAGTTAAGACAATCTTACTAAAAATGGAACAACAATAATATTCCTATGATTATTATAAGGAATTGTGTGGCTTAAAGCTTTCAAGGTGTTTTTTTTTCTCTTGGCTCTCTTAAGTGTTATCTTTGAAAATTTAAAACCATTTAAATATTTGAAATTTTGAAGAAAAAAAATTATTGAAAAATTGTTGGAAATTCGTAAACAATTTTAGGGGTGGTTAGGGATTTGGGTTTTGATGGAATATTGATTTGGGATTTTAGATTGGACATTTTGGTTTAGAGGATAATTGGTACCCAAATGACAAGTTATGGATGCGAAAAAAAATGTAACTCGAGATTTTGATCAAACTTGAAATAACGATGAAAGGGAAGACAATAAACAAAGTGTGTTTGGGTACAGCTTAACGGTTTTATGGATTTTTTTAAATTTGATTTTTTAAGATGTTAAGATATACTTACCCCGAACACATATTTTGGATTTTTAAAGTAATTCAAATTTAATTTTTTTTAACTCACATATATTTCGAAACCGACCTTTTTTGACCGTATGAGGTATACGGTCAAAAAAGGTCGGTTTCAGAACGATTTTTGATTTTAAACTATCTCGTATCTCTTCTGATTTAATAAACAAAATTGTACAAGAGCTCCTATAAAAAAATTCCAAAAATATTGTGTATTTTTAATGTTTACAAAATTTATTATTTTCAAAAAATTTAAACTACTCTAACATTAATCCATATTTTTTAAATAATCTTATAATAGAGAGCTCTTATTATTAATAATTTTTTTATGCTTGATGATTTTTAGATCTATTTATCGAAGCTTTTTATTAGATTATCTAAGTTTAACTTATTTTCACCATTAAATTTAAGTACGAAGTTTAGAAAATAAATGCTGATATGCCTCAAGGTTGCGTTTTGTCACCGGCACTCTTTCTCATTTTCATAAATGATCTCTTTTCATAATTTAAAATAGTTAACAAGTCATTTTTAAGGTATGATGAAGCAATGTGTTCTTTGAATAGTTAAGATAAAGTAGAAAGAGGAAGTTATATTGTGAAAAGTTAGTAGTTAGTAGGGCAGTTAATATTTTACATCTTGGGCGGGTTCCATGTTTTAATGGATTTGGAGTTAGTTAAGTTTCTGAAAACAAATCGCCAAAGTAGGCTCCCAATCTAAGGCAATTGAATGAGCTTCAATTCACAAAAGCCACAGCAATAATTTGAAAAATGATTGGATCGTCAAATATGCTTCTAATATACATACACGACTTATAATTAAGTCTATTATCCTTCAGATTATTTGTATTATTTTCATATATGTATTAACATTTCATATTATTAAACGTATATTAACCACAGTATGCACTTTCATTCTATTTAATATTTGAACTTATGTTAAGAATTTCTCTGAGGAAGCTCTTTATTTTCATTTATTATGGAAAGGACATATTTTATTATTGTATGTAAAAGGACCAGAAAAAACCACTCATAATATAATGTACATAGAAGAAATAACGAATGCGGAATGCACATACTTAGAAAAAAAATGAATAAGATGTTGATGATATAAAGTGGATTTGTATCGCTCCCAGATCCTTTTATCAGACATGAAGATATAGAAGGAAGGACATTTTCTATTACTTTTCCACTTTCCCATCAGCAGGACTCTTATAAGCACTATGGAATTTTTTTTCCCATGGACTCTTATTATTCGATTTTTCATTTTTTTTTTTTAGTTCATCATTGTTATCTCTTTTTCTTTTTCTTGTTTTATTTTTTTTTTTTATTATTATTATTATTTCTTGAGGACTCTACTTCTTGGTTTTCTTTTCATCTAACTCTTCCAGCAACGCTCGTGTTGTATTGGTTTCTTTTTTATGTTGAACCTTATTATAATTATTATTGGAAAAATTGATTGACATTCCTTTTGAATTCCCACACAAAAGATGGACACGATACGAAAATACAAATTAACAAAATAAAGAAAATAAAAAAAATAAAAGAAAGAAAGAACAAACCGAAACAAGACAAAAACAAAAAAAAAAAAAGAAAATTGAAACAACAACACAAAATAAAACTAAAGTTTAATTAAATTTGCCTCTCCGTTAAATTCGAATGTCCTTGATGCTTCCTGTTCTGATGGCTCGTCCTTGTTGTTATATATGTGGGTCTGGGTGATGGGTGGTGATGACGGTTAGACTATTCCGGCTCCTGAGCCACATAGAATAGAGAAAGAGACAATCTCCTCAATATGAAGGAAAATTGGAAAATTCCTTCTCAATCGATGAGTTTGTTTTAAAGCATCATCATCTTCATTCAATCAGTTTGTTATTCTGCCTCTTCTCTCTATCTCTCTCTTTCAACATTTTAAGATGGTCGGTATATAATTTTGAAATTTTATTAACCAAACGAATCAAAGAGTCCTTGTGAATTCTCATCGAGAAGAAGACAAATATAAAGATCTAAGGATATTCACTCCGACCATCATATTATACGATGCCAATTTATATTTTGAGAAAATATTTAACCATTATTGCATGTTGTTTATAAGTAAGAAGAAGAACAAAAAAAAAACCTAAAATTCACCAAAAAGCCTTAGTCGGCCTTATTGTAACAGTTGAATTAGATAAATTGGATTTGGTTTTAATATATTTTATAGCATTTCTTTGAAGAAATTAATAAAGATTTGGGTTGTTATTTTTTTTTTTTTGTGACTGAAACTGAAGTATTTCTGGGACACATATAGCAGGATGCTGGGTATAAGATGATATTGAATGATTTTTATTTTTAAGGCATGAATGCTTGTTCGTAGAAATCGAAGGAATAACCAAGACTTATTGAATTGTTTTATTTAAATTAGCTTTATCAATATAGGATTTTGTTTAACTGTATATAAAACATTTTAAGGTTATTTAGGATTCTTTTAAGATTGTTTATCAATCATACATGTATTTATCGTAAATCAGAGGATTTAATTTTATTAAAAAGAGAGACATAGAAATTAGAGAAAAATTGTATGAAATGAAAATATTTCAGACAATTATAAAATTCCTAAAATCATAAATATCTAGTTCTTAGACTTAAACTTAGTGGTGTTAGCACACTGGAGTTGTTGTTTTTTCATTAGGTACAAAATCTTCATTTTGTATAACAAGTTAGGGCTTTGGATAGTTAATTTTGGGATTGAGTAACCTGAAATTTTCAGTATTTCTTACTTGTAATATTTTTTTTTTTTTTTACTTGCGACACTTTTATAGGTACTATATGGCAAGTTATGAATTCGTCAAAAAAACGAACTGGAGGTTTTGATCAAACATGAAATTACGATGACAACGAAGAAAAAGTGAGTCTCGCAATTCTATACGTCTGTCTGTCTGCCCTTTCGGCTGCAGGGTGGTTGATTTTGTTCATACCCTTTTTTTCATAATTTTAGGACCAAGAATAACGACACCTGTCGTACAAATTTTTCTCATGTTTCTCATGTGTTGAAATGCTTTTGCATCATTCTTCTGCTTTCTCCCATTCGTATGACATAGATCAAATTATAGTCAAAGTCACCATTTTAAGTCACTGTATTTTATTTGTTATCGTAAGTTATATTCCACCTAGAAGCACATTAGATCTCTATAAAATTCATGTAAAGAACTGCCAATTTTATTTATCGAAGCTTAAAGAAAATGAAAATATTATTATACTTGGAGATTTTAATTTAACAAATATCGACTGGGTTTATGATCCAGAAGAGTTTCAACTTTTATCTTTTAATGTGAATAACGATTATGAAATCGAACTTATTGATTCTTTTGCTAGTTGTTATTATTTCGTTCAATTTAATTGTTGTAAGAATGATTTTAATCGTGTACTCGATCTTGTTTTTGCGGACAGAGAATTAACTATATCATTTGATAAATCATTGTACCCAAATTTTTCCCAACTCTGTTCATCATAATGCATTATCTGTGCAATTTTTGTTTTATGATTATTTTAAATCTGTTAATCATAATAGCGCAAAATTTTAAACGATTTAGTACGATGTTAAAGCCTTTTTTAGTATGATAAAATGGCTTTAACATCGTACTAAATCGTTTAAAATCTTGCGCCAATAATTTTAAATTTAACTACGCAAAGGCTAATTTTAAAGGCATAGCAAGTTATATGTCGGAACTTCCGTGGCAATTAAATTTTCATTTGTTAAATTTGTTACAATCTTATAATTTGTTTATGGATAATCTGAAAGAGGCAATTAATATTATATTATGTACCAAAAGTCAAAATTAACAATAATTCCAAGCCGCCGTGGTTTAGGAAAAGACTTTTTAATTTAAGTAATAAGAAGAATAAGGCTTACAAACTTACTCGTAATTATTCAAACAATACCTACTGCATTTAAAAGTTATTATATCAGGTTGGCGCGAGAATTCGATGTTCTTAACAATTTTTTTTTTACAAAAATTACATACATAGTTTCAATTAAATCGAATTTAGAAAGGAATAGTAAGTGTTTTTGGTCCTTTATAAATAGTAAAAAGAAATCAAGAGCTCAATGCAATAGATGCGTTCTACAAATATTCTGATCTCTCGACTGTATGTAATGTATTTGACGAATATTTTAAATCTAACTACACAACTTTAAATGAAGTACATCCTCGAAGAACTTAATATTGTAGTTACCAGCATATGGTTGACATTGGTCAGTTAGAGGCAAATATTTCGGAAATCGAAGATGGTCTTCTGAATTTGGATTGTGATAACAATCCCGGTCCTGATGGAGTTCCTCCAATTGTTTTGAAAAAATGCGCACCTGCTCTTTCTGTACCCCTTTTTTATATCTTTAATAGCTCTCTTACGAACGGTTAATTTCTCTCGGAGTGGAAAAAATCTTTTATAATTCTTATTCACAAAAGTGGCCCAAAGTAAGAAATATCTACCTATCGTGCAATTTGCAAACTGTCATCTATTCCTAAACTATTTGAAAAAAATTTACAGATTTCACTCATAGAGTAACTATGGGGACATTGAAAATGACTTGTATTAAGTCGATAAAACAAAATCATGCCAAATCTTAGAGATTTTTTTTTTTTGTATACTATTGTTGCATTATAAATTCACAAACTGTCTTAGAAACCATTCTACAGTCTGAAGTACCAATTTGTATATTTAATGTCACTCCCCAGTTGGTGGTTAAATTAATTTGTTAATTTTTTTAATAAGGTGAATCTTAAGCAGCCAATAGACACAACACTTGTGTCTACACCGGTGTCGGTGTACGGAAATGTGTGCTGTGTGTGGGCTGGTGCGCACACCGATTTTCGGTGTCAGACACGGTGCGAGTAAAATCAAAAGTTTTTGATTTTTGGTGTCGGTATCTCGATCGGTGTGGCGTGTGTGGCGGAATGCCACACCGGTGTCAGTACACCGGTGCAGACACAAGTGTAGTGTCTATGGGCTGTTTTAGTCTTAATTGTGGCTTATCTCGCAATTACACAATCATACTCATTTTCATCCGCACCGGTACAGCACTTATACACGAAATTAAAAATACATATAGGTACCATCTATCTTAACGTTTATCTAGGTATTTGACATTTTTGCTTAGCTAAGCTTTGCAGAAAGGTAACTGAATTATTACAGATCGATTAAAGCATACATCATATACGGTTCAACTTAGTTCTCGACTTGATTGTTTTTGAATCCACCCGTGTTTGATTAATAATGTCCAGGTAAACCTTTTTAAAATCGAGACAAAATTTACAAAGAATTTGATGCGAAGCCCAACCCCACTGCTAATTGTTTTTATTCTATAATATTTTATTTTAAAATATTTTGAACTAATCTTTTAATCAATTTAACAATATCGAGTCGCGTAATTTATTTTAGACAAAAATAATGTTTTTGAGACTTGGAGCTGTATTCTTTTAACTGAGTTTATGAAATGTGTGGCCGAGCGGCAAACATCAATTTAGTTGACAACCAAATTAAATAGTTTATTGACTACTTTAAGATAAAGCCTAAAATTTTATTTGCATTTGAGGACCTTAACCATGAAGATCTGACCATTAGGGCTTAAGTTATAACTTTATTAAAGAGGTTCGAGTAGGTACCTATGCACATTTTAGGTTAAACAATCAAACTGATTCCGAAGTAAATCAAGTTTTGTCAAAAGCATTTTCTAGTCTGTCATTTTACATTCATTTTCAGACCGTAACCTCAAAAATCCGATAATTAGAACAGAATATATCAGCTTACAAAATCGACTCTTTTCGATTATAATATTTCAATTGTTTAGCTAAGTTAATTCTACCTCTTGCCTGATTTACCTAAACAAACCTTAACCTTGAGCATCTATAGGCCTTAGAACTTAAGTTATAATTTCAAGTAGGTACCTATGCATATTCTAGGTTCAACAATCAAGTTGATATATGTAGATGTAAGTTAAGTTTTGTCACATAAATTGTATAGCCTAACATTTTACCTTAATTTTAAGACTTTAACTTCAAACATCCGATTATTAGAACAGAAGTTATAATCCAAACAAACCAACCAAATCCAACCTTTACGATTTTATTATTTGTAAAATACCTACTACAAATGTTCATGCACATACCTACATGCATACATACATACCTACATAAACATAATGTATATCATTTTTGTGCCCGATGCAAAGCCAATTTTGTTTGCCACGTGTTTTTTTTTATTGCACACACTCCATCGTCTTCTCCCTTCTATCAATATGTTCTTTGTAGGTACGTACCTACATACAGACATATTTTGTTTGTTTTTTTTTCTTTTGCCGTGATGAAATATAGTTCTAAAAAGACAATTTTTCAAGTTTCTAGTATGAAATTTTTTACGATTTTGCAAAAATTTTTATGCAGATTTGTAGCCTGTCATTTAAACTTTAATTATCTAGCTTAATATTGAACATCCAATAATTATAACTAAAGTTATAGCCTTCTAAGTGGGCTCAAATCGAGCATTTTTCGAATTGTATACTCTCCACTGAATTTCGTCCGTTGGCAATGATCAACATGTAGGTACGCTGGCTGAAATTCATCACTTGTGTTTTTTTCTTCATTTTATTCATTTTGTTAGTTTCTTTGGTAACACCAACCAAAAATTCAATCTTTCTCCCCCTATACGCTAGAGTTCATTCTATATCTTTGTTCATTTTGGTAACACCATACTTTTATCAAAACGACCCTATAAACATTTTCAATGTTAAAATTGTTTACGTTAATTGAGTTTTTTTTATTGAAAGAATATATTTCACAATTTCAACATGGCTTTGTTGCAGAAAGATCAATATCTAAAAATCTTTCAATTTCTTCCAATTTTATTTTGAATAAACTCGAAGAAGGATAACAAATCGATGTGTTTTACACCGATTTTGCCAAGGCCTTTGATAGAGTCAGTGTCACTTAATTTTGATTGAGAAGATTGAAAGATTGGGTTTGCACTCAAGTATGTTGAAGTGGCTGACTTCATACTTAAAAGGTCGTATATAATTTGTACCTATTGACCAAATACTCTCGAAACCTATAAATGTATCATCAGGAGTACCCCAAGGAAGCCACTTGGGTCCACTTCTCTTTCTTATCTTTATTAATTTATTAACCAATTTTTATATAGAAAATATTTTAAAAAGTTTTAAAGGACATATACCAAAATTTTAAGTTTTTTTTTTAAGATCTTAATAATTTGAAAAATATTTAGTGAATTTCTATTAAACATTGGCATTCAGCAGTATTTTAACATTATCTATCAAATTTTTAATAGAACTTATTTTTATTACCAAAAATAACGGTACCTACCATGCAAGTGTTTAAAAACCGCTTGGAAAAATCTCAATTCATTTTTCATAAACGATTTTGATTACAATTTTTGAATGAGCTTATATCAGTAGAATCTACGATATTATTGAAAAAAAAAAATTATCTATCGATTAAAAATGCGGTATCTCTCATAGAACCATTTTTTTTGTTTTTCGCCTGTCTCGTTATCTGTTTAACCGATTTTTATGAAATTTTTTACAGAAGAGCTTCTAATAAGTATAAATAATAATGCATATCAAAATTAAAACAAAAACCTTATTTTGAATTTAAAAAAAATTCAAAAAAGTTATTTGAAAATTCGATATTTCGAAAATGGATGATATTATTTTAAAATTGATTTTTGAACTCCGCATTAATAAATAAATAAATAAATAAATAAATAAATACTAAAAAATAGAGTACCAATTTTTTTAAAATTACAATGGATGAACGGAAGAAGAGACGCACAGATACACACACTCAAAGATGCACAGATTTTCCGTTAATATTTAGATTAGAATTCTCAACTAAGTACCATAAAAGATCTTCTCATAGAGATATTTCGTAATTTATCCTTATTAATAAAGTTAGCCAGTAAAAATTTGTCAGTAAGTCAATCTATTGATTTAAAGTACATATTCTTTTTCAATATGTCCAGCAAACTTTTTCAACAAACCGCTTTTCAAATTGAATCCTTCACAAATTCACAAAAAAGTTCTTTAAAATACAAATTTATCTAAAAAAATAATAAAATACATAACTCCCTTAAGTAAACTATTAATATTAAATTATTTTCATTATATGTACATAGTCAACACATAATATCGCCAAAACAAACCAAACCAAAAAAAAAATCACCCAAGCCACGTATGACGCTATGAAACGTATGCCAAACAAGTTCATAACTCGTTAGTAGTTAAAATTCATAATTAAATTTTCACACCCCATATGAATGAAGCTAAGGGCGAAAATTTTCCAGACAACTCGCAGTAGCTAGTGTTGTCCTATAACACAATCATCATCATCATCAGCAACACAAAATATAATGTTCGTTCTATACAAATATTACCACCTCCTTTTACAAGTGTATCTATCTACTGTGTATGTGTGAAATGAGGTAAAAGTTTACACTTCACACTAAAAACTCATGTAGTGTAATACAAAAAAAAAAAAAAACTAAAATTGTTCAAAGTGAGTAATTTTCATTAAAACGGTATCCAAGCGATTCATATAAAATCTCTAAGCTAAAATTTGTCTATGCACGCAAAATAAAAAAAAAAAAAAAAACGAAAAGAAAAGAAAAATCAGCAAATAGGTTTTGGGTTTTCCACCAGGACCTTGCAGGGCAAACAAAATTTCTTGAAACAAACACAACCCTGGGCACATAGACTGTAGGTACGTAGAGTGTATATGAACAAGGACATGCAAGAGTTGAATTTAGAATCCCTTTTCAAACAGTCTTCGGGGTAGATTTTAACTTTATTTTTTTTTGATTTTGTGCTGTCGGTGATTTTCACACCCTATACCCTACCATGATGGTTGAGTAGTGCTATGCATACGTTAATACTACTGAGTTGAGTTGGCATTCGGTGCATGCTGTTGGGCTTAGGACAATAGTGCCAACAGGGGGCTATTCATTGTTAATGCAAACATGAAACCTATTACGAATTGAATGAATCGCCATCGCCACAGCTAACGGCTAGTATAACATACATATACAGAGATTTTTCCCAGCCAAGGGCTGCTAAAAAAAATAAATGTTACACACACACACATATACACAGTATGCCCAAGGGGTTGCTATAGTTTTTGTAAATTCGTTTTTAAGTACATAGAAATTCGGAATATGAAACCAACAAAATATTTATTTGGGCCACGTTAATTGGCTTTAGTTTGCTTACAATTATTAAAATACCATGATAACGTTTTTTTTTTCAAGTTAAATTTTGTATTATTATAAAAGGTTAGTTTAATTAAAAACCGAAGAAAATATTTCCAATGAATTCCAAAAAAAAAATATGTTCCTATTTATTTTTTGAGAATTTCATGTTAGTTTTGTTACTCTGTTAAATCGAGTTTATCAATTTTAAGTGATTAAGTGATTATTTAATTAAGTGAACGATTAAGTCGCACGAACTTGTCCTTATAGCTCAATTGGCTTTAAATATTTTTATTTAAACAGATCAGGCATCAGGATAGAAGCAATTGTAAGGAATCACGAAACTCGTCCTTTAAATTGTCAATAAAATCTATAGTAATAAGACCTTGCAGTTGTTTATTGTGTATAACAGGGCACAGTGGTGCACTTTGTATGGAAGAGTTGACAAAATTCCATAAAATCTGAAATTCATAATTGATTTTGATAAGTTTTAACTTATTCTTACATTTCACTGTTCTAACGGACTCAAATTTGTTTTTAGGATTGAACAATAAATAAATAAAATATCATTAAATAAATCCAAAGGGAAGCAAAAATGACATGGACATATAACAATAACACTCTTTGCAAGATAACTCAAATTCATCACACCTAATTTCAAATATTTGGAGTTTGTGCTTTTGTATTTAAAGTTTTTTTTTAATGTTCGGCCAAATTCTTTATTCCGTGGCTATATAATAATGTGAAAAACACAAAAAACCCTAATTAAAATGAGAACGTTTGGCAAATATAATTTTTCCCAACCCGTGGCCCCCCTGTGCGGAGTGGTCTAGAAATTAATGAATTATTTGTTTACCAGAAAATATTATCTGAGAAACATAAAACAGCTGATTAAAATCAGAAATTTCCGAAGATATTGGATTTTTCCCAAACTTCGGCCCCACTGTATGGTAATTTTTCTTCCACAAATTATGAATTTTTGGTTTACCCAGATTCTCCGCCTAATATTATCAGAGAAAAATGTATCAGCTAATTGAAAACTGAATTTTTGTAAAATGGAAGTTGTTCCAACATTCGGCCCCACTGTGTGGACACGTTTCTTCGAGAAATTAATAAATTGTTTGTTTATCAGATAATATATTGTTAAAAACATGAATAACCTTTTTAAAATCAGAACTTTCACGAAAGCGTTGATCGACCCCAATGGGCAGTGGCTTCGATCGGCCCCACTGGGCCAGTGTCGGCAAAAACCGTTTCAACATACCATTATCTGCGGAAGGTGTCTTCTATAATGATGAGGTTATACTTAAAAAAAAACACCTATACAATAAATACTAGATCGGTTCCTGAACTTGATTTGATATCCTGCTCAATTCGTCTTTCCCTATCTAGTTTTTATCGACATTTTTAACTTACTTACCAAAGGTGACCCCAAAGCTTAAATTAGACGATATATAACTAGCTGTTTTCAGTTAAATCACGTTCTCAACCTTGCGTGCGCCACCTGAGTCACGTTGTTTCACTACTGCTGCGCCGGCCGTTTATCAAGGAACAATTCAGTCTTTTCGACCCATAGCATTGAAGTCCATTCGAGTCAATACAGACTCTATACCTTCAATACACTAAGAAAGGAAAGGTATGATTTGGATCCTTTAAACATGGGATCATATAAACCTTAACTTTTTTTTTGGGGAAAATTAATTTATCATGATTCAGGATTTGTTCTTGCCTACATTATGCAAGAAATAAATTCTGACATTTATGGTTCTAACAACTTTGGGGCAAAGGTCACAGAGCGAGGGTACATACATATATACAAGGATTTTTTGAGCCAACATTTTCCCGCTATTCTGATTTGACCGTGTGATGTTTTCCTGTAGAGCTACAATTGATTTAAATAGTGTTTCCAGGACTCGATAGATTATTTATTATGTAACATTCGCACCGAAATCTATATGCCCGAAAGAGTGAAAGAAATCTTCGAAAAAAGTCTTAAGTAAAATATAAACTATTGGAATCGATATAAACTAATATTCCCAAAGTTTGTAACTATACGGAAAAAAAAGAAATTTTCTCAATTTACCGTACAATCAGTTTCCTGCTAATTAAAAACCAATGGTCTGCCTGCCTTGATGTTACATCCTTTATAAATTATTTTTCAGGTATTAAAAATCTTTTTTTTTAAATTACAGTTATAATTAAGAGAACTACAAGATATTTAATTTCCTCAGCAACAGTTTAAATAAATTTCGTCTTAAGCACAAACTGCTTCCTTCAATTTGCCAAACATTATATCCTTACTTCACGCAACTATATCTATGTATGTATTTCTTTACCTCTTAATTCCAAAAACATAACATAATCCCTTTATCTTAACTTCATTATTTGGTATAAAATTATTATCGATCGCCATTGACCATTTTCTCTAAGCTTTCTCATCATTAGGACATCATTAATGTGATGATCCACCCTAAAATATTTAGAAGGAACAACAAAAAAAAAATACCAACAACAACAAAGCTCTTAATGAGAATACCTCTCGCTTCTAATGTGTGTAATCATAAGCATAGCAAGCACGGAAAATGTTAAACGGAAGGATTTGAAACTTTTGTCGACGGTCTATAGATACAACCAGTTTAATGGTGGTTAATACATTATAAGCCATCATTCCATTCCCCCACAATAATTCTCCCTTAAACTGGTTTGTGGTTTCGAAATATTAAATTAAAGAGTTTTTTTTTTTTTTGGTTTTATTTTCATATTGCAGGTGGTGATGGTATTTAGTTTATTTTGACCAAAAAACAGGGAATCCCATAATGCCACAGGATTTCTATATAAATGTATTGTATAAACATCCACCTCGCGTTTTGTTGTTCACAACAAATTTAAAATCTAACGTTTCCGGCTGTTTTTGAATTATTTAGAATATTTGATGAGATTTTAATTAAGTTTTTTGAGGATTTGCAAAGGTTGGCCAGGCGGAAAGGAACTTTTATATTTTATTCGTGAGTGTCCATTGATATCGCTCGCATTATAAATATAGAAATTATAACGCAATGCTTATGTATGTATAGCGTAGAATTTATCACTACATTGGATTTATAATAATTCTAGAGCTGGCTCCCATAATTTAATGAAGCTATTTAGCTTTTTAGAAATTCATTGCGAATTGCATACTAAATTTAACACTTTTTATATATCCATTTAGTTTATAGAGAAACCGTTGTCCGATGTGTAATATAACACCCATTCAAAAGCAACGAATAATAAAATCAAATTTAGAGTGAACCAAAGAGTGGGTGTATGTGTGTGTGTGTGTGTGTGTGATGTGCACGATGAATTTTCCATTAAATCCTTTTAATTATGAAATTTGAATTGTGTGAGCCAGAACCAAAGCTGGAGATATAGACCTAGCTTGAAATTATTTATAAAACAGATAGATAGAGAGAGCATAATGATTATTACACTACCATGTGTGAATATTGCAAATGTATACAATTTAGTAATTAATTGTTTCGGGTTGGTTATGTCGGCGGCGACGGCAGCAGTGCTAGCGCACTCTGATTGAATGTGGTAAGTATAAGGATATGGCTTTGGGGTTCTAAAATCTATTGTACACGCGATGGTTTATGTGATTGGCAGTGTCAATTGATGTGGGCAATATCAATGGTGTGATAATGGTTAAGTAAAATGCCTACATATCCGACAGTAATCAGATTTTGGCTTTGCATAGAAAGCAAATAGAAATATTTCACGCGATCGATGACTACAAAATAGAAACTTTGATGAGAGTACCTACTTGTGGGTTGGTTTTATTGGATTTTGGGAATTATTGAAACAGGGTGCTTATATATTATTTGGCAATAGATATACCTTAAAAAAGGTAGTTTTATGGAATTTTTGAAATAAACTTGTGACAACAGACTTAAAATTGTGGAGAGTATTTTAAGAATAAATAATATGATGGATAAGTTTTAAATTGTGATAACTTCTTGTGGCATAGAATAAGCTCCATATGATTTCTAACAGAAATCTCAATTTATGGGCACAAAGATTGAAGCGCTTTTAAAAAAAAAAGAATTTTAAAACATTTTTAAGAAAAAAAATTGGTAACCCATTTCTTAGTAAATATTTATTAATGCGGAGTTAAAAAATTAATTGTGAAAAAAAATAATTAACGCATTTTAAAAATATCGAATTTTAAAAAATCCATTTCTTTTTTTTTTTTGAAAATTTTGGTATGCAATATTTTTAAGCGTAATAAGAAGCTCCTCTTTTGTAAGAAATTTCAAATTTCAAAATTGGTTTATGATAGATAACGATAATAAACAATATAGACATTTTTTTCCAATGATATAATAGATCGTACTGATATTAGCTCGCATAAAAAATGTAATCGTTTTTGACAAAATGATAATTTCATTACCGGTTTTTAAACACTTGTATAAAAGGTACCGTAATTTTTGGTTATTAGAATAATTTTTATTTAAAATATGGTAGACATTGTACAAAAATTGCTGGGTGCCAAGTTTAATAAAAATCGAACAAGTCATTTTCGAATTATAGGTTTCTCAAAAAAAAAAAAATATGTTGCAACCTTTTTTTAAAAACCCAAAACAAAAAAATTGAAAATTTTGGTACTTATACAAAACTTTTAAAACTTCTTAAGGGATTTTTTATAAAATAAAATTGGTCAAAATCAGTTGAGCCGTTTTTGAAAAAATCTAAAAACGAAAAAATGGTTCAATGGAAGGTACTACTTATAACCATTTTTTCAATTTTTTTTTAAATGATAGCCATTTTGTAAAAAAAAAATTACTGCATTTTTTTTTAACTTGTGGGCACGTTTTTGAGAAAAATAAGGTTTTCATAATTTGGTAAAAAAAATTTGTACTACATGTACCGTTATTTTTAGTCTTAAAAAAATTTAAAAAACGTGTGAAAAGAACGCCCAGAAACCGCTAGGTTTAGGCTGCAGCGGAAAGAACAGAACAGATTGTCAGACAGAATTGCGAGACCCACTTTTTTCGACTTCACTATCATCGTAAGATCAACTTTGATCAAAATCTCGAATTCGATTTACCTATACTAATATACATATGCAATATATTTGAATCCTATTTCTGTGGGCTTCAGGTCTTTCTTTCTTTATCAAATATATTGAATTAAGAATTAAAGGTCACGAAAAAGGTATATCACAAGTAAAAATGTAAACATAAAAAAAAATAAAAAAATTGCTACACAATACATACCTTAAAAAAATTTTTAAACATTCTCTATTCAAAAATTGATCAAAATCAATGGAACCGTTTATAAGAAAATTGAAAATCAAAAAAATGCTTCTATGGGAGGTACCATTTATAATCATTTTTTGGAGTTTTTTTTTATAAAAAATATCAGTGATTTTTTATACTTGTGGGCACAGCACATCATATCAATATTTACTTTTCAAATGATTTTGTGAGTATGTAGCCCGTGGCGTAATGGTTAGTGCGTTGGACTATTACGCCGAAGGTTCGATTCCCAACCTATGCAACTTAAAAAACAGAAATGTTTTTCACGGGTTATTGCCTATTGCGGGGAATTCTCCAAGAGTATCATGAAAAAATGCTTCTTACCCTAGCCGTTCGGATTCGGCAGTAAATTGTAGGTCCCTTCTATTCCTACCAACATGCACTCAGGAATGGCTTAGAGTTGTAAGTCACTAGGCTCTGGTTCTGCACGAGCTGCTGCGCCAACAAATTTATTTTTTTTTTAATTTATTTCTAGTGTGAGTTAGACAGAAGTCCCGAAATAGATTTGGGGCTTTTGTTCTACTTATCGCCTGGCAACTTATGTCCCTGTGGCAATCAAGGAGTCTATCGCTGATGTTTTTTTTTTCGCCAGCATCAAGGCACAACGGCAACTTATAATTTTGGAACTTTATTTGCTATACGAAGTACTTTTTTTAAATAATATTACTGATCACTTGTAAACACATTCTATCTGATCTTTCTTCAAAAGTCATCTATATTACTACTTTTTGGCGAAATTTTAATTCTCAAATAGAAATTAAATTCAAGACACAATTATTATGCCTTTGAATTCAAGTCTCTCTTTAGTCACAGTAAATGAAACTTTAATAAATAATGGGTGATTTTTTAAGAGGTTTAGAACTTTAAAAAAAAAAAAAACACAAAAAATTCGAAAAAATGAATGAAATATTTATTTGAATCGATAGTTTGAACCTTGCAATTTAATGTTTAAAGATAATTTCATGCAAATGTTGACCGCGGCTGCGTCTCAGGTAGCCCATCCGCTGAGTCCAATTTTGGCATACTCTTTCACACATATCGGCCGGTATCTCACGAATGAATGCATGGATGTTGGCTTCCAGTGCGTCAATCGAAGCGGGCTTGTCCCTATAGACATTAGCCTTGACATACCCCCACAAAAAATAATCTAATGGTGTCAAATCGCACGATCTAGGCGGCCAATTGACCGGCCCGAAACGTGAAATTAACTGTTCACCAAACTCGCCTCGCAATTGCGCCATTGTTTCGCGTGCTGTGTGGCATGTGGCACCGTCTTGTTGAAACCACATATCATGCAAGTCAAGAACTTCCATTTCGGGCAAAAAAAAGTTTGTTATCATCGCTCGGTAGCGTTCACCATTGACAGTAACGCTGCGATTCGCATCATTTTTGAAGAAATATGGCCCAATAATGCCGCCGGCCCATAAACCGCACCAAACAGTGGCTTTTTCGGGATGCATTGGTAGCTGTTGCAATGCTTCTGGCTGATCTTCACTCCAAATGCGGCAATTTTGCTTATTTACGTACCCATTCAACCAAAAATGAGCCTCATCGCTGAACATAATTTTTCGATAAACAACATTTCGAACCGAGCACGAATTTTGATAGTAAAATTCAATAATTTGCAAGCGTTGTTCATTTGTAAGACGATCCATGGTTAAATTGCAAACCAAACTGAAGCTGTTTGACAGTGACACAAGGTACTAAACACACGTCAGCTGTCAAAACCAGTGTTGCCAAAACCAAACCAGCTAAAAAATCACCCGTTAAAACTTCCAATCTTTAATCGAATTCGACAAACCAATTCGAAATAAAAACAAGACACACTTGTTTCATAAAACAAAAAAATGATGAAAACACCATCGAACGGAAAGAAGAACAAAAAAAAAAAAAAAAAAAAAAAAAACAATTCCCTCGAGTTCTTCTCTTCGATAACTCAATTCATAAATAAGCTGTCGCAGTTTCTGCAAGGTTGTACAATTTTTTACGATTGCAACTATCAAACGAACAACTTCAGTTGGTATTGAAAAAAAAAAAAAACAAAAAAAAAATGAGAAAAGAAGTGGAACTTCTTCATCCTCTTTGGAGATGGCTGTGTCGATTTCAATATCACTTCGTCTTTTTTTTTTCTTCTCCTTCTCATCCATATACAAATGTCATTCTGTATTGTTTGTGTCTTTCCTTCGTTGAGGATTACAAGAGTCCTTGCTACAACACTGCGATACTGCTTCAATGATGCTTCATGCAAAACTCCAATATGAATGACCGTTTTTTATTTTTTTGTTCTTCCTGAATAAATTCACTGTTCTTGCCACAGGCAATAGACCCGTTCTACCTTCAATGAATTGGCAGCGCAAAAAAAAAAAAATATGCAGAAAAAATATATAAATCAAGCCCCTGAGATAGTACAGCAGCCGCCTAGAAATAGAACAGCGAACAACTTCATGAAAAGAACACACACATAACGCCAAGCGAACACAATATTCGTTCGTGACACACTCGGGGGCGTATACGCTACTTATTTTCACACTTTTGAGTTCAAAACGCTGCAAGGCAGCTGCATCAACACCACTATACCGAACTCCTGAAATTCTGTGTTATGCTATACTGCTTTCCTGCCCTTCCCAGTTGAATATACTACACATACATATAGGTATAGATTGTAAGGAAGACAGCTACAAACCCTCATATAGTTCTGAAGTGGTTGCCTTTCGGTGCTCGAAATCTGCATGTGAGATGTTAATGGATGGAAGGAGATATATTTTTCTATATTTTCAACTATTCCACTATAGAAACTATTGCATGCGACAACTATAGAGAGAAAATTGATGGAATTTTTGTTCTTTATTTACATTTGTAACTATGAACATAAAAAAGTTTATGAGAGATTTGTGTATGTAATGCGTATAAAGTCGTAAAATATTTTATTGAACTTGATTTGTTTAGGGGTTTCTTTTGACAAGACTCGATAAGGTCTTTTCTATTTCTGAGTTCTGTTTTTGACTTATGATCCATAGATGTTGAGTAATGCAAAACTATTTATTTATTATTATTTTTTTGTTTATAATAATTTTTTATTAAATAAGTAATTTCATTTTAATTTTCATTTTGAATTATTGGCAAACATTTTTTGCACTTCCCTATTTTCCGACTATATTGCCTGTATCTTTTTTTCTAATATTAATTTTATTGTGTATTCGTTGCCATGATCTCCGCATCGATTAAACGTAGAAGATGGGAACGTTTCAAATAAGAGCACTAACGCAATGGTCAATGCAGATTATTGGTGACGTGTGCAAATTACTTCTTTTGACAAAAATGTGGCTTGATAGAAAGCCCCTCTTTCTAAGCAACCACCAAACCAACCGGTCGTACCATAGGGTTTAATTTTCTATGGTAATTTTTTTTTTTTGTAAATAAAAGAAATAGTTTTTTTTTGTCTTGATTCAGAATTAAACATTATAACGTTTTGAAATTTGGAGTTTTGATGCGAGAATCTTAAAAACCTCACAAAAATAATCCTTTTTAATTATAACTTTTAGTCTAAGATCCCGCCATAGGAAAACCTTCCCTCATCAAATTACCAGATGAGGAGTAAACAGTTTTTTATATAGTGTCTAAAGAAACATTTTGCGCATGGGTTGCCAGACGAAATATGGTCAAGACATAGGGTTGTCATGCTTTAAAGGTCGATTTTTTGGTTTTTGCAATTAACTGACCCAGCTCATATGGTAGATTTTAGTGATAAAAAAAATATTATGTGAAAGGAAACTTTATTTAAAAATTTTGAAATACGTGATTTTTTTAAATTCAGTAGGGTAAACGTCTAGATTCTATTTTATAATAGAAACTTATTAGAAGCTCTTGTGTAAAAAATTCATAAAATTTGATCAATCTGATAATATATTCGAAAATCAAAAAAAAAAAATGGTTCTTTTGTAGATACCGTTAGTAATCGATTAGTAAATTTTTTTTCCAAAAAATATGATAGATCGTACTGATAAAAATTCGACCGGTTTTTAAACACTTGTATGGGAGGTACTCTTATTTTTGGTTATAAGAATAATTTTTATTTAAAATATGCTAGATATAAATAAAAATCAACTGGGCGCTTAATTTAATAAAAATCGAAAAAGTCGTTTTCGAATTATTAAGTTCTCAAAAAAAAATTTTAAAACTTTTTTTAAAAATCCAGAAAAAAAAATTATGAAATTTTTTTTTTTAAATCCAGAAAAAAATTTTTAAACTTTTTTTTAAAAATCCAGAAATTTTTTTTTTAATTTTGGCATACAATAAAAAAATTAATCGAAATCAATTGAACCGTTTTTGAGATAGTCGGAAAAAAATAACGGTTCTATGGAAGGTATTATTGACAACCATTTTTCGTAAATTATTAATATAAAATCGTAGCCTTTTTGTAAAAAAAGAATAGCAGAATTAAAAAAAAAATGTATGGGCATGTTTTTGAGAAAAATAAGATTTTCATTATTTGATAAAAAAAAATTAACCGCAGGAAACGTTATTTTTGGTCCTAAAAAAAAATCTAAAAAAACGTGTGGGGGAGTGTCCAAAAACACTATGCAACAAGTTTTTAAGTAATTAAGTAATTGACTCACCAGTTTGGGCTTCAGCTGAAAAGACAGACAATAATTGCGAGACCCACTATTTTCGACTTCGCTATTATCGTAATAACAACTTTTGGATCAAAATCTCGAGTTCGATTTTTTTACAAATCAATAACTTTCCATATAAATTAGTAGCAAGATAAAATTGTTAAAAATATTTTAAATTGATATAAAGGTTCGCACCTCAAATTAGAAGCTTTTTTATTTCTCTCAAAATAGGAATTTCCAAGCTGAATATAATACAAATTTAAATTAATGTTTTTCTTTCTCTTTCTCTTTCTCTTTCTCTTTCTCTTTCTCTTTCTCTTTCTCTTTCTCTTTCTCTTAATTTTTTTTTTTTTTAATTTGGTATGCAACGCACATTTTTTTGTTGACTAAAAATAAAATCACCCTGTACAAAATACGAAGTGAAAGTACTAAGCAATGAATTTTAAATTAAATAGAAATTGAAACTCATCCTTGCCTTCTCGTTCAGTACTTATTGTGATTTTTTAATAATTATTCTGCTTTCCAGTGTGTATGTTGTCTTTATAATTTAAACAAAATATACTGCGAGCTTTCAAAAATATAGAAATATTTAGTTTTTTTATAAATATTCCATTTATGAGCAAGCTCTTGCTACTTAATTGCATCATATTATGTTATATTTCGATTCCTTCTGTGAGCTTATTTAACATGGGCTTCATTCACTATTGTGTGCAAAAAAAAATAAATAAAACATACCTACACATACATTGTATTATCCTGCCAAAGTTCACTTATTTCTTATATAATTTTCTTTATTTTTTTTTATGTTTAAGAACTTTGTGCTAAAGTAACAATGATTCACCTCATTTCATTCAGGTGTGGAAGGATAGAGAAGTCATGAATATGTGTAGTGTATATATGCTTAGGAAGAACGTGCTTTCAAACAATTGCAATACCAAGAAGAGATGAACAAAAAAGAAATGAAGAAAAAAATGAGGAAAACAAAAAAACATCAGAACACGATACACGGACGAACTCAGTTTTGTATTATCCTTTTGCATTTCCACTAAATGCATCTTCACTTGACCTGGAATATTAATTTAACTTTCTTCTTTTTCTTTGGACTTATTTTTTGTGTTTTTTTTTTTTTTGTCCTTTATTTCACAGTTATGTATGAAAAAATGAAACAAAGAAAAAAATAGTATTCTTCTGTAGTTTAATGCTGTGTCTAGTGCAGACTTTTCTCACGTGAAAGTTCGTTGCACACACACAAAAGTGATGGCAAATTATTATGCGCTCATGGCCATTTTTCTTCTGCTGTCTTATTTTTATCGCGCCAAAAAATGTTGCACTAGTGATGGTGCTACTGCTGCTTGGGTGCTTCTGCTTCTGCTTCTGCAACATCATGGCAGAACTTATAATATTTTTTTATTTATTTTTTTTTTTTTTTAGCTTTTTCGTACTTACTCAAGTGTGGTATTGTTCTTTTAACTCATGTTTCATGCTCCCTGATGCCTTTATATGCGTAATGTGTTTTTTGGGTGAAGGTTGGTGCAGGATGTGACTTTTGTAGGTTAGTCACTAAATTGTTAAAAATATTTCACATACATATAAATATGTACCTACCTACCCTACCTACTTAGAATTATATACCTAAAACAAAAACAACAACAAGACCTGGAAACACTTAGAAAACATTGGAAAAGAGAATTCAAAAGTGGTGTTGGGTTTTTGTGTTGCCCAGTTTTGTATGCATTTAGTCAGATTGCCCCAAGAGGGTTAACTTTGCAAATAAAACTGCCCAATTAGGCGATTAATCAAGACAGTGTTTTGTTGCGTTTTTTAGGTATTTGTGTTTTTGTTTTTGTTTTTAGTAAAAAGTTAAAAGTGGAACAAACGCTTAGCAAAGTAGTTGGCGACCTTTTGGCTTGAGGCTAAACAAAACTTTTTTTAAGTTGAAAGTGATTCTTTGATGTGAGATTTTTTTTTTTTTAAATTTAAATGTTGAGTATTTATTTGTGTAGAAATAGGGCACTGTTTTCTGGGGTAAGAGTAGGTACCAATTACAGCTAAGATAATGAAGCAACAAAATTCACATAATTAGGTTTGAAGAATTAGAAATAATCAGACAATCTCTGGTATTAGCATCAAAGTGTTTCTGAGAAGTTCGGTCAAAATATAACTGGATTAGTTTGCCCATAACTGCATTTTGAATGAGACAACATTTATGTATATCTTTTTGCTAGACGCTGCCGCATTGAAGGTACCGGCTTTATTGATTCAAAATAGCTTTTAACGCCCTTTAGTCTACAACCGGCTTTAACTTCTATAAGCAGCAGGTTAAGAAAGTGGTTTCAGTAAAATCTACCTACAGCCACGCCCACATTCCTTATATTTAAATTTTATCGGTATTCAACGTCTTCAAAACTAAAATCACTCTCTTGCAATTAAGGCATTACATGTGTATTTTTTTCAATAATTTTTATACGCCTACTTCCACGCCCACTTTTATTATATTTAAATGTTCTACTAATTGGAAATCCCTAGAAAGCTATCTTTTACGATAAATGTTAGAAGTGTAATAGTTTTGAAAATCCGCCCACTTCCACGCCCACTTTTTTTTAATTTGAGTATTCTATCTATGCTTTCTTTTACGATAAATGTTACACAAAGTTCCTAGAAACCAAAAAAATTGTAACTAAGCTATCTTGAACATTAAATATGACATGTGTAATATTTTTGAAAATTCGCCTACGCCCAATTTTCTTATATTGGGATATTCTTTACATATTTAAAATGCCTGAAAATATGAAAATTTGGAGTTGTTGAACTTCAGATTATGATACGTATAATATTTAAAAAAAGAACTGCCCACTACCACGCCCACTTTTGTCATAGTTAAGCTTTCACTTTATTTACTTTATTTACATTTTTTTTATTAAAATGAAATTGTTTAAATAACCTTCCTTGAAACTCAAGCATGACATATGTATGTGGTTTATTAAAAAACCCGCCTACTGCCACACCCACTTTTCTATAAAACTTCAGTATAAACATTTTATTTTCAAGTTCTATCGAACATGACATTCATCAAATTTTGTGGGAGATAAAATATTTAAATTTTGACATTAGAAGTAAGTGACTTTAAATAGTAGTTTTAAAATATTAGACACGCTTAGAATAATGAGATCTCAGAGATCTGTCAAAAATTAAGCGTGAATCCAAATTTTAGTCTCAAAATTTTTACAGAAAAATTGAAAAATTTGGCTGGGGAATCCAGTTCACTGAGCTTGCAGTGATCTCCGAGATCTTATTTGCCCAAACTTGCCATATTACTCAAAAAAAAAAAACCCCTTTCAAAAACTCTCTGCCAATTTCAACTGCAGTAGGTAAGTATTAATCATCTGGACAGCTATTCGATAAGCTTAGCTTTTAAGATTCTTAAATAAAAAAAAAAAACGAACATTTTTAAGGAAATAAAAAGTATTAAATGTATAAATTTAAATCCCCCTTTCAAAAAAGGCTTCCAACATTCGCGGTTTTGAAATCTATTTACTTAAAAGATTAAAAAAAAAAAAAACCGTCACAAATTTCAAAACCACCTCAGTAGGAGCAATAAATATACCAGAAGGTAAAATGTCACCCACCTGCCGGTAGGCCTCTAAAACTGAGCCACGAAAGAAAACAGCGAAAAAAAAAAAAAAACAGCGAGAGGAGATGAAAAAAAAAAATAAATATCATAAGAAGCATAATCAAAATACGAAGCTGACAGGTTGTCAAAGGTGCGCCATTCCTACCTTTATCCCGTAAGCCCGTGTTTATACGTGAATATATATAAATACAAAAAAATCCTCTGCCTACGTGAGGTATAATTTCGTTCCTTCATTATTCCTCCCTTCAAAAGGTAGAAGGAAAAAAAAAACAACACAAAATGAGACAAGACTGGCGTAAAGAGAAGTATATGTAGGTAAATTTACGTAATTTATATCCTTGCGTGAAGCCGTTCCACATATACTCATTCACATTCGCGTATTGTCCTTGCTGACACATTGTTCTTCTCTCCTTTGCCAAAATTATGGGATGCTATAGAAAACGGTAATATTCCTTTACGAAAATCGAGTGATAATGATAATGGAAGATATGAAACAATACCTGTTTTTGTATCTATGTACGTACCATACATACACATTGAGTATTATTATTTGGAGATGGTATACAAAAGGACTCTTGTATATGGCGTGTTAATAACGTGAATAGCCACTATTCAATCATTGTTGGGTGACATTGTAATGAAATTACATTTCTTCTAGGCTTTTCTACGATTTATTTTGTAAATAATTGATTGGTGTTTTTGTTAAAGGAGAGGCAATTACTGTGTGAATTTTGTTATGCTTCATTGAGCTATTTAGTTTAAGGAAATAAGGATAACGAAGAAAATGCACAACGTGACTGGAGGTTTGGATGGTAACTCAGCAAAAAGTTTGATGGATTAATAAAATGGTTAAGTTGTTTTTTTTTTTTTATTATTTAATAAATTAGTCTTTGAAAAAACTGTAAAGGTCATGTTGCTTTTTTTTTTTTTTTTCAAAATTTTATAGCCTTAGAATTTAATGGGCCGTCAATATAAAGCATTTTTATTCTACACAAAAAGTCTGCACCAAACTTTTTCTAAATAATAAATCAATTTTGCAGTTTTTCAAAACACCTTCTAATACCGTTATCTATGGCTATGATAATTATATTCGTGGAACATCAACTTCATAAGAGTAACAAAACTTTTCAAAGATTTACTGAATTACATTAATTTTTTGATACAAATAAAAGTGTTTGTTGCCAAAATTTGAGCTCATTCATAACTTTTAAAGTTTTAAATATCCTTTCATAATTCGAAAGAAAATGTAGAAGATACTGAAACGAAGATAAATAAAATAAATAAATAAATAAATAAATTGGTTGGCATGATAGATCGTGTAGAACCAGGGTCTATTGACTTACCATTCCTGTGTGCGTGTTATTGTCAGGAATAGAGGGGACCTACAATTTTCTGCCCAATCCGAACGGCCGGCGAAGGTAAGAAGAACTTTTTCGTGACAAGAGGTACTCTTGGGGATTTTTTCAATTCCTCGTAAGAGGCAGTAACCCATGAAAAACATTTCTGTTTTTAGGTGGCATAGGCTGGGAATCGAACCCAAGACCTTCGGCGTAACAGTCCAACACACTAACTATTACACCATTACGCCACGGGCTACTACAACGAAGATATTGAATTTATTGCAAGTGGGTAGATGAGTTCGTTGGATTTCAAAAATAATTTCATGGGTATCGACAAAATTTTCATAATATTTTGAATGAAAATCATGATAATATTATAATTATTCTTCTAATTTAATCTAATTTAATTAGATACACAATTCTTTATTTAAAAGCTATTTTATTGGTTTTATTTGAGCCTAAAAAACTTTAAGAAATAAAACAATATTTACCTTTATTAATTAGTTATACGGAAATGTGTCCTTACCTGTAAATAAAAGAATAAGAATATGAAGGTATAATAAATTTTATTTATTTTTATGTATATATAAAATCTTAAAAAATACCTACTTAAAACTTTAAAACATTTTAAGGTCTAATATCAGAACTTTTTTGGATTGAATTATTTGGAGTCACTAATGTGACTTAATCTTTAATTATTATAAAGTCAGTTAAGACATGAAATTCTCGACAAAGTGATTCTTAATAGCGTATTAAAAATCTTAACTATTTTGAATTACCTACCTATACTCGATCATTAGTAAAACTGTAATAATGTGTGAGCACTATTTATGATAAAAATTAATTCATTTTTCTTCATTTCAAGTAGAATAATGGTTTTTTGTCTATAACTGAAAATCATCTGATTTGCATGTGATTTTTTTTTTTTAGAAAATCACTAAACCTATAAATTGCATACTTTTAGGAGTAGTGGTGGCAATATCTGAAAATTTAATATTGTAGGGAAAATTAAAATTATAGATTACAAAGAATAAGAAAAACTATGAAATTTTACGATCGGCTAATTTTATCCCTCACGAAAACGTTTAGTTTTTTTTATTTTGTTTTTAGATGTTTTGTTGATTTTCTAAAAAAAATAATTGCAAGGCTTCCGGATCCGCGCAGAAAAATATAGGCAGTCATTCTCGCTTTTTATTGATTTCTGAAGTCTCAAAAAAAATTTGTTTGCGATTACTTATAGTACTTCTCACAATATAATATTTATGATGTGTATTTACCTCTTAGAATTTCAAATGATAGCTTCTTTTTATTTGACTGTTTGCAGCAACGTGGTCGTTGATTTTTTCCGAAAAAGTTGCGTATGATTCATTTCTCCTAGAGTGAATAGCAGTTCCTAGGAATCACAGGAAAAGAAAATAGTCGTTCCTTTACAAATCACATTCTTTGCAAATGTCCCGTTATGGTCAGAATGAGAGCTCAATCATTTGGTGTTTTTTTTTTTTCAATGACCTGACTGAACTTTCTGAGGTAAAGATCAAAGATTTGATCTCTTTACTTAACGAAACGCATTGGCTCTAGGAGGGACTTCAGCAACTATATTGTACCGTTTCTCTCCTAGGATTGGACGATCCTCCTAAGGGATCGAATCATATAAGTCTCTTAAGTCTCTAGGCCAAACGACAAACTACTTATGCGGCATATTGCTGTAAGACTCAGATCGTATAACAATGATCCACAAGGGGGGATGTACCCCCTTTCAAATACTTCAACCATAAGGTCGGACGTTTTATGCTATTAAAACGATAATTGGGTCAATGTGGTCCAAATTAATTTTTAATATGCAAATATTTTGTCAAAAATATAAAAATCGAATTGCGAAACATTTTCAAGTAAATTTGTAAAAAAATTATATTATATATTATATTTATTATATTCTAGATGAGCTAACATAAAAAACAAAATTTTTCTTAGTGTCTCACCTTTACATACATAATCTAGATACACATTTTGAGCAAAGAAGTCTATTCAATTTTTTTTTTTCACGGAAAATCCTTAAATCTTAAAAAAATCTTAAAATAAAAAGTTTGGTGAAGCATTATTTAAAAAAAAAATATTTTTGAATTTAAAAAAAAAAAGTTACAACTAAATATTTCCGCGACCACTCGGTCAAATTTTATAAAATTTAGTACCAATCGGATTTTTTCAAGGTTCGAAGAACGATAAAATATGATTCGTTCTCTCGCGAAAAATTCGTAATTCGAATTTTATTTTTGATTCGATCACGAATCTTATTTTTTGGTTCCTTTAAAATAAAATATGGTTCGTTCGCGAATTTATCACTTGGGAACTATTGAAGATCCATTCGCGAACCGTTCGAATAAGAAATGAAAAATGTCATTTTAGATTTTTAGATTTTATATAAATATCATATATTATAGTAATGTAGGGATATTTTTTATCGTAACTAATCCCACAAAACTTTTAAAACCACTCTTCTTCATGTCAATTAAGACCGATTTACTTTTTTCTTGTCGAACTGACTAGTGATGGGTACCTCATACATGAGGCAATACAAATGTCACATACACCGCTCTCAAATGTCCCATCGCCTCAAAGCAAAAAAAAGTATTACCTCACACCTCACTCAAAACAACAAACAAAAATCTTCTCTTTACTAATTTTTGTCTTCGTCTTTGAATTTGTTATTGTATTAACATCAGCGGAGAAAAGAGAAGCAGTAATAATGAAACGCATCGCTCCTCCTCCTCGTACTGCAACTGCATACTCTACTCACAAGTCACAACAGTAACACAATCCCTCTCTCTTTCACCTAGGACATTTGTCTTATAACTACAAATGAATGAATAAGTGAGGAATTGTACTACAAGTACAAAACAACCCAAATGTCCCAATCACCTCAAATTTCCCAGCCAACTCAAAAGTCCCAGCCACCTCAAATGTCCCAGCCAACTCAAAAATGTCCAGCCACCTCAAATGTCCCAGTGTAACAAAATTCGTAACAATGTCTTAGGTTGTGAAATTTGAAATATGTGAGGAGATGAAATGAGGAGAGAAAATGAAAAAGACACACGATTGTTACTAAAAGGAAAGGATTGAATATTGAAATGAAGGAGTAGGAGAAAGTGTATGTTTGAAGAATGTTTTTTTACGATTGCAAATGCATTCATTTTTTTAATCATGGTTTTTTTCTAAATAAATGTTAAAACTATCGAAAAGAAAATATTGATGTTGATGTTTTTTATTTAATTTTCGTCAGAAATCAATATTTTATTTGAAATTTATACCCAGTAACGTCAAGATTTTTTTTAATGAAAATTTCGATTAAATAAGTTTTGTCCTATGCGACATTTGAAGTGGGACAAAGTACCACCTCATTTCGAAAAATGAGTACCTCATACAAACTCATTTGAAATGCGTGTCCTACCCATCATTAGAACTGACACACTTCCAGTTCCTGATGGTTGTTCATTAACCCCCGAATCATTAATATGCCTTTCAACAAAGGCAACAATTATTCTTATAGCCTAAATTAACAATATCTTAAATTATTGAAAGTAAATTTTCCGATTTGGATTAAAATTTCAAGCAAGATTCAATTTTACATTTACTTAAACATTATGAACAGTAGAACCTCTCATAAAATATTTTGTTTTGATTTTTATCCGCTACATCGGTTATTTTTTTTTATTAAAAGCTTCTAATAATTTTAAATAACATTTCATATAAATTTAAAAAAAAAGTTTCTGAATATTCGATATTTCAAAAACAAATTCACATTAAATTGGCTTCCTAAGTTTTTGTCTTTAAATTAAAACATTTAAAATATTTTATATATTTTAAAAGAATAATTAAAAAAAATAAGTCCAATGATTTTTAACTTTTTTTTTCTGATAATGCAAGATTTTTTAAAGAAATCAGATGGTGGCGTTGGTGTCAATACAATTTCAGACGTTCTTTAATAAATTTACATTTATTCCTAATTATTTTCATTTTTAATAACTTTTTAGTTAAAACTGCAAGTTAAATGCATGCAAATGTTAGACAGTGTTATATTGTTCATTTTTGCTCACTAACATAATAATTCTTCAAATTGAACTATAATTTTGGTAGGAGGCATAAAATAGGACCCCTTAACTAATTTATTTATTTTGAAATATGAATAGCTTTATACTCAGGTTTTAAAACCACATTGTAATCGAAAATAAGAGCAAGTATTATATATTCGAATCAATCGTAAATTTAATTTTTATAACAAACGCTTGTTTCTTGTTTTTCTTTTATAGGTCCTTAAATTTTATCTAACATCTTATTCGAAAATGCAAGAGCACTTTTCGTATTAATTTCAATTAATATTTATTTTACATATTTCTTTGTATCTATATTACACACAGTTTAATCTACTGTGAAATAATTAACATTAATTTATGAAATTTTCACCGCAATTAAAATACAATAACTTTATAGAGTTCCCCAGAAGATTTATCACTTTTCATCGAAAATTATAAACATAAAATTACTCTACCTCAATATATTTAAATAAAGGCTCAACAATCTTAATAAAAAGATACTTAAACTCAAATCATTAATTTAAATTACACTTTCAATTAATAAAAGCCAATATTCACCTGATGGTCAGGTCATATAATATAATTATATAAAATGTAAATAATAATTAAAAACCAAATGAGACTTTTATATGAGCAATAAATGTGATCTATGACCTGTTTCAACAGCAATCCTTTCATTATATGAATTCATATTTATGTATACACAATACACATTCGTATTTTGTAATGTGAATTAATATTTAAACTTAATGAAGCCAATTACTGAAAATCCTTTCAAAAAATCATCATGTACCACAAGAACAGAATTAATCAAAAGCAACTCACTGATGACAACATGCAACAAAAAAAATTTAAACTTGTTTCTTTTTTTCGTTTTATGTTTTTATTAAAATATAAATATCTCATCCGTAAATATCTACAAAAGCTCTATTTTTTGGCTTGCAGCAAACACAATTACTTTGTGTGCTCACAACTCACACACAACCATAGCCGTCGTCGTCGTTTCATACCCATACCTAATAACCATGCTTCAATCTTTTTAATATGATTTAATTTTTGAATTAAAATCTAATATCTAATAAAGCCTCGGGATTCATTCACATCACAGAGATACAAGGATATAAAATCCACTCAACTCTAAGGATGTTCCGACTTTTGTCGTCGCATCGTCTCTCACCCTTCTGCCGCCGCCGCAACGCCGCCGCGCCGCCTCTACATGTTCTATAGATGCAAAGTCGGTAAGTGAACAAAAATTATTTGAAAAAATAAAAAAAAAAAAATCTGAAACCAAAGAAGGAAAATGAAAATGAAAGGATCCAATTTAATTTTCCAAAAACGACAGACTGAAAAAAGGAAAAATACAAAAAAGAAAAAAAAAATATTAAAACTCTCCATCATCTAGCTTTAGCTCAGCTCGGAGTTGTTCAACTGCAGGCGCATAGATAAGAGAGTCGCACAACAGTGAAAAAGGTACTTCAGCCAATATCCTGGCAGTAGTAGATTTCCGTCGTCCTCCGCACTACTACCACCTTCACCATCACATCACTCGTATTCCTATTCATCCCATACAATGGCTCATACGTATTATGTTAATGCCAGGTAAATGCGCATAATAATTTCATAAATTTAATGCTGGTGGTTCCTTCCATCCAACCATAACAAATCACATCTGCATATAAGTTTTATTGCGCACCACTTCTTCCCAACTTGGAATTTGCTAGCTCTGAAGGCTGCACGCGGTAGCTACGGTAGTAGCTCGGGATCGAGATCGTGAACGTGAATGTGAATGTGAATATGAACGGGAGCGACAGCAGCAGCGGGCTCAGACAGAAAAGAGGAAGTGAGGCCCCTATATGTCTGACTGACTGTCTGCCAGGAATTCTTTTTTTTTTTATTATTAAAAAACAACTTTTTTAAACTTGGCAGAGTGTACACTTTTTTCCTAAGTGGGTGCACCTTTATGGCAGCACGGGATTTAGTAGTGGTGTTAGTGTAGTGTTATAGATATATAGATAGTCCTAGAATAAAGGACTCTGGGATATTAGCATTTTCTACATTATTCGTATTCGGATTTTAAAGTGGATATGAAGCGATAAACCAGACAAATAGCGGACTCACTCACTCTGGGCTGACACATGAGATAACAAAAAAAAAAAAAAAAAAAATCTGTGGGCGGGTTATACATAGGGTTGAGGATAAATTATTTATTTTTTTCTTTCTGATTTTATTTTTGCGGGGATCGTTTGGTAGACAGACAAACAGATAAAGCAACAGACAGACGACGAATGAGGTTTTTTTTCTTTTTAAACAGATGTGGGCGGCATAAAATCGTGTATATGTGCCAGCAGCGGATGGCAAACGTGATAATTTTGTTTAAGTCTTGTTATCGCTGAAATGATAATTCACAGGTTAATGTATTGGAAAGTGAGCAGATTGTAGAGAAAAAATTAAAAAAAAATTAAATACCTGTTTAAAAAAATTACATTGATGATGTGGGTGTACTATGGCGTATACGTACTTTTTTTTAATTATTTTTTTTTTAATTGCGAAATCACATACGGGATGAATGTAAAAGTTGAATTATGCTTTTTTTATATTGAATATGACATTAAGGCCAATGCTAAACGAATTTTTGTTTTTAATGAATATACAGAAATCGTATGGAACTGTGCACTCAGGTGTCCACGACCAAATACCGACTTTCCCATGTACATTTTTATTGGTATTAAAAAAAGGTAGCACGTTGGCAATTATGTATTTAATTTTTCCAAATAAATAATGCAAGACTGTATATCGTATAAGTTCTTAAGAATAGGGAAATAAGCAAAAGAACAAGGTACTTATTTTAAGTCGATAGAAAACCGACCCATCCGACAGACGGTTAGAATTTTAGGATCCATTAGTTCCTTATTTTTAGTTTTCAAACAAATAAATATCTAAGTGACCGCACATACGACAGACGGACAAAATTTAAAGATCCATTGGTTCTTTGTTTTTAGTTTTCAAAAAAATAAAGACCTAATTGACCGAAATAGATCGTAAAGCTGGCATTTTTGTATTTAATTGCCATTAATGTTTCTGGGACCAAGATTTCAATCTGACTTAAGCCAGGAGATTTAAAATAATAAATTTAAAAAAAAAACTTTTTCTGTAATTTTTCAAATTAAGGCTCATGTCGGCTCTTTACTAAGTGTAAGGCTTTCTGTATACAAAAAGTCTCGTCAGAGAAACGTATTTCGATTATTTGCGAAAACACACGGTTGCATCTTTCGCCTCATGTGTGGTAGTCTATTGAAATAAACGTGAGCTACACACAAGCTGCACACGTGTGTAGCTCACGTGTGTTTCAATAGACAACCGCTAACGAGGCGTAATCTGCACTTATTCGTCGCACTACACAAGCTGCAAATCGTAGTGCGTACAGCACTGTCAGTCAAAGTTTAAAGTATTTACTTCATATTTTGGTGAAATGTCAATGTCAAATGTCAATTCATGACAAAATTGTGTGAAATTGATTGAAAATGACGCTTCGTGTGTACAGAACTTGAAGTAGTGGAATCGTCGCTGCATGGTAAATCTTGTACACATCTATGTGCAGAAGCCTTGTTGGAGGATTGGAAATCTCGAAAATCTGGTTTTCGAACTTACGAAGTTACAAAATGAAGTTAGAGAAAATGATCCGGTTACTGGGGCAGAAAACTTCATATACTAAGCATTTTTTGGAAATCATTTCTGAATTTTGAAGTCAATTTTGACTTTTTAATTTTAAATAAGTTTCCAAATTTACAGCTTTTTTTTTTTGCAGTTTAAGAAAAACTTCAGCCCAAATTTTAAAGTTCTCAGTGCAAACAAATTTCATACTTTATACATACTGCAAAAGTCCCGGGCCAAATTTTGAAGTCTTCAAAAAAATAAATTAAATTCATCTGCCACCAACTTTACTGTGAAATAGTTTGACAAAGTTCTTTTATCAGCAACCGCTAAAAAAGGGAATTTGTAGTAAAGGTTTATATTTGCACTTTCATAAGTATACCTAGTTATACAAAAAGGTCAAAAAGTCAAATTTTGAAGCAACAACTTTAAAAAAAAATTTCATACCTTAACGCGCTTCCTTCACTGATAGAAATATGCAGTAACACTAAAATTGTTGATGTTTTGTATGTGATTTAAGACAACAAATTTTGAAGTCTAAATTTGGAAATAAAAATCATACTACAACTCTAACTTCACTGTGAAGTAAGCATGAAATTAATTTTCCCCAGCAAACTCTTACAAGCTAGAAATTTTAGCATTTTCTTGAACATGATGAAAAAAAAATTGCAAACTTATAGAATTCCTTTAAATTCCTAATATTTTTGTGGAGACACGTCATTTTTGCTTCAAAGTGAAGTTAGCGTTGAAATATGATTTTTTTTTTTAATTCCAACTTCAAAAGTTGGTGTAGGTTTTTTCTGTGTTCGCAAAAAATATGTCAATTTTATTGCAAATTGCTACCTTCTTTGATTTCTGATAAAACAATTATTAAAGTCGGCGGTGAACTATATTTTTTGACCGAGGATTTTCTTGAACTGTAAAAAAACTGCAATTTTGCATATCGATAGCTTGGGCTAACTGTCATTATTACTTCACAGTGAAACTACCGTTGAAATATGATTTTTTTTAAACTATGACTTCAAAATGTAATTTTTTTTTTTTTGTGACTACAAATTTAAAGCCTAACTTAATAATTCTAGCCAATGCAGGCTGCTGATAAATGGACTACCATGGTGAGTTCTTAGTGAAGTCGTTGCGGTATAATATTTTTTTTTTGAATTTTTTTGAATGATGACTTCAAATTTAAGGTCAATTTCAATTTGAAATAATTAATAAGTTTGCCGGATTGTTGAAAAATGGCATTTCATTCTAACTTCAAGCCTATTACGCTGCTGAAACGAAATTTTTCGTTGGTTTCCAATACAACAGCGAAATGCTTACAAAAACGACAACGAAAAATTACCCACTTAAAGTCTAACCAAGACACCAATTGCAAAAACATAATACAAAAACACAACGCATAAAAATCACAGAGAGGCACGCTGATATAAAAGAAACAACATATACAAACCGAATACAACTCAAATGTCACTTTTCCGCACACAAGAAATGATCTGGACAATTAATTCTGTGCGAAAAAAGAGCGGAGGCTTCTCCAAATAATCTGCTACAATAATCAATTTCGCCCATCGAACTGCGTACTGCAAAACGAAAACCAGAACGAAATATTATTCGTTAATAAATTCGTTGTATCGTTTTTATATGGGGTTTTCTCGTTTCGCATCAGCAGCGCATCAGACAGAAGTTGAAGTTTTAGCAGTACACGCGATTACATGCACTTCTTCATGAACTGCAAAACCCGGAATAGAAATGCTTCAAAAATGCAAAAAATACTGAAAATTCCTGTCATGGTACTATTAATCTAGGTCAACATCAACATCAACTTGCCCGCGGAATCCCCTGATATCCCAAATCTACCCAAAATGTGTTTCTTTACTTTTTTTCTGGCACAAAAATGGTAGGGCTCTTGACTTTTTTTTAAATTTATATTTCATTTCCCCTCCAGCAAGATTTTTCTTGCTTGTCAAACTACTGTTAATTTAAGTTGTCAAATCTGACGTTAACCCAGAAACAAATCAGAAACATCCCAAATGAGTTACTTTGCTTTTCATTTCTGGTCAAAAATTACAACAACAGCATCAAAAAGCTCAAGCCCAAACTTTTTCCCGAACTTTTTCACAAAATTTTCCCAAACAGTAAAGAAACAGACCTATTGTTAAGCTAACTTCACTTCACAGATGCCATTTAGTGGAGAATATGAAATCAAGGAAAACCTTAAACCGCACTAAATGACGTTTGTGAAGTTGGGGTAACAATTTTCACCTAGACTAATACACGACAGAAATTTGCAATTTTTTCGCATTTTTGGTTATTCATGAAGATGATAAAGTCATTTGCTTACTTCATCTTCACTCATGCTCTCGAAAAATAGGTACCTAACCTTATTGTTTATTTCTAATTATAAAGTCTAGAAATAACAGCTTAACAGCTTTAATTTTTTTTAAGAGAATTATGTGGATTATTTGTTAATAACGGGTGATTTTTAAGCTGGTTTGGTTTTGGCAACACTGGTTTTGACAGCTGACGTGTGTTTAGTACCTTGTGTCACTGTCAAACAGCTTTAGTTTGGTTTGCAATTTAACCATGGATCGTCTTACAAATGAACAACGCTTGCAAATTATTGAATTTTACTATCAAAATTCGTGCTCGGTTCGAAATGTTGTTTATCGAAAAATTGTGTTCAGCGATGAGGCTCATTTTTGGTTGAATGGGTACGTAAATAAGCAAAATTGCCGCATTTGGAGTGAAGATCAGCCAGAAGCATTGCAACAGCTACCAATGCATCCCGAAAAAGCCACTGTTTGGTGCGGTTTATGGGCCGGCGGCATTATTGGGCCATATTTCTTCAAAGATGATGCGAATCGCAGCGTTACTGTCAATGGTGAACGCTACCGAGCGATGATAACAAACTTTTTTTTGCCCGAAATGGAAGTTCTTGACTTGCATGATATGTGGTTTCAACAAGACGGTGCCACATGCCACACAGCACGCGAAACAATGGCGCAATTGCGAGGCGAGTTTGGTGAACAGTTAATTTCACGTTTCGGGCCGGTCAATTGGCCGCCTAGATCGTGCGATTTGACACCATTAGATTATTTTTTGTGGGGGTATGTCAAGGCTAATGTCTATAGGGACAAGCCCGCTTCGATTGACGCACTGGAAGCCAACATCCATGCATTCATTCGTGAGATACCGGCCGATATGTGTGAAAGAGTATGCCAAAATTGGACTCAGCGGATGGGCTACCTGAGACGCAGCCGCGGTCAACATTTGCATGAAATTATCTTTAAACATTAAATTGCAAGGTTCAAACTATCGATTCAAATAAATATTTCATTCATTTTTTCGAATTTTTTGTGTTTTTTTTTTTTTAAAGTTCTAAACCTCTTAAAAAATCACCCATTACAATGTAAATACATTTTCTGTATCAAAAATGTATGAAAATCGACAACATTCTTGTTTTTGACACAATAGATATAACCAAATATACAAAATGTTTGAAAACTTCAAAACATAAACTTCTATTTAGTCCGCAAATGCCGCATAAGGCACGTTGCACGTAACCACTTAAATCCAGAGAAGTATAAATTCTTCCAACTAACCATTACCAGTAACTTCTATGGTGCATTTCACTGATGCATTTTTAATACGTAACGAGCTTTGCAAAATTTCTGCATGTGGATGTAAATGCGGATTCTTCTTCTTCTGCTACTGCTACTGCTGCTGCTGCTTTGGCATGTTTAAGCTGGTATTTTCTGCTGCTCTTGTTTTTTTTTTTTTTTTTTTTTTGAAAAACATCAGACACATTCTACACACATCAGTGTTTGTGAATACTAGAATAGGAATCTTTTAAGCTTAAACCTGATGCGGATTTTAAGTATTTACTTCACTGATCAGACGAATCAAAGTTAGGGTTTATCTATGGGAATGTCGAAGTCGAGATGCACGAGGACGTTCTTAGTGAACGTG
Organism: Epistrophe eligans; assembly: GCA_951394125.1. NCBI lineage: Eukaryota > Metazoa > Arthropoda > Insecta > Diptera > Syrphidae > Epistrophe > Epistrophe eligans. The sequence continues at coordinate 12,462,606 of OX596030.1, forward strand.
AACACCGAAACACTGAGCACCATCAAGCAATCTACATTCGTGAAATGCTTGAATTCTTCTTTGTCCTTTTAAATATCTATGTATTTACACGAAATATAGGTATGAGAGGAGTAGGTAGGTAGATACATCCTTTAGGTGGCCAAATTGAAGATTCAAAGTCCTCCCATCCAACAGCTAGCTACGCTTCTTTCTATTAAAGTAAAAGGACTAGGACACCAGCCAAAGGGATTGTGTGTTGTGTAACAATGTGCAACATGTGGGATTAGGTGCGTAGCGTATATATCCATGTAATAAGTTGCAGTTGTTTTTGTTCTAATTCATGAGAGTATAGAGGAGGAAACAGAAACAGAGACAGGAAAAGCAACGGCGCGGCGGCAATGGCGACGGCGACAGTGATGGTACTTTTAGTCCCTGCCATTACCATATCGTGCTTATTTTTTTTTTTTTTTCTTGTTAGTCTGTATTCTTGCCTTTAGCTTGACGTCAAATGAATATGTATGCGCTATGTATATTTTGTATCTATTGTGCTCTTACATATATGCGAAAGGATACGTGGATTTAAGATTCAATGCAGGCGTTGGAATCATGCATTCAGGACCGAACAATCACAACAAAAACAACTCATTCGAGTGAACCAATTTATACAGTGGTGTATTTGTGTATAGTAGGCGCGCACATTATAACAAAGGTAAAATATACATATATATAGAGGACTTACATGGCAGTCGGTAACGGGTAAGGGAAGGGGGAAGGAGATATGCAAGCTACATATTTAGGAGCCAGATACCTTTGTATCCAATTGCATCCTGGCGGAAGGGATTGTTTGTTTCGAAATGAACGTAATTTTCCGGTATTTTCCATTGTTAAACCTTCCATGTTAGAATTGTTCAATGGGAGTTTTTGGTTGTTTTGTTCTCACTCGCTCTGTTTATTTTTTTTTCACAGTTATACAGGAACACACATATAATACCTATCTATGTATATACCAACTTTATGTAGGATGCTTATAAGGTTTGTTCATATTTGTAACAATGATCGCAAAAAGGAAATATTTGGGCTATTTTTTTTTTTTTTCAAGAGTGGGCAAGGTTTTGTGGATGAAGACAAAAATATTTTCCTCACAAACAAAATTTTTACAAATTGGTACTTTTAAGAGTAAGACCTTAGTTGTTGTTTCCAGAGTATAGTTTTTCTATTTTGTAACATTTTGTCTCGAGAAACAAGATTGTAAATAATAATTGATAACAATTTGAAGAAAAACATTGTAATTTTAATAAAAATAAAAATAAGAGTAAGAAAAAAGAAGAATAATAGAGGTGGATTTAAATCACGTCAAAGTTTTTTGTAAATATCTTAAAATTAAACCAATGCAGATTGCAAACAGATGCAGTTTCTTTTCTAAGTCTGGTTTAATTAGGATCAGACCAAACTTAAATGGCATGCTTAAGAATAGGTCTTACATAAATATTGTAAACTTTTTGTAACTTATGGGTTGGGAAACTCTTATGACCAATTCCAACGAAACCAAGGGAAGAATTCATGTTTTAGTTTAATCGATCTGGGAATTTAAATTTAGCTCTTTATTATTTGTTCTGCCAAGATCACGAATAGAGGAAACTATACGTGAATTTTAAGGAAGAAAATATACAGGAAAAAATTCATGGATTGGCGTTTACTAACATTGAGTTGTAGGAAATTTTTTAAAACACCAAGAAAGAAAACAAATAAAGGGCCTCTGTTTCACAATGTCTGAATTAATTGTCAGAAACTAATTTTACTTAGACATCGTGAAACGGGCTTTATTTATTTATTCACATAGGTAGCTAAAGACTAGCTCCAAAAATACTTAACTACTTAAGTCTAAAGTAGAATTAAATAATTAAATAAAAATTTGATATAAACTTAGTTGCAAAATGTAGAGATTGGTCAAATAAGTTATAACATCTTTTATTAAGAAGATTAAATAATTTAAACATTTTATTTAATGGAGAACATCTTTCATTTCACAATCACGAATACTAGAAATGGATTGTAACATCGTCCGCATAAATGAGACAATTAGAGTGCTTTAAGACAGATGGTAGGTCATTGATAAATAAAATAAATAATACAGCTCCTAAATGACTTCCCTGTGGTATTCCAGAATTTGCAGTTAAATTAATAGATAAGCCTTATTAGAGCAGGGAAAAGTGAAGCAGGGAAGATGATATTACTTCCAAAATTTGTATGCCATCGGATAAAATAGAAAAGTCCGAGTAAGAAAAAATGATATACATATATGAACATCATTTATTTTGAGGAAAATAAGAGGGATGGAGGATTGCCTGGCAAAGCGTTTTTGAGAAAAGTAAGATTTTAATCAATTGTTAAAAAAAAACTTTGTACGGCAAATAGATGTCGTTCTTTTTGAACTTAGAAATATAAAAAAAGTGTGTCGGAGGAATGCCCAAAAACAATTGGATACCATTTTTTGAAACAAAAGCTTTCACTTAAGTTCAGTTACAATTTGTTACTAGAATTTATTTAGGCCACTGAATTTTTTAATTAAGTTTATGTCTGACAATTTCATGAAGCACCTACAATTTAAATTAAATAAAACCCAAGAAATTTTCAACTAATTTCGATGAAATTTTATATGTTTTTAAATTTTATTAATTAAATGAACAAATTAAAAAATATGCATGAATACTCATATTATATACGGGGATAAATTAGGGGATTTTTGGAGACCAATATATTTAATCATTTAAAATGTATAACGCATATTTAATTTGTTTGAAGTTATTTCTTTGCTTACATATTAGATTTTAATTTTCTCTTCTTTTAATACGCTTAGGGTGATTTCAATAATATGAAGAAAATTTTAATTTAATTTTCGTTCTTAATAAATCTCTAGGGCAGTCATTTGTGAATCAAAAAAAAAAAAATACATAAATAAGAAATAAAAATAAACAAAGAAAAATCAATAACGAAGTCTTATGGTTTATTTTATTTTTTTGTTTTGCTTTGAAATTAAAAACTAAAATCACAAACAAGAAAACTGATGTAGAAAGAACCATAATTTGTTTGTATATATATTTTCTTAATATTATCTTTGTCGAAAAAGAAATAAAAAAAAAATAAGAACCAAAAAAAAAAAAATATTTTATGAAAACGAATTTACACAACAAAATCTAGACATTAAACCATAAATATAACCAAAGAGAAAGTACACAAAAAAAAAACAAAAACCTTATTGTTGAGTGTCCACCCTAATTAACTAGTAATTTTCTTGCAGAATTGAGATAAAAAGGAAGACAAAAAAAAAAAAAAAAACAAAAAAAAAAATGATGGAATTGTGAGAAGGAAGCATGGAAAAATATGACATCGTTTGACTTCCACCCAAAGGAGCCAGATATCACTCTCGTGATTTTTTTTTCTTTTATTTTTGTTGGTCATTTTCACTAGCTTTGTATTTTTGCTAAATTTATTTCCTGGAATGGTCGACGGACGTCTAAGGGGTCTGGCTATTGGTCAGCCACTATTTCAGCTTCTTTTATAACTTGAGGCAATGTCACAGTCACAAATGGTTCTAATTAGTTAAATAATACATTTTTTACGTTCAGTTGAAAAAATGTCAATGTTTTTTGATAAATTTTTGTACATAGGTAAGAGAAGTAGGTATCGTTTATCTTGTTTCTATTTTTTATTAATTTTTTATGGTGCTGATGAGGGTAGGGGTTTAGAATTTGAATTTAAATAAAAATTTAGTAGAAAAATAGAATTGAACTATTCAAAAAATTATTTTTTTTTTATTTAATTATGATGAAATTTTTAATTAAAGTCACACGCGTGATTTGATCCATGCACTATTTCAGTACAACTTTTTGGCATAAATAATAATAATAAGGAAGGAATGAAGATTTTAAATGATCTGAATTAACAGAAAAAGAAGACTTAAGCCACAACAACAATATGTATTTATTATTTGAATTAAAAACTTAATATAGAGAAGCTGATTCTGAACCACCCCTTATCAGATTTGATAATCGCTGGTTCACATAGACAAAGAAGTAGCTACAGTTTAGATCCAGAGGACATTTCTTCAAAAAATACAGAAATAATTGAAGGACGTGAAAATGTAAATTAATGTTACGAGTACGTTTTCATCAACTTGCTTTCTTTCCTATTTTTTTTTATTTTATGGTACAGATTTTACAATCTATTTAAAAATAACCTCGCAATTACCTATAGGTAGGCTTGAAATTTTATACCTAGTTTATAAAAAGACGACAACACATTTTATTTTAAATTCAAGTCTCTAACTAATTGCTAAGGTAGTTTAAAATAAATTTAAAGTTTTAAAGAATACAAATTTAAAAAAGAAAAAAAATGTTTTAAATGTTTATTGTTTGATATTTAAAGTGTTTCCGTTGTTTGTTTTTATATATTTCTACTTATATTTAAAATGTTTTAGAAAATTGCTTATCTTGAATAAACTGGGAGATCCCACCTCGACGAATTTTGTCTTAGAATTATTTTCTTAAACATACAATTTTAATTAATTAGGAAACACCCTGTAAATCACAAGTTATGGTTCTTAAAAATGTTTGATTTTTTATATTATTTTGTAATTTTTATATTTAAGAAATTTTGTATTATAATTGTTAAAAATTTAATTTCCAACAAAAAGTGTTTAGGTTTCACAATTTGTAGCTTAAAAAAACATTTTGAAAGACCATCATCGTCACCATCATCGATCCAATTACCATAGTGGAGATCCTTATTGCGGTTACTATGAGCGGACCGAGATCTACAAAACAAATCAACAACCAGCTGCAACTGCGACTGTGACGGAGCTAGCATCCGAGATGATGAATTATAAAGATCTTTTTGTACGTTTCACCCTCCAAAACCCATTTTTGTAAAATGTTGTTTTTGTAATTTCATCTCGTGTCGATGAATAGATGTGAATTGCAACAACAATGCGGTGGTAAATTTATATTTTTGCAATAGTGTGCTTTCAAACATGGACACTAGTGCAAAAATATATGAACTCACCACCGTCCGCAAATTTTGTTTAGCTTATAGGCAAACCAGAATGACAGCCGAGCTTTCCAATCTTTATAATTCAGAATCTCTGGCTGATGATATCGTTAATGTCTTCATCATCTCGGTCCCGAAAATTTAACAGAGAAATGCAAAACTTTTTAACCAACCGGCTGCACTGCAAATCAGAGCACACGAAAATATATTAGAGCTTCATCATTCTCGGTCCCAAATAGCGGTAACTGGCAGTGGCGCGAGCAAAGGCAAACACAAGTTATCAACCACCATCTGCATTTCGGACCGACCCACAGTGGGACGATCCATGGTAAAAATTAAAAAAAAAAAAACTATTTTAGCGGTACTTTAAATTAATTGGTAAGTCATCCCAAATATATGAAAGCTCAAAATGCAATAAAATTTTTTGCATTTATTTATTGGTCCATAAGTTATACCCACGTGAACATAGCCTCTCTTCCGTTTTTTTTTTATAAAGAGTTGTAAGGTGATTTTTTGTGTTACATTTAATTGCTGTACAAATATATTTCGCGTGTGAAAATTAAATTAAGAATGGAGAATATTAATAATCAAGGTATTTAAATTAAAATAGTTTTTTAAAAAAGAGATTTTTTTCGTGTGTTTTTTTTTAATGGCGATTTTAAAAGTGTTAGTGCGATATAAGAAAAAAAAATATTTTCAAATTTTAAGTGGAGTTTTCTAAAAATGGCCAAATATGGGTCTTGGGTTTTTTTTGTTTTATCATAAGCAATGTGTTAATAAACCGAATCACGAAAAACATCTTGCGCAAGTTTGCGCTTTTTTAAGAAAATTGAAATTTTTAGGTTCAACTGCGTTCATCAAGCATGGTGACTTAGTTACAATATTTCTCGATAGTGCACATTCCAGGAAAGTTTCAAACGTTTTCAACAAAATTAAGCAGTTACTTGCATTGGAAGAGCTTAATGAAGGAGAAAATGCGTGGTTAGAAGAAATTTCGAGGCTTTTTTGTGTTAGTTTAAAGCAAAAATGGCAGCGTTGCCAGAGAAAGAAGGACAGGTTTATGAAGAATAACCAACGATGGCTTAACCTTAATTTGTCTTTACCAGACGGATTTTTAAATTCCGTAAGTAATAATACAACCCTATGAAGTTAAGATTTGTTTGATAAACCACTGCTATTTTCGAAGTTCAGTTGAAAAATCATCCCAAATTCTAAAGCAAACTTTTTCTGTTTAGTTCAACCACAAACTCCAAACCTGGTTATGGTACAACAAATGATGGCAATACTGCGCGACTTTTTTTTTCGAATCCAGAGTTGAGTTCCAAAATAACCGGTGTAGAAAAGGATATCATCTTCAAATTTGGTTTAATTTTGAGAACACTCGCTGCTGGTCGAGAAATAAATATGGACACGGTTGAAGAACTAATTCTTGAAACAAAAAACCTATACCTTTCAAAGTACAGCTGGTACTATATGCCTAACAGTGTACATAAACTTTTGCTCCATGCAAAAGACATAATAAGGTTTTTTGATCTACCTATAGGTGTTCTTTTGGAAGAAGCGTTTGAAGCAAGGCACAAAGAAATAAGGAAAACTAGGTTGGATCATACTCGAAAGAGTTCAAGGGTGAACTCAATTACCGACTTGATTAACTATTTGCTAATAACGTCAGATCCCTATATTTCAAACATCCGATCTAGTGCTAAATTTCAATCAAAAAGTGACCCAATTATAGATCCTTATTTGGTTAACAATAGTGAAATTTCAGGATTACCCGACCTTAGTAATATACATACTTCTTCGGAAAGCTATAGTGATTAATTTATGTATACAAGTATTAATTAGTGTAACTATTCATTTAGCTATTAAAATCATCCAATCTATATAATAAAACATAAGCAAACAATCGTAAATAAAAATAAAAATTAAATCAAGTTCGCTGCTCAACTCTTTTAAATAAAATATCCTGGATTTCAAGTTTTAGTGTATCAATTTCCTTGTTTTTAGGTTACAATCATAGATATAAGTGCTAAAATACTATTTCAAGCATATTTGGTTGAATTCCTTATTTTATTCACAAGATATTAATTTTGCCGTTTTTCCCATACATTCGTTCCACTGTGCGACCGAACGAGAGCAACAAAAACATAAGCAACCGTCTACTGAAAGAAGATCTCTTCGTGCTGAGGAATATTTAACATTCCATCTTTAGTTGTCTCTGGGACCAGTGTGGTTTTCATATCTATTATATAGTCCACTTTATAAAATTTATTTTGACTTTATAAATTTTCAATAAATTATTAAAAATTCAAAATTCGTTTCTAAAATGCTGTGATAATTGTTTTGATGTCGATTCATGAATCTGATTTTTAGAAAACTTGCCGCCCTCTTATTTTTTTTTTTACACTTATAACAGAGAGTGTGACATACACCTCTATTACGATTGTTAATTAGTATCAATTTATGTTTGATAAAATATTGAAATTTGGAGTTTGAATTCAGTTTATTATAAACCTGATCAATTATCAATTATTCATTTATAATTGTCAATTTTTTTTTGTAGTTCAAAACGGTGGTGTAAATAATTTTTAATGGTCAATATTTTTATCAGTTAGGTTGTGAAATAATATCAAATTTCAATATTTATAAACTATCGATTGATAATATTATTAAAAATCGTAATGTAGATTTTATAGTTATTAAATGTTTAAAATTTCAAACATAATATTTTGTGCCTCTCTGCTAAATATGAAAGGAGAGTGAAGTGCTTAAATGGTGGGGAGGGTGGTGGTAAAAGTGATAGGTAAACCTAGTTTCACTATTTTATGGCTATTTCTTTTTAAGAAATTGTAGGTTTTAGTATCGAACCCAAAAAAAAAAACACCGATTGAATTATGTAGGTACATTGAATGAAAAATTTCAATTTTAAAGTTTAAGATAAAAAGATTGATTGTCAAAAATGTGTTATAGTTTCATATAATCACATTCTTCTACCTCATAAACTTCGAAGTCAAAAAGGAGTTTCAAAAAAAAAACTAATAAACGATGCCTTCATTCTTTTTTAACATACGATTTAATGTTTGCAAAAATTCAATGTCTTCAAAACTTAATGTGTGGAAGAAAGGTGTTATCTGTAGGAAAGATATCTTTTTAGTCCCAAAATTGAGGCTAGAAGATGCCTTAAATTTCCTACTATGTGTTTTTCATTCTCACCAAAGTTTTTTTTTTTTCTTTCGAAATTAAAGGATATACAAAAATATGTGTGTTTGTGTGTGCAAAGATGATATATGAACTGATACACTGAGTACTAAAGCCTCTTTTCTTCAGCTTTTAGTTTTCTCCAATGTTGCGTTATACGCACGGAATTCCAATCATCTTACGATCGCTCTTTCTATATACCTAACCTATATATGTATGTATGTATATGACTCTCAGATTCCTTCCTGTGCTGCTGCTCTATATCTACTTTATTAAAACCCATGGTCTGGATGGAGGGTATAGATGTTTTGTTTGGAGTTTAGCCTGCTATTCATGAGATCAAGATACAAGTACGTGAAGAAAAAAAATCTGAAGGCATAATAAGATGGATATGTTGTGTATTTCATTATAATGATGTATGTGTCGGGCTCTTTTCTTTCTTTCTGCACGGACGATGAAAATAAAATCAAAACAAAACAAAAAAAAAAAAAAAACTATCTACCAAATCCCATCACATATCCTTCATCACAATACAAACTAAATATATTGCTGAACAGTTTTTTGTTTTGCTTTCTTACTTCCTGGTGCCTGGTGAGATTTTTTATTTTTTTTTTTGCTGGTTCAATATTATTACACAACACATGCATACACTTACATTTCGTTTCATACACATATATACATTACATATAGAGAGACACAGTATACCCCAACAAAATGACATTATGAGCGAGGGGATGACCTTGTTTTTGGGGGATTTCCTTTTTTGTCAGGCTTCATAATAAATCTACATATATATAAACATATTCATAGAATATATGTATAGCTACATAATACTCAAATGTCTTTGGCTTTAATGTAAATTTTCAATTGGTATTCTGTTATTCAGAGTCACATTTATACATATTGAAATAAACAAACAAAACAAAACAAAAAAAAAAATATAATCTAGAGAGAGAAATATAATCAAACTGCTGCTGGCTGATGTGATGAAGAAAATTCATATTCCGTATGATTGATCAGGTTCGTCCTTGACTTTTGCATACGTAGGTAAAATTGTCATAAAATTTTTATTGTTTGCTTTTGTATGTTGTATTAAGAAGAATCAAAGAGCAAGTAGGTAACGTATTACATACGTATACCTAGCATGATATATGGAAAGTCGTATAGGTATACACATTAAAGGTAGATTGAGATCATATAAATTGAAACATGACTTTTGTAGTAGGTAGGATACCTAAGCTTTATGTAGATATACATACAATATTTTTTTTGTTGTTTTATTTTTTTTTTTTTTTGTTGAAAATATTTATGTACTTCAATCAAACAGGTGATTTGAATTTTAAAAGAAGACTTTTTTAAAGACAATTTTAATAAAGATTGAAGAGCTCATTCTAATGGGATATATACATACATACATATGTAGGTATATGAAGAAAAATTTTCTTATCTGATTTTTTATTAATATTACTTACGGTATTCTTTTTCGAACTTGAAAAGGAATCAATTTTCCTAAGTATCTATAAATTAGACAAAGTATAATTTTAATACTGGAACTTTTGAATCGTAACACGAGTATTGTATATAGGAGTCATTAAGTTTATTTTCAACAAAATTTTGTATCCTGAGTCTTAACAACCCCTAATGTGGGATATTCGCAAACAAAAAAAATTCATCTAGAGGGTCAGTAGCTTGTCAAAAAATGTTAACTTCTTTCAAAATTTAGGGGTTGGTTTCGATATCCCGCTTTGTATTGCCTTTTTTTTAATCCCGTTTTTTTAACCCCGCTACCAGCAAAATCCCAATTTTTTAAAATCCCGCTTTTTAATCCCATTTTTTTATGATCCAGTTTCTAAATTGCTTTTTCAATCAAAATAATTGTTTTATTTAAAAAAACTCGCAGGATTTTTTAAAATTAAATACCCAACTTATTTTGATTTCAAAAGCGGGAAATTAAGAAGAAATTTAAAACAAATTAAATAATGAATGAATTTGTTTAAATACAATGAATTGAACGTATAACTAATTTTATAGTACATCAAAATAAAGTTCTTTAAAAATATTAAAGAAAATATAAAGAAATAAAATATGAGAAATTTGTCCAAAGGCCAAAAGTTCACAATGAACTTTTGACAAACTTGGGTATCAGTTAAAGGACCACAAATTAATTGTGAAGTTATAACCCACTCTTATAAGCCAGCAATTCATACAAAATGGGTCAACATTCCATGATTTTGGAAAGGAAGTGGGTCATAAGTCCACAAATATTTTCTTGAATTTTTTTTTAAATTACCCAAGGTACTGTTGTTAAAATAACTGTTGATATTGGCTCCTACCTGACGAATAAACAAATCCTAAGCATTGCAGCAGAGGCCCCGAAAAGGGATGTAAAATTGTTTATAACCGCAAAGCTTACCACCCAGTGTACTGGTTATCCAATAAAATTTGTTGGGTGCATCAATCTTAAACGGGAATTAAAGTAAATAAATATTATATCCTATATTGAACTCAGAACGCATCTTAAGATTTAAAATTTACAGATTTCACTCATAGAGTAACTATGGGGACATTGAAAATGACTTGTATTACGTCGATAAATCAAAATCATGCCAAATCTTAGAGATTTTTATTTTGTATACTATTGTTGCATTATTACTTCACAAACTGTCTTAGAAACCATTCTACAGCCTGAAGTACCAATTTGTATATTTAATGTCACTGCCCAGTTGGTGGTTAAATTAATTTGTTAATTTTTTTAATAAGGTGAATCTTAGTCTTAATTGTGGCTTAGCTCGCAATTACACAAACATACTCATTTTCATCCGCACCGGTACAGCACTTATACACGAAATTAAAAATACATATAGGTACCATCTATCTTAACGTATATCTTGGTATTTGACATTTTTGCCTAGCTAAGCTTTGCAGAAAGGTAACTGAATTATTACAGATCGATTAAAGCATACATCATATACGGTTCAACTTAGTTCTCGACTCAGTTGGTTGTTGTTGAATCAACCCGTGAGTTGACTTGTTATTTTATCAATTTGACGGTTGATGAGAAAATCAAAAGATTTTGAATTTTTTTTAAATTGAATTACAAATATTTCAAATCATGTATATTGTATAAAGCCAAGACATTTGATTTACTGTCTAGGTAAACCTTTTTTAAATCGAGACAAAATTTACAAAGAATTTGATACGAAGCCTCACCTCACTGCTAATTGTTTTTATTCTATAATATTTTATTTTAAAATATTTTGAACTCATCTTTTAATCAATTTAACAATATCGAGTCGCGTAATTTATTTTAGACAAAAATAATGTTTTTGAGACTTGGAGCTGTATTCTTTTAACTGAGTTTATGAAATGTGTGGCCGAGCGGCAAGCATCAATTTAGTTGACAACCAAATTAAATAGCTTATGGACTACTTTAAGATAAAGGCTAAAATTTTATTTGCATTTGAGGACCTTAACCATGAAGATCTGATAATTAGTGCTTAAGTTATAAGTTTATTTAAGAGGTTCGAGTAGGTACCTATGCACATTCTAGGTTAAACAATCAAACTGATTCCTAAGTAAATCAAGTTTTTTCAAAAGCATTTTCTAGTCTGTCATTTTACATTCATTTTCAGACAAATCCGATAATTAGAACAGAATATATCAGCTTACAAAATCGACTCTTTTCGATTATAATATTTCAATTGTTTAGCTAAGTTAATTCTACCTCTTGCCTGATTTACCTAAACATACCTTAACCTTGAGCATCTAGCCCTTAGAACTAAAGTTATAATTTTATATAAGAGGTTCAAGTAGGTACCTATGAATATTCTAGGTTAAACAACCAAATTGATTTAGAACTTAGTTAAGTTTTTACCCAAACTATGCATATTCTAGGTTCAACAATCGATTGATTTAAAAGACTGACATTTTACCTTAATTTTAAGACCTTAACCTCAAACATCCGATTATTAGAACAGAAGTTATAATCCAAACAAACCAACCAAATCCAACCTTTACGATTTTATTATTTGTAAAATACCTACTACAAATGTTCATGCACATACCTACATGCATACATACATACCTACATAAACATAATATACATATAGATATATTTTTGTGCCCGATGTAAAGCCAATTTTGTTTGCCACGTGTTTTTTTTATTGCACACACTCCACCGTCTTCTCCCTTCTATCAATATGTTTTTTGTTGGTAAGTACCTACACTACATACATACATATTTTGTTTGTTTGTTTTTTTCTTTTGCCGTAATGAAATATAGTCCTAAAAAGACAATTTTTCAAGTTTCTAGTATGAAATTTTTTACGATTTTGCAAAAATTTTTATGCAGATTTGTAGCCTGTCATTTAAACTTTAATTATCTAGCTTAATATTGAACATCCAATAATTATAACCAAAGTTATAGGCTTCTAAGTGGGCTCAAATCGAGCATTTTTCGAATTTTATACATTGCTTCACTGAATCTCGTCCGTTGGCGATGATCAAAATTTATTTACGCTGGCTGAAATTCATCACTTTTGTTTTTTTCTTCATTTTATTCATTTTGGTAGTTTCTTTGGTAACACCAACCAAAAATTCAATCGTTCTCCCCCTATACGCTAGAGTTCATTCTATATCTTTGTTCATTTTGGTAACACCATACTTTTATCAAAACGACCCTATAAACATTTTCAATGTTAAAACAGCTACATAATAAAATGTTTTTTTTTCAATAGTAGTAAAATAAAATTTGTTGTTGAGAGTCAGAAACCCACAATCGATGTGCCAAAAGTCCACAAAAATTTCCAATGGACTTCTGGCCCACCAAGATGGGTTAAAAATCCACAATAGATTTGTGGAATTTTTACCCACCTATAAGTGGGTCAAGAACCCATTATGGGCTTTTGTCCTGTGAACTTATGACCCTGCACTAAAAACGACTTTAAGTTCTACTTGCCCTTACTTATGAGAATTCAATTATTTTAATTAAAAACCTCCCATGTTGTCACATAAATTTAAACAAAATACATATGTACAATAGGTATGTAGGTATGAGTACATATACCTACAATCTTATTTCCTTTCAAATATAAATTCCTGTCATTTCTTACAAAACAATCTCTATAATTTTATAGAAAATTCTCAATGACACACTTAACCAATGTTTCCAAAACTGACATTTAAATTTCAATTTCAACAAATATTGGACATTTAAATCCTTGTTCACAGGTTTAACCTTAATTCTCATTCTCCTCATGGTGCCATTTATATATATAGATATATTCCTTTTTCCAATTTGGTAACTTCAATAACAGAGAGAACCAAAAATTTTAATAACAATAGTCCAAAAAAGAGCAACGAAACAAAAGCAAAAAAAACGAAAATAGAATACAAAAAAGGAGAAATCCCAAAAAACAAAACCGCATAAGCAAATACCCCAATACTAACCCCATCCTCATCATCATCATCTACACGACACTATAAATATACAAATATATTCAATAAAAGGAGAATACAAGGACTCTATCTCAATTTATTCACCCAAAATTTCTGTTTCTCACTTTTATTTTTATTTTTTTTTATTTTTTGAATAAAAGAAAAGACATTATTAACTAACATTTTGAATTGGTAAAGTTGAAAAGGAGCAGTATAGAGTGTCAGAGCATCACAGTCATCTCTCTTTGGCCAAAATGCTCAATACAATGGCTGGAATAATGCCTATCGAAATGAATTAATTACCCTTCAACTGCATAAATCCTTGAAGGCTTGCCATATACTGTACGAACGTATATTTGAAAAGTTTCTATAACAAAAGAATAGGTATAAGAAAATCAACACTCTTACCAAAAAAAAAAAAGTGTATAATGAAGAAAACGGAGAATGTCCTTTCAACAATCGAATATACTCTAGATACCTCTGCTGTGCTGTGTGTGTGGTGTGAATAATGGTTGGGCATTTAAGGATGTCCAGGGCAGTGTTGCGTCGAATTATTTTATATAATCGCATCGACTGGAAATTTAATGTCGGCACCTGACTGGGAATAAAATTCATGCTGTTTCCCAATGGCCAATTGGCAGGGTAGGGAAGGGGCCAGTTTGATGTCTTTAAAGACTTTAAGATACATTTTAGCAGACCACTTCATTGCTGTATTTAAAAGAATTATAATCTCAAAGGCCCATAAATTAATAGGTGGATTTGCCTAACTAAAGTTAAAAATTAAAAATGTTTCTAATAAAATTAATAAATTAATATATTTGTATAGCCGTTTAAAAAAAAAAAATATTTATTTTAAACTAGCTGATCCGCCCGGCTTCGTTCGTAATTTTTCATGAATTTTATCAATTTAAAAAGTGAAGATATGGTTCGTAGGGGATTTAAACAACCCTTTACAGTGAATTTGTAGACTTAAGCTTCAATAATTTTTAAACTGAAATGTAACAATTTGAGAAAGGAACACCATTTGCATGTTGAACCGTGTTTCTGACAGAACAATTTTCTGCAAAAGCTGATCGGCTAAGGTGGGAAACAATTTTTCAAGACAAGAGAAGAGATACTCGTGGATAATTTGTCAATTCCTCGAAAGAAGTAGTCGCCCTTATTGCGAAATTCAACTTGCAACCGATTGACGGTTGATAGAATTTATTATGCAATTGTGAATGCCTTCAAAATATTTCTATTATTGTGAATGGGAATGTGCATCTGACAGATGTTTTTTTTTGACGTACAAAGAAAATCATTTATCAGAAAATCAATATAATTAAAAACAAAATTATGTTGCCAAAAAAAAAAAACGGTCATGTAAAAAGGAAATAATTTAATTAAAACAAACTGTACTTTTTTTTGATGAAATCGAGATGTTGGATGATCCTGGCAAGAATGCGAAGAAATTTGAGGGATGCATCCAATCCTTTGGAATTGGAAAGCAAAATGTAAGTCTAATGATTTCGATTTTCAAATAAAAATTATTAAATCTATACCTACGTGATCTACTCGGTTTCTAGTTTTTTAAAAAACTTCCGGTTATCGAAGGATGAATTTTTTGATCTTTTCCTAAAAATTGAGGACAAATTGAAGCCCTGCAAAAACATTCGAAAGCTCTACAGCAATTATTTCCCAATTTGGATTTGCTGCAGTTTTGGAACAAAATACCTTGGCGAGTTACACGTTCTCTTCCATCAACTGGACCAAACTGAATAACTCTTTTTTGATACTTATTACTTTTTGAGACCTTTGGAAATAAAACATTAAAAATTGTATCAATTATTTAATTCGAAACTCACATTTTTGTAGTTATTTTTCTAATCAACACGAACTCATCAAATGCAAATTTACAATTGAAAGAAAAATTGACAGCTGACAAGAAAATAGATTAAAATTGTTGTTCAAAATACCGATTTTTTTCATTCACAATGAATCAACAGTATTGACAGTTGATAGTCACAATACCATTTAATAAAATTGATTGATAAATGTCAATTATTAATTAATAGTTGATCTTCGCAATAAGGTTCAGTAACTCGTTAAAAAAACATATTTCTATTTTAAGGTGACATAGGCTAGAAAACGAACCCAAGACCTATTCGGCGGCGCAGCAGTCCTACGCACGAACCATTACCACACAAGTCATATTTTTTTTTTTTTTTAATTTTAAAATGTGTTATTTTACACAGCGAGATTTGGAAAAGATGCGATGCTGAGCATATAGGTTAGATAGAGTCAAGAAAAAATCAAAAGGGAGGGAGGGTTCACTTTCTAAAGGGAAGTTTTTAAAATAACTGACCAAAGCTTGTTGTTCAAAATTTTACTATTTTTTAGTCAAACGTTTAAGACAAGACGCTTAAATGTCTTCTTGTGTAGAACAGATGGGCTACTACTCAAATTCGTTTGAGAATTCTTTATATAAAAATATATTCTCATTCGGCTAGTTCAGTCGTGATGATAGTTAATGAAACAATTCCATTTGGTTTCCCTCAGGGGATCTTTTATTTAATTATTATTCCTTTTTTGTGATCTTTAATTCTTAATTCAATATATTTGAATCCTATTTCTGTGGGCTTCAGGTATTTCTTTTTTTATCTACTTTTTGATAGACGAAGTTTCGTACTTGTTTAAGTACTTCTTCAGGTCTATTATGTAAATAACATAATAAAATAAACAATTAAAACATATGAACATTAAAGGTAGAACAAAATTCAAAAATCGTAAGAGCGGTTTTCTAAAAAAAACATTTTTTATTTATATAAAATATTGAAAACATATTAAAGAAATTGGTACGTAATTTTTGAGTAATATTATTTATTCAAAGTTAAAAAATCAATTTTGAAAAAAAAAAATTATATTTCCATTTTCGAAACACCGAATTTTCAAAAAATTATTTTAAAATTTTTTTTTTTTTAAATCCAAAATATGATTCTTTGAAAATTTTGATTGTTCATTAACATCATTTAACCTTATTTGATATTCGAAAATAAAAACAAAAAAATATTTTATGACCAACAATAATTTTAATCAAAATCATAAAAGCTGCTTTTGAGAAAAATTACACTTTCCCTACCGGTTTTTAAACGCTTGTATGACTTTTGATCATACGAATAATTTGTATTTAGAATCAGCTAGATAATGTTACAAAACTGCTAAATGTAAAGTTTAACAAAAATCAATAAAAACGTTACTGATTTTTTTTATAAAATTTTGTTTTAAAAAAAATTCAAAATAATTTAATTTTTGTTTCGTTTATTTGATAATAGTGATGCGTACAGTAAGATAAATCCCTTCTAGTACTTAGAAATGCAATATTTATAGTTATTTTTTGAAAATTTCATATTCTAAGAAATGGGTATATTTTTCTAAATTTTAAAATCCGCATTAAAAATAACGAAACAACTTTAGAACTTATTTATTTAATTTATTTCTAATTATGTAAATTTCATGTATTTGCATGTCTGCAACTTTACGGCACCCTATTTTTCATTTTTGTGTACCTACTCACAAAATACATATTACTTTCAATTTATCTATGTTTTTGGTAAAGATTCTATCCCTTACTATAAATTATATTCTTTTAAAATCAGTTAAATAATTTTATACTCAAATTTTCTAATCACATTGTGATCGTTTGAAAATAAAAAGTATAGTTAAACGGTTTTGTTGCTGCAAATCAGAGCTTTAATAAATGTATTTTTTTTTCTTTCTCTACATAGAAAATGACGGAGCCTATAAAACCATCGCTTCGCTCCTGTTCCCTCGAACGCCCTTGGGACAAACAAATCAAATTGATAAGAAGACCTTAATTTTGATTGAAGTATTGTATTTTCCACCTTTCTACAAAATTGGCTAAACTTTGTTCTTATTGTGCACAAAAAAACAGCCTCCACATTCCACACACTCACCCTTTAAATACAAAGTTTAGGTTAGGTACATATATAAAAAGAAATGAAATTTCAGGAATTCCATACATCACAAAGGTTTTGGTTTGATCGGACCGTAGTGGTCGGTCTAAGATTCTTCGGTTAGGAAATTCCATTAACCATCTGTCTACAGGACATCATCAATGTACAATCCAAAACCAAAAAAAAAAAAGAAAAAATAGAACTTAAAGAATTTTAAAGGACCAAAAATGGCTGGTTGATGGTTAAATTGTGATAGATGTGGTTTTTTTTTTGATATGAGAACTGACTTTGAAAAGAAAAAAAAAAAAAAAAAAAAAACTCCACAAAATGTTTCGAACAAGTTTATTGATTTTGTTCCCCAGAGAAGAAGTAAAGGAGAAAGGATTTTTCCTTGTGTCCTTAAATTGTTCATATTATACTATACGAACGTTATTTTTATATATGTACATATATGTATAGAAATTTTTATTAAAAAAAAGAAGTTGAAATTGCCAAAGGGAATTCCCAATGCCGAATCTTCACCCTTCCCCTTCTCCTTGCAGATATATAGTACATTTTATCTTATGATTGTGGCCCCATGCTCCTTTTTGGTTCTCAATGCATAGAAAAAAAAATCCTTCTTTTTTGTAAAAACCACAATTCGAAAATTTTTGTAATTGCGCGCATTCTCGCGGTCAGGAAATGAACAACTACACCAGTAAAGCAGAAAGGGTATGTAGAAAAGGGAATCCTTCATCAAGTAGCAGCTTTTGCATGATATCACATCCACCGACCGACATTTGCGCTTCTGGGGTTGAGGTGGTGATGGTGATGGGATGGTATAGGAAAACTGGGAAAATTAAATGAAACACACATGCATGGTGCAGCACATTATCGTGCGGAGTGGCGGAAAGTCGACATTCATTGTCCCTTATAACTATACTTCCATCATCCTGATGGTCGTCCTTATACTCGTACTCGTCCTTTTTTTTTTGTTCCGAACACACTTTTGGAGTTCTGAACGGCTTTTGCCTTTTTATCACATATTTTGTTCGTGCTGTCGCTTCCGTGGTTCTTCGGGCTGGGAAAACTTCCAAATATATATTTTGCGTAAGTGGGTTGGCATCACAGCAAGAGGCGGTCGGGTGCGGGAACGGGAACGGACGGATGGGATATTGTTTGTGCGTTCTCTATTGTACGAACATATAGTTCAGGCATCCATGTCAAAATTTATTAGCAGCAGAGTTTTGGACTTGCACAGAGAATAACTCGTAAATAAAAGTCCAGAACATTGCGTTAAGGCGAGAGGCCAGAAACGGTATGTGAAACTCATATAGCTCCACACCACACCGCCGCAATGAGGAATATTGTTCATATAGCGTAAAATAATGCGATCTGCAGGAAGCCCCAAAGGATTCAACCAAACAATATACCAAGTTCTAATATCCCCATGGTCATGGTGTGCATTATATTGCGTATGGTATAGCTATATAAGAGTGCCCAGCAAAAGCCAGTGATGGTGAGTGGCGAAACAGTAGGTATGATGGTTCAACCACATATCCAAGTTTTGCCACTAACAAAGTACATTCATATCACATATAGATAGATATATTCCTATGTTAGTGCGCACCTTCAGGCTTCAGTTGCACTGGCGGATATGAAGCCGAATTTTAACCAATTTGTATGGTTTGGTTGTTTAGTACAATGAACTGTTAGTAAAAGTATGAATTTTCGTGCATATACATATCTATGTAGTTTTGGGCCAGGAATTGGGTAGATTTAATTTTAATAGAAGTAAGTGATGCTGTCGTAAATAATTTTGTGTTTGATAAAAAAAAACTTTTTATTTTGAATTACAGTATGAACTTTATGTAAGAAGGTTCATTTTTGATTGGATGTGAAACTTAATGGCCATATTAAATATACATTTCCTGAAAGTACCTAGGACACATACTATTGCAGTTAACTCAAATTTTGCAGAAATTTATAAGTCTTGTGAGTAACTCTGTGAGAGAAATATCCAAGAACATATCGAATTTTCAACAAAATAATTTTTAAATTTTTTTTTAAATCCATTTTTTTAAATTTTGTACATGTTAATTATTAAATCTATTTTAGAACCTTTTGTGTCAATTTTCATTTTTAAAAAAATGTTGTGAGAGAGGTATCGTTAATTATGAATTAATATTTAAAATTTGTTTCAATCATAATAATATGGTAGATCGTATCGATATAAGCTCACATAAGAATTTTAATCAAAATCGTAGGAGTTGTTTTTGAGAAAAAAATTAGATTTTCCTTAACGGTTTTATATACTTGTATTTTTTGGGGTCCGCGAAATTAGGCCCCAGGATATAAGACCACCAAAAGTTGAAATAAAATAAGGGCCCAAAATTTGTGGCCATTTTCCATAATGATGTTGGGGTCATATATCATTAAGGCTTTATTTTATTATTAAATTTAAGGTGCCAAACAGTGATATACCACTTTGCTTCAATTAAAGTAGATCTACTTTTTTTTTTATTTTTAAAATCTACTTCTTACTTCGCACCAAAATATTGAAATCTATAAATTCATTATAAAAATCTATGTTTTAACCTACTTCAACTTTACAAAGAAAAGGCAAAATCTATATTTGACTCTAAAATGTAACTCAACAAAATAAAAAATAATAATACAAAAAACTAACCAATACTCGTATCAATGGCAATTTAAAGTTTTTGTTGTTCTTGTTTTTGTATAAGAACATACTAATATTAAAATAATTTGTATATTCTTTTTCATAAACATAAATAATTACTAGAATACCTGAACATGAAGCCTTAGATATTTTGTTTTTTTTTTTTTAAACAAAACTATGTATTGATATAAAAAAAATATGTATGTAGAAATAATTTAAATTTATTTGTTTTTAAATTAGTTTAAAAATATTATTAAACAATATACAAAAATATTATGTAAACATATAAATTTATTTTTGTGTTACATATACATATTTCTTTTTTTATTTATTTATTTAATCATATTTAATTACGTATGTATATTGATTTATTTTAATGTTTTTATTTATAGAAAAAAAAAAAAATAATTAAAGTTAAAGTAACCAAACATGAAGTCTGAGATAATTTTTAGTTTCAATGTTTTTTGTTGTATTAAATTAATTTAAAAAGTGATATTAGGTACACAGTATATTAAATAATATATTGAATATAATGTATATTATGTAAATATGAAGTCTAAAAGAATTTTTATTTTTAGTATCTTTTGTTTAATTAAATAAATTTAATTAAACAATTTGTTCTTAATATACATAGATTTTTATAAAAAAGGGTCATTTTGAAATCTACTTCGATTTTTCTTCAAATCTACTTCTACTCCGGAAGTGGTTAAGCTATTCAACGAAAAAAAAAAAAAGAAATAAGGCCCCAAATAATTAAATAACACCCCAACATTATTTGAGAATATTCGTTGTCATTATTTTGCATGCATAGGTTTGGGACCCTATATCAATTTTTCTTTGGGGCTTTATTTCCTCCCGCCTATAACTTCGTTCAGCCTATTTTTGGTAATAAGAATAATTTTTGTGTAAAATCTGGTAGAGAAACTTTTTTTGAAATTAAAAGAACCAAAAATAAAAATTGAAAATTTTGGTAAACAGTACTTAAGTTCTTAAAACATTCTGCATAAAAAATAAGAAAATCGAAAATTAAAAAAAAAAAATGTTTTATGGTAAGTGTCATTTATAACCATTTTTCAGAACTTTTTTTTTTTCAAAAGGTAGCCAGTAAATTATATATACGTAAATGATTATATGTTGTGGAATCACAACACGAGCTTAATAAATAACGAAAAGAAATACGAAACTTCTTATTCTCTTATTCTCATTTATGAGAAAAAAAATATTTTCATTAATTGATTTATAATAAAATGCACGACTGGGTCTCATGAACTTGCTCTTATGTGCGATCACTAATAATATTTTTTAATAAAAATCTTAGGAGCCGGTTTTGAAAAAAATGAGATTTTCAATATTGGGTTTTAAACATTTGTATGGGAGGTACCGTTATTTTTAGTTATAAGAAAATAATTTTTTTTTTATAAAAAAAGGATAAGATTATAAGTAGACATGAACTCTGGAATAATTTTGTGTTCCAAGGTTTTTTGTTAAATAAAACTAAGAATGTATAAAAAAAAATGTATGTACATTGTACATGCAAAATTAAGTTAAAAATAATGTAGGTATGCTTTTTTGTTAAATTTATTTGAAAACTTTTATTAAACAATATATTAAAATATATATGAAAATATGAAGTCGAAAAGAATTTCAGTTTTAGTTTTTAGTTTTATTTTAGTTAAATTAAATTTAATTAGTTTTAGTTTAATTAAATTAAGTTTTATTAGTTTTAGTTTAATGAAATTAAATTTAATTAAAAGATCGATTTATATAAAAAAAAAATATTTTGAAGTTTAATTAAATTTTTCTCAATATCTACTTTTTTCTTCTTATCTACTTTGACATTTTTTTCAGGAGGTGGTAACGTTGCAATTGGAATCAGGAACCATATCGGGAAAGACTAAATCGTTCAATCTTTCTTTCTTTCTTTTTCTATCTTACCAAGGGGAATCTTGGGATCCATGATACCCCTCAATTTTTGAACCTAAAATACATAGAATTATTTAGAATTATCTCATATCTGAAGAGGTGATTGATGTACCTCAAATAAGCTTTGTTATTTAAAGAAAATATCGAGATTTAGATTTATGGAAAATAATTTTACAAAAAAAGGTCTTGACATTAATAGGCATACTAGTTTCAGGGCACAAACTACACAAAGATTAAAAAACTGTTATTGAATTATTTTCTGGTTTTAGAAACAAAGCGCAAATAAAAATACAAAACTTGGCTTAAAAATAAGATATTATGCAATAGACCCGATAAAAAATGAATAAAAATAAATGTAAACTTATTTTAATTACCAATTGTGATTTGTTATATTTGGCCCACTCTATAGCTAAGATGGGGAAGGGATACTTGGTAAATTTTGTGCTGTACTTTATTTTTCAAAAAAATCAACTTTCAAACCATGCAATTTAAATTCTTTAAATGTACAAGGAAATATCTAAATAATTACAGATTTTTTCATAAGTACAATAACAATGATTTTTCGGTCAAAAAACAAAAAAGATTATCTGACTTAATCACGTGACCTAGGTAGCGCAATGCAAAGTGCATTGGCTGGGAAAGAGCTTGGTCCAAGTTCGAGTCCCAGCTGGGCATAAAAGCTTTTCAATTAAAATTGCACAATGACCAAGCACCACTGAAAAAGGAGTCTGATGATCGGCCTGGCAGTCATGAAATAGCTATAACTCCAGCCTATAAAAATCTTGATGGTAGCTCACCTAAGTGTTGTTGTTCCATTCAAAACTTCAAAGAAAAGGTTATCATGGACCCCAAGGTTTCCCTATGGATGCGATAGAGGCAACAAACTAATGTCAAAACAATTATAAAAATAATTAAAGACACTTTTAAATGACCGCTTAATAATAATTAACGCTCGAGCATAGTTTCTGTATATACCTACATGAAAAACTTGACAGAACCAGTAGGTGAATTAATTCATTATTTCAATAAATTCTTCCCACAAGTTAACACTATTTTTAATATAATCGAATATTCTAAAAACATTTCAATGTATGAACTATTTCTTGCATCACTATTTTTCAAAACCATTATTGTTTTCAATTTTATTTTTTCATATAAATGTCATTTCAACTCATAAAAATGTCCTTATTGTTTGGTTTATTTATTATTATTTTTATTTTTATTTTTTTGTAATACTCTTGTGAATATGCATTATTTTCTGAGAAATGGAATGAATTTCAATAGAAAAATTATTTCCAAGTCTTCCACGCCAGCAAAATAAAAAAAATCCATATAAATACGCTTCTAATAGCAGGTAGGTAAGGTACATACATATACCTCATACACCTATCTATGCTATGCAATATAATAGCATCAATAAGAAAGAAAAAAGCTTGAGCTCAATAAAATTCCCGAGTTAAAATAAAAAAAAAAAAATAATAAATGTCCGTTTTATAGCATAGATTTAGGTATGTATGACCAGATCTTAGAAATTGGATTGAATGAGGTGAGATAAAATAAATGAACGAAGCAGAGAAGAAAAAAAAATCCTTCCACTTCACAGATGAATCGCCATTGATTGCAAAAAAATCCATTTTTTTTTCTATTTCTTTTTTTTTTTTTGCTTGATAATTTTTGTATGTATGTACATATGTACGTTCTTTTTTTGTATTACTTAATATTTTTTTTTCTTCCTACCAAGGAATGCGGTGATGATGATAATGAAGTTTAAATATTCAAGCTTCAATTTAAAGGTAGATTAACATGCGAGTAGGTTGTGTTAAGTCAGTTCATGCGTGGGGATCATTTTCAAAGAAAATTGAGTCCTGTTTTTTTTTTTTTTGTACAAAGATGCTATAGGTACCTATGACAGTATTAAAATAGACTTAGATCACATGATATCCTAGAAATGATGTCCTTTGAAGTTAAACATCTATCTATTTTGCTTATGAAAAGCTACTTAAAGATGATGTTGATATTTCACTCTAAAGCTATTTTATATCTATATTTCCTTAGATCCTCAATGGTTTGATATCATAAAAAGGAATCAAATGGTAATGAAAATTTTGATATACACTCTGGAATTCGTTTCCAAGAAGGATTTAAATAGCTATACCTACATAATATAGCTACATTTTGTTGAGAAAAAAAAGAAAAATATTTGATATCTTTTTTAAGATTTCCTCCAAAGCAATCACATGGAAAATAGAACAAAATTAAAAATAAGTCCTGAGGTAGACGTAGGTATATACAGCACGAGCAGGAACAGGAGCAATAGCAGAAGGAGGAAAATTTGAATAACATCCTTTTTTTGCATAAAGGTTGCCAATGAAAAATGAAAAACGGGAAAATAAGGAAAGGAAGAATAATAATGCTTGATTTTTTTATTTTTTTTTTTTATATTCGTTCTTTGCTAATTTCTCCTTGTTCGTTACGGCTTTGGGGGATATTTTATAATAAACCCAGCAATCAGAAAGATATCCTCGTTATTGTGTCTAACTTGCCTCCTTCGTATATAATATGTACCCCGAGACCGAAGACTTCTCTATATACTCCTTCGCCTTCGCATATTTATGCATAGGTACATATATACAAAGGACTCTATCAAGATATCCGTTTGGAAGTTCATTTGTTATATTTTATGAATGTTCATTTGACTTCTGTTATCTGGTTTTTTCGTTTTTTTTTTTTTTATTTTTTAGATCTGGATTTTTGGCTTATGTCGTTATGGATATTGATTTTGTGTTGGAATTTTTGGAATTTTTTTGTCTTCTGACTTTGGATATTGTAATTAAAGAAATCGCTTTGAAGGAATAAGACGATTTAAATTGTGAAAATATTATAAAGGGATTTTAAATAGGATTTTAAAAGTTAAATTCATCATATGGAGCTATGGCTTTCATTTTAGAATTTAGATGGATATGAATAAATTTAAAGAAGGAGTTCGATTGGAGAAATTGCATTGTGGTCCAGTATGATATGTGAGTTGTGTAAGTAAGCTTATATTTGTTATTAAGTTCACCACCAATTAATTATTTTTAAGGATGTGTTTACGTGAGGTTCTTTTAAGTAAATAATTGTTAATTCAAGACTATGGAATAAAATGCTAAGGTTTGCTTTTTAGTTATTGTGGCTCACTTTTTCATAAATCTTAGGTAAATTTTGACAAAAGAACTTTGTGGAGAAAATGTTTTAAAAACAAAAATCTGTGAACAAAATTTGTATTAAAACATTTCCAAAAATTTTATTATCCAAAGAAAGTTTTGGGTAATCAAATTAAATGAATTCTTGTCTTTAACTGAGATAATAAATTAATTGTGCTGAAATTTACTCCTCATCACTTCCGATTTAAATTTTCACAAAGGTAAGTTTGTGAAGCCTATTTTTTGTCAAAAGATAACGGTTAGCTCAATGGCGTAGTTCAAGTCAATACCAAATAAAATTTGGGTAAAGGAGAAAAGAAATCTAAGCATTTACCATCTATTTTTTGACAAAATAGAAAATTTTAATATCTTAAAATTTCTTCAAAACTTATTTTAGGTATTTCATATTACACATATTAGTAAGTATGAGCTACGGGATTAAACTTAGCCCACGAAATTTGGTTAGAAGAAGTGAGCCGCGGGGAAGAACGGTAGGAGTTTGGTTCTATTAAATCTAATTTAATTCGAGGAACATAAGTTTTCTTCATCACAGTTTTTAAATTCAGTACAAAACTATACATTAAATAATAAGTTAATAAATTATTTTTTTGGAATGTGGAAACTGGAATAATTTGAGGAATGGATATTTAACCATGTTTATATGCTGGTTCGAGAGATCGAGTTTGAATTTGAAGTGAAAGATAGCAAGATTTCGACTAAACTGTAACTGAACGAGTTCGATCGAGTCGAATGAAGGTGATTTCAACTCAATTTAGGACGTAGGTGTACAAATAGGTGGAAGTGTTGTTTAAGCACACTTCACACTGATTAAATAAAATGACAAAGTAAAATTTTAAAGAAAAAAAAAAATTGGAGAAAAAAGTGTAACAAAAAGAAAAAAAAAGTAACATAGTAACAAATACAAAAAAATTAAGAAAAGTGTAACACTTTTGTTACACTTGTAACATTGTGGCAACGCTGGACTCGACACGTGACGACGAAAAATGCTTTATTATATATTATTTCGTTGTTTTAAATTCGTAATTAAGAGAGAATATCTGCGAAGAGATCCATCTCGTCACGTCGTAGTTTCGTTGTGTCGTCACATTGTGAATCAAGCTCAGACATGAGGTCACTGATTGCTTGCAACATAAGTAGGGAGGGACTAACGGTGCAAGTACCTATTTCCAGCTCAAAACCAAAGATACTGAATATAAAGATAGGAATCCTCGGCTGTCAACCGGGTTTGCCTACAAGCTGAAACACGCACACATATGCAGTTGGCGTCCACTGACCACGAATTATTTGCACACATATACAGTTGGCGTCCATTCACCACGAAAATGGCAGTTATTTTGAAAATTCAATGGGTATGTTCAAAAAGTATAATAAATGGAACAACCAATTGTTAAGTGCGTACCTGACCTTATTTGTGGCAACAAATTTAATATTTATAAATTAGGTTTACAAATTTATATTCGTTTCTCATATTTTCTGTTGTTATTGTTTGTTCTTTTCCGTGATTGTTATGTGTTGTATTTTAGTCTTAATGTAGTGCAATTTAGTATATATACATATATATTTCTCCTGAGAACTCAGAATAGAATCAACACAAACTGTTTTAAAATATAAAATTAGCATTTGTAAAAATGCAGGGATCTTCATAAATACTTCCGTATTTCAAGTTTGTTTGGTATTGAATTCTTTAAAAAAGAAAAAGTCAAATATTGCGAGTTTCACCTGAATCCACCCAATCCAATCAATTTTGGCCAATTGTGAGTTTCACCCGAAATTTCATTTTTGAAAAATTCCCCTTATTGTGAAAATTCATTACGTTCATTTATTTTTAGTAGGCGAACGAAATTTCAGTGGTCAACAAAAGAACATGTATAAATTCCTACATTTTTTATTTCGGAGTGATAAATCTATCACTCCCACTCCCCCAAAGTGATGGAAGAAAATTTCTGTATGAGGAGAATAAAAGGACAAGTTTTTCGAATATTATAATAGTGAATAAATATCTACTACCTTACAAAATTTTATATTTGTCTTTGTCTAACTTTAAAAACCCGTAAAAGGTAGGTATTTGATATATTTTACCCACACTTTATTTCACTCTTTGTATAAAAATGTTTTAAAACGAATTATTCATTAATTTATTTATTTAATCAAATAATTTACAAGTGAAATTATTAAAGCAAAGCATCTGCAACGTAACTTTTAATAAACTCAAACGATGTGTTATCAGATGTATAATCATTGAATAAAAAATACATTTAATCCTGATTTGTAAATCAGTATCTACTTTCTACTCTGGAGGGCAAATGGTTTGCTGAAAAGAGTAAAGAAAATAGACAACGAATACATGAAATGTAAAAAAAAGCCTTTGTAACTCCATTTTATTCCGATTCAAATACAGCCTAAACGAAAAAGTTTACCTTGAAATTTTTTTTTCAAAGTGCGACAGCATCTTTAATAAAAAATATTTCAAACACATCCCAACAACAATTTAACGGGGTGAGTTTGTTCTGTTTGACAGTTCAATTTTTTTTTTGTGAAACTCTGGTGGTGAAAAATTTATTTCCTTATTCGGTCTAGTTTTATTTTGTTTTTGTTAATAAATTGAGATTTCAAATAAATAATAATAAAATAAATCGATTGAAATAAGTATTTGCTTATTGTAATCGCAATTGTTATCCAAAGTGAATCGCAACGTCACGGTCGGTCGCCGAAATCGTGCAAATCCTCTGAATAATTTTATTTCAGATTCGCGTCTGCATCCCAAATATAATATCGTGCCGTAGCTCGTTTAGAAAACTATCTCAAAAATTTAAAAATCTTGAATTTGTTGCCCGCTCCACCAATAATTGATATCAACGTGGATGACCCAATGTGTTTGCTTTGGCACCAACTTGAGAGTTGGCTCTTCAAATTGAGCAATTGCCGAATTACTTTCAGATGGATTTTTTTTTAAGTTTTTTATAAAATTGAAAACGGATTTCAAATAAAGCAAGAGGACATAAATAAGAACTCAGAACTGTTTAAATCATCCAAATTAAGCAAGTAGTTTTGAAATAAAAGCACTTTATATGTAACCCTAACAAGAATTTCGCATGATTTTCTATTGAAATTCTTGTATTCTTTACATATAAAGTGCTGTTATTTCAAAACTACTTGCTTCATTGGGGTCATTGAAACAGTTTTGAGTTCTTATTTATGTCCTCTTGCTTTATTTGAAATCCGTTTTCAATTTTATAAAAAACTTAAAAAAAAATCCATCTGAAAGTAATTCGGCCGTTGCTCAATTTTATAAAAACATGGCTAAATTACTTTTAGATAGAAATTTTTTTAAAATTTGTATGGAATTGAAAATGAATTTCATATAAAGTAAGAGGACATAAATAAGAACTCAAAACTGTTTCAATGATCCCAATGAAGCAAGTAGTTTTGAAATAACAGCACTTTATATGTAAAGAATACAAGAATTTCAATAGAAAATCATGCGAAATTCTTGTTAGGGTTACATATAAAGTGCTTTTATTTCAAAACTACTTGCTTAATTTGGATGATTTAAACAGTTCTGAGTTCTTATTTATGTCCTCTTGCTTTATTTGAAATCCGTTTTCAATTTTATAAAAAACTTAAAAAAAAATCCATCTGAAAGTAATTCGGCAATTGCTCAATTTGAAGAGCCAACTCTCAAGTTGGTGCCAAAGCAAACACATTGGGTCATCCACGTTGATATCAATTATTGGTGGAGCGGGCAACAAATTCAAGATTTTTAAATTTTTGAGATAGTTTTCTAAACGAGCTACGGCACGATATTATATTTGGGATGCAGACGCGAATCTGAAATAAAATTATTCAGAGGATTTGCACGATTTCGGCGACCGACCGTGACGTTGCGATTCACTTTGGATAACAATTGCGATTACAATAGGCAAATACTTATTTCAATTGATTTATTTTATTATTATTTACTAGAAATCTTGTTTTTTTAACAAAAACAAAATAAAAATAGACCAAATACGGAAATCAATTTTTCACCACCGCAGTTTCACAAAAAAAAAAAATGAACTGTCAAACAGAACAAATTCACCCCATTAAATTGTTGTTGCAATTCACATCTATTCACCGACACGATCCAAAATTACAAATACAACAATGTAAACAAATGGGTTTTGGAGAGTGAAACGTACGAAAGTTTCATATCTTTATAATTCAGTATCTTTGCTCAAAACTCTCTAAAGCGATATGAAAAATTGAAAACAATAATATTGGCAGCTAAGCTATAGTGTTCTTTTTAAGACCAAAAAAGTTTTAATTTTGTGCTCCATTCCATGAACAAACCCAGAAGGCCAGAACAGAAAACTAAAGTTATTAAAGTACACAGTTGAAACTAACTGAAATCAGGTGAATGAAACGTTTTTTTTTTTCAGCTCTCCTAATTCGATAACAAGAAAATCATAAGTCGATAAAACTAGAATTATTTAAATTTCCTACTTCCTCTTGTTATATTTTATGCTACGACATAGTGTGAACTATAAAGGTGACGAAGAAAATATAATTATTTTGCATGATGACGTTGTCTTCGGATGGAAAATATAGGTAGTTCATATTATTTTACACAGATAGTTTTACACAAATCCAAAGCCAAAACAAGGAAACCTAAATTTTTAAATTAAAAAAAAGACCTAAGACATTATGAATTTTGAGATTCAAAATAATGGTTTGTATATTCTGTTTTACACAAATTTTAAATTAGTTCGATTTTTTTTATTTTGCTTACGTCATAAAGTATATAAAAATATGTTATCTAAATTTTTAGTAAATTGGTCATAAAAATTCAACTAGTTTCGCAAATTAGTCAATCAATTACTTTTTACTTGCGATATATGTATAGGGGTACTATATGACAAGTTATGCATTCGTAAAAAAAATAGAACTCGATATTTTGATCAAAGTTGATATTAAGATGTTAGCGAAGTCAAAGAAAATTGGGTCTCGCAATTCTGTCTGTCTGTCCTTTCGGCTGTGGTTTTTAGGCATTCCCCCCACACGTTTTTTTTTCATTTTTTTTAAAAGTTTATTTACGAAAACCTTTTTTTCAAAAAATCTTCTTTAAAAAAAAAATTCAGTAATTTTTTTTTAAATGCTATCATTTTATAAAACAAAAAATCGGAAAAATGGTTTTAAATGGTACCTCTCATAGAAATATTTTTATGATTTTTTCAAAAACGGTTCAACTGATATTGATCGATTTTCTTATAGAAAATGTTTACAATAATTTTAAAAATAATGTGTATCAAAATTAAAAAAAAAAAATTGGGATTTTTTAAAAAAAATTAATTTTTTTTTTTTTTGAGAACTTAATAATTCGAAAACGACTTTAACGATTTTTATTAAACTTAACAGGTTTTGAAATTATCCAGCAGATTCTAAATAAAATTTTTTTTATAACCAAAAATAATGGTAGATACCCTCCATACAAATGTTTAAAAACCAGTATTGAAAATCTCAGTTTTCTCAAAAACGATTTTGATAAAAAATGTTGTGTGAACAAATATCAGAACGATCTACCATATTATAAGGAAAACAATGTATCTATCGTTTAGAAACGGTACCTCTCATATAGAACCATTTTTTGGATTTTCCACTATCTCATTATCTGTTAAACCAATTTTAATGAAATTTTATAAATCTACTAATAAATTTTAAAAATATTGCATATCAAAATTTTCAAAAAATCAAATTTTGAATTAAAAAAAAAAATGACAATTCGATATTTTGAAAATTAATTTTTAAACTCCGCATAATAAGTACTAAAAATTGCCGTACCAATTTTTTTCTTAAAAATATATTCAAATTTTTAAATACTTATAAATAATTAAGTTTTTAAAAAAACGCTCCAACGATCAAAAATGAGATTTGTGTAAGAAATTATTTGGTGTACATTGCGTTGATGTCAAATATAATGTGCAATATATATTTTTAATTAATTTTATTCTAATATTATTGATTTTTTAACATTTTTTCAGTCTAAACTGTAAATTCCATACATTGTGCGAAATGCAAGACAGTGCTATATTGTTCATATTTATTGTTCATATTTATCAGTTTTTAAAAAGACTTTAAAACCACATTTTGAAGCAAGTTTGTGCGACCCAGTCGTGCATTTTATTTTATACACACAACTAGCGCCAGCAGCGTCATGAACACCAAAATAAACGAATAATAATTAACAAAATGTTAAACATCATTTGTACATTACGTCTACCCAAAAAAAAAAAAAAAACTTTATTTTTTGCTGACATCAAAGATTCCAAGATAATGGTGTTGGTAAAGGATATGTTTTACATACCTTAAAAAGCACACACATGTTTTGCTGCTGCAAACAATTGTCCCTCCACACCCTCTCCTTCCCCGGATCTCTTCGTTAGCTTAAAATAAAATCAAAAGGTGTACATTTCACAAGTCTTACAGTCGCGTCTTGTTCTTTTCAAAGTAAAGCAACTTCAAAGGAATTCCATTTTTTCCCCAAAAGCTTATACCTACATGTATGTGCACAAAAAAAAAAAAAAAAACATCAGAGTCTGTCCCCATTTGAGTTCCACACCGCTGAAATGGCGGATAATGGTGGTGGATTACTTTGTGTTTCTCTGCAAAATAATAAAAAAAAAAAACCAACACGTTTCTGCTTTTCATTTACACATGTTAATTTTGCTTGTGTTTGTTTACATTTTTATATCTTTGGTCATTCGTTTGTATTTAAGGATTCCGCCTCGTAGAGCTATGTCCTTAGGAAAAAATGTGGCAACGTAGCCATTGTTGCATGAATAATATGTTCTTCTTTTCTTAAATTAAACAACAACAACAAGAAAAACAAACAAAAAAACACATACACTTAAGTTCCTTGATGCAAAAAGCACACACCACAAAATGTGTGTTTCCTTGGACTAATTTCTTTTTTTTTTATTTTTATTTTTTTATTCGTTAATTTGTTAAAATGAATTTACATAATTAAATGTGCATCCTTCTGACAACAACAATGACGGCAGCACGACTGCAAGAATTTTCTTAAAAAAGATTAAGCACTATAAGCATGGAAATGAGCTTAAGAGGAACTCTAGGGGCATTAGATTGCATGCTTGCATTAACGTGGTAAAATTAAGGGAAGAAGTAAAATTGCTGAATTGTTGTAGAAGCATATTATAAAAGCTATATAGTACCACTACTATAAATTTCAAGGTGTAAGCAGAGTAGGGTTTTATTATAAAATTCCTTTGAAATAAGATAATAAATTATACTAAGTTGTATTTATGTGGGTTAAGTTTTTAAGCTAATTAACGTTTTGTTAAGTGGTTTTATTTCACATTAAATAAAATAATATATAATTACTTGTATTTCAGTAAAAAATTAACTGTTTCACACCAAATGAATTCAAGCAAATATTTTTGGTCAAAATAAAGGGAATCGACTAAAGACTTGACTTGCCACTTAGTTTTTTTTGTTATACTTAATTTATTGAAAATTAATTTGTTGGAAAAAATCCGTTTAAGTATTCATTCTAATCAAATCGATCTCAAAATAAATATTCCAACAAAAATGGATTTCTAAAAATTTCAATAATTTTTAGCATGTTTAAAAAAAAAATCCGTTGATTTTTTTAATTTTTTACAATGTTAAAATGCAAGTGAAAAAAAAATGAAAATACATATTGTCAAAAAAAATTGGGTCTTATTTCATTTATTTTTGGGGCTTTTTTTCATTTCGTTCATGGAGCAAAATTTCATTAAGAAAAATAGTCACAATTTTAGAGCCTTATTTCATTTCAATTTTTAGGGTCTTATTCGCTGAAGCCTACTGCACCCCACAGCTTCGAGGAAACGCAGTAACTACAAATCCTCTAAAAGATTCGTGAGTGCCATGGACAAAAAAGACCCTACGACTCTCACTTCAAGAGACAAGCCTCTTTTGAAAAAAAACATAAGAAGTTGGTGAGGAACTATGAACGTCAGTTGGCAACAACTTCCACTAAACCCACTGTTTGTTCTCAACAGCTGAACGCTGAAAAGCCGGACAGTGTCAGGGTAAATGCTGCCACATCTACGTCTATCCCTAAAAAGATTGACTCAGAGCAGGCTGGTAATAACTCTGCTGCTTGCTCCGGCCAAAAAACGAAACTGGTTACTTCCAGCAAGAAGCTGCAAACCACCGCTAAATCGAACCCGAAAGGGAACGAGGCAGTACAGGTCAGCAATTCTTCTGTGACGAAGCCAAGTACTTCAAAAAGAGCAAGATCGAAGGAGGCAACCAAGACCGATGGTTCTAAAAAACTTAAAACCAACAGTTTTGATACCACCCCCATCGACCTGCAGGTAGCCATAATAAGTCGTGACAACCCAGATGGGAAGATCACGGCAAAAAACTGGTTACTCGTAGAAAACGAAATTCTTAAAGCCATGATGGTATCATCCGAGAATGATAGCTCTAACGACTACATCTTCGATGGAGCTGGATGGCAAAAAGGTGTCAAAGCAGTTTGCTGCGGGGGCCAGAAATCACTAGAGTTTCTCACTCACACAATCACCAATATTGGCGAACTGTGGGAGAGCGCTTCTCTCGGGGTTCTTCCCGTCACAGCTCTACCTCTTCGAATGCAGATAAAAATATGGATCCCTCCTCCTGCTACGCATGAGGACTCATCCATAATCAAACTGCTGGTGAAACAGAACAAGGAGTTCTCCATATTAGAATGGAAGCTCCAGTTTTCAAGGAAGAGATTCAGTGGGGAAGGAAAGGACCTTTTGTTCGTAATTGACAAGAAATCTGACCTTCTCCTGAAAGAGAAATCAGACGTGCTGATACCATAGGTCACTTGTTTTTAAATTGACATGAAATTTACTTTATTTGCAAGAGAATCTTTTGGCATTATAATTTAAATATGATTTCTGGCATACGACCGCCACGGCTGGCTCAGATGTAGTATAATCTGGAAGTCCAATTTTCGATGACTTTTTCCAACATTTGATGCCGTATATCGTCAATAACACGGCGAATGTTGTCCTCCAAGTGGTCAATCGTTTCAGGCATATCGGCGTAGACTAGCGACTTCACATATCCCCACAAAAAATAGTCAAGCGGTGTTAAATTGCACGATCTTGGAGGTCAATTCACAAGTCCGTAACGTGAAACTATGCGGTTACCAAACGTTTCCTTCAAATAAATCAATTGTGGCACGAGCTGTGTGATATGTTGCGGCGTTTTGTTGAAACCACAGCTCCTGCACATTATGGTTGTTCAATTGATGAACGAAAAAGTCAGTAATCATGGCTCTATAGGGGTCACCATTGACTCTAACGTTCTGGCCAGCATCGTTTTTAAAGAAGTACGGACGAATTATTTCACGAACCCATAAAGCACACCAAACAGTCAGTTTTTGTGGATGTAACGGTGTCTTAACATAGGTACACTTGAGGATTATCATCACTCCAAATACGGCAGTTTTGTTTATTGACGTATCCATTCAACCAAAAGTGAGCTTCATCGCTAAACAAAATTCGCTTATGAAAATTGGGCACAAATTTGCACAATTTGAAAGCGTTGTTCAGGCGTCAGTTTATTCATGTTAAAATGCCAAAACAAACTAAAAAATAAATCACTTAACAGCTGACAAAATAGCCGCCAGTTAAAATAGTGTTGCCAACTTAAAGTTCTATACCTCTAAAAAAAACATCCTTTATAACTCGAGCTATTTACCAAATTACTTTTTTAAGTAATTAAAAACTTTAACTAAAATTATTAATAAATTAAAATCTATGTATCTAATTATCTAGATTTTTTAAATAAATTTCTCCCACAATTTATTTAAATTTAAAAATAATTTATAAAAATAAAAATATCTCTACCCAATTAATCTCCTCCCCAATTTGTAACTTTTCACTAAAACAAAAAATAAAAAGAAAAAAGAAACTCTTCGAAAAATCATTTAAAACAAATTTGTAGACAAGTCGCACTTCATCATTATTTGTAAAGCCATTAGTTAGTTTGGGTATATTATAAAACTTTATTTTATTTTTGTCCGAAGTTAAGTCCTTTGCCATGGGCCAAGAGTTCAGTTAATCAATGTCAATTCATTCAATTTGTTATCAGTCGCAATAAAATTCAAGTGAGATACTTTTTAGTCTTAAGATCTATCAAAGGTCTTTTGACCTCTCTCTCTCTCTCTCTCTGTCTCCGTCTCTCTCTCTTTCTCTGTCTCTTCTTCATTTCACTATACATACATATACAGAGCAGTTAAAAATATATTTGACTGACATCGACATGATGATTTAAAACAAAAAAAAAAGGAAAGGTACAAAAAAAAAACCATTTGCATCTTTTGGCATCTTTTAGTTTTAGTTTGAAAGTGATATATCAAGTTGAATGCAAAGAGAAATAAACATAAATGTATTTTCAAAGGTTCTGAGAAAAAGGATAGCACTGAGTTGGGAGAAAGATAAAGTTTCAGGAAGTGCTGTTGTCCATTTAATATTTTTCACCCTGAATATATGCAATATTTTTTTTGTTTTTATTTAAACTCTGAAAGCTTGGCAAACAAATTTAAAAATATAATAAATATATATTTGACTTTATGGCATCTTTTAAAAGATTGATCGTTTGGAAAATTCTGAAAAGAATGTTATTTTTGGGTGAAATAGCTTGTTATCCTTTTCATATCGTCTATGGTCAAAACTTCATATACATATTATAGTACATTCAAAAATATAAATCTTGACAATATTTTTGTGAGGAAATGTATTTTATTGTGGTTTCTTTATTTTCGTGGAATATAAAGTACAAACAATTCCCACATGAATATCTCTGTCAAAATGTGTGCCTTAAGTAGGGTTCCCAACATTTTTTCCATAGATTATAGTACTTTTAAGAATTATTTATAAAATATATAGTACACAAAAAATATAGTATTTTATAAAAATGTTATAAAAGGCCAAAAATAAATTTACTAAATATTTATTTTTTATAAAATCTATTTTTCTTGTACTTCTAGCATCTTTTAAAAATTTTGTATACAATAATTTATACAATAAATTTTCAAATTTATTAATATAAATCAAAGTTTATTTTTTATATTAATGAGTTACTCGCTCTGTTTCCTTCGAGGTGTACTGAGATCAAAGTCGAAACAGTTCAATGGATCCGAAGAGTAGACGATGAATGAAGAGAATGTCGGAAATTTCTCTATGATTTTCCAGTGAATTTAGGTTAATTAGTTTAAGGCGGTCCAAATAGGGATTGTTCCAAGAAGGGCAAAGCGAAGAAAACGACGTTGTACGCTCTCGATTCTGGAAATATGAATATCTTGATAATGGGGCCATACTTAACAGACATATTCAAGAAGGGGGCGAATAAACGTTATGTATAGAGACCGGGTCACATAGTGGTTGGAGAATTCTTTGGATTATCGTTTCACGAAGCCAAGTGCTGAATTAGCTTTAAGAATTATTTCGTCTATATGGGTGAAGAAATTGAGTCAAATAATATGCCAAGGTCTCGAATATTTTGAATTTAATTTTTTAATTTAATACGTTTGCGTGAAAAAATGAAAGACTGGCATTTGTAAATGTTAAGCTCCAAGTTGTTTTTGAGGCACCATGCTGAAAACCTGTCAAGATCGTTTTGAATAGAGGAAAGGTCATCAAACGAAGAAATTGCCTTGAAAAATTTAGTATCGTCGGCGTACAGTGAGATGGAGGAGTGTTTGATGACCATTTCAACATCATTAATAGTAAGAATGAAAAGAAGTGGACCTAAGTTACTACCTTGGGGGACACCGGAGGTAGCTAAGAAAGGGCTGGAAAGGGCAGACTTTGTGTCCCTCCCTCACCTAAAAACTGAAAGATGCTGGAAACTCAGTTTCCTTTGTTCTATATAAACACACAAAAAAAATTAATGACGTTTTCAATTTTGATTTTGACGTTTGACAATAAGACTCAGGCGCGTTCGGATATTTGCAAATGGAACCTCAAGGTGCAATCAAAGTGTGTTTGCTACTCGTTTTAATGAATGATAAATTTAACCGAAAAATAGTACTTTTGCGTACTATATATTTCTTCAATAGTATATAGTACACAGACCCGAATTATAGTATAATACTATAATTTTAGAGCATGGTTGGGAACCCTAGCCTTAAGTTACACATTTATGTAAAAACTAAACAATCTTTTAAAGACCAAATTACACAAAATTCTCACACTATATTCCGAAAGCTTTTGCTTTAAAGGTCTACCTTACATCAATATGTGGGGAAAGGGGTATGAAATCTCAAGTTGCCGGAATAACTCAGGTAGAAACAAGTTATATTACAACAACCCTTAATGTACCTCATAAACATACGCCTACGTTTTCATATTGCTTTTCTGATGATGATGATGATGATGACTCTTTAACACTCTTCCAGTGTTCGCACTTAAAGTGTTGATAATTCTCAAGGATCATAAATTAAACAGTAAGCCAAAAAGGAAACCTTACTCAATATTGATTTTTATTCATTTCATTCATTCATTTTTTTTTTTTTTTCATTTTCGTTTTTGTTCTTTGGTTCTTGTGTTCTGAGAGTGATTTATTTGGGAATGCCTTGGAGCATAAAACAGCATGTGCCTTATGCTATCACGCTGTGTCACTTTCCACAGAGACAGAGAAATCTCACTCACATTGCGTTCCCGATGGTGCTTCCAAGTTACAAAAAAAAAAAAAAAAATGAAGGGAAAAAAAATAAAATTAAAAAAAAAGGAAGAAACAAATCAGAAATAAAATAGATGATGGAGTCCCTTTTTTCTCATTTTGGAGAATTCAATTTGTCGAGGAAGAAGAAATAATCAAAATGAAAAGTTTTACAAATTTATATTTGGGTTTTATGATTTGGAAAATTAATTTCTTCTGCGAGTTATATAAGCTGCGCGACGCGCCAGGCGATTTTTATCCCTAGTTTTTTTGTTAAATTTTTTCATCCCCTATATTATGTAGAAATATATGTAGGTATAGCAGAGCACCAAGACCAACCTCCAGCTGTCCTCCTCCTTCTCTTCCCCCACCTCCTCTTTTGGCCTGATAACGAATGCCATT
Source organism: Epistrophe eligans (assembly GCA_951394125.1). NCBI lineage: Eukaryota > Metazoa > Arthropoda > Insecta > Diptera > Syrphidae > Epistrophe > Epistrophe eligans. The sequence goes on from OX596030.1 coordinate 12,501,107, forward strand.
TGCAAACAAGTTCCGCTTGTTTGAGTCTGTTTCAAAATTAAAAATAATAATGCAAAAAAAAAAACCGAGTGAACAAAATAAACAAGACGCGCCCCCATCGCCCCCAAACGCCGCCCTTGTTCTTCCGAAGAAAACTTTTCCAAATTCATTTTAATATTATATTTCACTTCGTTCGTATATATAAATGAGTACAGTACAGTTAACAGTATATATACCTAAAGCAAAGGATCCGAATTCGAATCTGGATCCCGTTTCTGATGCGGTGGTAACTGGGTAACAAATTATTTCGGCTTTTGCTGTGCTACAGTTGGTACCTACCTATATTCGTCGACGAAGTTATATACGAATTATTATGCTCTTATGCTTAAATGGAAACCGAGCTGCAAAATGCTGTTTTCCAAAAAATATTGCTTTTTAAAATTCTTAATGAATTCAGGAAGTAAAATATAAATATGCCAAACGTTATGCGGGGTTTTTATTAAAATAAAAAAAAAATTAAAGAATAACCAACTTTTATTTATAACGAAATGTATAAAGGTTTTATTTTGTTCGGCTTCGGGTCTATTTACATATAGGTTGGTATATAGTTACATACGAAAGTCACTAATTGAAAGAAGACCAAAAATATTGAAGTTTTAATAAAATATAACGAGTGTGGATTTCATATCAGCTTTTGCTTGTATAAGGCTGATGATCGCATTGTTAAAAAAAAGCACATGTGTATTTACTTTTTAAACTGACTGAAATATAAAAGTTTTTATTCCACAACTTTAACTAACATAAATATCAAAAATGCACGACTAGATCGCAATAACTGTTGTTTAAAACCTAAAATGTGGCTAGATATTGCAAATTGATGGTGTTTCAATAATGTTATGATATCGCCATTTGAATGCAAGAACTATAGGGAACTCAGGAAGCTAGAGGCACCTAATAACTTCGAAAATTTTCGAAAATAAAAAAAAATCAAGGTACCTAGTTTTTGCACCCAGGTGGCGATATATCGTTAGAGATAAATTGTGTTAAAAAGTTTAAATTACTGAATACATAAATTTTGAAATTTTGGATTAGCTTGCTCACTTTGTAACAGATCTTTGAGATATATATTTACTGAACGCGCGTAATCACTTTGTTAATAACAATTATCAGGTTTAATCAATTAATGGTTATGGTAGATTTACATTTATCTCCATCTGCAGATTTGAAGAAAAGTAAAGCAGGACAGATTCATGCCAAAAAACGAATGTGTGAAAGAAAGATGAATATGTTCGTCTTTATATCTGCATTATGGCGCTTCCTAAAATCTTCCTATAATGAAAATCTCTGTATTATGGTCTTCTCTCACTTTTCAACAAATGAAAATTTTATATCTTTCATCCCTTTTTTTTTTTTGCAGAACTCCGCATGAAAACGAATGTAAATCCACCATTAGGGCAATTTTCAAAACAAAACTGGGAAAAAAATCGTTGTATTGGAGTTCGCCTTAGTAGACGACCTAAAGTCCTAAAATAAAAATTCGAATTTCCTCTCTAGCCAAAATTACTTAAAAAGGATACACATATCGCAATTCTGTCTGTCTGTGTGTCCTGTCTTGTCCCTTCCGCAGCAGCCTAAACGGGTGGGTAGATTTTCTTTAAACTTGATACCTAGCGGTTTATGGGCATTCTCCCGGCACGTTTTTTTTATTTTTTTGTTTAAGATCAAAAATAACGGTACCTGCCGTACAAATTTTTCTAACCAAATTATGAAAATTTAATTTTTCTCAAAAACGTGTCCACAACTTTTTTTAAAACATATATAGTATTTTTTTCACGAAAAAGCTTACATGATTGTAAAAAAAATTCAGAAAAATGTTTACCTTCCGCTTCCATAAAACCATTTTTTTTAATTTTCTCAAAAACGGCTTAGTTGATTTTGACCAATTTTTTTATAAAATATATTTCAAAAAGTTTTAAAATGATCGTATAGCAAAATTTCAAAACTTTTTTTTTTTGGATTTTTAAAAATAGTTTCAATTTTTTTTTTTTTTGAAAACTTAATAATTCGAAAACGACTCGAATGATTTTTATTTAACTTAAAATTTAACATTTTTTTTTTTACATTATTTAACAGATTTTATGTAAAAATTATTTTTAAAACCAAAAATGCCGATAATTCCCATACATTAAAAATGGTAAGGAAAATCGAAAAATTCTGCATTCCAAAATTTTGAATTTCAAAATTATGTAAATCCATAACTCTGTATTCAAAAATTCTGTATTCCTAAATTCTGTAAATTATAAGAAAAAAATTGTTTTGATAATGCAAAAAAATGTGCACTTTTTTTTGTTATCAAAACATAATTTACAGAATTTTGAAATTCAGGATTTTGGTGCTAAGCTTTAAATAGAGTACAAATTGGGGTATTTCAAACTTCAAATTTAAATAAATTTAGAAATTTTAAACGCAATTATTTAAAGAAAACGTAATAAAAGGTGGGGACTATTTTTCCAATATCAAAAACTTTTTCCTTTATAATTTATTTATACAATTTTAGAGTTCAAGAATAAATTTTTTAAATTATGTGGTTTGAAAAATATTTTTGGGAGTATGTCAAGTATGGACAAAATTGTTAAAATAGAAAAAAAAAAAATAAGTAAAAGAAAAGTAACGCATCCACAGTAATTATATCACGATATGGTATTTAAATTTTTCTAGAATTTAATTACAGAATTTTCGATTAACAGAATTTTGAAACACAGAATTCTGATTTAACAGAATTTTGGAATACCTCCAGAAAAATAAATTTACAGAATAATGAAAAACAGAATTTTATAATGCAGACAAACTACCTGCTCCCAGGAAAATTTAATTTTTCTCAAAAACGGCTCCTACGATTCTGATTAAAATTGGTATGGTTTTTGACTACCTCATTATCTGTTGAATCGATTTTAATGAAACTTCGTACACAAGAGCTTCTAATAAGTTTGAATAATATTGTATATACAAATTTTTAATTCAACAAATTTTGGATTTTTTAAAAACATTTCAAAATTTATTTTTTGAAAATTTGATATTTCGAAAATGAGATGATTTTTTTTTAAATTAAGTTTTTAACTTCATATTAATAAACCTGAAAAAATAGCGTATCATTTTTTTCTAAAAAAAGTTTTTAAAATTTTATATATAAAAAAAAAATATTTTTTTTTAAAAACCGCTCCAACGATTTTAAAATTTTGTTTTCTCATAAATTGGTATTTTTATAAGAAATCATGTGGTGTACATTACTTTCGTGTCAAAACAATTCTAGAAGTTGTTTAATCAATTTATTTCTAATTGTATTGATTTTTTAACAACTTTTCAGTCTAAAGTGTAAGGACTTAGCAGAAAATTGTAGGTCCCCTCCATTCCTTTTGAAAAACATCACGAATGGGAAGAGTTTGAGAATGCGATTCACTTAGCTTTGAATCTCTTAGGAGCTTTTACTTAAAAAATCAAAATTAGCTTGTTTTGTTGAAAAAAAAAAACAAAAAAAACAAATCGCTTTCCGTTTTCTAATTGAAATTCAGCACCATCAAGTAGCCCGTTTTATTTTCACCTATAAAATAATTATTATTCAAACCTGTTTTATTTATCTGACAATAAAATATTGCTAATTTGAATAACAAACTGATGTATTACCTTACCACCACCGACATGCAAAAAAAAATCCAAGAAATCCACCAAATATGACTCTATCTCCATATCATCCCATTTTCAACACCCACAAACAGTTTGTGTCAAGAAATTGCTAACAAAAAAAAATTATTACAATATCGTCCTATCTTTTCCTTTCTTGATAGAATTCTAATATTTTACAATCGATAATAATTCTTCATAGAATCCTGCCATCGATATCAAAAGAATCCACCACAACATCATGCAACACGCAAAAAAAAACAAAAAACAAAAAACGATAGCGAAAAATTCCGTCTCAGACAACAAAGATTGGATAGCGGCGATGTTATACATACCTACATACATACTCATAGCTGCCTTGAAATCAACCAAAAAGGACAATGAAGTGAACAAAAGTCGGTTAAATGGAAAAAGTTCTTCTTTCGTGATTTATGCTAAATAGGCTACTTTACTTCAAAAGTAACACAGAATACAAAAAAAAAAATAATACAAAAAAAAGAGAAGAACAATTTAGCAGATTCATTGAATCCTTCAACTGATATTCAAATTGGAAGGTGATGGTAGTCTCATTGGTTGTGGTGATGGCGGCGGTGGTGGTGATGGTGATGGTTATGTTGATGGTGGTGGCAGTTTAAGTAGAAAGAGGCTGTGTCAGAATGATGGCAACTGCGCGAACAACTAAAAGAACAATCCGTTAAACAGAGTGAAGGATCCTTCAACTTTCATCCTGAAAACACAACCAAAGCATGAGAATGAACATAACAAGGGACACACAAAAAAAGGACACAAACAAAATCCTCAAATAAAAAAAAAAAAAATAAAAAAAATAAATAAAACAAGAAAACTCTGAGGCAAGGAAAAAAAATTCAAACTTACAAACTTGTACATAGTTTTGTGAAGCAAGTTGACTTGATCTGTGGTAGGTGTTGGTTGGTCGGTTTGTTGGTTTGGGTGGTCTGGTGGGTGGTTTTTGAAAACTTTTCTCTTCTATCAGAACAACTGCCCTCCTCATTTCTTCATCTAGTTATATATGTATGTAGCAACAAGGAATGAACAGGAAAAAAAAGAGGTAAGTAAAACGTCTTCGGAAAGAGATCCAGAATTCTGATAGTGACAGGTTGGTTTGAATTTGTGACAGGTTTTATTTTTTTGCTCTTCCTTGCAACGAAGAATATTTGCACGTTGATGATGATAACTATTGCAGCAGTTGAAGAAAAAGAAGAAGAGTCAAATGCCCTTCAGCCAGAATTTACCAAAAGATATAAAGTAAAGATATACACAACTTGAAGTTGCATTTGTTGTCTTCCTAATTTTGAACTTTGGGTGGTTGAAACGTGTCCCATAAGTGAGGTGGGAGGACTTGATATCTCATCTTGAAACTGATATACCTATGACAAGTTGAATATTATTGCACTTTTGTATCTATCTGCTCTGCGATTAAAATTTAGTTCCGTTATTTTAAGGTTTCTCAAACCAGCATCAGAAGTGGAATTTATTTGTTTTATTTTCTTGAGGGGTTTGAGAAAAAGGATGATGCTGGTGGTAATAGTTTATCATTTTTTGGTTTTATTTTTATTTTTTATTTGTAAAGAAAAACTCATCACTCTCCGGTTGGCAAATGAACCACCACCATTATACCACCACCACTACCACCGTTGGCATTTCTGGAATTAAAATTTTGATGATGATGATGATGATGATTTTCTCCCTTTATATACATAATACTTATATATATATATAAATTCTCCTTCTCCATCATCACAATATCATACATCCTTATTGCATGTTTCTTGGGAAAAGTTTTGTTTCTTTTCTTCCATTATGGATTTCCCCCAACCCATTGTCCTTGCTGCCTTAAAAACAAGATGAGTTAAGTTGGTGGCATAAATCCTTCCGTTCTCCTATACATACATATATACATGACACTTTTTATACATGGGTGTATTATCCTGTGTATATGTTTGTGTGTGTGTGTTTGTGTTAAAAACAAAGTTTTACCATGTAAATTGCAATTTAATGATCAAAACTTGATGAGTCCTGCAGAATTCTTGCGGTCCAGTTTGTCGTAGTTTGGTTTTTAGGGTAGCCCAAGGCTTGCTTGGGATATATAATCAAAGTTGCTCCTTGTTAAGCGTCAGATGATGATGACAACGAATATGATGACGAACACTACAATTTCTCTAGGAAAACAACAACGTCGTCGACGAAGAAGCAAACGACGACGACTACAACGACGACGACTACAACGACGACGACAACGACAACGACGACTACGACGGATGGTTTTTATAACACCCCTGAAGTTGTTTTATGGCATATAGAAGGGTAAAGAACCTTCTAAGTGATGGCAATTTATTGTTTTGTTGTATCCTTTATGTTTATGTTTATTTGTTGTTTTTTTTGTTTTTGTTTTCACTGTTGCTTTTCTTGCTCGGTCTATTTTCTCTTTTTTTTCATTTTTTTTTTTTTTGATAGTTGAAAAAATTTAAGTTTAAACGAAGAAATGAGAATTTGTTTTAAGGACAAAAAGGATAATTTATGAGCAGGCTAAATGCTGGCAAATGGGTGGTCGATTAGGAAAATTGCTTGCACCAACTTTTGTATTTATGTATTTATACCGACATACCACCATAGAGATGAAAATTGTTTTTTTTTTTTTTTTTTGTGATGCAATTAAAGCTCTTGACAAAGAATTTGTGCGAGGAAAAATATATAGTCTCGTGTTTAGTTGGGATAATTTGAAATTGTTTTTGGGATTGAAAAATAAAACATGAAAAAGATGCTCAATGTGTTTTATTTTAGTTTAAATGGGAAAAATAAATAAAACTAGATATAATTTTGACATTGAGACAAAAATGCACAACTGATGGAGGGCAAGATTTTATGTTCGTGTGACTAAAGGCTTTAATTAAAGTGGTTAAGAATTAAGTATACCTAAGTGTTCTAAAGCAATTATTTTGTCTAAGGAAAAATGTCTAAAAAAAATTCATCATTGATTTATTTTTCTGCCAATGACACGACTTGGTGGCATAAGCTAGCTCTCATGAGCGATCGCACCGTGGCTTTAAAGTATGAATTGTACGTAAACGTAAGACTAAAAAATTGTCAAAAAATCAATATAATTAGAAATTTATTAATTTAACAACCTTTGAAATTGTTTTGGCACCAACATGATGTTCACCATCTGAGTTCTTGCACAAATCTCAATTTATGAGGAAATAATTTCAAAAATCGTTGGAGTTTTTTTAAATGCGGGTTTTTTTAAATTGTTTTTTTATAATGGGTGATTTTTTAAGAGGTTTAGAACTTTAAAAAAAAAAAAAAAAACACAAAAAATTGGAAAAAATGAATGAAATATTTATTTGAATCGATAGTTTGAACCTTGCAATTTAATGTTTAAAGATAATTTCATGCAAATGTTGACCGCGGCTGCGTCTCAGGTAGCCCATCCGCTGAGTCCAATTTTGGCATACTCTTTCACACATATCGGCCGGTATCTCACGAATGAATGCATGGATGTTGGCTTCCAGTGCGTCAATCGAAGCGGGCTTGCCCCTATAGACATTAGCCTTGACATACCCCCACAAAAAATAATCTAATGGTGTCAAATCGCACGATCTAGGCGGCCAATTGACCGGCCCGAAACGTGAAATTAACTGTTCACCAAACTCGCCTCGCAATTGCGCCATTGTTTCGCGTGCTGTGTGGCATGTGGCACCGTCTTGTTGAAACCACATATCATGCAAGTCAAGAACTTCCATTTCGGGCAAAAAAAAGTTTGTTATCATCGCTCGGTAGCGTTCACCATTGACAGTAACGCTGCGATTCGCATCATCTTTGAAGAAATATGGCCCAATAATGCCGCCGGCCCATAAACCGCACCAAACAGTGGCTTTTTCGGGATGCATTGGTAGCTGTTGCAATGCTTCTGGCTGATCTTCACTCCAAATGCGGAAATTTTGCTTATTTACGTACCCATTCAACCAAAAATGAGCCTCATCGCTGAACACAATTTTTCGATAAAAAAGCGTATCCTCGGCCAGCTTTCCAAGAGCCCATTCACCAAAAATTCGGCGTTGTGGTAGGTCGGCTGGCTTTAGTTCTTGCACAAGCTGTATCTTAAAAGGCTTTACGCCCAAATCCTTCCGCAAAATTTTCCACGTAGTGCTGTAACAAAGGCCTAACTGCTGGGAACGGCGCCGAATCGACATTTCGCGGTCTTCTGTCACACTAGCTGATACGGCCGCAATATTTTCTTCACTACGCACAGTACGTAAACGTGTTGGTGGTTTAATGTCCAACAAAGTAAATTTGGTGCGAAATTTGGTCACAATCTTCCGAATAGACTGCTCAGAAGGTCGAGAATGCCGACCATAAAATGGAAGCAGCGCGCGATGAACATTTCGAACCGAGCACGAATTTTGATAGTAAAATTCAATAATTTGCAAGCGTTGTTCATTTGTAAGACGATCTATGGTTAAATTGCAAACCAAACTGAAGCTGTTTGACAGTGACACAAGGTACTAAACACACGTCAGCTGTCAAAACCAGTGTTGCCAAAACCAAACCAGCTAAAAAATCACCCGTTACATACATACCTACATAATTATATAAAATTTTGAAAATATTTTTAAGAAATATGTAAATTGGTAAGCCACTTTTTAAACTTTTTTAATGTGGAGTTAAGAACTTAATTAAACAAAAATCATCTACTCCTTTTCGAAATATCGAATTTTCAAAAAATAATTTTGATTTATTTTTTTTAATACAAAAATTTCTGTTTTTTTAAATTTAAAACGCAATATTATTCAAACTTATCAGATGCTTTGTGTAAGAGATTTAATTAAAATCGATTCAACAGATAATGAGATAGTCGAAAACCAAAAAAAATGGATCTATGAAAGATACAATTTTTTTTTCCAAAAATATGGTAGATCGTATCTACTGATATTAGTTTACATAAAAATTTGAATCAAAATCGTAGGAGCCGTTGTCAAGAACTATTATTTTTGGCCATACAAATAATTTGTATTTAAAATCTGCTAGATAATGTTGAAAAATTGCTAAATGTTAAGTTTATTAAAAACCGACCAACTCGTTTTCGAATTATTAAGTTCTCAAAAATTTTTGGTATAAAATAATTTTAAAGCTTTTTAAAAGATTTTCTAAACAAAAATTGGTCAACATTAGTTGAGCTGTTTTTGAGAAAATTGAAAATCAAAAAAGTGGTTCTATGGGAGGTAACCATTTATAACAATTTTTCTAAATAAAATAAAATGGTAGCCATTTTGTAAAAAAAAAGTTATTGAATTTTATTTTAAAAAGTTGTATAGGCACGTTTTAATAAAAATAAGATTTTCATTTTTTGCTAAAAAAAATTTCACGGCAGATAGCGTTATTTTTAGTAGGTACCAAGATTAAAGAAAATCGACCCACTTGTTTAGGCTACAGCCAAAAGGGCATGTTAGACTGACAGACAGAGGGAAAGAATTGGGAAACCTACTTTTTTACTTCGCTATCATCGTAATGTCAAAATTTATCAAAATATTTTATGAAATAGAATAAAATTGTCGCGGTAAGTCCGAAAAATAGATACTTTAATTTTAAAATGTTAGAAAGCCGCGAATACCGTAGTTTAAAACTTAAAACTAACCAAAATCTTTGCACAGATGAAATTTTTTTTTTAACAAAACAAAAAGGGTCGTACCTTAAATTTGAAGGCTGAATCCTTCAAAGTCCTTCAAATATTTTACATTTCCTTAAAAGTCTAAATTCATTTATGTTCATTTCAAAATACCCAACTGAGTCTAATGCAGCTAATTTGACAAAATTTCTGAGTAAGTTTATATTTTTATAATTTAATTAATAATTATAAATTATTTTGTAGTTAAAAAATAATGTTAATCTCAAATTGAAATGAACTAAACAATACCAAGCTCAAATACCAAGTTATGAGATCTTATTAAAAAGTTCATATGTACCTACATATGTATAATGAAGGTAGAAGTATCTAAACTCGTATTCAACTCAATCAAATCCAATTTAAGAAGTAAAGTTTTTTTTTCTGTTAGAAGATAAAAAAAGAACAAAGATATAAAGGAAAACAAAATTTATATTCGTCATTGTCATTTTATTTCACCGATGACAAATAACACACTTGGACGACATAATAATATTATATCTCACAAGTCGTTTTATTTTATTTCATTTTTTTTGTATTTGAATTTTTTTTTATTTATGGTTAGGGGGAATTTTGTGAAGTTTATCATTTTATCAAAAATACTTACAGATCACAAGGGTAGATAAGCGATATATATTTGGAGGTAGATTGGTACTTATCTAACCAACCATGAAATATGATGAATTGTGTGAGAATGTTTTCACATTATATACAATATATAATATGAAATAAGTAGGTTAGGTTATGGTTTTTGGGGTCATTTGGTTTAAGCGTTTATATTTTTTTAAGGTCAAAGAATTTTATTTTATTTACACATGGTGTATCTGTATGACGTGTTGTCTACATTTTTCTCTTTAAAAGATTTTAACTTCAAAAAATATTTCGTATTTTGTTAGAATACATAAATATTAGGAGAATTTTTTGTTTTATTTATTTTTTACTCATAATGCTATAATAATTTCAGTTTTAATGGTATTTATCTAATTTAATTTGAGTTTTAAGAAACGACAAAGAAAAACTTTAATTTTTTCCTACAAAATCTTCTGACTAAAATAAAATCATAAATGAGCATTAACAAATTACTTTTGCATACAAATATTAGAATAATTATAGGAATTAGGATTCAAAATTCTCGAATACATATTAAGGAATCAAGTTTTCATTTGTTCGATCAATTTTTTGAATCAGAGTCAAACTCTTGTGGTCTTATTTATAAACGTTGTCTAACTTTAGACAACTGTCCAACTTTGGAAAATGTGTTCAAAAACCTTGTTTATTGTTGTCTTATAGCTGCCTTACTTAGACACAAGGGTAGATTGTCTTAACCGTGAATAATGTGATATTTATTTTTAATAAATAAAGCGTATTTCCACCGATTTGAAAATAGTTAGACAGTGTTTAAGTAGACAAAATTCTAATAAATATATGACTGTTGGATTTTAATAATTTAATTTTTGGTAATTCTGAATTCTTATAGATTAAATTTTTCTTACCGCAGCACTTCTATCAGGTGACTACTTAGAATATGCGTCCACTGTTCTAAGTTTTTTTTTTTTGTACTTCCAATGTATACTGTACCAAATTATGGATTTGTAAAAAAAAATTAGCTAGAGATTTTGATCAAATAAACTTGACATTACGATAATAGCTAAGTCGAAAAAGTGGGGTCTCACAATTAAGTCCGTCTGTCGGTTGTTTTTCTGACCCCCATTGGGTAAGCTTTGACGCAGCGGAGTGGATAAAGGTGACTACACTACGATGAAACTGAGAGCTATGCGACAAAATTTGGAAAAAAAAAAAACAAGAATTTCAAATCGACACCATCGACACCATATTATCTTCATCGATTTCAAAGTCGCATATGATAGCGTCGACAGAGATGAAATATGTAGAGCCAGGTCGTACCTCAGGGTCCCTGCCAAACTCATCCGCTTGTGCAGGATGACGATGGGAAAATATTGCTGCTCCGTCAAAGTTGGAAAGAACACCACGACACGTTACCATGCAACCTCTTTAACATAATTTTTGAAGCAATTGTACTTAACTCACAAATCAACAACAGAAATACAATTTTTCGAAAGTCCGTTCAGCTTTGCTTATGCAGACGATATTGATATTATCGGGTGAGCGAAGCGAGCTGTTACTGGCGCATTTGCAATCTTTGAAGCTGAGGCGGCAAAGATGGCTCTGGCTGTTAATGAGGACAAGACGCAGTAGATAGATAGATAGATATATTCATTTATTCAAATTTCTTAATTCATATGTTTTACAATTTAATGAATTTAAAGCTATGGCTTTGCCGTCAGCTCGGTTAGCAAATTTTGTTTCATACATTAAGTATATAATATATATATTTTAATTCTTTAATAATTATTTAAAAGAAAATTTATGTAAATTCCGTTATCAATAGCGTTCTATATCTAGAAATTTCTAATATAAATTTGTATAGGATTTTCCAGTTGAACTCGTTCAGGATCACGATCGTTTCTTGCATGGTTAAAGTTCTCTTTCGGAAATAAACAAGACGCTGTGGGGAGAAGATAGGGCAAACACTTAGGAAATGAAAACAGTCTTCTTTTGCTTTTAGGTTACACAATGAACAAAACTGGTTGAACCTTCCGTTGTAAGGACTTCCATTAAGATAAAGTAGTTCACATCGTGTTTTGAAAATTAGAGATATTTCTTTATAACTATACACATCAATGAAATAATTCTTTTCAAGCAGATTAGTATTAAGTTGCGAATATATAATTCTACTTTCCGATTCTCTAGCTTTCTTTGCAAACCCATTATGAACAAAATCTTCATACTTCTGAATAATTCGATAGAGTTGGTCTTTGACCGAATTTAGATTGATTGTGCCCATTAAGACGTCTTCTTCGCAAGCGATTCCTAAACGCTTCCATTTTGACAACCACCAATCCTCGTTCCTCAGCTCGTACAACAGCATTTTTTTGGTCAGACGGGTATCTGAGTAAGAGAGTACTTTGGCAATGCTCAAAACGTCACGATAGATGGGTATTATAACTTCGAAGTAGTGAAGGACTTTGTTTGTACCTGGGCTTCACTATTACCTAACAAAATGAAATCAGTACAGAGATCAAACGAAGAATCACTCTTGATAATTGCTGTTTCTTCGGGCTGAGAAGGCATTTAAGCAGTGAAGCCGTCTCTGAAAGAACCAAGGAGACATTATATAAGTCCATGATCATCCCGGTTCTGTTGGATGGGGATAAACAAAAACAAATAACAATTTGCTTGAGTGCTTTTTAAGGAAGTTTCTTCAGATGAATTGTGGTCCAGTGTATATCGAAGGAGTATGGAGTAGAAGATTCAACAAAAAGCTGTATGGGCTCTACAGCGACATCGACCTGGTCAAAAAGCTAAAAATACAGCGGCTGAGATGGCTGGGACACGTAGAGCGTTTGGACACCGACGACGCACCAGTCCGACGAGTCTTCAAATCTACCCCTGACGGTCTACGCAGCAGAGATGGACCCCACCTAAGGTGGCGTGTGCAAGTGGAGAACGAACCCAACCAACTTGGTGCGCGCAACTGGATACAGCTACCAAGGGACCGAACTGGCTGGAAGTGCTTGTTGGTTGAGGCCGTAGTCCGTCCTTGACTGTAAACGCCAACAAAAGTAAAGTAAAGGAAGTCTGTTTGTCTATCCTTTCGACTATAGCCTAAATAGGTGGGTCAAATTTTTTTTAAACTTGGTATTAAGGTTTTTTTGGCCATTTGCCCCACATGTTTTGTTTTAATTTTTTAGGACCAAAAACAACGGTAAGTACCTGCCGTACAATTTTTTTTTTTAGGAATTAATAAAAATCTTATATTTTTCCCAAAAAACATATCCACAACTTTTTTTTAATTTGTTTACAAAAGACCATTTTATAAAAAAAAAAAATCCGGAAAATGGTTATAAAAGGTGCCATAGAATCATTTTTTTATTTTCAATTTTTCCAAAAATGGTTCAACTAATTTTGATCACTTTTTATAGACAATGTTTCAAAAAGCTTGAAAAGTACGTACCTTTACTAAAATTATTATTTTTTTTTAATTTTAAAAAAAGTGTTTTTGCAACTCGTTTGCACCAACTAACTCGCGCGGTCTTCATCCATTTCAATACACCACCGTTCAGCCGTCGCTGCCGCCCGGGTGTAGATTTATTTGAAGACCTTGATTAAAGCTGAAAAGTTTTTCCGTTAAAATCAAAATATGAACATAAATTAGCCATTTTTTCCATTCAAATTATTTGTTTATTTTATGCATCTGTATACATAAATGTATAGTTACATACCTACATGTTCATAATAATTTTCATAATGAACAAAACTTCGGTCAATACTTATACCACATCATTTTCACTTATCATTTTATTTGAATTATTATCCTAATCAAATTGACGTCAAACTGAAAAGTCAATAAACAAACAATCGGCCCTATAAATCATAATATTTAATAAAGTTTATCTTCTCAAACTGACCATGCATATAATTTAAGTTAGAAACAAATAACTGACTTGAAATAAATAAAGCAAAAAAAAAGAAAAAAACACAAACAAACAAACACACAGACATTCAATGAAAGAGAAATCAAAACGAAAGCCGATGAGGTCCATTCATGAAGTTTCAAAATTGTCTGGTTCTTTTGAAAACACAAACATACACAACACACACATAAACAGACAGAAAGATACTTATAGTTTCCATAACCAAAAGTGTCCGCAATGTCCACATCCAGTTATTCGTAATCCACCCATAAAATCCTATTTCATATTCAAAGTCCCTAAAAATTCCAACTCTAACTACGTAACGTATACGTATGTATGTATAGATGTACTTTACGTCCTTACGTACGTACGTACAGTTCATACGACTGCTCGACTCTCCTCGACCATTTTGAATAATTTTCAACTTTTCCATTTAAAATGTCATTTGCAAAATCTCAGAAGGACACGATTGCAAAAATCCTTCCGCATCCTATAGTTTTTCTTCATACACCATGTCCCTACCTACAATCTACATATACATACATACGAAGAAGACGAGGACGTTTGCATTTTGCGTGCCACAGAGTATAGAAATATCCTTATAGCATTTTACTCCACTATTTAAGTACACTTCATTGCTGGGTAGGTATATGTATTTATATGGAGCTCTGTGCATATTCTTCGCTATGTGCCTGTCCTTCTGTCTGTCTGTCCGTCTGTCAGTCGTCTTGATGGTCTTAATATTTGTAGACCAAAAAGTACTTTGCAAATATTATTCAATTTCGAATATAGTTGCCTTAAAATATCCTTCTGTCAGTGAAAGAACTTAAATTTTACACGCAACTTTTTCCTTCCTCTTTTTTCTGCCAAAAAATTTTCCCTGAATCCTACTTCCTGGCTTTTGCCTTTCATGGAAATAAATGCATCTGTGAGTATAATATAACTATCTACATATATCTCTATATTATACATCTTCATTTTCCTCCTAACGTATACATATGTATGTAAATGACTTAAATGTGCGCATTCTGAATACATATATGGTATTATGTGAATGTACATATCTACACAGTACGTTATAGATTTTCTTTGCTTTTGCAAAAGTCGCGCTGATGTTGCGCCAGCATAAGTTCTATAGATTCATGAAAATGTCATTTTCAGTTGGTAATGTAGTTAAATTCTGAAGAGCGGACAAAATAGGGCAAACGAATAAGCCTCTGTGCGACTCGACTGTGAGGAGCAGTCAGATGAAAAATATTCACAAAGTAAAAACCACATGGTACCTACTGACTGCACACCAGCCAGATGCGGATACTCCGGAAAATCTATGGGGATGCATCTGCGAGCATCAGATCCTTGGTTGTACTTTGTTTTCAGAGTTTTAATGTTTTCATACAAAAATTGCTTCAAAAAGCAATTAGAAAAGAAAGAATCTGACGGTCCTTTAAAATGTACCCCTTCCATATTAATATAAAACTAAGATACGCACCTGATGGAAAAGGGACTTTTATATGGAATAATCTGCAACTTTTCGCTCAACTCACTAACACATTATAAGGGGAATATCTGTGGCAAGAGGCTTTACCGTAGAGATATCCTTGACGAGGACTTGAAACAATAATGAACAGGAGGTAGGTAGATAAAGGGGGTCTGTTTTAAATACATACATATATGTACATAGACATACACACATATATATATTTCTGGAAGCTTACAGTGTCATTTAAATGTAATCTCGTGCCAACACTCTGTTAAATGTCTTATCATTACCTCCTTTTTAATTCTTCCTTAATTTGTCAAAAAAAAATTTCCATTTACCATCAGGGCAATAAAATAATTGAGCCAAAGAATATTTTCATGAAAATATATTATAAAGTTCGAAACAATAATTTTTTGAGTTTTTCTTCTTTTCTTCTTTTCTTCTTTTGTTTTTTTTTTTTATTTTTTATTTTTTTTTTCTGTAAATTTGTGTGTGCAAGGAAAAATAATAAAAGGATGTCCATTTACTCAAGCTTAATGAGAGTACACACAGAACATCAATTGAACTTGGACTCACATAGATATTGTATTTGCTGACATTTTGCCAACTCGAAGAAAATGATTGGCTTGAATCATTTTTATTGTGTTAGTTGGTATTTGATCTTTGTGTTTATACAAAAAAAAAAAAAAAATAAACAACAATCAATTATTTTGAACTGAGACAAAAAGGAATTTGAAAGGAAATAAAACTAAGCTCTCTCAAACCTCTGCAGCTAATGGAGGTTCGTTTACTTTGTGTTTTAATTATGGAGGATTTTTTCGTTATTTGATATTTTTGGTTTATTTTTATTTACATTTATACCAAATAACTTAAACCCTTAATTAATTAAATAAAAGTTATAAGATTTTTACTTGTTTCGTTTGCAAAAAAAAAATGTTAACTCTTTTCATCAAAATAAGAGTACGATGACAGAGAAGTCCAAAAAGTGGATTCGTAAAAAAAAACTCGAGATTTTGATCAAAGTTGAAATTAAGATGATAGAGAAGTCGAAAAAAATCGGGTCTTTCAATTCTGTCTGTCTGTCCTTTCAGCTGCAGCATAAACAGGTGCGTTGATTTTCTTTTAAACTTGGTGCCTTTTTGGCACCCCACACAGGGCCGGACCAACCATATGTGCAAGCTGTGCAAATACACATTGCGCAAAACTCTGGGGGCGCATTACCAGGAGCAAGAAAATGTAAGCAAGAAAAATATGTCTTCGACAAAATTAACGGTTCGAAAAAATTAACGGTTTCTCTTATGTTTACAAAATGTTAAAGAATAAAATTATTTTTAAAAAACAGTTTCGATTTAAATATTTTATAATTTTTTACCTTTTTACGTTTAGCTTTTGTAACTTTTTAGGCTAGTATTAAGTACAGTAGAATCTCGAAAAGATGAACAGATATAAAACAGGGCACGTTCATCTTTTCGAATTGTTCATCTTTTCGAGCATCAACATTTCGTTGAGAAAGAAGATATAGTTATAAATAAAAACATTTAATATAATTTACATAATAAGTTAAAAAAACCTAAAAGTACAATTCACAAAACTAAATAACGTTACATAAATATAATATGAGGAACTAAAGGCAAAGAAAAAGTAAAAAATTGAGTTGGGAATAAATCGTTCATCTTTTCGAGTGTAAAATTTCAACTCGTTCATCTTTTTGAGCACTGAAGAGTGAAAATATTTCGTTCATCTTTCCGAACTGTTCATCTTATAGAACCGTTCATCTTTCCGAGATTCTACTGTATAAAGGTGTGTCCACACCAAAGAAAAATTTTCAGCAAATATAGTAAAACATCTACGTTGTTCCACACTTTTCGTGACATTTTTAAATTTTATGCATGAATTCTTAAGCCGGATCCACACTTATGTCGTGTGGTGTGTTGCGGAGTCGTGTTTCGCTGTCGCTTCAATGCATTTAATATGTGTAGAACCATATTTGTCTCGTGAGATGTGTTGTAGTGTGTTGTGTCGGAATCAATCTTTTACCGATTGCGCCATACCACGCTGTGTCGAAGACATATTTTTCGGTAGGAAAGATAAGAGAGTGTTCAGGGAAGAGAATAAGTAAATTGCGAACCAAAACAAAGAGAGTTTTCCATTCAGAATGAAAAACATAGATATGTTTCGCCAAGCGTCTAAACCAAACTAAACATTTCAGAAACACTTCAATAATGTTTCTATGTTTTTGAAATGTGTCTTAAATGTTACTGAAATGTTTCAAAAATGTTTCTTTGGCGTGGACACGAACCTTAAGAAAAAAAATGTTTTCCCAAAATCACCGGTAGGCTCTTAAAGATGTTTAATATTAATGTACGATCATAAGTTTCTGACCAAAGAATAAAAACTTGAAGCTAAAGAACTCAGATAAATTACTGTATAATTAGTTTAGCGGGTAAGTTTAAGCGACAAATTAAAAAAAAAATTAAATAAACAATCTTTTGCAGGCAAGATTTGAATATGCCTTCACAATATGATCTGACATAGTAAAAATACAGGGCAAATTAATAACTGAAAAGTGGCAGTTTTCCTTTTAAATGCAGTATCTGCAAATGCATCAGGTAGGTAGGATAGCTGATTTCGAATCATCATCATATTTTAAACATTAACTGATTATATTAAAGTAACTTCATCGTTACTAAGCGACTGAAAATAACAAAAACAAAACAAAAAACAAAATCATACAAAAATAAAATCAATCAATTTCTAGAAAAAATTTATATTATTTCAAAAGACTCAATTATTTTTTTAATTCATCACAACTACAGAGGTATACCCTCTTTGTTCTTAGAATCCACAACTTTATGTATAAAACTTAAAAGCAATCCGTTTTTTCATATTTCCATCATTAAAACATAAACAAAAATTGTACCTCAATATAAGAACAATACATAATGCAATGCATATGGCAAAGGCTTTGCTGCAAAATAAAAACGATTTCACTGATTAATGCCATTCTTAATGAAGTTCAATTGCAATCGTTACCCGCAAAGCAAACTAATGCAGAGCTGAGTGTGTTTTTTTGTGCGTTCTCTACATTC
Source organism: Epistrophe eligans (assembly GCA_951394125.1). Classification (NCBI taxonomy): domain Eukaryota; kingdom Metazoa; phylum Arthropoda; class Insecta; order Diptera; family Syrphidae; genus Epistrophe; species Epistrophe eligans. The sequence continues at coordinate 12,519,509 of OX596030.1, forward strand.
GTTGTAGCACAATAATAATTATACAGTACTGTGTAGACATTTTTAAAAATCATAAAAGTGATTAAATCCACAAAATAAATTTTAGACGAAGCCTCTTCTAACCTAAATAATGCGAGTATATAAAATATCAACAATAGATATAGCATGAGCATCATGTTGCACATAATATGCATATGGAACTTACAGAAAAATTATTAACAAGTCAATATAATTAGAAATAAATTTTTTTCGCAAATTTCAATATTTAAAAAATTTAACAAATCGTTGGAGTATTTAAAAAAAAAAATATAAAATTTTTAAAACATTTTTAAATCTTAAATTTATTTTTTATTTTCTAATATTCGGTAAAATATCACATAAAACTTTTAGTCAAATTTATTGGAATCGTTTTTGAGAAAAATGAGATCTTCCTTAACGGATTACTTGTGAAATAAGTAATGGATCATTCATTTCGTGGTTTCAAGTTTGTAGAGCTGGCATTTGATATCTGTCAAACTCAGCTTTCATTTGAAGTGTCATACTCATAATATTAGTCGAATGTTTGCCATTTACTATAATGGATCGCTTAACAATCGAACAACGCGTTAAAATTATTAAAACTTACTACAAAAGTGGTGATTCAAACGTAGCCACTTTTCGCGCATCACGCGATGATTATGGTCGACCGACTACGGAAGCAATCGGTAAAATTGTGAAGAAATTTGAAGAGAGTGGAAGCATTACTGATGTCGTAACCCCTGTGTATCATATTAATGCACGCTCAGTCGAAAAAATTGCTGCTTCAACTTCAAGTGCAAGTGCTGCTGATGATCCGAATTTATCGATTTCCGGCGTTCGTAGAAATTGAACGATTTTTTTTTTGGCCGGCGGCGATTGAAGATCATGACTTGAATAATATGTAGTTTCAACCAGACGGGTTAACAAGCCACACAGCACAACCAATCATGGCTTTATTGCATGAGAAGTTTCTTGGTCGCGTAATTTCACATTTTGGCGACGTCAATTGGCTACCAAGATCATGCGATTTGACACCGTTTAATTTTGTCTGTGGAGCTTCGCAAAAGACAGTATTTACGTGAATAATCCCCGAACTCTAGACGCATCAAAAACCAACATTACTTAAGTTATGGCCGAGATACCGCCCGAAATGTGCGAAAAAGTGGTTAAAAATTACTTAAAAAGAATAGCATGCTGCGAATCTATTTGAATAATATTGTTTTTCACATTAATGCCAAAGTCCAAACACTGTGTGTGTTTTATTTAGCTTTACTTTCGAAACCGAAAAATGAATGACCCTTTATATAACCTACCGTTTTGGTTATAAAAATAAATTTTGTTTAAAATCTGCTAGATAATGTGAAAAAAACTGCTGGGTGCCAAATTTAATGAAAATCGATTAAGTCATTTTTGAATTAATAAGTTTAAAAAGAAATTTAAACATTTTTTAAAAATTCAAAATTTTTCGAAAATCCCAGAGAGTTACTATTTATAACCATTTTTCTGAATTTTTTTACAAGAAGGTACTTAGCCTATATCCAAAAAAAATTACAGTTTTTGAAAAATAAGATTTTCATTATTTATTTGGCTGGTACAGTTATTTTTTATCTTCAACAAAAATGAAAATAAACTTGTCGGGGAAATACATACAAAAAAGAAAAAAGAAAGAAAATCGACCAACCTTCTTTAAAGTACAGATGAAAGGAAGAATGAAATTGTGAGACCCATTTTTCGAATTCTCTATCATCTAAATGTCAAGTTTGATCAAAATCTGAATTTCAATTTTTGTACGAATCCATTACGTGCCATATAGCTAGTACCTAAAAATATATCGCAAGAATAAACTGTCCTTTTAAACCTAAAAAAAGACTTCACACAAGAATTTTAAGCACAAAGAACTAAATAAATTCCTAAGAGAAAGCTTGACAAAAGAATTTTTTGCACACCAGTGTTGAAAGTTCAAATATATCAATATCCAATTGAATCTATAAACTATAAAAGAGAGCAAATCGTATAGAACCTTGTATTGCCATGATGGTGATGCTATGCACCTGCCCGGGCACATATAGCCTCTCTGTATGATTTAACATTTTCTGCGTTTCAAATGCAATTCAATTCCTTTGAAATTCTAACCTTCTGTCTAGTCCGCTGCCGTTTGAAAAAAAACATATGAGCTACAGAAAGTTGCACATGAGGCTATATCATAAGGATATATACACCATCATCAGGAATACAAATCAAGAGCAATCAAAAGGAAGCAGTTATCTCAGTGCATTGCATTTGATAGAAACGACAAACAGACATAATGATGAATTATTTCAGGGATACAAACTATTCATTTTAGCAATATAGATAGCGATAGCATCAGAGTGCACTACTACTGCTACTACTACATACTTTGTTAGCTTTATTCATACACATACAAATATAGAGATACAAAATATCCTGCGCTGATGATGATGATGAAGGACGATGATGACGACGATGACGACGATGACGACGATGACGACGATGACGACGAGGACGACAACGATGCCGATGCCGACAACAGTGAACATTTTGACAAGGAAGACGATATCGAGGATTGCCTCGTCAGGAGCTGAGGGTGCAAATCGATGAAGCGTGTATTTAATAAACATTTCATATATGGACGACGTTATCGAAGTTCGCATCCCCGTCATCGACACAACGTCCTATTGGAGCTTCTTCTCCTTTTTTTTTTTTTGAGTGTGAGTTTGATTGAACTATATACCACCTGCCTATACCGATATCCCATTTACCCCCTCAGAAGTATACCTATTAGGAAAAGAGGATGAAAATCATTGCAAATGAATTCTTTTGTAAACGGAACACACACAGTATGTAGGTTAGCCTTGAGCCAAGAGAGCAGTTGATGAGATATCTATTTTGTACTTAGAGATGTATAGAGGTACCTATACTACTCCTCGAAGAGCATAAATGGGGCCATATTTAATCTTCACATACATACATATATATATAGAACTGTCATCGGCAGTGATTGAATAACCATGATGTATTTATGAGAGTTTAATTGAGACAGCATTGCGAAGTAGATATTAAGTAAAGTAGGATGATGATATATCTATGTACATATATTTATTTCTATAACATATACATTTTATGAGACTTTATTTTTTGACACAATTTTCATTTTGAATGCAAATTTAGATCAAATCACATAAATAAATTAGAAAATGCATTTAGCTTAGTTTTGTTCATCAACATATATTATTATTAATAATATTAAACATTTTAACAAAATTGGACTAGAGCAATTATTTTTTTTTGAATAATTATCTAAAAAAATTGAGTCTGGCGAAGGAACAACCGAGTTAGCTGTGCTTCGAAACAAAAAGTAGGCCAAATGTGTTTAGCTTGAACGTGAAATTTTTACTTGAAATATAAAAGTACTAAACGGTTTTCCAATAGGAACGGGTTGATTTTGACAGTTCGTGGCGGCCATATTGTTTCTATTGTTTCTTTTACTTTCTTTCAAAATATCGTCATTTAATTAGTTACTAAAGACAAATCATCATGGTAAGTTACAGCGTCGAGTAACACGTGCAAATGATAAAACTTTATCATCAAAATGGGTGTTCTCTAGTAACAACGATGAGCGCGTTGCGGTCGAAAAATCATCTTTAGCGATGAGGCCCAATTTTGGATGAGGGTACGTGAATAAGCAAAATTGTCGGATTTGGGACGAGACCAATCCACGCGAGATTTACGAGGTGCCAATGCATCCAAATAAAGTTACTGTTTGGTGTGCATTTTGGGCTGGAGGCGTCATCGGTCCGTACTTCTTCAAAAATGATGCTGGCCAGGCCATCAATGTCAACGGCGATCGCTATAGGTCGATAATCACCAACTTCTTGTGGTCTGAATTGGTTGATATGGGACACCGAAGACATATGGTTTCAACAGGATGGCGCTACGTGCCACACAGCTCAAGCCACAATCGATATTCTGCACGAGCGGTTTCATGACATAGTTATCTCGCGCCGAGGTGACGTAAATTGGCCACCAAGATCGTGTGATTTGACCCCTTTGGAATTTTTCTTGTGGGGCTTTCTTAAGTCGTAGGTCTATGCGAATAAACCACCGCGGACTCAAAGACAACATATTCGATGCAATCGATCAAATTTAGCCTGATTTATGCGCCAAAGTCATCAAAAACTGGACCTTTCGAATCCACGCCACCCAGCCAAGCCGCGGCGGCCATTTGAACGATGTTATATTTCACATATAATGTCATTGATTCATTGATAGGACTCTCAAATAAACCTTATTGATATCACATATACAACTTGTTTTATTCAATTTTAAAATCAACCCGCCCTTAATGAAAAACCCTTTATATGGAATGTTATGGATTCGTAAAAAAAAATCAAACTCGAGATTTTGATAAAACTTGATGATAGAGAAGTCGAAAAAACTGGGTTTTGCAATTCTATCCGTCTGGCTGTCTCTCTCCCTCTCTCTCTCTCTCTCTCACTCTCTGTCTGTCCTTTTGACTGCAGCCTAAACGGGTGAGTTAAATTTCTTTAAACTTTGTACCTCAAATTTGTTTTCATTTTTTAAGACCAAAAATAACGGTACCTGATTTTTTTTTACCAAATTATAAAAATCTAATTTATCTGAAAAACGTGCCCACAACTTTTTTCGAAAATGATTTGGTCGATTTTTTTTTAAACTTGCCATTAGGCATTTTTTAACATTATTTAGAAGATTTAAAATAAAAATTATTCTTATGACCAAATATAACGCCTCCCATAAAAGTGTTTAAAAACCGGTAAGAAAAATCACATTTTTCTCAAAAACGGTTCCTACGATTTTGTTTAAAATTTATATGTAAACTAATATTAGTACGATCTACTGTATTATTGGAAAAAATATTATCTATCGATCAAAAATGGTTTTTAACTATCTCAATATCTGTTGAACCGATTTTATAGGTTTAAAACAATATGTATATTTATGGTCCAGAGATGCCACACTGACAATGAAGTCTACTGGCGTTTAAATAATTTTATAAATATGGAAAAAGAAAAGGAATTAATGATAATTGTTAGAAATTTTTGAAATATGAACATTTGTGAATCATTGCCAAACTTATAGTAAACTTAACATGCGTTTATTAAATTTACAAATGCTATTTACAATTTCAAATCATGTCTTATTCTGTTAGTGGGAATTTTGTTTGCTTTGTTTTATTAGTTTAATTCTAGGTAACTGTTCTAATGTAACGCAAAAAATATAAAAAAAACTTCTAAAAATATTGAGTTAGCTTTAAAAAAGCTAAGACTGATATTTTTTTTGGATTCGCTTGCTCAGTTATTTTTTGTCGCAGTTGATCAATTCAATCAATTTACTGGTTAATTCATTCATTCACTGATGACCCTTGAATGTCTTCTATAAACATGAGGTTCTAAATCGTGTTGTTCCTTCTTTTTAAATAAAAACTAATAAATTTTGATTTCTCAGTTAATCTCCAAAAAATCTCCTTTTGGTATACGGTTTTATGACTACTACGCTGATCCTGATTTTATAAAAAGTCAGATTTGTATTTGTTGACAGTTTAATTTATTGTTAAGATTATTTTTTTTTTATTTTAAATTAAAAATATATTTCCATAAAATAAACCAAACTCATTAATAACGATATCTTGTTTTTTTTTTTGTCAAGGATCTCTCAAAAAATATTGAAACACAAAAGAAAAACCATCTTAACTGCTAAAACAACACTGTTTTCCACTTAAAATTATTATAAGCGAGCAATGGCAAAAAAGTATATATAAATATTAGAATTCATTATTTCAGATTATTTTTTTTGGCCGCATTTTCAGACCGCTAAGTAAATACCATTAGCGAATTCCCCAAAAACAGTCAGACGGTGTCCTTTTTATAGTGGCATATTATATTTACATATATAACCTTATAGCCGTCAGGACCATGGACCATGGTATTTAGTTAAAGCCTCTCTTTTAACTCCCACTTTTTCACTAAAACCGTCATCGACCGCCTCCTGCCAACAAAATATCCCTCATTTTAACCAGAGAAAGAACCAGGAATAAAAAAATATTAAGCTCAAAAGTCAGTAGTAAATTTGAATACTTATACTCGTGTTCTATTTCAGAGCAGCAGCTATATGAAATGTAACAGCACCGAACCAGACCCAGTAGGACTTATACCCTTTGGAAAGGTTATTTGATGCTGCGATGAAGAAAATGTTTTTTCAACTTTAGATGTGTATTTTTTGGGCTTTCTATATTTTCTTAATATTTTTTCGTTTTGCTTTTTTGTTTTGTTTTTAGTGAAATTCTATTTTCAGCTTGCCGCCTAAGGAAAAACTGGAGTATCTATACATTTATTTATATTTTTATATTTTCGCAATTTATTCCTATTTCAATTTTGTTTTTTGTCTGTTCTTGGAATATTATACGCTTCCGGAAGAGAAGACTGTTTTTGAAAGTAACCGATAGCTTTTTTAAGCGTGTTGTGAGCCTGAAGGATATTTTTTGTTCATTTATTTTTGAAAAGAAAAAGCAAAAAATATAGACGCAGAAAATCAATGTTAAAAACTTTTTGAAATATTTAACTGTACTAGGTGGTATATCTACGGTATTCTACAGCAACACATATTTTTAAGCGATAAGATAAGGAGTAGGGAGTTTGGGTATCAATTTTGTTTTTTATTTATTTTTACTTTTTCAAACTAAAAATCGGGTTTTGTTAAATATTGAGATAGCTAGTGGCCGAATGCACAACAAATTTAATCAAGTTTCTGTGGAATGTGAACATTCGGTCACTTTTTCGTCTGAAGAAAATAAGACTTTAATCTGCGATGGAAGATAAGAACATTCTGGAATTCAAATGAAATTTGTTTAGACATCGTTTGCAAACGGACACAAGTTCGCTCTTATAATAATTCAGAACAAAAACGTGGCTTGGTATTGAAACAGTTAATTTATTAGATGACCTTCTGCCTCTGATGAAAGTTGAGAAAACCTAATGTGAATTTTTAAGGAAACTAAAAGCTTATTCTATTTTTTTTTAATGAGTTTAAAATGAACAGAAAATCAAATTTTTGGATTTTTTTTTAAATTTTTATTTTTAAAAATTTTGTTAAAAATCAATCAACAATAAATAAGAAAATTTAAATAATAAATAGTTTTAAGTAAAATAGATTTTTACAAAAAGTTAGTTAAAGTATTACAGATACACATGAGAATCAAATTTAAAGTCATCGAGCGATCTACATACATAAGTATAAGCATATGAGCCACCCTAACATTTCAACGAGCCACCCTAACACAAACACCAACGGAGCAGAAGAATTCGAGTAAATTCACATAACGGTGCCATCAAGTGTAAATTTGCAAAACCTACTTGCACATTAGCCATACGAGGAGTGCAACTGTGCTAACAAAAAATCATTCTTCGACCAGCAGATATTTTGGGCACGAGCACAACAACAACCACATTAACCCTTTTCATCACCATCATTGACATTTTTTCTTTTAAAATTAAAGAGGAATAAGGGTAGAAGTTTAAGGACAAAAAAAAAATTATAAAAAATTAAAGAAAATCTGTTAAAAAAAGAAATTAAATTTCAATTGGTCACATGGGTTACTGATTTGAACAATATTTAGTAATTTGAGCAATTCAAAAATAATGGAGTTCGTGGTGCAGTGGAAAGATCACCGCTTTACTGCTGTGGCTGTTCTAGTTTTTAAGTAGTTTTAAGTAATTTTAAGTAGTTTAAGTAATCTTAAGTACATGTTTTTAATTAGTAGTAAGTTTTATATAAAAAAAAAAAGGATACTGTTACCAAGCTTTTTTTATCCATCTTTCTTGGTGAAAAATAAAACCAATTAAGAATTTTAGTATTAAAATAGTTTTTAGGCCGAAAGGCATTAGTATTAAGATATATATATAGTTTAACTTAGAGCGCCCGCATAGGGCCAGTAAGTTAGTTGTAAGTTATTGATAAGAAGGCTAGTTTTTATGAATTTTTGTCTAGCTTTAAGTTAGTTGTAAGTTTTTTGTAAAAAAATAAAAATGAATTTAAAATGAAAATGAGATCACCGCTTTAGACGTGAGGGGTCTCAGGTTCGATTCCTGTTACCGGCAACTTTTTAACATTGAAAATGTTTATAGGGTCGTTTTGATCAAAGTATGGTGTTACCAAAATGAACAAAGATATAGAATGAACTCTAGCGTATAGGGGGAGAACGATTGAATTTTTGGTTGGTGTTACCAAAGAAACTACAAAAATGAATAAAATGAAGAAAAAAACACAAGTAATGAATTTCAGCCAGCGTACCTACATGTTGATCATTGCCAACGGACGAGATTCAGTGGAGGAATTATTAAATTCGAAAAATGCTCGATTTGAGCCCACTTAGAAGCCTATAACTTTGGTTATAATTATTGGATGTTCAATATTAAGCTAGATAATTAAAGTTTAAATGACAGGCTACAAATCTGCATAAAAATCTTTGCAAAATCGTAAAAAATTTCATACTAGAAACTTGAAAAATTGTCTTTTTAGAACTATATTTCATCACGGCAAAAAAAAAAAAAAAAACAAACAAAATATGTATGTAAGTAGGTACGTACCTACAAAGAACATATAGATAGAAGGGAGAAGACGGTGGAGTGTGCGCAATAAAAAAAAAAAACACGTGGCAAACAAAATTGGCTTTGCATCGGGCACAAAAATGATATACATACATTATGTTTATGTAGACATGTATGCATGTAGGTATGTGCATGAACATTAATTGTAGTAGGTATTTTACAAATAATAAAATCGTAAAGGTTGGATTTGGTTGGTTTGTTTGGATTATAACTTCTGTTCTAATAATCGGATGTTTGAGGTTAAGGTCTTAAAATTAAGGTAAAATGTCAGTCTTTTAAATCAATCAATTGTTGAACCTAGAATATGCATAGTTTTGGTAAAAACTTAACTAAGTTCTAAATCAATTTGGTTGTTTAACCTAGAATATGCATAGGTACCTACTTGAACCTCTTATATAAAATTATAACTTAAGTTCTAAGGACCAGATCATGAAGATTAAGGTCTTGGTTAGCTTCTAACTTTTATTCTAATAATCGGATGTTCGAGGTTAAAGTCTCAAAATTAAGGTAAAATATGACAAAAGTTGATTTTTTTCTAAATCAACCAAAAGAACCTAGAATATGCTAGACAACGTTTGGGTAAAAACTTTACTAACTTCTAAGTCAATTTGATTGTTTAACCTAAAATAAGCATAGGTACCTGCTTGAGCCTCTTATATAAAATTATAGCTTAAGTTCCAAGGAGCAAATCATCAAGGTTAAGGTCTTGGTTAGCTTTTAACTTCTACTCTAATAATCGGATGTTTGGGATTAAAGTCTTAAAATAAGGTAAAATGGTAAAAAAGTTGATTTTTTTCTAAATCAACCTAAAGAACGTAGAATATACTAGACAACGTTTGGGTAAATTACGCGAATCGATATTGTTAAATTGATTAAAAGATGAGTTCAAAATATTTTAAAATAAAATATTATAGAATAAAAACAATTACCAGTGAGGTGGGGCTTCGCATCAAATTCTTTGTAAATTTTGTCTCGATTTAAAAAAGGTTTACTTGGACAGTAAATCAAATGTCTTGAGGGCTTTATACAATATAGATAGTTCAATGATTTGAAATACTTGTAAATCAATTTGAAAAAAATTAAAAATCTTTTGATTTTCTCATCAACCGTCAAATTGATAAAATAACAAGCCAACTCGCGGGTTGATTCAACAACAACCAACTGAGTCGAGAACTAAGTTGAACCGTATATGATGTATACTTAAATCGATCTGTAATTCAGTTACCTTTCTGCAAAGCTAAGCTAAGCAAAAATGTCAAACACCTAGATATACGTTAAGATAGATGGTATGTAACTTTAATTTCGTGTATAAGTGCTGTACCGGTGCGGATGAAAATGAGTATGATTGTGTAATTGCAAATTAAGCTACAATTAAGACTAAGATCTTATTAAAAAAATTATACAACATTAATTTAACCGCCAACTGGGAAGTGACACTAAATATACAAATTGGTACTTCAGACTGTAGAATGGTTTCTAAGACAGTTTGTGAAGTTATAATGCAACAATAGTATACAAAATACAAATCACAAAGATTAGACATGTTTTTTTTTTATTGACGTAATACAAGTCATTTTCAATGTCCCCATAGTTACTCTATGAGTGAAATCTGTAAATTTTTTTTTGAATTGTTAATAATTTTCTCTTTTTTTTCAACACATTCGCTGCAAAACAAATTAAAAAGAAACTATTTTTTTTAACGCCCTGCGAAGCGGGCGGGGGTTTTGCTAGTAAAATATAATTTTGTGTCAGGATTCGGTTTTGCGTTTTTAAAAAATTCGGCTTTCTGCCGCGCCCACTTTTCTAATATTTGAGCTTTTTCATATTAAATGAAAGTTGAAATTTTGAAGTTAAAATATCTTACGCACAAACTACAATTTCATTTGAATACTTTTTGGTAATTCATTGAAATCAGTCTAATGCTTAAAAAAATTAAATTTTTTCATTTCATTTATTTACATTTTCTAACTTACACATAATAAGGTTTTATACTTTTATATATTTATATTTTTTTCTTTTTTAAATTTATTCGCATTCACCTACCATGTGCGATCCTGGGGGCGGGCCAGCTAGTATTAAATAATAAAATCCTTTGTAAAAGCAATTATTCCTGTCTCCTCATATACCTATGTAACTATGTTGAATAGCCTAGAATTAACTCTGTTATTATTAACTGTATAGTATTTCACTATAATTTTTGTCCTCGCATTAAAAGAAAAAATGCAATGTAACTTTTTAAACTCATTTTTCAAGATATCCTTTATATGTTACAATTTATCCTTTCAAACTGGTGGCGGTGTACAAAACTATACAGTGTGTGGTTATTTCATTGTAAAACCTTTAAAAATATCCTGTCCCATATATACAATTTTTTATTATTATTTTTTTTTTTTTCAAATTTATTCTATAACCCACATCCTTTAAACTTGATGTAACCTAAATTTCAAGCCATGCATTCAGTGCGTAGCAATTTTTTTTTTTCTTTATTGTTCTTGTGATGATGGCTTGACTTCCATAACCGCATAGTGCGACACCATCTGCACTACGATGTTTGAAAAGCCCTATATATAGAGTATATACATAGATAGGTAACATTATACACAAATACACTTTCAAAAGACAAAACACTGAAAGAACCAAAGGATTCCAAGTGCATTATGACGGACATAAATCACAGAACATTAACATCTGCTTAAGCATTTCTATAATAATGGTTGAGCTTTCTCATAGAGCTATGTATGTATGTATATTAAAACACTGCGCATACATTATATAGAGCTATATAGATATACATATATACACATTCAAGTTAATGCGGTAGAAATATCCTTTTGGGATATATAGTGGTGTCGTCAGTTTTATATGCACTCTATCTTTGTATGTGAGTTCATATAAGTTTGTTTTTAGTGCTTTATGCGGTTTATATGTATATTTTGATATTCTTGCTTTTGACATAGTAAAACAAAACAAAAATTCATCAAATAAAACACAAGGGATCAACATTGTAAATGCTTTTAAAGCCTGGTCGTAATATTATTTAAGTCTTAAAAATGGGTTATTTACTAATTTTAAATAGGTATTATTTTTTTTATTATTTTCTTTCGATATAAATAAAATCTCTCATTCGTTTTGTATCTGAGTATCACCACAGGAACTATCGGGTTCATTGAGATACAATTTTTAAAATGTTTTTTTCTGTCAACTGGTTGTAATGTCGTTTAAGGATATTTTTTTTTAAAGATACTCAAATATAAATAAATATAATGCGGGGAGATAGGAAATGTTTTTTGCAACGCTAAATTTAGAAGTTCAGAGTTTTTACTTTGCAAATTAAACCAAGCAACGCAAGAATGGGGTTACTAGTTTGCATTACAGAAAAAAAAGTTAATGCTTGGAAAACGTTTTTCGAATAATTCTCAAGAGAGAGTTTATGATGAAATCTTGCTCCTATTTCACACTGGAATTTAGCACCATCGAAATTGGAGCACATACATTTTAATGTTTCCGGTCGAAGGTATTTAATCAAAATCATCCTTGACCGTTTTTTTTTTTATATATTTTTTTCGAACAATCATATTGGCGTCTTCTACAAAATAACTCATCGACATAACCTTGTTTCCAGTGTAATATATATGCATACCCAACCCAACCCAAGCCATCCCTTCAACTGGCCCTAGAGGCGGTGCAAAAACCATAAAAACACATTTTTTTCTGCATAATCAATTTCCATGTTGGCACCATTATAAACTGCTTAGGGACGAATAGTGACCTTGTATAGGTACGTACACACATATAGAATATTCAGTAAGATGTTGTGGTGCACTCTAATCGTACACATTAGGAAGTGCGAAGCCTTGAAGGATCCTATCGTCTTATATACGAGTAAATATAATATGTACATTTTATTTTATTTTTTTGGCAACGCCTTTTATATTTACGACCATACCGACCCCCATTTCAATATTATAATAAAAACATGAAAATGTTTTATTAAGATGAATATTTTGCTATGCTCTCGTTTTGACTTGAGACCTTTTTCCGTTTTTCCGGGGCTTCAACTTTGTTTTTTTTTTTTTTTTAGGTTTTCCATTTTTGATGGTGAGACTATTACACTGCGGGGTGAAAAGGATGTGGTGATGCGAGTGTTATGGTTTTATTTGTGAAAAAATTTTCCTTTTTGGATTATTAATCAAAATAAAACAGTCTCAGTCTCGGCAATGATGTATCTAGGGATATTTTCCTTCAAGTCAGGCAGTTGACTCTGCGCGTCTGCCAAAAACAGAAATCAAATGAAAGACCAGAAGACATCATCGCACCATATCAGAACTGTGTTCTAGTTTATTATATTTACTCGTTTATATAGAATATGGAGTCAATGAGAAATGGCTGCTTCATAATTTAACATCATATAATAGCCACAGGGTTTTTACTTTAAAAAGCATAAATAAATACTTCTAGTAATTCTACTCTGCTACAAGTTGTGTATTAGGGACTATTTAATTATGCAGTAAAGGTATACATTTACAGCAAGTTATGCCTTCAATGTACATAATGTTACTAATAAAATGAATGGATTTAACGACAACTTTTGCTTACAATTTTTTCAAAAAACAAATATTTAAAATTTAAAAATTATTCACCTTTCCCAATATTTAAACTACTTAGATCAATTTCTGAGTAATTTCAGGGAAGTTGAACATTTTTTTTCCTAAGCCGGTTAAATTTTTTCAACGCTGTAAGACTCTTAAAAATCTGAACGCAATTCCTCAGCTTAATTCCGCACTTTCTAAAAAAAAATGATAGATTGTGCTTTTGAATTCTTGCAGATTAAGGTTTCTGCTTCTTTTCAGTCGAATTGACAGAGCCAAATTTCTGAGACCTCAGAATTGTGAACTAGATATGATAGGGAAAATAGAATATCACATCGATTTATACCAATAAAAAAATAATAATCAAAAATTTTAAGATTTAAATTTGGAAAAAATTCGGTTGAATAACCTAAAAAAACAAAATATAGAGATAAGCGAGTTAATTGTTTAGGTGTAATGAATGGCAAAAAGAAGAGAATTTTTCTTTTTAGCTTTTCGCTTTCTGTGAAAATCTCATAATTTCAAAAATAAAAATGATATTTCAGATAAAAACATAATTGAATTAATTTAAAATATTTTTTTTTTCAAGGAATTTTTGTTTGTTTCTATTCAAATCAAATCAAAAGAGAAAATTTTTAGCCTTTTTGACTTTTTTTTACAAAGTTCCCATTTCTCATTGTACAAAAATATGTTTGTATAAAACCTAAATATAAATTAGATTATTGTTAAAATTGAACTATAAAAAAATGTTATAAAAAAATTCAAGCCGAAAAAAATAAACCAAAAACTTACCTGTAAAAAAATCCAAAGATCATTTTTACTTGCGATACATATGTAGGTACTTTATGGCAAGTTATGGACACAAAAAAAATCGAACTGAAGATTTTGATCAAACTTTACATTAAAATGACAGAAAAGTCGAAATAAATTAGTCTCGCAATTTTGTCCGTCTGACTGTCTCTCCTTTTGGCTGCAGCCAAAACGGGTCGGTCGAATTTCTTAAAATATGGTACCTAGCGGTTTTTGGGCATCCCTCCGACACATTTTTTTAAGACCAAATATAAAGGTAGGTATAATTTTTTTACCAAATTATGAAAATATTATTTTTCTCAAACACATGCCTACACCTTTCCTTAAAAAAATGCAGGAATTACAAAAAAAATACCATTTTACAAAAAAAAAATGTACAGATTTCACTCATAGAGTAACTATGGGGACATTGAAAATGACTTGTATTACGTCGATAAAACAAAATCATGCCAAATCTTAGAGATTTTTATTTTGTATACTATTGTTGCATTATAACTTCACAAACTGTCTTAGAAACCATTCTACAGTCTGAAGTACCAACTTGTATATTTAATGTCACTTCCCAGTTGGTGGTTAATTTAATTTGTTAATTTTTTAAATAAGGTGAATCTTAGTCTTAATTGTGGCTTATCTCGCAATTACACACACAAACTCATTTTCATCCACACCGGTACAGCACTTATACACGAAATTAAAAATACATATACATAGGTACCATCTATCTTAACGTATATCTAGGTATTTGACATTTTTGCCTAGCTAAGCTTTGCAGAAAGGTAACTGAATTATTATAGATCGATTAAAGCATACATATATACGGTTCAACTTAGTTCTCGACTCAGTCGGTTGATGTTCAAATCAACCCGTGAGTTGGCTTTTTATTTTATCAATTTGACGGTTGATGAAAAAATCAAAAGATTTTAAATTTTTTTCAAATTGATTTACAAGTATTTCATAGCCAAGACATTTAATTTACTGTCCAGGTAAACCTTTTTTAAAACGAGACAAAATTTACAAAGAATTTGATGCGAAGCCCAACCCCACTGCTAATTGTTTTTATTCTATAATATTTTATTTTAAAATATTTTGAACTCATCTTTTAATCAATTTAACAATATCGAGTCGCGTAATTTATTTTAGACAAAAAAATTGTTTTTGAGACTTGGAGCTGTATTCTTTTAACTGAGTTTATGAAATGTGTGGCCGAGCGGCAAGCATCAATTTAGTTGACAACCAAATTAAATAGTTTATGGACTACTTTAAGATAAAGCCTAAAATTTTATTTGCATTTGGAGACCTTAACTATGAAGATCTGACCATTAGGGCTTAAGTTATAAGTTTATTGAAGAGGTTCGAGTAGGTACCTATGCAAATTCTAGGTTAAACAATCAAACTGATTCCGAAGTAAATCAAGTTTTTTCAAAAGCATTTTCTAGTCTGTCATTTTACATTCATTTTCAGACCGTAACCTCAAAAATCCGATAATTAGAACAGAATATATAAGCTTACAAAATTGACCCTTTTCGATTATAGATAATATTTCAATTGTTTAGCTAAGTTAATTCTACCTCTGGCCTGATTTACCTAAACATACCTTAACCGTGAGCATCTAGCCCTTAGAACTTAAGTTATAATTTTATATAAGAGTTTCAAGTAGGTACCTATGCATATTCTAGTTTAAACAACCAAATTGATTTAGAAGTAAGTTAAGTTTTTACCCAAACTATGCATATTCTAGGTTCAACAATAGATTGATTTAAAAGACTGACATTTTACCTTAATTTTAAGACCTTAACCTCAAACATCCGATTATTAGAACAGAAGTTATAATCCAAACAAACCAACCAAATCCAACCTTTACGATTTTATTATTTGTAAAATACCTACTACAAATGTTCATGCACATATACCTATATGCATACATACATACCTACATAAACATAATGTACATTATATCATTTTTGTGCCCGATGCAAAGCCAATTTTGTTTGCCTCGTGTTTTTTTTTATTGCACACACTCCACCGTCTTCTCCCTTCTATAAATATGTTCTTTGTAGGTACGTACCTACTTACATACATATTTTGTTTGTTTTTTTTTTTTGCCGTGATAAAATATAGTTCTAAAAAGACAATTTTTCAAGTTTCTAGTATGAAATTTTTTACGATTTTGCAAAGATTTTTATGCAGATTTGTAGCCTGTCATTTAAACTTTAATTATCTAGCTTAATATTGAACATCCAATAATTATAACCAAAGTTATAGGCTTCTAAGTGGGCTGAAATCGAGCATTTTTCGAATTTAATAATTCCTCCACTGAATCTCGTCCGTTGGCAATGATCAACATGTAGGTACGCTGGCTGAAATTCATCACTTGTGTTTTTTTCTTCATTTTATTCATTTTGGTAGTTTCTTTGGTAACACCAACCAAAAATTCAATCTTTCTCCCTATACGCTATAGTTCATTCTATATCTTTGTTCATTTTGGTAACACCATACTTTTATCAAAACGACCCTATAAACATTTTCAATGTTAAAAAATTGGAAAAATTGGTTATAAATGGCATTTCCCATATTTTTGATTTACGATTTTTTCAAAAACAGCTCAGCTGATTTCGAGCGATTTTATATTGAAATTTTTACAAAAAGCTTTCAAAGTATTATATACCAAAATTTTACAAATGATTTGTTTGTTTTTGGATTTTTAAAAAATGTTTCCGGATTTTTTTAACTTAACAAATTGAAAACGAATTTTTCGACTTTTAATAAAATTGGCATTAAGCAGTTTTTTAACATTATCTGGAAGATTTTAAATAAAAATAAAAATGACGGTACCTCCCATACAAATATTTAAAAAACCGGTAAGAAAAATCTTATTTTTCTCAAAAACGGCTGCTATGATTTGAATGATAAAAATTTTTGTACGAGCTAATATCAGATATACTGTATTACTGAAAGAAAAATGGTATCTCTCATAGAACCATTTTTTTTGGTTTTCGACTATCTCATTATCTGTGCAACCGATTTTAATGAAACTTTTTACACAATAGCTTCTAATAAGTTTAAATAATATTGCATATAAAAATTTTCGAAAATCCAATTTTTGATTTTTAAACAAAATTTTAAAAATTTTATTTTGAAAATTGGATATTTCGAAAATGGGTGAATGTTTTTTTTTTTAATAAAGTTTTTAACTCCGCATTAATAAAAATATTAGAAAATGCGTAAAAATTTAGTTTTCTTAAAAATGTTTTCAAAATTGTATATATTTCATTTTTCGGTTTCGAAAATAAAGCTAAATAAAATACACACAGGGATACATGTTTGATGAAAATTTTATTTCATTATAAAGTTTGGCCGTTTAGTTTGAAAAACAATATCATTTAAATCGCCGTCTCGGGAAGATTCGCAGCATGCGATTCTTTTGAGGTATTTCGGCCATAACTTGAGTAATGTTGGTTTTGTAATGTGTCTTGAGCTCGGGGATTATTTGCGTAAACACGGTCTTTTGCATAGCCCCACAGAAAAAAATATAAAGGCATAATCTTGGTGGCCAATTGACATCGCCAAAACGTGAAATTACCCCCTCAGGAAACTTCTCACGCAATAAAGCCATAATTTATCGTGTTGTATGGCTTGTTGCCCCGTCTTGTTGGAACCACATATCGTCCAAGTCATCGTCTTCAATCGTCGGCCAAAACGACACGTTCAATTGCTATGAACGCCGGGAAATCGATAAATTCGGATCATCAGCAATACTTGCACTTGCAGCAGCAATATTTTCGACTGAGGTGAGCGTGCATAACGATAATGCACAGGCCTTACGATATCAGTAACGCTTCCACTCTATTCAAATTTCTTCACAATTTTACCCATTGCTTACTAATATTATGGCACTTCAAATGACAGCAGAGTTGTTCCACAGGTGTTAAATGCCAGTGGTACCAACTTGAAACCACGAAATGATTGACCCTTTATAAAATATTATTTATTTTAAAAAACCACTCAAACGATTTTTAAAATTATTTTGCTCATAAATTGAGATTTGTATAAGAAATCAGATGGGGTTGGTTTCAAAACATTCTCAGAACTTGATTAATAAATTTATTTCTAATTATATTAATTTTTTTTCAGTCTGATGCTATATTGTTCATATTTATGTACTCTTTGAATACTACCTTAAACTCAAAAAATGCATCCTCCCATAGCTAATTTATTTCTTTTAACAGATGAATAGTTCTTAAAATATTAATATTTTAAAACCACATTGTAATCGAACACAAGAACAAGTTCATTCGACCCAGACGTGCATTTCCATTTATTTAATTTATCTGCGGGCTAAAGAATAAAAATGCATTCAATGACTTTCATTTGGTTAAGTTAGAAATTAGTCAATTGCTCATGGGACTGCCTTTCCTCGGTTACACCTATTTTGTTCAGCAGTATACAATATACATACATATTACATATATGATAAAATGTATGTCATAAATCACAAAAATATTTTGAAACGCATGCCTGTGTACCTTCCAATAATAAGTTATAAATTAAATGCAATAAATATTGTCTGGTCAAGATTTTTCAACAAATTACCCTTATTGAATTATTTTATCATTTAGGTACATTTTGTTAGTAAAACCTGATATTCCTAATATCACGCATTAAATCATATTCAAAACCGCATTAAAGTACACTTTATAAATAAACATCGGCAGACATAAACAGAATCACAAAATAAATTTAAAAACGAAAATCCTACATTAGCCAAAAACCACACAAATACATTGTCATTTTTGAAAAATAAAAAAAAAAATAAATCCCAATCAAGACTTAATATCAACAACACCCATAGACAATCTAAACAAATTCTTTTTTTCACATATAAAGGATTTCGCTCTGTAAATATAAATAAAATCTTCAAAAACTGCTAAGGTATTCTGTCAAGGAATCTATTTTTGTTACCACACAAAATATCTACATATAATCCTTTTGTATTCTGTCAAATAAATCTAAAGATTTTGACCTTTTCCTGTAAAATTTCATCTCATCCTTTAGATGATAGTTCTTTGCACTTCATATGTAGATAGTCTGTCCAAATTTAAGAAAAACCACAAATACATAAATATACAAATCATTGTCCTAATAATAGACCAAAAAATATCTTTGCTCTGCATATCCTTTGAAATGTTTAATTCCGTTTGTTATTTGCACTTTAGTTTATTTTCATTTGAAAGCATGTTTCCAGATATAGATTCATTGTCTATATTATCATCCTTGTGGCAGGACAAAATTTTCGATTAAAGAAAAAAAAGACCAACTCTAGCTGTATGTACAGTGCAATATAAGATATTATATGAGATGAATACAGTACGGCCTTGTATGGATGATGATACAAAAACCATGAACAACTCTCTGGTAAAATTCAATTCAATTTTATTCAGAAGGCTTCAAGTTCTAGGCAAATATACTCAAAAATATTCAAATGTTCCATGTTTTTTGTTATAAGAGTGCAGCATAAATGTTCATAGTATAAGAGTCGGTGAGTATGTTTGCCAAATTCTTATATATCTATCTACACATAGACGTAGACGTAGACGTATGAGAAGACTCCATTATTCTAAGAGCAGCATATCTACATTTAGGCATTTCACATTTCGAAACGGAACCCAAGACCGAAAACAAATGACATTCGTATGCATTTCAATTGTTCGTATAGGATTTTATTTTTTTTTGCTCAATGTGGGATCTTGTATAACCATCAAGGAGTCTTATATTGTATGAAAAGGACTATATATCCTCGTATATTGTATAGACTAAAAAATACTTGCTTGTAATCCTTGATGTAGTTTTCTATAGACTCGTGTCTGTGCACAGGAAATTGATTTCCTTCTAAATAAAGTGACTTCAATCACTCTAAGAAGCGCACTGA
Source organism: Epistrophe eligans (assembly GCA_951394125.1). Classification (NCBI taxonomy): domain Eukaryota; kingdom Metazoa; phylum Arthropoda; class Insecta; order Diptera; family Syrphidae; genus Epistrophe; species Epistrophe eligans. Next base: position 12,539,494 of record OX596030.1, read on the forward strand.
CTCACCTACACAAAATCACCACACCCACACACAACCCCATAAAGTATTATTTGTGTCTTCATCATGCGCTTCTGTATATATGTATATGTATAGGTATATTGTACACTTGACAACTCATTTGCCTTCGCGATGTGTACTTTGCATTGCAGTGCGCACTTGTATCCTGCTCGTGTCCTGTTTTCTTGCTCTAAATGCACCGAAAGCCTACCATTCAATATGCGAGACGATGACTTTACATATAGGACTCAATCATGCATAAGAAACTCTCAGATGGGTATTATATTGCCTTAAGCTCAGCACTTCTGTTCAACTTTGATAGGGACACCACCATTTATATCTACGTAACGTGTCGTTATAGGTAGGTAGTATAGGTACTATTTCAAATCGTGTATATGGAGAGGGTGTTGAATAGAGAAAAAAAAAGCATCAGCTTCAGAATAGTATAGAAATCCGGGTAATAACCCCTAAGGACAAGAAACCTTCGATATGGAGTGGGTGGGCGGAAATCCTTACTTACATTTCAGAGAGCCAATCATTGCCTCCACATTTGCCTTTCCTTCTATGTCGATTACCACTACTAGACGTCGTCTTCGTCGTCATCGTCGTAGTCGTGTCGTTGTCGATGAATGAGTCCGTGATATTAAAAGAACGGGACCTTGTCAATTCAAGGAGATGACGCAGCCATATAGCCCTATGGGGCCAGTTACAAAAATAAAGCTATGTACCTAAATAAGCAAGTTGAATGTGATTGCGCACATAAATATGCAATCAACTAAAATAATTTTAACGTTAAAAATTAACAGTTGGGAATTTTCAAATGACATTTATCATCGAGTGCGTGAAGATACCAGCGCCATTTTCTAATGCGACCTTGAAAAAGGAAATCATACAAATTTTGTCTTCTTAAAAATATTTTTCAAATTTTATATATAAACAAATATTTTTTTTAAAAAACTGCAACTGCTCATAATATATTAGAAAAAAAAAAAATTAAAAAATCGTTGTAGCAGTATGAGAAAAAAAAATAAAAAATCCTTGAAGTAGTTTTTTAAAAAAAATTATTTATTTATATTTATAAAAAATTTTTAAAATAATTAAAAGAAAAAAATGCATACGCTATTTTTTAGTGCGGAGTTAGAAAATTAATTAAAAAAAAAAACATTTAAAGCCGTCTAATCACTTAAATAGTTATTTTCTGACCATTTTCTAACCTTTCCGATAATATATATTTTTGTTTTCTTAATTCCAGTAGTAGTAATGATAGATCAGATAAAAATCCTAATGATCGTGTAACCGGTAATCAGATTAAGTAAAATGAATTTTCGTGATTGCAATACTTGGCCCTTTAAAAAGAAATGAATAAAAATCTTTTCATGAAAAAAATAAAAATATTTTGAAATGTTATTCTAACACTTTTCATCGATTTGCACACAGAATAATTTTTTCTTTATGATCCCTTGGGTCGTCAAAAAAAAAAACCTTGGTCGAGTCCTTTTTTTTTCAATACTGTTTTATATAATAAACATGTACATATATATATATTTAGTATGAAGATATATAGAGTCAGAGCCAAATTTCAGAATATTTTATTATAAAAGTAACCACAAAAAGTCCTTGAGGTTATGAATTTTTCATGAATCAGTTTGAATGAATATATGTTCAAGGTGAAAACTATACTACATCAGCCAATACCTATATTACTCTCTCACTCTGTATGTTTCTGCCATCGTACCTATATAAAAAAAAAATATAAATTTATTACAATGAAAAGAATGAGTTTTCAAATCACCTTCTTTTGGGATTTGACCCAAAACGAGAATGTGACAGTTTTGGTGTAACTTTTTGACGTTTACTATTTCCAGTTTATTGAATTTTGCATGAGGAAACTATAATAGTGTTGCATTAATTTTGATATCAGGAAAATTGATTTTTAGAATATTATACTTCGGAAAATTATGGTATTTTATTAATAATAAAAAAAGAAGTATTGAAATGTAGGGCTTGGTAAAGGCAATTGTTCTTAAAGGAAATGAAAATGATAAAATAGGAATTGACGCTTAAAACAAAACACAATTTACAATTAGATCATATGCGCTTGTTTTAATGGCTCAGTGACAATTAAAAAATCTCAAAAAAGTGATTTAATTTTTTTTCCTAATTTCTAAGGTTTCTGCTTGGCTGATTTGTTTCAGTACTTTAAACAAAATTGTATTATTCCTATTTTAATTATCCTATAATAATAAAAATCTTGCAAAATTTTAACAGAATCGTTTAACTTTTCTAAACAAAATATACATCAGTAAAAAATAAAATGCACGACTTGGTCGCATGAATTATGATCTTATGTACTATCACACTGTGGTTTTAAAGTCTTAATAATTTTAAAACTATTGAACTGATAAAAAAAAAATTAAATTAGCCACCAAAAACGTATTTTTGTTTAAGTTAGTATTATTTGAATATTTGAATATCTACATAAATATTAACAATATAGCACCGTATTGCAAATATACACATGGAATTTACAGTTCAGATCCACAAATTTTTAAAAAATCAAAATAATTAGAAATACATTAATTGAACAACTTCTGCAATTTCTTTTAGACTAACTCAATCTACGCCATTTGATTTCTTACAAAAATCTCAACTTATGAGAATAAATTTTTTTTTTAAATAATTGGACTAGTTTGATTTAAAAAAAAATCGTTTTTTATTTAAAAACATTTTTGAGAAAAAAATTGATACATTATTTTTTAGTATTTAATAATACAAAGTTAAAAAATTAATTAAAAAAAATCTAAAATGGCTTTTAACGGCTTTTAGTCCAAAAAAATTGACGTTTCGTCCCGGCAATTTCACTTGGACTCAATAATTCAACAAGTCCAATTAAATAGTGCTAAGTCTTCTACTTGGCTGATGTACATATTTCAGTAGGATATAGAATTTGTATTATTAAAAAAAAACCTTCATTAAAAAAAAAAATCATCTACCAATTTTCAAAATATCGAAATTTCAAAGAGGAATTTAGAATTTTTTTGTTTAAATACAATGTTTTTTTTTCTATATTTTTCATAATTATTCCCTTTTCGTGACCTTTTTTTCTTAATTCAAATATATTGAATATTTTTCATATGCAATATTATTAAAAGTTATTCGAAGCTATTGTTTAAATTTCATTAAAAGCGGTTGAACAGGTAATGAGATAGTCGAAACCCAAGAAATTGGTTCTATGAGAGGTACCATTTTTAATCAATAGATAATTCTTCTTTTTTTTTTCAATAATATGGTAGATCATACTAATATTAGCTCATTCAAAAACTTTAATTAAAATCGTAGGAGCCATTTTTGAGAATAATGAGATTTTCTTTACCGGTTTTTTTTAAACACTTGTATGGGAGGTACCGTCATTTTTGGTCATAACAATAATTTTTATTTAAAATCTACCAGATGATGTTAAACAACTGCTGGGTGCCAAGTTAAATAAAAATCAGTCAAGTCGTTTTCTAATTATTAAGTTCTCAAACAAAAAATTTAAACTTAAAAAAAAAAAAAAATCTTTTAAAAAATGTTTGTAAACTTCTAAGTTTTTAATTTATAAAAATTAGCAAAAAAAGATAAAGATTTGGATAATAAAGAAATTTCGTTTTGTTATAATTTTAATCATATGACCTATGGTACAATCAAAATGTATATTAACTTCATTAATTATTTGACATCTAATTGTAATGATTGTTGATTGTTGCTGAATTGTGGAACGTAGTTTTTTGGTGAGCCATTTTTAAGAAAATCAATTATAAAAAAATGATTTAATGGGAGTTACCATTTACAATCATTTTCCGATTTTTTTTTATAAATTGCCCTGAAACAAAAATGTACGTAGATACAATAAAAAATTTTATTGAGATATTGATTATTTTTATCAATTTTCGTCCAATAAACTGGTTTATTGGGTCAATAAAAAACAGTTTATTGGCTCAATAATCGTTTATTGATACAAACAAAGGTTTATTGATCCTGTTTATTAATTTATTTATCTTTTACAAAATTATTTTCTTACGGCAATGTACTTGAAAGAACGAATTTGTTAGGACAATAAACATTTTATTGAATGAAACAATTCTGTTTGCTGTGCCAATAAATTATTTCGTTAGTTCAAGGTAACTTATTTGTTGGGCCAATGATATAATTCATTAAATTGGAAAAAAAAAATTGCTTTCCATTTGCATTCAAACTTCCCTTTACTTACTCGATTTTTTTTTATTATTTTCGCATAAAAGTGTTAAGGTCACTTGAACTTTTCAATTTAATTCAAGTGACCTCAACTCTAAAATGCGTTTTGCCCAAGTACAATAGTTGGGCTCATCAGAAAGATGCTGGCGTACCCTTCTAAGACGCAAATTATTGTTGATGCTTACCGACTCTTATAAAATTCACAGCATGAACAATGAACATATTGTGAATTTTATAAGAATCGAGACTATAATTTGAAAATTTCTTTTACACTTATGAACACTTTATTGGGCCAGTAATTATTGTTAACAAAAAATGTTAAAATCAATCAAAATGTCTAAATGGTTTATTAATTTTTAAATTTTAATTTTCAATAAACGGAGTTTAATTGAGCCAACAAATCGTTTATTGATTGGAAATTTATAAAACAAAAAACGTTGGTAATGTCAACAAAAATTCTATTCTATGCATTGCATAGTATTCAAATTTTTTCCCAACAATCAAGGTACAACATTTTTGTAAAAAATAATTTAATATAATCCAACACATTTTAGTCCACCAAAATCCTTGATCTAAAGCAAACAACATTATATGATGGTAAATAATTTTAACAAAATTAACAAAAGAAAAAACTCTTCTAGGCAAATATCCCCTAGGAAATCTAGGTAACTATATTTAAATAATGGACTAATGCAAACCGCAAACTTACATAAAACAAACAAAAACTGTTTGCACTCCTCATGTGTTTTTGTTCATAAAAAAAAAGAAAAAATAAACTTGACAAACCTAAAACACATCTATACAACACATATAGATATGAATATAACTATCCCTATATCCAGGTAGGTTATGCACTCAAGCAAAACCTATTCTAACACTCGTTCTAGGTATAAAAAGCTGATAAAACACAAAAAAACAAGCCCCATTCCTACCTACTGAACTATACGAAAATAAAAATAAAGAAAAAATATGTATACCTATATACATGTGCACCACATAAATTATATACATACATAGATACATTTCCTAGAAACATAAAAATGTCATCCTGTGTTTTTCTGTTATCCTCTGCCAAATAATAGAAAACTTTTATTGTCGAAAATGTTGTTGCCTCGCCAAAGCTGACAGACTACTAGTGCTATAGTGCCATCCCATTCAAAACCGCACCATGTTGGGATTCTCAAAAACCCAACAATGAAAAGTTTCCCACAAAAATGTAACAAATATAACAGCCACCGCACTATACACATACATAGCCCCATATATGTGTGTATGTCGCTGTTGTCGCTGCTGTGCCACCAGCACTCGTCTCCACTTATATAAGAACGACATGTATATACATTATACAATGTTGAAGGTTGGCGGAAGCCTAGGCCCTCTACCAGAAATTGTCTGTTAAACATACCTATGTCCCTGTACAAAATGTTTGGCCCAAAAATAATACAAAATACAATATTCCACTGTGTAGAACAAAAAAAAAAAAAAATAAGTATAAGACTACAAACAAAGCTGTTCCTTTCAAGGACCATGATGGTTTCAAAGAAGTCCGTGTCGTGGACAACACGACCAACTGAATACCGAAAGAGGAACATAAAGTTCCATTTAACGATTGGAAAATAAAAGAAAAAAGAAATATACGAAGGACGAAGCTATAGCAATCGCCACATATGGGATTTTGATTTGGACACTGTTGTATGTGGTGGGTTTAGTGCACATGTAACATAACAACCCCATCATATAGCCACTCCCACTCCGACTACCTCCAGCCACCTCCAAAATTTCACCCAATCACATGAACCACTCAAAAACAAAACTTGTCATAAATTGCATACAATTTATTCACTTAATATTCGTATGCGGATGTCGATGTCTGTTCCTGCTGTTGCTCGAACTCGAGCCCCAACTCCAACTCCAGCATAATAAATTTGCTTACTTGCTTTCTGTTTTTGTGTTGTGTTATTTTTTTTTTTTTTTTGCTCTGCCGTTTTTTATTTTGTATTATTTTTCAATGTAAGTATGAGTGTAGAACTAGATTAACCAGGGTACAAGGACCAAAAGGATAAAAACTCCCCTCTCGCACTCGGTATCTCTATTCTCGAGCTAGACTGTACCTACATAGTAGTTGTTATCTGAATTATGGTCAATGTGATAATTCAAAAGCAGAGATGAGTACAGAAGCGGCTCTTTCACATTCCGTGGTGACACACGATTTTATAGTAGTTGTGACGATATATGTAGTCTTTTCTATACATGTAGGTATATGAACCTAGTTAGTTAAATGTTAGCCCGATGGCTTTCATGAGTATTAACTTGGGAGTGGGTGTTAGAGGCGGGCGGGTTGGAGATGATGCTGGGAATTTAAGGTCTGTTGTTTCTGCTGGACCGTAATAAACGGATACCGAATGCTACAGACAATAAATAGCTCAGTGTGCTGATAACAATAATTCTGGTGAAATAGAGTTACATATACGGTCTACGGTCAAATGAAATAGTACAAGAAACTCAAAAGCTTAAATCAGATTTAATTTTAATTTTTTTTTTTGATATAGGGTTATAAGGGAAAGTTTTACTAGGGGTACATATGAGAGATATTTTTTATTTTAACCAGGGTGAGTTTCCTGAAGGAAGAGAAATAACGAGTTTATAGAAAGTTAACGTTGGAAAGAGGGGTTTAAAAATAATTTGTATATCTAAACATATTTTTTGTTCCTTATCTTTTATGATAAGGCCGGTTGGATTTTTATTATGAGGGTACTGAAAAAAGTCTAAAATTATTGTTATAACTTGTATGTTTTTTTGAATTTTGTAAAAAGCTGAATTAATAGGAAAAACATTTTTTTAATACACATAAAAAGAGATCTCATAGTCCAAGATATGGAAAATGGAAAGCTTAACTTGTATACAATTTCTATTAAACTGATTTATGCAAATTAATAGTTTTTGAACTTCAAATTAAAGCACAGTCCGAGAGATAGATTAAAGAAACCCAGATAAGAATGTAACTTGTACCAAAAAGGTATTTTTTTTTTTTTTTGATTTTGATAAGCTATACCTTGTATAGAATTTTCATTAAGCTGAATTATGCAAGTTAATTTTTTTTTTCATTTCTCAAATGTGTACTTTAAAATTCAATAATTTCTCTAAAAACTTTGTCGAAATTTTGATCGTTAAAAAAGAAATAACAGCTTCCATAAAGGTTTTTATTGAATTTTATCAAGAATATCAATCAATTGGGGTTATTTATGAAAACATTTTAAATAAAATAAATAAAAAATATAAGCTCTCCGAATTAAAATTTGTTAATGGTTAGAGTGGTTAAAAAAAAAAAAAAAACAAAAAACAACATTCAACATTCAACAACAATCTATGATCCACTTTTATAAGCATTTAGAGGTCCTTGCCACATTTTTTTTTCTATAAAATATTTCGGGAACTTAAAACTTCTAAATTTTAAAAGTCCCTCAGTTTGGAACTTATGGGAATTCTGTTTTAAAATGAAATGCACAGACAGTTGAACCTCAATAAATTGCTTTTAAAGACTAAAGCTTCAAAGTGGCTTTATAAGCTTTGAAGACATAACAAAAGTAGGTATAAGTTTTTTTATTTGCGATTTAAAGGTACTAATATATGGGAAGTTATGGATTCGTAAAAAAATCCAGCTTATGATTTTGACATTACGATGAAAGCGAAGTCGAAAAAAGTGGGTCTCGCAATTCTGTTCGTCTGTCTGACATGTCCTTTTATCTACAGCCTAATCGTGTGAGTTGATTTCCTTTAATCTTTGTATCTAGCGATTTTTAGGCATTCCCCCGACACTTTTTTTTTTTTTATTTTAGACCAAAAATTATTGTTATTGTTTTTTAAAAGTGTGCTCACAACTTTAAAACACAAAATCAGTTATTTTTTTACAAAAAGGCTACCATTTTATAAAAAAAAAAAAAACATTTTTCAGAAAAATGGTTCCCATTGAACCATTTTTTTAATTTCGATTTTCTCAAAAATGCCTTAATTAATTTTGATCAATTTTTTTATAGAAAATAATTCGAAAGGTTTAAAATTATTGTATACTTAAATTAAAAAAAAAAAAATTTTTGATTTTTTAAAAAGTATCAATTTTTTTTGAGAACTTAATAATTCGAAAACAACTTGGCTGGTTTTTATTAAACTTGGAACCTAGCAATTGTATAATATTGTCTAGCGGATTTTAAATAAAAATTATTCTTATGACCAAAAATAACGGTACCTCCCATACAAGTGTTAAAAAAATGGCAAGGAAAATCTCATTTTTCTCAAAAACAACTCCTACGATTTTGATTAAAGTTTATGAATTATCTTATATCAGTAGGTACGATCTATTGGAAAAAAAATTCATCTACCGATTTCTCTTAGAACTATTTGTTTGGTTTTTGACTATCTCATTAAGTGTTATATCGATTTTAATTAAATTTTGTCCTACATAATGTTAAAAAATACAAATTTTGGTTAGCGGCAGTCGTGCATTTTATGTAATATAGATATTTATTTATTGATTGCAAACTTACAAAATCCAAGTTTGGAATAAGTTTTTAAGTTACTCCTTTTTAACCAATCTAATACTTAGTAATATTTTAACTCAATTCTAACCATAACTTAACTCAGACAAGAGTTCACCAAACAAGCACTCTGTCTTTATTCATTGTATTTTATTGTATTTTTAAACTTTGTAGCTGTTTGATGTCTGTGGACTTTGAAATTTAAAAAAAATAAAAGTCTTGTGTTATTTGTGGGTAATCAAGTTATTTGTATGACCTTTGATTTTGATCTCGAATTTGAATTTTTAACGACTTTACGACTTCATAACTTGCTATACCTATAGAACATGTCAATAAAAGTGGTTCTTAAAACCAAGAAAAATTGGGTCCTCCCCAGGATTTTTTTTAAAACTTTTCCATTCAAAACTATAAGTTACAAATCTTTAAAATTTCAAATTCGTGTAACAAAAGTAACAGCAGCCTTACCTTAAAGCCTAAAAGTCCAATAATAAAGATAGATTTTTGATTGATTTTCTTCCCAATCTATGACACACAAAAAAAAAAATAAATTCGATCAATTCGATTAAATTTCAATCAACAATGCGATCGTAAACTCGCGAAAGAGCGGCCATTCCGAAATTCCTTAAAAGCTATTTGTCACTTATGTTGACCACTTCTAATTGCAAACTGCAACACCCCCACCCCATCATCACTTGACCTTACTTGCATTTAACTCCCATCACTATCCACATAATTTCAAGGCATCATCGCAATCGCGACGATACCTATTCATTCTCAATCTATATAATCTATATATGGATGCATTTCTATCTACATACATATCCCTGTCAAATTGATATATTGGACATCTCGTGCGAAGACTGCTCCAAATGATACAGAATCTCGAAATTGTGTCCATGTCCGAATCACACTCGCATACTCGCTGTTCTGTGTATAGTTTTACTTATATGCGAAACAATATGTACAAGGATGCATATGGATGTTTGCAGGATGCAGATGGGATATATTGAAAATTTTGAAATATTTATATTTGCCATAAAGCGATAGCTTAGCTGATGGAAATGACGACTGACGAGGTTGACGACGACGACTGTGACGACGTTGACAACCCCCACGTAGTCGCTGCATGCCCTGCTGCCGTTGCGCCAACCCGCGTACCATCATCACCCTGTGATGATAATGATGCTGATGATGATATACAAACGGCTTTGGTGAGCTGTTATTCCTGTGTAAGGATGTGTCATGTCGGGGACGATGATTAATTGCTTAGCATGTTCGGCATTCATAAATATTGCACAGGACTCCGTTGAATTTAAGTTGATACTGATACAGTTTCCATATCTGTTAGGTACATAGAAGGTGTGTATGGGCTTAATATATAGACTGGGTGTTGTATATGTACAAATATATGACCCCTTGCCATTGCCCCTATATCCACCCTGTTTCTATGTATCTCTGGGTAACGCCCGTTTATGTTTATATATATTTTGTTTACCGAGCAACAGAACTCATCCCGTTTTGCATGTCACCCACACAAAACATCACAATGTTTCGCATTCACATCTCTGAGGCTGCTTCTGCACTTACTGCGTTGAGTTTCCTTAATTGAGGGTGCATGTTAGAACAATATATGAACGAATATTTAGGTCACTATTCCACTGTTGTATAGTGTTAGAATGGGATGTTCTAAATATAAGCTTTGCAGGATAATAATTGCAGTTTAGTGCGTTCATATGTATGTACAGGGGAACAAGGGTTCGTCGGTATTGTTTTGAAAAAGAGAAATTGGAATTATGGAAGGTTAAATGTTTGGATTGCAATCGAGGATGAGCCGGTGTTGTTGTTGTTGACCTTCATTTAAATATGTGGTACAATATTATACGCATATAAGCCACAGGAGCAATTTTCCTTTTATTATTGCACTGTTGAGCCTTTTGCAATAATTGACAATAGAAAAAAGGTTTCAACGCAGATTTGATGTTTTTTTTTTGTCAATAAAAGGGATCACCTTAGTTTAAATTGAAAAGGGAGGTCTGTATTTATTGCTTAAAGAAGAATGTTAAAACATTGGTATATGAAAACTCATACCAGCTTTGAACAAGTTCTTTTTGTTTCCTATCAACTTTTATTATTTAGAAAATCAAAAAGGAAAATTGAATGAAAAATAAAATTGAAGTCTAATTTAAAAGGCAACTTTTTTCACTCATTCTTATAGTCATTAATTATAAGTTTTTAAATAACTTTTTTTTTTTATGAGAGAAAAGATTTTTATTTATTGGTTGAAAATTAACGAATCTAATTCTGAAATTTGAAATCAGTTTTAAAATAACTGTTTTTTAACACCGAGTTTTATTTATTTATTGGTTGCAAATTAACCTAATCTATATTCCAAGTTTTAAATAAGTTTTATTTTTACCAATCTATAACCCCAGTAATATTTTAACTCAATTCTAACCAAAAATAAACTCAACTAAGTATTTTCCTAACAACCAAACTTCCGTCAGCTTCAAACGTGAAACCACTCGTATTATATCTTTCACTTTCACTGTGTTTTTATACTCTGAAGTGTGCGAGCTTCACGCCATTAGATAATTAATAGTTTTAATGGGTGATTTTTTAAGAGGTTTAGAACTTTAAAAAAAAAAAAAACACAAAAAATTCGAAAAAATGAATGAAATATTTATTTGAATCGATAGTTTGAACCTTGCAATTTAATGTTTAAAGATAATTTCATGCAAATGTTGACCGCGGCTGCGTCTCAGGTAGCCCATCCGCTGAGTCCAATTTTGGCATACTCTTTCACACATATCGGCCGGTATCTCACGAATGAATGCATGGATGTTGGCTTCCAGTGCGTCAATCGAAGCGGGCTTGTCCCTATAGACATTAGCCTTGACATACCCCCACAAAAAATAATCTAATGGTGTCAAATCGCACGATCTAGGCGGCCAATTGACCGGCCCGAAACGTGAAATTAACTGTTCACCAAACTCGCCTCGCAATTGCGCCATTGTTTCGCGTGCTGTGTGGCATGTGGCACCGTCTTGTTGAAACCACATATCATGCAAGTCAAGAACTTCCATTTCGGGCAAAAAAAAGTTTGTTATCATCGCTCGGTAGCGTTCACCATTGACAGTAACGCTGCGATTCGCATCATCTTTGAAGAAATATGGCCCAATAATGCCGCCGGCCCATAAACCGCACCAAACAGTGGCTTTTTCGGGATGCATTGGTAGCTGTTGCAATGCTTCTGGCTGATCTTCACTCCAAATGCGGCAATTTTGCTTATTTACGTACCCATTCAACCAAAAATGAGCCTCATCGCTGAACACAATTTTTCGATAAACAACATTTCGAACCGAGCACGAATTTTGATAGTAAAATTCAATAATTTGCAAGCGTTGTTCATTTGTAAGACGATCCATGGTTAAATTGCAAACCAAACTGAAGCTGTTTGACAGTGACACAAGGTACTAAACACACGTCAGCTGTCAAAACCAGTGTTGCCAAAACCAAACCAGCTAAAAAATGACCCGTTAAAAATAGGTTCCCAACTTACAATTTTATTCCTTTATTCCTCCAGAGAAGCTATTATGATCATTTATCGTATTCATTTAAGCTTTGTGCAATACTCCAAAGAGTAAAAAAGGCGACGTTTTTTTTTTTTAATTCTATTGCACCTTTATAAAGTAAGTTCAGTGACTTCGAAGAAAAGTTTATCAGTAGTTTTGTAAAATTGCTATAAAATAAAAAAAAAATATTTTCCTTTGATTTTATTTTTATTATTTTATTTTTGTTTTGATATTCTTTAAAGTTTTTTCCGTAATGCTTATCTGAAAATGAGATCTATGAGTTTATTAGGTATAAGGTAAAATATTAATATATTTTAATATTTCTAGGAGTCGATTCGTGTTCGCCTTGCTCGCTAACCGCTCCGCCAATGTGGAATATAATCAAGCATTGAAAAATATACACTTTCTTTTCCCATAGCAAAACAAAAAAAAACTACTTTACACTATTTACAATCACACAATACGAATACATGAATATTCAGAGTTAATACCTGTATAGATGATGTAAAATGGCGGCGTATCTCACTTCATTTATCTATAAATTTACGGAGCACAGTAGTATAGAAATTAAATAGAAACACTCCGCTCTATAAATAAAAAAAGAGTATTGTTAAAGTAGTACAAGTAATATTTAACTCACTACAATACCCCGACAGCAAAATTATAGGTTGAAAAACTATTTCATGGGATTTCTATTGGAGTAAAAATTAACATTCTTAAGTTTAGAATATGAATATAGGATGATTTAAAAAAAATCGCTCATTGCGCCTGTAACGCTAACATAAAATGCTCCAGATAATATCTTTGGGGTGACTTATATCAGTATTCAACCCTATAATGACTTGACTTCCCGTCAGAAGTATTAAATGAACTTTAAACCAATGAATAACTATTAACTTTTGCAAATCGGAAGCGAAATTGTTGGTTGGTTTTTGGGTTATAAGTCCAGTAGATACAGGCATTTTGTTCGGTCTGTTGCCTATAATTTTTGTCTGGTGTACTTTTTCGCAAAAGAAAAGTTATTTGACAACTTGTAGAAAATTCAATAAAATTTCCTACAAATATGGTCCTAACAGTAGTTTCGTACAACCAATAACAACGATGGTATGAAGCTCCAAAAAAAATGTCTTTAATTTCGTATTCTGTAAAATTTTCAGTTACATCCCACTTTATGGGGCAATAAATTTTTAACAACTGATTTGAAAGCAAAAGTCTTCTGAATCGATCTTGGTAGAGAATTTCATGGCCTACAAATAAGCATTTACCTACCTTTTTTTTTATTTTAGATCAATACAAATGCGTGAGGGCGGAAAAAGTGTTTTTTTTTTTTTTTGACGTTTTAATTAATTCGCCATATTCTCTGTTTGTCTGTTCGGTCGAAAAATTGTAATCGATTTTAAACTATATTCTCGATAAACTTAAGATTTCCAACTCTCTACAAGTTAAAAGTTGTTTATTTAAACTGTATTTTTACATAGTTAATGTTTAGATTTTTCGTTCCAAGGTTTGAATAATTTTATTAAATAAAATCTCTTTAAGTTTAATTAAGGTTATTTTTCAACTTATTTATAACCAATTAATATTTTAAAATTTTTTAATTTTTAAATTCTTTATAAATTTTTTAATGGATGAAAGTCTCTTTTCTATTATTCTGTATTCCAAAATTTTGTAGATAATATTTCTACTACATAATTCTAATTTTAAAATAATTTGTTTTCACTTCTTGCCACTCTTGAATAGAACTAGCTCAGGTTTGTAATCTCAATACATACAATAACTGTTAATTAAAGAAGCCAATTCTTCGGTAATACTCAGTTAGAATGAAGAACTATACTTGACAATTTTGTAAATGATAAAAGAAAACTTTTTTTTTTTCTTTTATCATTTACAGAATTTTGGAACATAGAATTTTGAAATACAGAATTTTGGAATACGGAATTTTGAAATACAGAATTTCGGATTTACAGAATATTGAAATACAGAATTTTGGAAACAGAATTTCAGAACAATGAACCCAACCCTTTTTTAACTTATGATCATTCACAAGTTGGTTATAGGTTATAAAATTACCTTGATAGTTCGAAATTGATTATAAAAATCAAAAACCAACTTATCAACTAAAGGCTATAATTTTCATAAAATTGGACAAAAAGCTAAAGCAAGTAAGCTGGTTTACCATCTAGACTCTACTTGACAACGATTTTGTATTACTAGTTATTTTTGATGATGAAGAATCGATGACTTCTTAAAAACAACAAACTCGAAATTGTTGATTGGGAATCTGTGTATTATCACTTCCAAATTGATATTTGGTTAAGGAGTGAAATCCATTTGTTCCTTTCTGTTCATATGGAAATGGTGTATAATTTCTTCCAAGAACAGTGGTGCCACCAAATTTAATTATATTTTTTAAATTATTATAGATCTTCATAGTTTCTCAAAAAATGTGTACAAAATAATGTTCACCCCGTTTATCGAGGCGAAAATTATAACTTTTTAAAAATGCTATAAAAATGTTTTTTTTTTTTTTTTTAAGAATTTTTCCATTCATACCAAACGGTGAAACTCCTCCTGAATGTAGCTCCTTTTTATCCATATTACCCATAATTTTATTAGTAAATTTGTTGTTGTATCAATTAAATTTTTAATCATTTTCTAAAATAGTTCTTGAAGTTTTATTATTTTGTTTTTAATGAAAAGTTTGGTTACATACTTAAAAACGAATTTCTACTCAAAAACGACAATCGTTCAATTTTGTTTCATCACTCTTCAACTCCTTGTTAAGTGGCACCTCTATACACACTTTTCCTTTTTACTATCAAAACACACTTATTAAATTGAAACTCAAAGGAAATTCTACAGGTATACCAACGAAGGAAGGTAAACCTAACCTTTTATAGAGAAAAAACTAAAATTCCTTTTATATCCTTAGCAAAATCATATACATACATACATCAGTAACTAACAACTTAGGTAAAAGGTAAGGTAAGGTAGAACATATATAAAGCACCATAGAACATAACTTTTGCAAGGAAATGTCTCTTCCTTAATTAACTTTACCTTTATTTGTTTTGTTCTGTAAAGTTTTCATTTTTTTTATTTTTATTTTTATGCAGTGTGTATCTTTGTATTTTGTATATGGGAATGTATTTAGGTATATTTTTCTGTGGAAAAACAAATTCTCTTTTCTTAAAACAACAACAACAAGAACATAAATGACAACAAAAATGTCATTTGAGGACTCTGAACAGAACTCGTAACACCTTACCGCAAGGAAATTAAATCCTTACAAAAGTTTTAAACGCAGCTAAAGACAGAGTTGGGGATATATGTTACAACGTTACACTTAAAATACTAACAATGCCGAAAAGGTAAACTTTCAAACGAAATTGGTAAAAAGAGAGAGAGAGAGAAAGAGAAAGGTACAAAAGTTTTGTTTTACGTAATGTTAGATATCTAGGCTATATATGGCTTTGATGTTCTTTGGGGGCAGTGATGGAAAACCCATGGTATGCGTGCCATTTTGAATCATGTCACAGATTACATGGAAACCAAGTTTAAAAATTAAAAACTATAATGTGTCCATTTTGGCATTTAAGGTCCAAATTCACAGTCTGAGTAAGTGGCACTTAAGTAAATAAATACATAAATTTGGTGGTAGGATAGCTCTTATAGAAGCAGGGTCTAGTGACTTACAAATCTCAACCACGTCTTACTGGCGGGAATGGAGGAGACATACTATTTTCTGCCAAATCCGAACGGCTAAGTTGAAAAGCACTTTTTCATGACAAGGTATGCTTCTGGAGAATGTGTCAATTTCTTGCTTGAGAAAATACCGGAAATTGAATCCAAAACCTTCAGCGAAACAGTCCTACGCACTAACCATTCCACCACGGGCTACTACAATTGGTTCTTATGTGAATAATATTAGAGACTTATTAACCAATTAATTCGACTGTGAAACATTTAGCCTCATTTTATTTCCATAATCATTATAAAATCCAAATTTCAGCTAGATATTCACCAAATCTTGTATAATTATGTTTTTTATTGTTAATAATAAAAGTAAAAGAACGAAATAAAAATTGTCAGGAAAGTTCAAATAAAATATAGGTTTGCCACTACTGCCTTATAAAGAGTATAATAAAAGCCTCCGGTAGTCTTTTTCAATTTAGTTGGGTAGACATATTAAACGACAAGATCCGTATATACTTTTGCGTTTTATTCGTTTCCTCTAAGCTGAAAGTTTTTGTATATATATTTTTTTTTCTCTTTTAAGCAAAACAATACCCTTTCTATTTCTACCTAAATATTAAACTAAAAATGTTGCGACTCTATATATTGTGTGTAATACTGGTGAGATTATTTCATTGAAACAATTTTAATATTGTGAAAGGGAAAAGATTTTACCTTTCGATTTTTTGGCAGTGATATAAAATGAGTGTTTATTGAGAATTTTAAGAAGAAAACATTTGTAATGTCCTTTTTTTATTGACTGTAAACTTTCGAAATTATTTTATGGCAAACTCGAATTTAAATTCTTCTAATTACATAATTAGCTTTTCAATTGTTTTTTTTTTGTTGGCTTTGGAAGATTTCAATTTGAATCAAATGTTTTTTTTTTTTTTTTTTAATTCAATATATTTTGTTATAATTGCCGAAAATACAAAAATACTTCAGACTTTAAAAAATTTAAATTCAAAATTTATTTTAATGATTTGCAAAAAAAAATATTCTTTAAAAATTTCAAGAACTTTTAAACAAAAATATGCCAACTTACATTCTAGCTCATAAAATGTTTGAAGAGCTTTTATTGCGTACCTGAAACGAAATAAAAATAAATATATATAAATAATTATTTCATTTACAAGATTAATAGTAAGTCTACAGATTTTTTATAAATTATATAACATAACATTTAACAGAATAAATAAAACTTACTACTGTATCGCATGAAGCTGCTCTTATGGGCAGCGTGAATGGGAAGCAGGCACGTAGCCAGAGGGGGGGGGCTTGACGGGCTGAAGCTGATGGGAAGTGTGAATAGTTAAGAACTATAAAAGTTTAGATATTTCACTATAATAGATAATAAAAGATTTTAAAACTACAGTATGATCGCACATAAGAGCAGCTTCGTGCGATCCAGTACTGAATTTTATTTATTCTGTTTAATTGTTAAAAAATCAAAATACATAATTAGAAATAAATTGATTAATAAATCTCTACAATTTTATTGACACCAACGCGATGTACACCATCTGATATCTTTAACAAAACTTTATTAATGAGAAAAAAAAATTTTAAAAATCTTTGAAAATTATTTCTTACTATGTAAAATTTTGTAAACATTTCTAAGAAAATTGGTATATTAAAAGTTAATAAGGGTATTCATGCAACGTCGTAAGTTTACAAAATGTATTAAGCAAAAAAAGTTTGCATGAACGACCTTTTTACTTCATTTGAATCAGCTGGTTGCTAAACGTTAAATATTAATTTTGAAAATAAATATGTATGTATACAAATAAAAGTGTTCAGATTTCGAAATTATTTTTAAATGGAGAACCACTCCTAAATCAATTTGGAATCGGAGTCGAATGTCTCGGAATGGAAAAAAATGTAAGATACATCACAAAAGTCATGTTTTTTTTCAAGCCCTAGAGGAATTAGATGAAAAAACGATTTCGGGGCTAAATGAAGAACTGTAATGGTCGCAAATTCACGGCAGTGATCGAATTGGGGAATTTCAACCAAATAGTGTAAATCATTTCTCATACAAAATTTGACAGTTCATTAACCAAATGGTAAACTTAACCAAATGGTAAATTTATCTAGTGTTTTACATTATTGCATAAATACCCTTAATATTTATTAATGTGGAGTTAAAAAATAACTAAAAACAACTATTTGTTTTATCAAAAATTTGATTTTTTTTTAATTGATATGCAGAATTATTTTTAAACTTATTAGAAGCTCTCGTTTAAAAAAATTTAACTAAAATCAGTCAAACAGAGAAAGAAATAATCCAACACCAAAAATATGGTTTTATGTGAGATACCGTTAGTAATAGATTAATAAAAAAAATTGTTCCAATAATATGGTAGATCATACTTATATTAACTTACAAGCAATTTAATCAAAATCGTAGGAGTCGTTTATGAGAAAAATAAGATTTTTTTAACGGTTTTTTAAATACTTGTCTTATAGGTACCCTAATTGTTGGCATTAAGAATAATTTTTGTTAAAAATAATGTAAAATTATAAAAAACAAGCTGGGTCCCAAGTTTAATACAATTCGACGGAAAGGTTTTTGAGTTATTAAGTTTTCAAAAAAGGAAATTTGAAAGTTAATTTTAAAATTTGAAACAAAAGTTGGTAAATTTTGATAAAAAATACTTTTAAAACTGTTGAAAACATTCTCCTTAAAATAAAGTTGAATAGTTTTTAAGAAAATCGAAAATCAAAAAAAAATGGTTCTATGGTAGGTGACATTTATAACCAATTTTCGTTTTTCAAAATGGTAGGTATATCATCATTTGTAAAAAAAAAGTTAATTTTCAAACTCAAAATTTTGAAAAATACATTTTTTAGAAAATTACCCCTCAAGGATAAACGAGGGGCTCCAAATTATGAGAGAAATGTATTATATAATAATTAATGACTAAAATTTGATTGGTTTTGTTGGTTCACTGGTCAAGTTTTCAAAACGTTTGAATTGTGAGTAAAAGCAAGAAAACTTGCCAAATAAACCCCCTAATTTTTTATCAGTATAATAGTTAATAGACCACTCCTCGCCTTCGATTTTTTTCTTGTCCCGACCCAAATTGTTCTGATGAATGACGAAAAAATTAAAAAAAAAATATTTAGTAAAATCCGCTCACTGCCACGCCCACTTTTATTGTTTTTTTTAGTTTTTCGAAAACGACTCTAACGATTTGTATGAAATTTATAGAGTTTGTTCAAATCAATAAGGAATTTTTTTTTAAACAAAATCCGCCTGCTGCCACGCCCACTTTTATTGTTTCTTTTTTTTCCGAAATAGCTCTAACGATTTCAATGAAATTAAGAGCGAGTGTTATGATGAAAGAGTAAAAATTTCAGAAAATAGTTTTGGGGAAATCCGCCCACTGCTACGTTCAATTTTATTGTTTCTTGGTTTTCGGGAACGCTTTTATCGATTTGGATGATATAAGCAGGGATTGTTTACATGAACGAGAAAATAATAGTTTTGAAAAATTCGTCCACGATTTGGATGAAATTTTTAGGGTTTGTTCTACACACATGTTGAGATATATGTGGAAATACCTTGAAATTTGAGGAGATGCATGTGAAAATACCTCCACATTTTTGAAGTTACAAATGAAGATACCTCCACATTATGTGGGAGATACTTCCATATATGTTTCTATGTGGATTCGTCAGGCAGTTGCCTATGTATATCAAAAGTTCGACGATTGGACCATGGATGGATGTATGGTCGTCCAGATATTTATTAATTATTCGGACCAAGACTTTTGATTTTTTGTTATGATATGAAAAGGGCAAAAGCGACTATTTTGAAAAAGGTCAGTAGTTTTGGAGAAATATGAAGACAAAATGTATATCTTATTAAGATCCTACACAAAATAGATTCCGACAATATTTTGTTGTGATAACAATAGATTTTGGGGAAAAACTTCTACGAAAAAAAGGTAGATTAATAGATTAAAATTTTTACCTTCATAGTTTATGAATCAATTTAAAAGAAAAAAATGTTAACCTTTCACTCCAAGACAAAATCAAAAGCCATATAATTATGTAGTTACAAATTAGATTTATATTTTGCAAATGCTTTACAAATAAAAATAAATAAATTCCACCTAAATTCAACTTTGTGTGAAGTAAAAGTCTTATTTACCTGGGCAATTAAACCAAGTAGAATTTATTTCTTTAATTTTTTTTTTTTTGTAAATTTTCTGGATCCTCCTTCGATCCTGCAACTTTTTAATATTTTTTTTTTAATTTTACTGAATTATTTTGTCTAATTTTTTTTTTTGTTTGCTATAAAATATTGGTATGTATAAGTATAATGTCACAAAAATGATGATATAAATTTTTGAATAAGGAAAATTCTTCTCAGTTGGAAAACCAATTTTCGGAAACATCACGAATGGAATGGTTGATATTTATTTCTTTTTCTTTTTTATCTGCTTTATCCCATCCGTTTGCATCTTCAGGTTTTCTATCAAAAAATTCCCATACAATATCCGGGGCTTATATGGGACACCAAATATATATGTACATTGTACGTACACATATACATATGTATGTTAAATATACATACGTGCGGTGTTGCCTATATAAATTTAAGCACCTATCGTGTTCTACTAAAGGTGTCCTTGATGCGAAGCACGTTCATAGAAAAAAAAATAAATAAAAATAAAAATAAATACTGAAAAAAATAAGGTAGAAATGTATGTTGGTACAAAAATATACCGGAAATCGCAGAGGAAATATTTGAAATTGAAGAAAGGATACAAAAAATGTTTGTTTTCGTATGTGTGGCTTTTTTTTTGTGTTGAGAGGATAATTTTTGTTTGCCTTTTTTGTGTGTGTATGTTTTAGTGTCGGTATAATCATTCTATTTATTTTTTTTTTTTATTTTTATTTTTTTGGATAGAGAGAGGGAGAGAGAGAGAAAATTGAAATGTATGAACACAAAATGCAACAAATATGTACATAGTTTACCTTTTAAGACTTTAAGCTTTTGTAAAGAGTTTTTTTTTAGAATAAGATGGTTTGGTTTGACAACAAAAAAACTCTAATTTTTAGTTGAAGTATATTAATTTGTTAAATAAAATTAATTATTATTATATTAATAAACAAAAATTAATTTCTAAATTAAAACTAAAGTTTTTCTGCTTTATCCAAAGAAAATTCAATTTTTTCTTTTTAAATTTACCAAAGAGTTTTTAAAGAAATTTTATTTCTAAATTCAACTCCTATATTTTTGGTCTATAAAAATATGCATACCGCACTCTATCTATGTCCGTTTATATAGCTGGCTTGTCCGGTTGTCCTTTTTGTTGTCTATTCATGTCATGATGCCAACTGAAAGTGTTTTAGGATTATTGTACCGAACGAAGCATTCCAGTTCGAACTCACAAAAAGGATACCTCTTATAGAGGATCTTTTGTATCACTATCATAGATACAATATACATACATATACTCACTACACACAAACATATAAACATACATACTAGTATATGCTAGATAAATTACGGTCCATCTTTATAGAGAAAAAGATGAATATCTCGGTTGGATGACCAACAAAAGCAGCTTTGCCCAGGATGTTGAATTGTAGCCAAACATGCTCAGTATATTTTATACGAGTATGTGTATAAATGTATATGCCTTAGGCTTTAGGCTTTTACCCCCACTTCTATTCAATTTTGTGCAGTGAAGGTTAAACGCATGTGATGTAGAAATATTTATTTTTTTTTTTTAAAGCCAAATATGTCCCTTTGCCTTTAAATACTTTTCTGTTATTTCTTTTTTTTTTTTGTTTTTTCTTATTGTATTCCTACAAAAGCCATTAGAAAAGGCTGTCAAAGAACAAGCGTTACATAAAGGCGCCCTGTCTAATGCTATGTCCTGTGTGTGTTCTATACATATACCTACATATTATGGCAATGGAAACATCCTGTCGTATGAGAGAGGCCTTGTTGCTTTTTTATGGGTTTATTACACGAGCCTTATATTGTCTAGGTAAATCAACTTTTGCTATATCGAATTTTTTGTGTTGTATTTATGTGTAAAAATGTTATGCTTGAAGGATTTATTTGATTGTCTGAAAGAGGCTCATCAATCTCTTATGTGTATAGCATAGGTAGTATGGTAAATAGGTGTGAAGGGAGGTATATGTATATTGAAAATCCCTTATCCAAAATCGAATTTAAAAATTATACTTTTGGGATAGATATCCTTGATATCCATGAAATTCATGATATTTCAGCAGTCTATAATAACGACACTTTATTGTTTTATGTTTTGTGTTAGGAATTGCGTGCGGAGACTGTTACAACACCAAACTACCCCCCAAGGACCTATATCTTCGTCCTGGTGTTTCATTTCTATCTCAATTTAGAGTATATACTTAGGTGAGCATCAGGAGCATTTGGGTTCTGTATATATATTCTGGATGTTCCATATATAGGCTCATCGAGTCGAGTTGAGGCTCTGCAGGTCCTTGGTCCCTGGTCCCTGGGCCACCGAACGAGTTAACGGTGTGTAATGAAAAATTTAATTAAAATTAGGATGCTCGGTTATGAGGCTGCCATACATTTTTATTTTAATGTTTATTACCACTGCCAGTCATATTGAAATTAATTACACAAATACATGTTCTGTTCGTTCGTTCGTTCGTTCGTTCGTTCGCACAACAAAAACACACGCATTTTCGAAGCCAATTCTACTTTTTTTTTTTTCTCTCTGTATGTACGCCCGCCCACCCCGGCGAATATGGCATCAAGGATATTTATTTAATATTGTGTAGGGTGTTCATGGGCGATAGGCCCATAAGGGCGGATGCTGGGATTGTTGTGAGCCAAAATATGTGGATTGTGGGTAGGGGAGGGGGAGGTGGGAAGGAGAGCTTTGTTAAATATGGGGTTATTTCACGGTGGATGGAAGGTTGTCGCAAATTAACTGGGTAATGTTGCGTTATGAGTGAAAACTATCGTAACAAATGTTTAGCATATAACACATGGTCTCTTTGTATACCGAGGCATAATGAAATATTATGGTTGTATGACGGTTGATTGTGATGGTATATGTGAAGCACAGAAATTCCTTTAGGAATCTAATGAAAAATAAAAAAAAAAACTTAAATGTGTGTAGTATTTTTATATGTAACACATAGGTATACGTTTCGCGTTTTTGTAAGCGGATTCTCTGTTATTATTGTGGCTTTCTGTGTTTGAAAATATGAACAAAAGCATAATTAAATTTAATAATAATATATTATGACTAAAAAATAAAACCACCAGAAAAGAACGAGTCATTTTAAAGTGAAAGGGAGTTTTTTTGGAAAATCCCATCAACTTTTATGTTTATTGTTAATAATTGCATAGCAATGAAAGGCTTCATATTTACTCTTTTTTTTAAGTATCTTGTGGCTTTTTATGATAATTTTTATTAATTTTATACATAATAATTAAAAGGCAACCATATATGTAAATACGTATGGATATGAGGAGTGTTCGATAAATTCAAAAGTATTAACATTATAACTTTATATGTTTTCAATGATTTTATAAGTGGCTATCAATTGATTGTTTTATGGATGACGTCGTTATATTCTCATTATAAATATTTTCATTATTTTAAAATGTTAAGTAAATTGAAAAAAAAAAATTGTACGGGAAAATAATTTAAAGGCAAAGAGATGGGTTTTGCCCAACTAATTCTACTGACTAAAAATTCAAATAAAGTATTCTATTATTCATATATGAAGTGGTATACAATTATATTAAAAAATAAATAAATAAATTGGTCGGCGCGAAAGCTCGTATAGAACCAGGGCCTGGTGACTTATAACTCTCAAGCATTCCTGTGTGCGTGTTATTGGCAGGAATAGAGGGGACCTACAATTTTCTGCTGAATCCGAACGGCTAGGGTGAGAAACACTTTTTAATGACAAGAGATACTCTTTAAGGATTTGACAAATCCTCGCAAGAGGCAGTAACCCGTGAAAAACATAGTCTGCGAATCGAACGTAAGACCTTCGGTGCAACAGTCCAACGCAATAACCATTACGCCACGGGCTACTACATACAATAATTATATTTACCTACACAAAAGTGAAAACAGTTGTCATTGTTTTATTAAAAAAAAAAAATTGTTTTCAATTTATGGTAAATTTATTAGCCTGTATTCTACATGTCACACAAAATCCTCTTACAATTCGACGTTAATTTAATTAATTTAATTTTTGTTTTAGTTGCATCGTATATAATAAAATACGATAAACAATTAACTGGCAAATCCTATTTATGTTTTCTTTTCCGTCATTTTTATACTGATCCGAATTAGGAATTACAAATTTTAAAATTAAATTTTAAGTAAAAAGATTATGGATTAATTATTATTTTATTCAAAGTTTCTTGTTTGTGCTCAAAATAAATTTAATTCCTTCAAGGATGCTTAATACAGCACACACCACAAGAATAAACTTCAGATACAAAACTTAATGAAATCATCCATCAATCTAATTTCTTAATAAATTCACTTCTTTATATATAATATGTAGCCTCAAAAATACGTATATAATTAATTCAAATCTGACAGCTGACTGACATAAATGTTTTCTCAAGTGAAAACTTGTCTTGAAAATATTATATATGTATGTATATAGAGAATGTCCTTTCATTTAAAATATAGAATAGACTATACATAAAATGATTATATTCTCTAAGGGCATATAGATAGTAATGAATATAAATAGATAAATTCATAAATTAAATGTAATTTTCTGAAGAAAATTGATTTGATATAGAAAATTAGGAGACCTCTTTCAAGCATATTATTAGTAAATAGCATAGACATGCAAATATCAAATAACTAGAGATACATAATACATTATACAAATTTTAATCAAAATTTTAATTTGATTTTCTTAAATAAAATTAATTTAAACTAAAAAATTCATTATTATATATAAATTTGAGAAACACTTTTGTTAAATTACAAATTTAAAGCTAAAAACCAGTTATGTTTAAGGCAATACCTTCATATACTGAAGTTTTTCTCTGTTCAAAGACTTTTTTATTACTTTAGACCAGTTTATACCAATCAGCGGATAGTTAAACAAAAGCATGTAAGCGATTTAATATTCCAAGATTTGACAAATATAAGTTTGGATCAGCATCGAATACAACATTCAAGAAGCTTTTTAAGTGAGCATCTGACTGGTATAAACAAAACGTGAAACAAGTGTCTAAAATAAAAACTTTTTGTATAATATATAATTCGAATATTTTTAAAATATCAATTGGCATTTTCTAGTGACAGAAAAATCGTAAATATAAAACACGTTTTCATTTATTTATTTTCTGCTGATTGGTATAAACTTATACAATACACAAAGGGAGATGACTTTGTTATCGGAACAAGCAAGTACAATTACAAATTTAAAGCTAAAATTCGGTTTATTTAGATCATATTAATGCGTCTTTCTCTGTTCAAAGACATTTTAGTGCTTTATACCAGTTTATACCAATCACCGAATAAATGAACAAAAGCAGCTAGTTATGCAATTTTGTATCCTTATATTTGCCTGGTATAAGTTTAAACAATTATTGTATACAACTTTTAAAAAGCTTATTTGTATTTTACATCTGACTGGTATAAACAAAACGCTCTGGCACTAGTGTCTAAAATAAAAACTTTTTCCATTTATATTTTCATTATTTTCACACGTCAAGCAGCACTCTCTAGTAAGTGGAATACAAAAATATTAAATATATTTTCATTTATTTTCCCGATGATTGGTATAAACTTATCCAACACACAAAGGAAGTTGACTGTGGTATTGGAACCAGCAAGTTAAATTGGATATTTAAACCTAATCTGTTTAAGTCATATTATGTCTTTCTCTATTCAGAGACGTTCATAGTTCTTTAGACTAGTTTATACCAATCATTAGATAGAAAAAAAACAATGTATGAAATTGTGTATCTTAATATATGACTGGTATAACTTTAAAAAATATAACATACAACTTTTTAGAAGCATTGTACCTTTGACTGGTATAAATGAAACGTCTAAAATAAACACTTTTGCATTACATAATTGTATAAGTTTCAAATGTCATATTGAATTATCTAGTGGTTAGAGAACTAGAACATAAGAAACTTTTTAATGTTGTTGTCCCTCCATTGGTATAAATATTTTTAATATAAAAAAATTAGTTGTTTATTTATTTGAAACTTATTTTTATAGGTTGGAACATTCATAGATTTATCGATTGTAGGATACGCAATTAGAGTGTTTTTATTTGTGACCAGTTTCGCATCACGTATATAAAATATGTTTCTCACTTCAGTCAATCATGCATTATGAGGCTATCTTCTTTAATATTCAATCGAACATTTTCAAATGGTTGCATCGGCGAAAAGTAAAAAAATTCAGTTGCAAACGTGGGGCATAATCATTTGCATAAAAAATAAAGGGGAGAACGCAGCATAATACATTCATTTGTCATTCTAATAAATTTCGTAGTTCTGTTTAAAATGCCACAACTAAATTATTAAGTTCATTCCGTTTCATTTTCCATGTACTCGTACATGACAATGCTTAAAACTTCAACCTTCCAAAAATTACCCGAACTATTTCACCCCCCGAATAATATGGAGGACAAAAAAAAAATATAATTCCCAAAAATCATCAACAAATCCATTGCATTCGGTTTACCAATCTACTATATGGTCTTCGATGAAATGTTAGGTTAACCACAGCCACAGTAGTTTAGCCATTTATATTTTATTTCATTTTATTTCAAAACACGTATAGTCGTGAGTCGTGCCATCATCGTCACAAATCAAATTGATTTCAAATGTACTATTCTAAAAAAAAAAAAAAAATACACATATATACACGGAACCACAGAACCACAGAAAAATGGAATATGCCTCCTTTAGGTCAATTAGTCTAATGCTGTATATGCTTCGGATGAGATGGCTGTTGTCAGTTATCACACCTTAAATATATGCTAAATTAATTTTCTCAATTTTCTACGTATACTTTTCAATACCACCACATCGACATCAGTTGTATCTATTTTTTTTTTTTCCTCTTTTTTAAGATACAAGATATATGTATTTTTTATAAGGTGTACCAAGCTAAAAGTGTGAGCAATTTAGGTTAATGGATCTAAAATTAGAAAACTCAGTTAAAACTGACAACGAAAGGTGTGAAAGATACGTCGAAAGACTGCATACCAGTGCAGAGAAATAATAAAGTCAAGGAAACTATACAACGACGACGTCGGTCGGAGAAAGCTTGTCCACCCTATCCTGTCTGAGTCGATTAAGCAGAATTGCACAAGCTATATAGACGTACATAACTATAAACTATACTACTTTATATCCAAGTGTGGTGGGCTAAAATTGAGTGGGTTGAACGTCCTTGAATGAGTTGGAATTGTTTTTTTCTTTTTCTTTTTCTTGTTTTTTTTAAAACTTTAACTGTGGAGAAATAGAAAGAAAGTTAAAGAAATAGGGTATCAGACTGTAACGTTAGAATAATTGGCTTGCCTCCAACCGTTGCAATTGAAACATTTGTATATATTTATTTAGAATGTAGGATGAAAGAAGTACCAACTGGATTTTCCTTCACCCTTTAATACAATTATCGTTCGAAGGATTCGTTTTGTACATATAATTTAGTATATTATGTTATATTTAGAGGAGGATGATTTAAAGAGGATTTTTTTAATAAAAATATCTGACTTTGGAAAGATATGTTTATACAACAATATTTTTCTATATACCTTTAATATGTAACTATATTAAATTATTTTAAAATATCTATTTTTTATAAGAACTCCAATCATAAGAAGACATTGATGGTATACCAAGAAATTTGTCCGATTATGAGGAAAAAAAAATCTCATAGGATAGAGTTTCGTCCTTTTGGCAAGTTGTAAATTGTTTTTCAAAAAACACTGGAACGGATTTCATAATTTGTAAAAATTAATTATAGTTTATTTGAAAAAAGTGCTTAAGTTTGAATATTGTCGACCTTAGAAAGAAAAAATTGTAAACTCTGTTGCAGTTATAAATCAGCGTTGCCGATTTGGCACGAACGCGCTTTTTTGATACGAAAATCTCCTCGTGGCACGGTGGCAGAAAAAAATTCAATATGGCGAATAATTATTACGATGTACCTGATCACGTGACTTCAGTAGTTCAATGCGTAGTGCATATGGCTTTGAAGGTAGCTTGGTAGGTAGCTTGGTTGCATCAGCTTGGTTTCGACATTGCAGGTCCACAATGGACTTTTAACGTACTTGATGGGTTATCAAATCAATTGTGGACTTAATTACTCACCCTTATAAGCCAGAAGTCCACAAAGAAGTGGTTGAATATTCCATAATTTTATAAAGGAAGTTGTTCATAACTTCATAAATATTTTCTGGAATATTTTAAAAACATAATCAAGGTACTGTTTATTAAGAAACATTGGCGCCTGCCCAGCAACTGGACATACCCTAAGTGGAGCAACGGAGTTTCGTGAGTGGCTCAGAGCCCCCACAAAAAGAGAGTTAACATTCTTGGAACCCGCGAAGCAGGCCAGGCAAGGTACTTTTGTTCAAGAAAACAGTTGACATTGACGCCTGCCTGGCGACTGGAGCTGCGTAAGTGGTACAAAGCTCCCCAAAGAGGGAGTTAAAATCCTTTGAACCCGTTAAGTGGGTCACTTTGTGTTCTGCGAAAATGCGTCGGGCACATCAACCTTGAGGATTTAAGCAAACAAATATTAATTCCTATTCAAATCTTAAGACGCACCTTAAGCTTAAAAAAGGAAAAATAAATGGTTTTCAATAATAATAAAATGAATATTTTTAAAATCACCAAAGTGAGTCAGAAATCGATGGGCTAGAAGTCCACAAGAATTTCCTGTGGACACCAAGGTGGGTTAAAAATCCACAAAAGATTTGTGGACTTTTTAACCACCTAAGTGGGTCAAAAATCTGTTATGGACTTTTGGCCTATGGACTCCATAACACTGGGCCGCACAGTGGTTCAGGTTGTATGGAGAGGCGGTCATAAATCTATAAAATCTGAACCAGCCAATGAAATTTTCAGACATGGTTAAGGATAAGGATAACATAAGGTATCATGAGAGAAAATTCCCGTCCACTGACACGCCCACTTAAAAAAAGGTCTTCTAACTGTCATTGTTGATATAAATGAGGGGTGTGTTCTTTGAAAAAGTTGTAGATAACGTAATTTCATATAGTTTGTAAGTAATTTTGTTTGCCACGCCCACTTTTGGGGGCTTTTTTTTTTACAAAAAACATATGCCCAATAGAGAAAAAATAACAAAAAAGTCAAAAGAATCATATAAATAAAAATAATTGTCTTTGAAGAATGCTTGTTTTTTGCTTCAAAATCACTGAAATTTCGTTTATTAACTTTGGAGCTCAAAATTTAATATTTACAAACTGATTTCATAAAAAAAAATCCTGATCCTAATGCTTCAACTATTACTTAATCAAACTATAATGTCAAAAATCTAAATTTTAAAAAGTCGATAAAATGATTTTTGTCCGCCCCTGAATCACTGTGCGCCGGTTTCGGCAGATAGAATCAGATATCTAGCATTATCTAAGAATCGAAATGGACGTTTTAATTTAAATTCGATTCTTCTATTGGTTAACAGTAGGTATCCGATCCTTTGGAAGAATCTATGAGCACTAAAAATTGCTCTTCTGATATCTTCTGTAACCTTTAACCATGCTAAATCTATAACATTGTGGACTTCTTACCTATATTGATTGATAAAAAGCACAGTGGACTGAAATAAAATGGAAAATATACGGCTTATAATTATTTAAAAAAAATTATTCTACATTTTTAAGACTTAAGATCCGTTTTATGAAGGAAAAATATTTGTGGACTTATAACCCACCAAAATGTTTCAAAAGTCCCTTATAAGCTGTGGACCTAAGACCCGGCATAGCGGCATCGATTTTTTTTAATGGAAGGGGGAGCTAGGGAATGGGAATTTTATGTTTTAGAAATATTACAATTCAATTGTATGTTATATTTTTTACATTACTTAATACCCAAGAAAAATTTTGAATAAAAAAAAATAAATTTTCATAAACTTTGGTTTTTCAACATTCGACTGCAAATTAAATAAAAAAAAAAAACTTTATAAAGTTAAATTTAAAAAAGAAATTCGATTAAAAATTTAATTTTTAAGAAATTGTTATTCAAAATAATTTCTTTTTTTATTACAATTTTTACAAATTTTTCACGGCTTAGTGCCTCTTGTGAGAAATTGAAAAATCCTCCTTAGCCGTTCGGATTTTTCAGAAAATTGTAGGTCTCCTTCACTTCTGCAAGAAGTATTTGAGACGTGTAAGTCACTAAAGCCTGGTTCTAAACGGGCTATCTTGCTACTAATTTGTTTTTTTATTTATTTATATTTAGGTTTCATATAAAACAAACCGTGAAACGCGACTAGAAGTGTTATATTAATTAAATTTTTTACAAAAATTACTATTAAATTAGTCAAACATTATTTTTTTCTCTTAAATGTCTCTAAGTCTCTATGTAGCCCAATATAAATACGTAAAAAAGGTAAGTAGGCATTGCATACTTTGCCAACCTTTTACAAAATCATTGTAATATTTTTCAATTTTTTTTATGAATAAATTTCAAACTATTAAATTTTTTTTTGCAATTTTTAATTTAAAAATTTTAGTTGAAAATCAAAACTTTTCTCATCCATTAGTACAATTTTTCACTTCACTTTTTTTATTTAAAAACCAACATTTTCAATATTCCTTCCTTAACCAAATATATACATAATATACTATTGTCCTTAAAATGAATCCTTAAATTGGAATAAAACAAGAGAAAAATACGAATAAGAAAAATTTATCACAACTACGTGATATGCTTATTGATCCTTGATACAACCCCAACCATTGTCCGCATGTCCGTTCGTCGTCGTCGTTTGTTCAACTCCAGCTAAAAATAAGTCGCTGATACATATACCGAACATTGAGAAAAGGATATCCTTTTAATTTCTTATTTATATATTTTTCGGGTCCGCTATTCTGCACCGATACCTTTTACAAGAGGATACTCTTTTATAGAGTGGGTATATGTATATATCCTTGGTTTTATTGGAACAAGAGAATTGATACGCGCCGCACATCAGAAAAGGAATGAGGACGATACTCTCTAATTATTATTCCATTGAAATCAATAGAACCACATCAGACAGTGAATTTTATTCCATCACTAGCACTAGCTATACATATTATAGCTTTTTCGTGCTCCTCCACCACCGCACTGCCGCCGCCAGTACCGGTCTCCCTTTTAATAATACGCAACTTACATACCCGCCTATTAAATTTCATTCCAATTTTCTTGGCTTTGTTTTTATTCCACAAAATCGATTGATTGAATCTATGTTAACGTAAACGTAACGTAGTATAGTAGATAAATATAATAAAGAAGGTTATATTTTTGATTTTGTTTTGTTTTGAAAGGAGAGTGTTGCTGTTTTTGTTTTTGTTTTTTTTTTTTTATTGTTGGTTGTCCTGATTGCTTTTAATATTGGCAAAATTAAAAGGATATGAGTGTGGCATTGAATGGTTTATTGGATAGAGTTGATGATTATGCGATGGGATGGGAATACAGAGTGAATAGAAGTGATGATGTGGGCTGAGAGGGGATTGGGTAATTCATGATTCTTGTATAATAATTTTTGAGAAGGTTTCACAATTGTATAGAGAGAATTGAAATTTGTGGTCGGACGCGATTACATCGTCGATGTGGACGGTGAAATGCATGGTTTTGGCATTTTGTGAAATAATTTCAACCACATGCCGTTTTCAAAGGAATATCAGCGGATTTATAGAGACGGTTTAATATTTGACAGCTAAAGTTATTGCAAGTAAAATATGTATCTATAGATGCATACCTAGCTAAGATATTCAAACAAATAATGTGATTGAAGGTAATGGTCTGTTGGTTTCAGCAAAGTCATTTCCAGAAAACTGATGGTAACGCTGATTGACAGATGAAATTTATACAAAAGGTCAGAAGTGGGATTTATATGAATTATCAAAGAAGCTTTTTTTTTGTGTATCCGCCAGGGATTATTCACACTATAATTCACGACTTAGTTTATGTTAACTAATCTACAAGCTTTGAGTATCAGAACAATAATTTTCTTTAAAATTAGGAATGAAGATGTTTAAGAGATTTTTTACATTTTAAGGCGTCTTTAAAGACTAAAATTTGGAGTGAAGACATTTTAAATATTTTTAACATCTTAAATCATATTTTATAAAGATTATTTTTATGGACCACTTAGAACCTTAGATGAGTAAAATTTTAAATTTACTATTTCGAGTTTTTCACTAAGAGCTTTTTTGATTTTCAAATAAAATTGACTCTGCTGCTTTACTTCTAAATAAACCACAACTAAAATGCTGATTTTTTTTTTTTATTTAATAAGGCTTCAAGTTAAATTTTTAGATGTTGCTTAAATTTTCTTAATTGAAACCATTAAATCTGATGACCATTAGGCAGGTACTTTATAAGGAAGAAGGAAGAAATATTTATCTTTTATAGCTTTCTGAGTGTTAAAATAAATCTTCCATTCCATCTCTATCCCTCCCTCTGTCACGATCTCTTCTCTCCATCGCTCCTCTTGTTGCTCTCTATTAAAATATTATAAATTCTGTGGTTTTAGTCAAAAATGGAATAAGGCCATGCCAAACCAGGCCAGGAAAGTCCAAGAAGAAATATTGGAAAAGTAATAAACCACCTAGAGTCACGTACAAAACCTGAATGTTCATATTATTTATTAAACTCAAAACCAACCAAGCACCTTCTCTTGTTCTTTATTATACCAAAAAAAGAGATCCTACAGGGAGGACCACACAGGACGCAATATTCATATAGTCTCTTGAGCTACCTCTACTACATATATACAATTCTTAAATAAGAAGAAGTAGAGGAAGTAGAAGAAGCCGGAACCATTTTCACTTAAAAATAAAATTATTATTAGATAACTATCGAAAATGGAGCAAGCCAAGAAACAAGTAAAAGAAAAAGAAGAAGAAAAACAGGAATATACTAAAAACCATCAGGAACAGAATGCGACCATCCAGGGACATTATGCTTTCGAATAAAATTTATTGATATTACTGTTTGTGGGTTATTATTATTATTTTTTTTTTTTATTTTTGCTGTCTCTTGCTGTTCCTTATTTTACACGAAAGATGGCGTAGCAAAAGAGCACAGATGGACACAGATAGTAAGTACCCAGGAAACATCATTTACCTTGGAATATAATACACGTGTCGGTTGGAGGAAGAAAAATGAACCAAAGGACGAGTAGTAGTGTAGCAGCACAAAATCCACTCTTACACTTTTGTCCTTTTTTTCCATTTTTTTTTTTTTTACTGTTTGCGGTAATTTAAATAAACCTTGGAATAGTGGTCGATATGGTTGTGTTATATTCTCAAGATCGAGTACAAGTGAGGTGCGGTGTGTGGAATCGTTGTTATGGAATGAGATGGAGAAGCTTTTTCACGTGCTTAAAATTTTCAACTATCACGTTCAATTGTTGGAAGATTTTACAGATTTACGATAAATTGCTCCTATTTCTCTACTCCATGATGATGGTCTACGACGACTCCTGTCTTCCTTAGGTATATAGGTAGGTACTTCCTCCTATCGCCGCGTCGCGTCAGACGCCGTCCTCGCCACCACCACCATTTCTGCCATAACACATCCGTATAATAATATGATGGCATGGCAAAATTTCTCCACACAACGCGACGTGATTTTAAATATTCACAATGCTTTTAACTTTTATCTTTTATAGCTTTAATGGAGTTTAATGCATTCGGTTTTTGGTTCACAGTTAGATATAGAGAGTTTGAAAATTTTCATGGAACAAACTGAAAAAACAATTTTTTTTTTTTTTTATTCAAAAATAGTTCGGTATAGGTTAATGCTTAATGCCCAAGCACTTGAGAGTTGAGAGCACATAACCACATAAGGATTTTCCAGTCAGTTTGTGTGTGTAGTGTAGGTAGGTGTGTGTGTGTGTGTGTGTATTTTTAGTGTTTCCTTGTTTGCTTTGAAAATCCCTGATATGATTACTATTTTTTTTTTTTGATGTCCTTAACCAGTAAAAGTTATTTGGGGATAGCATGAGAGAGTGTGTTATTTAACAAACTGTGTATTTTGGGCTAAGTGTTATAAAATTTAGTTGAATTCAGTTGTGTGCGAAAGGATTTATCCTAAAACATTAACTTATTCCTTGATAAGTTTTTTTGAAGAGCATTTTATAATTAGCATTGCGCTCAGATTAAATTACGATGGAATTTGTTTAACGATATGCATTAAGTTTAATTATTGTTGGAATAAGCTTGTTGGAAGTTAGTCTTTGGGTTTTTTTTTTTTTTGATGGGGAATTCGGATTGCAATTATGATGAGAGGACGAAATTAAGTGAATTTTTCTATAATTCTTTTGTTTTTAATAAATTAATAATTACAACAATTGCCAAACATAACTATTTCCTTCTTTTGCGGGTAAAAAACTAATACCTGTTTTCTTTTTACACAGGCTCTGGAAGCTCTCAAAGAAAATGTCCGATAAGAACGTGAACACTTGCCTTAAAAAGAGCTGAAATTGGCATCTATTATGGAGGCCCCCACATGAACATGAACATGAACATGAATATGAACAATGACAATTTTTGAAAATAAAAACCAATTTTAAGTCATACGATTTTTTGATCTTTGATATCAAAATTCGTTTAATTTCATTTAATTTTCATAAATGGTTAAAGTAAATGAAAGCTTAACAAATCAATTACAAGCATAAAATTGTACAAACAAAATTATAAGCAATAGAACTTTTTGCCTACCGCAATTTTTTAGGCGCGACAAATATTTATTAATTTTTTTTATTAAATTGCATTAAAGGTTCAAAATTGATTTTTGATCATTGAAATCTTTATTTCCCGCTTAAGAAAACGATTTGTTGAAGTAAATTCTTAAATTTGAAATGTTTACTACAGTTTTCTTTCAAAATCTATTTTTTAATATTTTCTTGCCTCCTAAATTCTAAGTTCATTTTTTTTTTATTTTGCACTATAACTTTATATTCAAATATTAACAGAAATGTTTAAAATGAATAAATGTTTTTTATTGCTTTTTGCAAAAATTTAAGTACTGAATTTATTTTATACTAAGCCCATCATGTACATAAACTTATAAAGGAGTGCATCCTTTTAATATTTTTATGCTTAAAAACCATAATACTGATTTGACCTTTAAAATAAATACATATTTTTTTTAAATAAAGAATTATTCTTTTTAACAACTTTTCAAAAATTAAAAAAAAAGGAAAGCAGAGAAATAGGCACACAAAATTATTGACATCTTAACATTCATCTTTTTGAAAAATATATGGCTTCAGAGATTTAAAGGAACTCTGAAAAAAAAACTCCATTGAAAATACTTTTATTAAAAATGTGAGCTAAATTAAAAGCAATATAAATATATGTAGGTACATACATTACATATATGTATGTATATTTAATTTTTTTCAAAAAAAAATTCTAAAAACTATTTTTCAAAAACGAGTTAAAGTTGTTAAGTAACTATATCTATATCATTTTAATTACTGGTAGAAAACTGTCAAAGTGAAAAATATTCGTGTACTAATAATTTTAATCGTTGAAACGTTGAAATATTGAAATTTTATTCATTCATAAAATTAACTTTCTTTAACATTTTTTTCATTTGACATAGTGAATTTATTTTAGTTATTAACACAAAATTCAATCATTCGTTCAGTGACTCAAATTTATCGTTATTATTTTATTTTTAATTAAAAAAAAAACCTTTAAACGGCCAAAACGAACAAAATTGTGTTCTTTCTATTTATTTCACACTTTATTGTGAACCAAATAAAAATAAAAATTGAGCTTTGACAAGGTCTTCCACAAATCGACCCACGGATGAACTAACATCGATAGGTTATAACTTAGGAGTTATGACCATGTGTCAATATTTATGTGTCTAGTAACTAATCAAAATTTTACTCAGACATTACGAAATATGTCCTTAAATTAAAATTTATTATTTTACACTAAACAACAACAAAAATTTTAACTATCGAATAAGAGTCGACACAGTGAATTTTTATGAATTTCTTTCATAAAATTAAGAAGGAGAAAATAAGTTACTTAAAAAAATAAGTCACATCAAAAAAGGGAAAAGATTTATGAATACATATTTATTTAATTTTGATTGATTTATTTCTTCTTTCACAAAAAAAGAAACGGTTGGTCAAACGTCTGATTGCTGATAGCTGGTATTAAGTTTATGTACATATTGTGATTTTTTTAGAGGTTTAGAACTTTAAAAAAAAAAAAACACAAAAAATTCGAAAAAATGAATGAAATATTTATTTGAATCGATAGTTTGAACCTTGCAATTTAATGTTTAAAGATAATTTCATGCAAATGTTGACCGCGGCTGCGTCTCAGGTAGCCCATCCGCTGAGTCCAATTTTGGCATACTCTTTCACACATATCGGCCGGTATCTCACGAATGAATGCATGGATGTTGGCTTCCAGTGCGTCAATCGAAGCGGGCTTGTCCCTATAGACATTAGCCTTGACATACCCCCACAAAAAATAATCTAATGGTGTCAAATCGCACGATCTAGGCGGCCAATTGACCGGCCCGAAACGTGAAATTAACTGTTCACCAAACTCGCCTCGCAATTGCGCCATTGTTTCGCGTGCTGTGTGGCATGTGGCACCGTCTTGTTGAAACCACATATCATGCAAGTCAAGAACTTCCATTTCGGGCAAAAAAAAGTTTGTTATCATCGCTCGGTAGCGTTCACCATTGACAGTAACGCTGCGATTCGCATCATCTTTGAAGAAATATGGCCCAATAATGCCGCCGGCCCATAAACCGCACCAAACAGTGGCTTTTTCGGGATGTAGCTGTTGCAATGCTTCTGGCTGATCTTCACTCCAAATGCGGCAATTTTGCTTATTTACGTACCCATTCAACCAAAAATGAGCCTCATCGCTGAACACAATTTTTCGATAAAAAAGCGGATCCTCGGCCAGCTTTCCAAGAGCCCATTCACCAAAAATTCGGCGTTGTGGTAGGTCGGCTGGCTTTAGTTCTTGCACCAGCTGTATCTTAAAAGGCTTTACGCCCAAATCCTTCCGCAAAATTTTCCACGTAGTGCTGTAACAAAGGCCTAACTGCTGGGAACGGCGCCGAATCGACATTTCGCGGTCTTCTGTCACACTAGCTGATACGGCCGCAATATTTTCTTCACTACGCACAGTACGTAAACGTGTTGGTGGTTTAATGTCCAACAAAGTAAATTTGGTGCGAAATTTGGTCACAATCTTCCGAATAGACTGCTCAGAAGGTCGAGAATGCCGACCATAAAATGGAAGCAGCGCGCGATGAACATTTCGAACCGAGCACGAATTTTGATAGTAAAATTCAATAATTTGCAAGCGTTGTTCATTTGTAAGACGATCCATGGTTAAATTGCAAACCAAACTGAAGCTGTTTGACAGTGACACAAGGTACTAAACACACGTCAGCTGTCAAAACCAGTGTTGCCAAAACCAAACCAGCTAAAAAATCACCCGTTATATGTAAGTCTATTTTATTTTTATCAAAATGGGACTTATTATTGCATCCCACGATTGAAAAGTAATGAAAGGTAGTTTTATTCCTATCATAATACGTTTTTTTTAAAATTCGAACTATCTTAAAAAAATTTAAAACTGATTTTTATTACGTTTGCATATTTTTAACATTTTGAAGAATTCAAAATCAAATTATATAAATTCGAAAATATTATTAAAAAAAAAAACATTTTCAAGCAAAAAGGTCATACTACGAAACAATTAAATGATACATCAAATACTACAATATTCTATGATTTGTAACCACGAATAGTAACATTATACCTATAATCCTCACTGCCTTATTATATGCCCTAAGCCTTCAACCTTTTTGTTTTCTCCCAGACCATCAGACAGATTATATAATAAGCAAAGTAAATTATGATATTATAAGAATATACAAAAGCTTTACTTCTTCATACCTCATAATATAATCGTTGTTCGTAAACACATTGCATGTACTTATACCTTCAACTAGTCACTTAGACTTACAATACAATAAAGATTTATCTTCTTCTTCTTCTTTGTATAGTTTAGTTGGTGAACTTCCTATCTATAGAGACATACATAATATAAGACAGCGAGAGAGAAAGAAAATTTGCAAATATTATATGTATGTTTGTATATATCTGATGCATATGAAATTCTTAATCCCAACAGGATGCGACTGACAGGACCGTAAACGAGCCGGAAGCTCTTAGGCAATTAACTTTCCCATTTAAATGCAAACACAAAAATCCCTTATTCAACTGTCATACTACGGTAAACATCTATTTA
Source organism: Epistrophe eligans (assembly GCA_951394125.1). Lineage (NCBI taxonomy): Eukaryota > Metazoa > Arthropoda > Insecta > Diptera > Syrphidae > Epistrophe > Epistrophe eligans. Next base: position 12,578,084 of record OX596030.1, read on the forward strand.
TGTATATACTATTGTTGATATACGAGGAGACCGAGACGGCATGGCGGCGGTGGTGGTGCGGTGACGACGAAGAAGGCGAGCAACGACACAACTACCACAACAAAGAAGTTGCTTAGGCTTTTTGCTCTACACTAATAACAGTACTAGGACTTTGGCTTTGTCTATCATGCGCCACAAGAACATATAACAGTAATGCTAAAGATCATTACATAAGTGCGACTAGGAGGTTAAGAGGAATTACGCCAAAAAAGTGACTTGAGTAATCTATTAAAAACGAAATGAAATATACATTATACAAATACTTTAATTTTAACTTTAAGTTTTAGTTGAAGTTTAATTCGAAGTTAAAAATTTTCAGAACTTTGAAATTTCGATATTCCGAACCGATATCAGTGCGGTCGTAGTATTGTTGCTTGGAATCTCCAGAAAGTTTTTCATGATGTTATTCAAAGATTTTAGAATTTCACCTTTCCCACCTTTCCAGGAATCTGAGTCTATATGGTGTAATGATGCATTACAATTCGCCTCCCCCACCACCGGCCGACCGATACCGTAAATGAAAATATAAATACCCACCAACACTCCCGACATCTCTGACTGTATCACTTCAACCATCCCTGGAGAAGTATATTAAAATACGAATACTATTTTTTTTTTGTAAAATTATAATTCACACTTAGTTCGAACTAAAACATGTATAAGAGACCGTGACAAAACGCATGAAAACCAAGCGATTGACCCGTAGGACGTCGAAACACACGCTCTGCTGCAAGTTGCCAAAGCATCACTCTAAGTCTGCCCAATGGATCGCAACTTAGAACGAAGCCAAAAATAAAATACCTGGGTATCAACTTTGACGAGAGACTACGTTTCAACCCACATGCAACGGCAGTCCTCAAAAAGGGGAATTACGCCTTCCATCTCATTCATCCCCTAATGCGGAAAAGGAATGGACTCAGTCAAAAGACAAAGTTGCTTCTCTACAAGCAACTTGTCAGGCCCATCATTACATACTGTTTCCCAGTCTGGTTTACCATTTCTAAAACTAGCATGAAAAAGCTTGGAGCGTTTGAGAGGAAAATTCTGCGGATCTGCACAGGACTCCATTTTGACCGACAACGACAAAAGCACTTTAGCAACCAAAGGCTTTACGAAGAATCAGGAATCACTCCTCTGGATAAATTCCTGACAATCGCTGCAAAAAAAGTGACGAGTAACCTGTGCAACCATCAAAACCCACTGGTCAGGACTATTATTAGCGAAGAGAGACATCCCGAGCCAAGATACCTCGATGTGACAGCAATACTGGACGAAGGAATAATTTTTATCAACGACGACGAGGCAATCCGATTTTACGAGGACGCAGCGTCAAGCTACCACCGTGGCTAGAAGCCACCTCTACCCAACATCACAAGACAACCGGAATTGAACAACCCGAGAAGAATAATCTTTAATGTATATATTTTAATCCAACCAATGACAATTTTTCAAATAATTTTACTTAAAAAAAAACAATGTATATAGTTAGGCCCCTTATGTGCCAACAAAACTTAAACTACCAAAATGTAATATTATATATGTAACATAGAATTAAGAACCAATTGTAAATATATCTGTTCAATAAAAAAAGTTAAACAACAGTTAAACATGAAAACCAAGCCCTGCCACAGTTTGAATATTGTGCCAATATCGAGTACTTGGTGAGTTTCTTTTTGAAAAGCTTAAGCTCCAGAAGTGACAGTGGAAGCCCAGCCCAGCTTAAAAAAGTAAGTTAGTGGCGTCTGCTATCTCAGACTGTAATTTAGTGGTGTCTTCTACTTCAGACTGTAATTAAGTGACGGCGTCAAACAGGTTCACTTCAAAGTATCAATATTTCGTTGGAAACTGTGAATGGGTAATATGATCTCATATCCAATGGTTGAATTGAATCGCAGGTGGAAAAAGTTTCACTATAAATTCTATATTTTTGTGAACTTTTAGCTCGACTAGCTGGTTCTAGAGAGATCACGACGAAGAACAGAACCAAGTCAGAATTCTTGCAATTTGAATAGAACACTAGTTAAGAGAAGTTCTTGCGACAACGTTAGGCTCCCTTACAATTCTCACTATTGAAGCTTTCAATCATTTGCAGGAAAATAAAATAATTGAAGAAATTTTGTACAGTAATTCCACACTAGAATTGTGAGAGACTTAAATCAAAGGAGATTATAAGCCTTATCCCACAAAAATAAATGTCATGAAATTCACCTGTTTAACAATGTTCTATAAAATTCCCTTCATCCTACAACTATATTATTCACATAGAAGGGCATACTCTTAGAACTTTTTCTGCATGCTGCCCTTATTTGTACAAAACACAGGTTCTTACATATATCCTTGTTATAGTAGTTTTGTAATACATGGTACGTGTGGGAAGACAAAACCCTTAACCACCTGTACCATCATGCAGAGTATGTACGTATGTAGAGAGAGGGTTTTGTTGTTTTGAGTTCCACACCTGGTTTCCAATAGATAACAAAACATGTACCGGTACCCATTATAAGTCCTGAAGATTTCTGCAATGGGATGCATAATATTCTCTTCGGAAAAGGAACAGCTTTTTGCTTCAAGGATAAAGTTATACTCGTATACTCGAATTATAGAAGAAGAAAACGACTACGACGACGACGTCACATATTCGTATAAGAAAACAGCGAAACTGAATTAAGGTCGGCCGGTGTGCAGAAGAAGCAAAACTTTTTAATCGAAAACTTTCGTCTCGCTGATGTTCAGAGATTTTGTTATAGTGTGGTGTGTGTGGAGTCGTCCTATATTAGGGTATATGTATATACGAGTAACCTCCAGCTGTTTGACTTCCCTAATCCTATTGGGTATGGGTTTGGTAGCCTCATTCTATACTCATATATACCTAACCACCCGTCCGCCTTGAATATCTGTATAGCGGAAACCTGGAGAGAAGTTTTACCAATATCCATTTATGTGACAAAATGTGCAGACGTTGCAGAGAGTATCATTTTTTTTTTTTTTTTTTTTTTTTTTGCTTTGTTAGAGCGGTCTTGTTGGTTGGTGGTTCACATCCCGATGCACATGCACATTGCACACGTACATATATGAAAGGTTGACAGGTTTCTATATTCTATTCTCTGGCAGTTGTAGCGGAGGGGTTAAGTTGAAGGGTTGCACTTTGTGGAGCTATATTAACTACATGCACTTAAAGAAGCCATACAACAAATGTACATATGTACATCCTGATGCTGAGGTTATGAAGAGATTTAAAAAAAAATGCACGTTCGCAATAGATGCGTTTGTTTGGTTTTATATATTTTTTTTTTTTTCGGTTCATCAGAGATACTGTGTCACCAACAGTGAATTGCAATTTTCTTGTGGATAAAATATTTGCGGATGGTATACCTAACCTACCTATAACCTTTATATTGAAAATATTGTCAGAAATATTTTTATGATGGATGAAGGTTTTTTGATTGCTTTTGCAACTTATGGCATGTTGAACTTTTCGCAATTTTATTAACTGGAATGACTTTATACAGTGACTGAAACTTGAATTTTTTACCACTTTGAATCAGCTGAGGTATTGGTCAAACATTTGAATTGTAAGTTAAGGATGTCCTTTAGAGGGACTCCAAAAAAAAACGAGAACGCCAACCCCTAGCGACTGGCTTAATATTGTTCGACTTACTACAATGAAAAACAATTATTATATTTTATGAACTTTATTTAATCGACGGGTTCCTTCTATTGTCACAATAAGACTAAATTTACCTAGACTAATTCCTATCCCACGATGCACCGTTGCAAGGTGGTGATTTCAGGGTCACCATATTAAAATATGCTGACCGCGCACTACTGGTCAATGACCAGCCAATCCACTAGCAGCTCAAGTATCCAGTATCAGTGAATGATCGGCAATGTATACCGTTACCTGTTGGAACAGGTTTGCGCCATAAATGATGACACAGCAATTATCTACTTTGCGTATGTCTAAGGCGTCATGCGTCGTCATAACTTGTGTTTTATTTATTTTATTTATTTTATTTATTTTATTTATTTTATTTATTTTATTTATTTTATTTATTTTATTTATTTTATTTATTTTATTTATTTTATTTATTTTATTTATTTTATTTATTTTATTTATTTTATTTATTTTATTTATTTTATTTATTTTATTTATTTTATTTATTTTATTTATTTTATTTATTTTATTTATTTTATTTATTTTATTTATTTTATTTATTTTATTTATTTTATTTATTTTATTTATTTTATTTATTTTATTTATTTTATTTATTTTATTTATTTTATTTATTTTATTTATTTTATTTATTTTATTTATTTTATTTATTTTATTTATTTTATTTATTTTATTTATTTTATTTATTTTATTTATTTTATTTATTTTATTTATTTTATTTATTTTATTTATTTTATTTATTTTATTTATTTTATTTATTTTATTTATTTTATTTGTTTTATTTATTTTATTTATTTTATTTATTTTATTTATTTTATTTATTTTATTTATTTTATTTATTTTATTTATTTTATTTATTTTATTTATTTTATTTATTTTATTTATTTTATTTATTTTATTTATTTTATTTATTTTATTTATTTTATTTATTTTATTTATTTTATTTATTTTATTTATTTTATTTATTTTATTTATTTTATTTATTTTATTTATTTTATTTATTTTATTTATTTTATTTATTTTATTTATTTTATTTATTATATTTATTTTATTTATTTTATTTATTTTATTTATTTTATTTATTTTATTTATTTTATTTATTTTATTTATTTATTTTATTTATTTTATTTATTTTATTTATTTTATTTATTTTATTTTATTTATTTTATTTATTTATTTTATTTATTTTACTTTTTTTTAATTATTTTATTTCAAATTCACTCAATATATTGTACACTGTGACGTATGAGTACTTTTTTTTCAAATACATTTTATGATAACATAAAATAAAAATTTCAATACACCAAAACAAAAACTACCCAGCAGAAGAGGGTGAACAAAGAATTAAGAAAGTGAAACGGAGATGGACAGCCAATGCAAAGGCGTGTTCACTTAATTGAAATTACAAGTGTCAGTGACAATAATATGCTGCCACCCTAGCTATTCTCGTTAAGGGATTGGTCAACTTGATCTATTAAATCGATAATTGAAATGATTGATTTATAATTGAATTAAATTATAGAGAAACGATATTACCACAGCTGCAAATAAAGGGTGTCAGTTTATCATTTTTTGTCTGTTATATAAAAATAATTATAAAACTTTTAAATTGGAGCGATGATGGTGAAAGAAAAATGACATACTTTAAAATTAAGCTTAAAAATGAACATTGCTTTTAAAATAAATATGATAAAAGTTTAATTGGGAAACCTTTCGAAATTTGCACTGATAGTAGAGAACAAGGACTTTGATTAAGCACAACTAATAGAATTGGTAATTAGGTAGTAAAGCTTGAACTTGGGGTAACTTTAGGTAGTATAGCTTTAACTTAAAAAGAACTAGCAGTGATTTTTATTTATAACTTATGTTCCAAAATTACAGTTTACGTTTTTTTTCGGTTTTACAAAGAAAATCTATCGCAGCGAAAAATAGTTGTAGTAATACTTAAAGTCCGTGAAATTCTCTAATTCGCACATGAACTAGGTATGCATATATAATATATTTGTACAACTGGTGGTACTATAAAAGAAGTCAAAGTGTATATTACCGCCAATGATTCGCTTCAAGTTGTTATCCTATCTCCTATTATTTGAGTTCCAATAGGGTTTATGAATTTTTAATACTCCTGGAAAAGAAATAAAATTGTTGTAGATTGCTTCGGCATGAGGCAATAAGTGGGATATGAAGACAGTTTTATATAACGTTAATTAAAAAACATGGATAATTATTTTATAAACAAAATTGAAAGATCGTGATTCACTATTGAATGAATGAATATTTGGGGTATTAATTGCACTGCGACCTTGAGATCTATTGTGCCCCCCTTTTAGAGCAAGATGAGAGTGCTCATTTACAGCTCTTCCTCCAAATTAGTCACTTTGAGGAACTTTAGTATATGGAGTACTTTAAGAGAGGGTAATTTGCTCTGTTCTATCTGGTGACAGCCCAGATATCTATGTCTTTGATGCACAAGTGCTTCACAACTACCTAAGATGTGTTCTGGTGTCTCCTCATGGGTATTGCAGAATCTGCAGATGGCATTGCTCATCAAGCCAAGGATGCTTAGGTGTCTTTTAAGTTTGCAATGGCCAGTGAGAAGACCCGTTATTATCCTTAAATTGGTCCTACTTAAGCTGATACAGAATGTAAAACGTTCTTGGTTATAATTCCCAAGTAACAGTTTTGCCTGTCTCAGCTTGGAGAGTTCATTCCAAATTTTATGTGTTTTGGCCTCCTCTATTGTTTTGATTCTATTTTTAATCCCGTTTTCTCCTATTCCACAATAGGGCTCTGGACCCGTTAAGGGTATTGTTGCTTCTATTTTTGCTAGGGAGTCTGCCACTTCATTACCCTGGACACCAACGTGGTCTGGTACCCAATTAAGTGATACATTGTTATTCTTCCTTAGTTCGTTTAATCTGCCAACACAATCCCATACCAGTTTGGAACTGATAGTGTATGAATTTAGCGCTTTGAGTGCGGCTTGGCTGTCTGACATGATGGCAAAATATTTTGATTTCGGTATTTCCTTTCGAGATTTTGTTCTGCACATTTACCAATGGCGTTGACTTCCGCTTGGAAAAGCTGGTGGACTGACCCATCGGCAGGGAGAGTTTGGTTCTAGGCCCAAATATACCTGCCCCAGTGCCCTCTGTTGTTCTCGATCCATCAGTGTACGATTTGATGGTGTTTTCTTTAAGAGTGTATTTCACTGATTTGCCTACCCACTCTTTCTTGTTACTTAACTCCGTTTTGAAGTTTTTCACGAAGTTATATTTTTTAATCATACCATCTCTTGGGATGTCAATGAGGTTCGTTACTGTGGACTTGCAGATCGAGTTTCTCTCTCTCACACCACTATTTATCGGAAAAATCTAGACACCAGAATTTTCGAACTCTCTGATTGATTAACAAGACGTACATATTATGTACAGAGGATGTTTCTTATAGATTCCTGTGGGTATCACACAATGAACTTTATTTATTATAAAATAATTAGTATGCAGACAACAACTTCTAACTAAAACTAATACTGATTTTGTGACAAAGAATGTGACACTAATATTACACTGATATTACGATTATTGTTAAAGTTTGACAAAGTTTAAGGATTTTTCCCAAAACTTAATATGACTTTTCTTTTTTTTTTTTTTTTTTTTTTTTTTTTATTTGACTGGCTTCAGTGTTGCTTATATCCTTATCTCTGATTTCTTGCTTACATTGGCGTAAAGCTTGTCATCCCTTTTATGTTTCTACGTATAAAAACCATAAATAATGCTTAAATTCAGTTTTTTTTTTTTACAACTAATAAATGAAAAGGCACATATTCGGTTTTTGTCATCATAATATATGGCTCGAACCCCTTCGAGTTTTTTTTTTTTTTTGCAATTTTCGCACACGTAATCTGTCAAATCCCCAAATTTATTTATATCCTTGCATAAATCAGTTAAAACGAAGAATTTCTATTCATATCTCGTTTCAATATCTTTTAATATGAATACATAGAGCTATACATACATACACACATACATACTAACATCAGGAGCACACATCATGCATGCGCTAAATAAATATTTTTTCTGTAAGTCATTTGGTAGTCATTAACTGAAACACAAGCAAAACATCTTAAAGCCTCGCTTGTTCTCCACATCTACATCGTACAACAAGACCAAAACCGAAATACAAAAGGACTATAATATACTCTAAACATAAAGCAAATGAGAAGAAAGGCACAACAACCAAAAAAAAAATGTAATAATAAAACAAAACTGTAAAAGTTTATCCTCCCCAACACGTTGTTTTTTTTTTTTTTTTTTTTTTTTTTTTTTTGTTTTTTTTTTTTTGTTTGCATAGCGTTAACATGGCAGAACGTTAATAACCTTCTTTATTTCATAAGCACGCCGGCGTCATCACCCTCGTCTCCGGTTACCCCTGCAGTTAACTCGTACCCTAGTCCCGCAGCCCCACCCCCTCCGTCACTACACCACACTAACTCCAATTTTCCAGACCCTCAACCACCACCACCTCGACCCTAATAAGAAAATGTATACTAAATCCGTTTGCCTTAGGATTTCAACTTGGTGGTTGAGTAAAATCCTACTTAGAAAAATGACAAGGATTAAAAGGATCAAAACGAAAAAAAGAAAAATATTGCCTCCAGTCAAACGCTGCGCTTACGCAAATTGCATATAAGGAGCTACATATATACGTATACACACAACACCACATCAGAAGATCGAGCGTCGAGATTTGAGCTATCATATTGGTTGATGTAATTCTAAGCTGCAGGCTGCATGAGTCAAAAGGAAGCCAAGGAGAGGGGATGAGATGAATGTATAAGATATCCTGTTATAAGTCAAGTTGTCTAGAAACGTATACAATGACGTGTTCAGTTTTTAAATCGTCTAAGATTATTGTCATTCAATGGCTCTCTCTCTCTCTCTCTTTCTCAATTGTCGTGCTCTCTATCGTCGTCGTCGTCGTCGTCATAGTTTTAGCGTATTTTTCTTACCTTTTTTTTTTGTATATTTACCAAATGCATCCATGAGTGCATCCAGGTTAAAGATTTTCTTTTTGTTGTAAATTTCATAGTACCTATCTATCCTTGCAAACCTTTCACCCGCAAACTTGGCTTTCTGAAAGCAACATCGGTGTTATTTTCTTTTCATGTCCTGAAGGGATAATGCATAACACAGTAACGTGTATGAAAACTAATGTCCTGGACGACGACGACGTTTAAGTTCGTAAACAGGAAACGCTTTTCCTTCCTTTTATTTTCTTCTTATTTTTCTTAAAAAAAAAAAAAAAAAAAAAAAAAAAACTCCTATATTCACTCTATACAGTGAAAATAAGAAAAATGTTCTTATATTATAGCTTGGGCTAAAGAGTCTTTACAGTTTGATGCTCTGCGTGAGTAAGCCATTCTGTGATGTGCTTGTATTATGATTTTATAAACTTGTATGTAATATGTATTTGTATAGTCCTGGTGTACTATTGTACTATACTATCAGGCGTATAAATCCTTTTAAATAAAATAGAGTTTGCTATTTTCCGTCTACATTTTCTTAGCATTTTTATTTATTTTAAGCTGCTTTGAATTTGTTTTTTTTTCTTGTTTTGTTTCACACTTTTAAAGAAAGGAAGCTTGAAGAATGTACCAAAGATATTTTAATCCATTAAGATAAGATTTTAAAGAAAATATCAAATATATTTATTTTATAAAATTAAATACATTTTATCAAAACTATCCGCCCCCGGCTGATTTGTTACAAATTTAATAAAACAAAATTAAATAAAATGCGTATACGCCCGAGTGTACAACTGTCTTATCATTGGTTTTAGATGTCATAATATTTTGAATAAATGACTTTTTGATTTATAAAATTTATAGAATTAAGTTTTTCATGTTTTTACTCTAGCGCCACCTATCGAGTGAATAGATATTGTTAAGTTATCTATACATATTTTTACATATTTAGAATATACTTTTGGACAGTAGGAATATATTGTGTAAATATAGTTTAAGATCAAAGTGGATGGTGACGCTGTATTGCGTTGATCTCGCAGATTGTGTTTTATGACTCACATCTGTTAGCATTATGTTATGAACAAGGGATGCGTCAGACATCATCGTCGTTATCCACTTTACAACCATATTGTTAGCTTAGTTTAATAGAAAACTATAGTTAAGATAGGTTTATAAATTGTAAATGTATTTGTAAGCTAGGTATAAGAATTATTATGTAAAAATAGTTAAGTAAAATAAAGGAGTTCAATTTTAGTCTCTAAACAAGGAGGACGTGTTTTTTCTGCCTTCCTTTGGCTCTCGCGTTGTTAAATGGGTGTTCAGAGAACATTGTTCAGATATGCAAATACCTTATGCATAAAAATATTCATATATTTTGCACAAACTTTAATGGTAATCGGTTAAGCAGAATTGAAGCGTACTATAGCGTAGTATATATCAATCATTTTTTTTTAAATATAACTAGCTGACCCAACCCAAATTCGCACGGATGGAATTGTATTAGTTTTTTTTTTAAATGTCAATAAATTCAAATTCGATGTTTTGTTTTATGTTTATACTCGTTTTACCTCAATTCACCCTACAAATATATACATTTTGAAATATATGCAGCCTTTAAATGATATACATATGTATGTACTAAAATTATATGGCAGGAAAAATTGTTTAGTTGAATAAATTAATTTTTAAATTTAATGCTTTTATCAATTTTTTTTCAAAATCTAAAAAGAAAATGCTTAAATATTTTCTAGTTTTCGAGAAAATTGATAATTACAAAAATAAGTTTTCTTTAATTAGACTTTAAATCGTTGTTTAGGTTGATTTAAAATTTTCTGAAAAATTAAAAAAAACATTTTGCAAGCATTTGGTTTTAAATGTTCGACTAAAAATTGATTGAAACTTATAGTCTAAGATCCCGCGATAGAACGACCTACCCTCATCGAGTTACCAGATAAGTGGTATGCAGTTTTTTAGATAGTGTTTTAACTAACATTTTGCGCAAGGGTTGCCTGGCCGATTTTTGGGTTTTTTTCAATTATGTGACCTAACCCATATGGTAGGTTTTAGAGCTAAAAAAAAAATATAATATAAAAGGAAACTTTATTTAAAAATTTTAAAATACAAATGTTTTTTATCGGAATTTCAATAGGGTAAATTAGGGCAAAAGAAGGCAAAAAAAGGTCTAGATTCTATTTTCTAAATAAAACGTGATAGAGAGTTTTTTGTTTCTTTTATCGACAGATCCTGTAAATAATGGGTGATTTTTTAAGAGGTTTAGAACTTTAAAAAAAAAAAAACACACAAAAAATGAATGAAATATTTATTTGAATCGATAGTTTGAACCTTGCAATTTAATGTTTAAAGATAATTTCATGCAAATGTTGACCGCGGCTGCGTCTCAGGTAGCCCATCCGCTGAGTCCAATTTTGGCATACTCTTTCACACATATCGGCCGGTATCTCACGAATGAATGCATGGATGTTGGATGTTGTTCCAGTGCGTCAATCGAAGCGGGCTTGTCCCTATAGACATTAGCCTTGACATACCCCCACAAAAAATAATCTAATGGTGTCAAATCGCACGATCTAGGCGGCCAATTGACCGGCCCGAAACGTGAAATTAACTGTTCACCAAACTCGCCTCGCAATTGCGCCATTGTTTCGCGTGCTGTGTGGCATGTGGCACCGTCTTGTTGAAACCACATATCATGCAAGTCAAGAACTTCCATTTCGGGCAAAAAAAAGTTTGTTATCATCGCTCGGTAGCGTTCACCATTGACAGTAACGCTGCGATTCGCATCATCTTTGAAGAAATATGGCTCAATAATGCCGCCGGCCCATAAACCGCACCAAACAGTGGCTTTTTCGGGATGCATTGGTAGCTGTTGCAATGCTTCTGGCTGATCTTCACTCCAAATGCGGCAATTTTGCTTATTTACGTACCCATTCAACCAAAAATGAGCCTCATCGCTGAACACAATTTTTCGATAAAAAAGCGGATCCTCGGCCAGCTTTCCAAGAGCCCATTCACCAAAAATTCGGCGTTGTGGTAGGTCGGCTGGCTTTAGTTCTTGCACCAGCTATATCTTAAAAGGCTTTACGCCCAAATCCTTCCGCAAAATTTTCCACGTAGTGCTGTAACAAAGGCCTAACTGCTGGGAACGGCGCCGAATCGACATTTCGCGGTCTTCTGTCACACTAGCTGATACGGCCGCAATATTTTCTTCACTACGCACAGTACGTAAACGTGTTGGTGGTTTAATGTCCAACAAAGTAAATTTGGTGCGAAATTTGGTCACAATCTTCCGAATAGACTGCTCAGAAGGTCGAGAATGCCGACCATAAAATGGAAGCAGCGCGCGATGAACATTTCGAACCGAGCACGAATTTTGATAGTAAAATTCAATAATTTGCAAGCGTTGTTCATTTGTAAGACGATCCATGGTTAAATTGCAAACCAAACTGAAGCTGTTTGACAGTGACACAAGGTACTAAACACACGTCAGCTGTCAAAACCAGTGTTGCCAAAACCAAACCAGCTTAAAAATCACCCGTTACAAGAAATTCACACATATAAAAGAAAATTCAAGAAAATCTAAAACTCGAGATAAAAACATTTAACAGTCAAAAAATTAAAAATTGACGTTGGAGAATTTCTATAATTCTAAGAATATCTTCAATATAAAGTTCTTAAACTATTTCAATGAGGGCAGGCTTTAAATGTATTTAAAAAAAAGTCATTAACGTTTATGATAGGTAATATATTTTTCCCTGACTTCATAAATTACAAACTTTATAAAAAAATTTAAAGCCGAGACAAAATTTTTTATTAAATAGGAAAATCATTAGCAACTAAAATTGTAAGTTTTTCCGGACCAAAAGTAAATTTTAATGCATATGCATTTTAATCTACCTTCCTAAGAATATAAAAGGTTGTTTTTATAAAACTAAAAACTTTTTAAATAACAATTTACTTATAACATAGGCCTTCTTTTTACACCAAAAAAATCATCAGCTCCATGTTTGCTTTTAACCAAAGTGTCTTTAACTGAAGCCCGCTGCACACTTTGAACCTATATACCTACTAAATTTCAACACGTCAAACACATTTCAAAATAGAGTACTTACTCTTAAATATTTTATATTCACTTTTCCAAACTTTGGCTCTAAAAAAAAAAAACTTGATTGAAAAATTTTAAAGAAAAAAAAAGAAACTCAAACTTTTTACATTACCTCCTTATATCAACTATCCCAAAACATATCTTTCAATTTGAACGAATATAAAAAAAAAAAAACAGAAAAAAAGAGAACCCTAATGCCATATTGAAGATTACATGAAAGAAAACCCGTTATAAGAATCTCCTTTATTTGCACAAAATACAACATTAATATTAACATCCTTCGGTTAAGGATCTTCCTTCGAGATCCAAATACCTAGAGTTTTCACGAACTCTTCAAAAAAAAACTCTATTCCCTCGCCCCTCGCCCCTCTCTCTCACTCTCTCTCTCTCTCAACATATGGAAATTTTCCAAGTTTCCTGGCTGTTTATTTTTTTCTCACACACATACTCACACCCCAAGATGTGGATGTGGTCCTTGGGGATACATTATATCCTCACATAGGCTGTTATAGATTTTTTTTTTTTCGAGGCAATTTCAAACACACCAGCTCTATCCAGCTCCTCTTCCAGCCGGCCCTTAACTGGAAACAGAAGAAGATACGAATTCGAACAAAAACTGTATAAAAACAGGAACGAACACAGCAAGTGCCATTACACGAAATCGTGGAATAAATTATTCAAAAAATGCCAACTTGTATAGCACTTTGGATTGTGCACTTAAAATTTTCATCGTTCGCGTCCTCGCCTCTCATATATAGCCATGGCAATCTTTTCTCCACCAGCCTCAATGTCGGATTGTGACCCGAATTTCCAAATCCACAAAAGAAAAAAATAACGAAAGAAAAAAATATAAAAAAAAAGTTATAAAAAAAAAAAAACAACCAAAACACAGGAAAATATCCTTCGCCAATTTTCCATTTCCATTTCCATTTTCTTTTTCGAAAACGGTACTAGTTATGAAAACAGTACACACAGGCCAAAACTATTTAAAGTTTAAAAAGTTGTATATTTTTGTTCACACTCGGTTACAAACTATATCCATTGCTGAGGAAGAGTGAGAGGGGAAAAGCAGCTCCTGATGGTGGTTACCTCCATATGGTCCAGATTATATAGGGATCCTCAAAGTAGGGCATATCAGAGGCACCATCCCTATGAAGTGTTTTCCACTTCCTGCCCAGCAAACGATACAAAAATAAAAAAAAAACAAAAACAAAAAAACACTCATATAAGCAATGTAGAAAAATTGATTTTAATATTTAAATCAAATGAAGAGAGAAAGCGCAAAAAAACAAAGCCATTTTCTTATGCAAATAGGTTCGGATTGATTTTATGGGAAATTATGTTGTCTCGTTGAGATATAAGTACTCGTGTATAAGCCTGGCAGGCATCCGACAGATCCTCCAAGCTCCAACACCACTCTCAAGAGAGGAGGACAATGCGAACAAATCAACTCAAAAAATAAATAAAAAATAAAAAAAAAAGATGGAGAGAAAAATTACAATATTAAGTCCTTGAAATTTTCTCCCCCACAATTGATTCATTGGAATACAATTTCTATAGCTTTTTATATGATTGACGATCTGATAAGGACGAATAGCAATTGCGTAAGGTTTTGAATAGCTGACGCTGGTGCTGTTGGTGAGAGTATAATATAGTATTACAATGGGGGGATGGAGAGTTAGCTACATTTATAGGAAGGAGTATAGGAGACAAATTTATGAGAAATTGATATGAAATCTTTTGCTCGTTTGCTTTAAAGTCTATACATACAGTCAGTCAATGCCGGTTATATTTGAGCGACGTTTTTTTTTTTTTTTTTTTTTTTTGAAATAAAATGGCTGAATTTGAAACTCAAAATTTAACATGAAGATTCACCACTCCCATATAAATTTGTTTACTCAACTAAAACCTTTTTAGTTAAAAACGTTGGTACAATGAAAGATAACCCTGGTAAGTCAGTAAGTGGAAGCATAACAGACGGAAGTTTTGAGGCAGTTAAAGCTAATTTGATGCCAATATAAAGCTAGAGGCTTAATTTTTAATTCATGAACACTAGAGCCGGAATACATTTTTGTATCTACACTGGAGGCTGCAAAAGTTGTAGGAGCTGAAAAAACTTTAAGCAACCTGTTAAAAGAGCAGAAATAAAAAAAAAAAAAAAAAAAAAAAATTGAGACCCATGCCTTCATCTTAATTGTAGAGACTTGTGGAAGATTGTGCCAATATGGTGTTGGCTTGTGAGTTTCGCACAATGCATTCCAATACATCAGATTGTCTATTTATTTATTTTGTTCATCGAAAGTCTCGGTGAGAGAGTAAGTTCGATAAATTGACCTTTATGGAGCAGCGAACATTCGGAACATATGAACATATGTACGAGTTTGGCAGCCGACCAGTTCGTTCAGAAATGGATTCTGGACTATTCTAGCATTTTTAAAACACCAGACATGTCTGTTGTATTGTTTTGTAGGGTGCTTTAATTTTTGCCATTCAGCAGTTTCATTCTAAAGGCGTGATTCAAAAGTGTTAATTGCTTTTACGCAGTAACCGCCATGCGTTGGAACAGTGACCATTGTTAGTTTATCATCAATGCTTACTATTTGAATATATGTTTCCTGTTCACATCCCAGAACGCATTCTAAAACCACTTCAATGTTGTCCCTTGCGTCTTTTCCCGGACTGGAAATCAATTATTACATGGGTCGCTATACTTTAAGACAAACCACCAATGTGACAAGATGAAGATCTGGAGTCAATTGGGCCATCAGATCACCTGATAACATTGAGGCAGTTAGAGCTTCCTTCAATCTTGCAATACCTACGGCATTCTGCGTGTAAACACAAGTCTGACCTTTGATATTTCATATCGTTCAAGCAGGCAAATTCTTGATAAATAAGAGTAAGGGGAAATTAATTTCCAACTGGACAGGGCAACACCTCACACTTCAAAGGCATTGATTTATAAGTACAAAAAATTCGGATTCATAAAATGGTTTTTTTTTTTCGTAAAAAAAAGAAAGTAATGTTGTCCTGTATGGATATTTGTTTGCCTCTCAGTCTGACAATATTAAAAAAATGAATGTCAATTTGATCGTCAAATGGTTGTCAATTTTTCAACGATGATATTGCTATTAGTTAATATGCAATTGTCCTGCTTACACAAAATCTGTTTGATCAACATCAATACATTTTGTTGCAAAGGAAATTAACGTTTACGAACACACTTTCTGTCTTTTGAATATTTTTGTCGTCAGCGGTTACACGCTGAAAAATTTCCCTTAACTCAGAGCGATATTGGGTCGGTTAAAAAATTATTTAAAAGCCAAATAACGGGTTATTAATTTCGTGGTTTCAAGTTGGTAGCGCTGGCATTTGACACCTGTCAAACTCAGCTGTCATTTGAAGTGTCATAATATTATTTGAATGTTTGCCATTTAAGATAATGGATCGCTTAGCAATCGAACAATGCGTTAAAATTATTAAAACTTACTACAAAAGTGGTCATTCAATCGTAGCCACTTTTCGCGTATAATTTTCACGATGATTATGGTCGTCATAATCGACCGATTACACAAGCAATAGGTAAAATTGTGAAGAAATTTTAAGAGAATGGAAGCGTTACTGATGTCGTAAGGCCTGTGCATCATCGTAATGCACGCTCAGTCCAAAATATTGCTGCTGCAAGTGCAAGTGTTACTGATGATCTGAATTTATCGGTTTCCCGGCGGCGTTCGCAGCAATTGAACGTGTCGTTTTGGCCGGCGATTGAAGATCATGACTTGGACGATATGAGGTTCCAACAAGATGGGGCAACAAGTCACACAACACGACCTATTATTACTTAATTGTGTGAAAAGTTTCCTGGTCGCGTAATTTTACGTTTTGGCGACATCAATTGGCCACCAAGATCATGCAATTTAACACCGTTAGATTTTTTTCTGTGAGGCTACGCAAAAGGCCATGTTAACATGAATAATCTCCGAACTCTAGACTCAATAAAACCAACATTATTCAAGTTATGACCGAGATACCGCCCGAAATGTGCAAAAAAGGGGTTAGAAATTACCTCAAAAGAATCACATGCTACGAATCTTCCCGAGGCGGCCATTTAATTGATATTGTTTTTCACACTTAATGGCAAAGTCCAAATTTTATAATGAAATAAAATTTTCATCAAAAATGTATCGCTGTATGTGTTTTATTTAGCTTTAATTTCGAAACCGAAAAATTAATGACCCTGTAGATTAAAGATAAACAGTTAATACCAATCAACTATAAAGGTATTCAAACCAAATAATGTATTTAAAATTAAATAAGAATTTAATCTCTTGTTAAAATCAATAGAACAACTTTGTTAAAAATAAAAACAACCCAATTAGTTGTGGTTTTTTTTAATATTAATTAGTTATATTAAAATACTTTAATGATGAGAATTTAACAAAATTAAATTATAAGGATTATATTTTTCATTTTTCTTATACAAAATAACAGAAACAACAATTATTGATATTTTTTCACCAAATATTGTTTTAACCATCAACTTTTTCAAATATTTATCAATTTGAAAATTAATCTATAAGATTTTTTCAAACAATTTGGATTTAAAACTTGATATTTATTGATCCAATAGGATTTTAAAAATTTACGATTGATTTTTCACAATGGAGTTTTTCACAATGGAGCATCAATCTGTGTTTTTTTTTTTTTTTTTTATTCGATCGAAACTTTTAGTTAAGGTGCATTTTTAACTGAATTTCCTTTAAACTATTTTGCTTAAACTTATTCTTAATCCTTAATCTTTTGAGTACCTGCTTCTTAAAAAAACTAACTTAGTTAAACATAAAACAATAAGTTGATTGTGAAACTCTAATAAAGTTAGTGTGTGATATTATTTCAAATCACTCAGTTATTAACAAACAACAAAGTGTTGTTTATTAATATTAATGTTAAGTGATTGAATTGGTAAATAACAATGTGGGTAGAAAAAACCATTATTTCCAAAAATTTAACCTCATGGGTTTATTGTTTCACTTCTAATCCAGAAATACTGGTTTAAGAATGTTGTTTTTTTTTTTTAATGATATTCTTTAATCGAATTTGGTCTGGTTATTTGCACCAACTAACTCCGTAAAAGCTATATTAACAGTATTACTCGGCTGTTTTTTTAGATAAAAATGATAGATTTTCAATAAATGCTTTTTCCGTGTGTGATTTGGTGACTGGTATAGTTGAAAAACTGATTCTTTCAATTCTTATTAACCAGAGCGATGAAATAATTGATTTATTGAAGTGAACCGACGACAATCCTGAATAATGCGTCTTTTCTTTTAATACCCAAAATCGAACCATTCGAACAGGTGTCATCTACAAAAGTGGTATCCTGTCTCTTTAGGATTGAATCCAATGGAATTTTATCTACAAAGGATTCAAGGAGTATGTTCAAAATAAATTCATTGCTTCTTTGGGAGAGGTTTTTCCTTAGGAATTTTATTTGTACAATATCTCCGCCATCAAAAGCATTGGCATCATAGTTCGATAAAAAGCAATATCGAATACTTATTGTTGGTTTTCAATAAAATTAAATACTATTTTAATATATCCCTAAAACATTTTTGAAACTAGAAACTTTATAGAAAATAATTTGTTTCTCTTGCCATATAACATTTTATTTCATATCTCAAACCCCTTTATTAAGTTGGATAAGTTACAAAACTATTTCAATATTCATCACAATTAAGTTTCACATTTGAAATCAAGAATTTTCTAATAATAAAAGTTAAATTATTAATCTTCAGACGACCATACCTCATATTTTATTAATCCTAAATATCTATCGTATTAATAAAGGTAAACATACCCTTTTTAGTAATAATAATTATTAGTTTTTGGGCTGTTTATTAGGTATAATTCCTCATAGATTCACTTTCGAACATCATCCTATCAATTTTTCTTATTATGTAATCCTATGTAATTCCAAAAATCAAGAATAACTCTCTCCAACCCTATTTTTTGTCTACATTCTATTTGTTTGTCTTTATAGACACACAACAATTCTGAAAGCAATTTTGCTAATACAAACAAATCTTCATCAAGGTAAGCTTCATATATCTATGAGTAAAGTTAGGTATATCGAAATCGAATATAGGTTAGGTATATCTAAACGTATATGTATTTATCAACACTCTAATCCAATTGTATTTGCACAAATGTTCACAATATAGATATAAATATATCTAAACGAAAAGGTGGGAGACAACAAAAAAAAATTCATCCTCTTATTCAATTTTCATAATTTCAGCAAATACACTTCGGTTATGGGTTTTATTGGTGAATAGCAAAAAATGCCATTTCGATATTCGTAATTCTTCGATTTGTTCCATTACAACAACAACAACATAAAAAAAGTATAAAAGCTGTTTTGAAAAAAAAACAACAATAACATCATATTATTGTTACATAACCTGAAAATAACAATCCTTTATCTAAAAAGCTCCTCTAAATCCCAAACCACATCGAGTCCTTGCCTATCTATATGTATAACTGTTCCCCATATAACCAACCGTTGTTTCATTCAACACAACTTATGTAAGAAAATTGAATTTTGAATCCTTAAGCCTTCACTTCAATTTTGTCATTTTGTTGATGTTTCAACATTGTTTTTTTTCTTTGTTTGCTTTTTTACTGTCATCTTATTTGTGTTGATATAATGTAAGGATGCGTTGCGTGTGTGAAAAATAAATTTTTTCTTACTTCATGTCCTTTTTTTTCTGTATATTTTCTTTTCGAGTTGGGAAAAATAGATTTGGGATAGAAAATGGTTCCATATATATACGTAGGTACATAATATTCAGAAAGGCATTGTGTATCCAGTCACATAAAGAAATTTAAAAACTTCTATGTAAATTTGTATAAAAAAAAGGTACAAATTGAATGGAGCTACCTTTTGTTTTTGCATAAATATAATGTAGATAGGAAAGACTTTGCGTGATAGGAAAAAAAAAAAAAAAAGTATTATGATAACGATTTCGACTTTGTTGAATTAAGTTACTATACCAATGTTATGTCACGAAGAGCTCAAAAACTAAAAGTTAAAAATCAAATATTATTACTACACGTGTATTTTTTTTTTTTTTTTGAGATATCTCATCTCTGGTTGTGAAAATCTACCAGGCTTTAAGTTTTTTCCACAGTATATGTACATTAAAGTTACGATGAATTGTTTTGGAACAATTTGATTGAAGTAGGAATTTTAATAAAAAAAATCCTTTCAATGTAATTGCTAAAATATTACTCTATATTATTTTCTATAAGACGTAGGTTGGGTTGAGATAAGAAAAAAAATTATATGTGAGAGGTGGGCCTGTTTAGGTTTAGGTGGGAGGGGCAATTTTCTCAAAATCGACTTCAATAAAAAAAAAAAAAAAACTATTAAAAATCAACGACAATATTTACAATGTCATGTTTTTTTTAAAGCCAAATATCCATACAATAATGTTGTTTTTCTTTGTTTTGAATATTGTTTTTAGTGAATAGTTATGAAAAAATTAATTTCCAAACTAAAAATGCACAACCGTTTCGCACGAACTTTTAAACGATGTGATCGTTAAGTTAATAATCAATATAATTTCCCACATTCCTATACCCCAGCACCCTACAATTTATTTCCTGCACATTTCCTTTTATTTTATTAATCTGCACTCCACAAAAATATTATTATCAGCAAAAATAAAAAAAAAGTAAATAATTTGTAAATCCAAGCAAATCAGTTATTTGCTTTGCAAGCAATATGTAATAGAATTAAACTCGAATTGAATTAAAATAAAAAGAGTCAGTTATAAACTCACAAGAAAAGAGTAAACATCTTTTATTTACTCGTATGCCGTTTCGTTTTAAACTCTTACAGCCGTATCTATAAAGAAATTTTAAAGCCTTAGCTTACCTCTTAATAGTTCTTAAGTCCGCAATTAGCATTAATTTATAATCACTTTTTACATTAAAACAACGTTACTTAAAAGCCTCTTAACTAAAAAAAAAAAAAAAACAATCTACCGCGTATAAAGGTTACTTAAAGCCTTTTAAAATATATTTTGACACCAGAGAAGAATTTTTTTTGTGTATATATTGGAAAAATATGTATATACATACATATGTACATTGTACATATGTGTGACGGTAAAGTTTTGAAAATGGAGTCTGGACCCATGTTCTGTAACTATCGCGTCTATAAAAATTGTCGAGAAACTATGGAAAATGAAACGAAACACACTTTATCGCATTATCGGGTTTCTATAACTTTGACAGTCGATAACTTTACCGACTGAAACACTCGGTATAGAAATATCTTTGTAAATCGTTAACTTTTTCATTTTAAATGTCAAATATTATCACGGACCCAGAAGCAAGCGATAATAGTTTCATTCAAATTTTGAACGTGTTAAAGGGAAGTATAAAAAAGAAAAAAAAAAAAAAAAAACAAATTTATCTATGGCTGAAAACAAAAAGGTAAACACAACTGATTATTCAGTGAATTTTTTTTTAATTAAAGATGAACAAGGGTAGAAGGTTTAGGACAAAAAAAAATTATGAAAAAGAAAATCTGTTAAAAAAAGAAATGAAATTTCAATTGGTCACATGGGTCACTGCTTTTAACAATATTTAGTAATTTGCGCAAATTAAATAAATAGAGTTCGTGGTGGAGTACCTATTGATAAATAGGCTAGTTTTTATGAATTTTTGTATAGCTTTAAGTTAGTTATGAGTAAAATGAAAAATAAAAATGAATTAAAAATAGAAAAAAAAAAAACAAGATCTCCGCTTTAGACGTGAGGGGTCTCAGGTTCGATTCCTATCACCGGCAACATTTTTTTTTTTTAATTTTTAAAAATTTACTTTTTTTTCAACACATTCGCTGGAAAACAAATAAAAAAAAAACAATTTTTTTTAACGCCCTGAGAAGCGGGGGGGTTTTGCTAGTTTATTATATTTTTCACTTTCCAAACAAATAATTCAAATAAATAAATCGCGAATACAAATAAATTTCATTTCAAATTAATTTTTTGTTTTAAAACGTCAAACTGATAAATAGACTTATCGCCTTCCAATGGAAATTCCAGTCAAAATAGTGTGGAAGTTGAACTTATCGCATCGACTTACAGAAACACATTTTTTTCCAGAGCCGATAAATGCGGAATGGATCGTTTCATTTTTTAACGATGCGAAAAGTCATCGCCTGAGTTACAGAACATGGGTCCTGGTTTCATTTCTTTATTGCTTTGGACTATAAATCCCGTTGCTTCTAATTCTCTCTTATTTTGCTAAAGAGCTCGTTTTTAGTTTGCAATTTTTCGTAGACCTAAAAGTATGCAATTTGTAGATTCGTTTACATTACGTGACAAAATCGTTGTTTAGTTAAAGTATCAATGCGAAAATGAATATATGTAGATATGAACTTAAGTTACTTAAATTAAAGGCGATTGCAATATTTAAGCACAATTAACTAAATGACCTCTCAAGAAACGTTTTAGAAAATCTAATAGATACGGGTGTATAATATTTTATTTTTATATAATACAAAAAAATTGTTATAGAAGTCTATATTTAATGCTACATGCTGAAAACTTAGTTTAGTTTAAGGTACGTGAGTATTGAGTACATAAATATGAACAATATAGCAGCGTGTTGCCCTAATGCATCAAACTTACAGTTAAGACTGAAAAAATTTTAAAAATCCATAAATAATTAAAAATAAATTAATTAAACAAGCTCTCACCCAAGTGTTGTTGTTTCATTCAAAACCTTTAAGCTCTGAAATTGTTTTAACACCAACGCAATGTACACCAAGTGATTTCTTACACAAATTTCAATTTATGAGAAAAAATTTTTAAAAATCGTTGGAGTGGTTTTTTTTTAAATTAATTTTTTATATATAAAATTTGAATATATTTTTAAGAAAAAAAATTGGTACGCTAATTTTTAGTAGGTACTTATTTATGCGGAGTTTAAATTTGATTTAATTTTGAAAAAAAAAAAAAACATCCACTCATTTTCGAAATGTCGAATTTAAAAAAAATAATTTTGAAATTTTTTTTAAAAATCCAAAATTTGATTTTTTGAAAATTTTGATATGCAATAATGTAATATTATCAAGCTTATTAGTATCTTTTAATTTCATTAAAATTGGTTCAACAGATAATTATATAGTCAAAAACCCATAAAATTGTTCTACGAGAGGTATCATTTTTAAACGATAGATAAATTTTGTTTCCCAATAATATGGTAGATCGTTCTGATATTATAATAATATAATTTTAATAATACAATTTCCAAAAAAAAAAGTAATTTCATAAATATAAAATTTGAAAAATATTTTTGAGATAAAAATTGGTACAACATTTTTAAGTAAGTATTTACTAATGCAGTATTAAAAAATTATTTAAAAACCAATAATAAAATATCGGATTTTCATAATATTTTTCATCCAATTTTTTTTTTTTTAGTTTTTGATATGCAATATTATTTAAAATTATTAAAAGTTCTTGTTTAAAAAATTTCAATAAAATCGGTTCATCAATAACGAGATAGTCGAAACCAAACAAATGGTTTTATTAGAGATACCGTTAATATTTGATTAATACTAGTTTTTTTTTCTAATAATATGGTAAATTTCAAAAAATTTCAATTAGAATCTTAAAAGCCATTTTGGAGAAATATTAGATTTTCCTAACCGTTTTCTAAATACTTGTACAAGAGTACCGTTATTTTTGGTCGTAAGAAAAATTTTTATTTGCAATCTGCTAAGATAATGTTAAAGAACTGCTAAATGCCAAATTTAATAAAAATCATAAGTGGTTGATTTTTATTAAATTTGGCGAATTTTCAAGTCTTCGAAAAAAATTTGGAAACTTTTTTAAAAATGTACCAAAACAATTTTGAGAATTTTAGTATACCTACAAGACTTTTAAATTTTTTTTAAATAATTTCCATAGAAAAATTGATCAAAATCAGTTCAACCAGTTTTGAGAAAATTGAAAATAAAATAAATGGTTTTATGGTAAGTACCATTTAGAATCATTTTTGTGAATTTTATTTTTATATAATTGTAGCCTTTTTGTAAGAAAAATTACTGATTTTTTTTTTTAAATTTTGAGCACATTTTTGATGAAAATAAGAATTTCATTAATTAATTTTACGGCTGATACCGTTATTTTTAGTCCTACAAAAAATGAAAAAAACTTATCGGGAAAGTGCCCAAAAAGTTCTAGGTACCAAGTTTAAACAAAATCGATGCATGCTTTAAGGCTGTTGTTGAAAGAACAAACAAACAGACGGACAAAATTGCAAGACCCAGTTTTTCGACTTCGCTATCATCGTAATGTCAACTTCGATCAAAATATCGAGTTCGATTTTTTACATATCCATAGCTTACCATGTAGTAGATATGTGGTACCTACCTATATATATCGTAAGTACAAAATGAGAAAAACGTGTCGGGCGAATGTCAAAAAAATGCTATAAGCTTGGTTATAAATGTAATCCAGTCCTAAAATTTTTCTCTCAGCTCTTGTTTTAATACATACGCTCTCATAAATAAAATGTCTAATTTCATAAGTAATCACTCATCAACTGGACGCACGGTCACACAAGTCAAATCAATTATAAGAAATGAAAACAGAAATATCCTCATTCAAAATGGTGTCGGTGATGTTAAACTTCTTGTTCTTCTAGCAAAAGACATAACTCCGAACAAAATATTATTAAACCTTTAACTAGAAATAAAAAATAAAAAAAAAATTTAATACTTCTTCAAGAACAACTTTTATATGCGAGTGTACCGCACTAAAGTGTGCCAATGGACACAAAAACTTAAGAACAAGCTCAGATATATTTATTTTTATATATAAAGTCCTGCCGGAGTCCATATAACTTGCAAAACAACATCCTTAATATATTACCATGGTCATAATGTGTGCTCATCTACCCCCTCCACCCCCCATAAATATAGTGTATGAGAATTTATTGGAGCCGGGCAGGTGGGGTATAAAAGAGAGAAAATAAAAGAAAAAAAAACTTGTTTGTTGCATAAAACATATTTTGTGTTTGTGTTATTTTTACTACGTGCCGTGCGAAAAAGAAAGTGTTTGGTATATTTATTCAGGTCGTGCAACACTTATTATCAAACACGTACAAAACAAATAAAACAGGATAACATCCATCCACCTGATATGGTATGATGACATAACCTAAATATTTCATACGACTGCGTGCATAAATATTGCCATTTTATATATATCTATATATCTCTTCTATAAGTTTGCGAAGCGTGTGTTTGTGTGTGCGTGTGTGGTGGTATAGTGAGTTAGAGATCTGTTTTGTTCTTCGTCGTTGTCCTTCTCAACACTCATATCACACCTTCTTGTTGAATACAAAAAAAAAAAAAAAAATACATAACAGTAAAAAATATGAAGATTCTTCGTCGAATGAGATGATGATGTACCTTACCTAATACTCGTATAGAATGCAAGGATTGTGGCACAGGATGCTGCTGCTATGATGCTTGCTTATGAAAATATAAGGTGAATACTCTTCAAGGTTCCTTGATGGAGGCATTCTATTTTCTGTCGCCTATACCTATACTATAGCCTTACCTTTAGCTGTGAGCTGTGTGTGGCACAATGTGGGCTGATGGGCTGGTTGTTTCATTTTTCTGGTTTAATATAATGGGCAAGGTGTTGTTCGTTGTTGATGGTTAATAGGCTTGAGTGCTTTCCTTGAATTCGTAGCCAGATCCTTCGACTCCTTTTGGAAAACAGTTTTGTGACATCTTTTGCTTTGCAAAATCATTTCCATTTCCATCACCTTCCCTTTTCTTTGAGTGGATATCAGTTTTGTTCTCAGCTGATGACCTTTATTCAAAGGATAAGCAAGGGAATATAATAATAACTGTAAGATTGATGGAATATATACATACACACATATACACGTACGCATCCTTTTATATAGCTGTAGCCAAATATTTTCCATGTGAATTGAGGACATTTTCGCATTCACAATGGCATAACACACAGGAATAATCCTTTCGTTATACGTAATGGGGTGAAGAAAATTGTTATTCAACCTCCTTTGCCCACAATTATACCACCCCCATCCCCCATCCCCCATATACATATAGCTGGAGCTGGTTGGCAACTCTTATACTCTTTCAACTTTCTTAATGCGTTTTATATTCTTAGATGCTTTGGCAAAACGGACACTCTTGGAAATAGGGGTTTAATGCTTGGGTAGATTTTATTTAATGGTCTCGAAATTTACAGGTGTGCGCGCGTTAGCTTGTTAGGTAAGGTAGGTATAGAAGTATATACATATATGTATGGTTTTTTCTCTGTTAAGCGTATGTGTGTATAACGACAGATTGTAAATGTGAAAGTGGTTGAGGTTGGTTGAGGGGCGGGGGTAAAGGGGGCTTTTTTTTTATGGGACACAAATTCCATCAATGTTTTAAGTGCGAGTGGAATTTTATTATATGGCAAATGTCTTTTTCCTTAAAGTCATTTGAATAAAATAAAAGGGACTTAGGTATACGCCTTAGAAGTTTGTGTGTTTCTGTCTTATTTTTTTTTTTTATTTTTTTTTTTTTTGGGAAATTTAAATTTGCTTTTATGGTAGGAATCTGGTGAATAAATTGGGTTCAAGACATTATCTTTAATTTCTTCATTTTTTTTTTTTTGCACTCTGTTCGATGGAGAAAAATGTTGTTTTGCGAAAAGTTTAGAAGGGATTTCAGTTATATGTAGGTATAAGTTAGGTACCTTTTGCAATTTGAGGGTTAAATATTGCCATGTTAGATTTTATGTGCCTTAACAAATAAATCGATGATTTTATTATATTTTTGGTAGAAAAATTAATATTTTAATTAAATTTTACTTTAATAATATACAAACATAGGTATGGTGCCTATTTTCTATGACAATAAATAAAATGGCAATTAAAACTTGCATTGAGAGATTGTACAGTTAGTTGTGAATTCGTAAAATAATCGAACTCGAGATTTTTATCAAAATTGACATTGCGATGATAATAGCGAGTTCTGTCCGTTGCGTTTGTCTGTCTGCCTGTCTTTCCTTTTGACTGAAGACTAAACCAGGTGGGTCGATTTTCCTTAAACTTGGTACCTAGCATTTCTTGGCTATTCCCCGACATATTTTTTTCATTTTTGTATGGCCAAAAATAACGGTACGTCCCGCACAAATATTTTTACCAAATAATGAAAATTTTGTTTTTCTCTAAAAAGTTGTAGGCACAACTTTTAAAAAAATAGTAATTTTTTTACAAAAAGGCTACAATTTTATAAAAAAAATCCGGAGAAATGGTTATAAATGGTTTCTCCCATAGAATCATTTTTTTTAGTTTTAGATATTTTCTCAAAACGGCTCGACTGACTTTGACCATTTTTTATAGAAAATCTTCTTAAAAATACCGAACATATTTTTTGAGAATTTGGTCCATTTTTATTAAACTTGTTATTTAGGAGATTTTGAATACAAAATATTCCTACGACCAAAAATAACAGTACCTCCCATACAAGTGTTTAAGAATCGGTAAGGAACATTTCATTTTGCTCAAAAACGGCTCCTATGAGTTTGATTAAATTTTTTATGTGAGCTTATTACAGGCTGATTGGTTTAAGGTGTACCATCAACAATCTAGAGCGAGTGGATTGGGTTAAGACTATAAAAAAAATCTTATGGGAGAGAGGAGGGTCTATTTCCCCTCGTTAGGCGGGAGGTGCAATTTTCTTAAAAACTGACTTAAAACAGAAAAAAAATATTTAAAATTAACGGTTAAAATTACAATGCCATGATATGTACCTATACCTTTTTAGAAAGCCTGAAATCTCTTCTTTAATTTTAATTTTAAATTAAGTTAGTGAATAGTTTTTGAAAAATTAATTTTCAAACTCGAAATTTTGAAAAAAAAAAAACAAATTAAAAAAAATTTCATAAGTACTAATTTTTTTCAAAATTTTATGTAATTAAGTATAATTTTTGTTTTCAAAATTCAATGCTCTTATTACTTTTCAATAAAAAAAAAAAAAAAAAAAACAGAAAACCGGATGCTAAAATGTATCATAGCTTTTGAGAAATTAAAAAAAAATGAAAAGTAGGTACTTTTTTCTAGGAAAAACACTTTTTTTTGGTTTTCCCAAGTTTGATCTACTCACAAGAGCTTCTTATACGTTTGAATAATATTGTACATATATCAAAATTTTCAAAAAAAAAAATTTGGAAAAATTAAAATTATTACTGAAAATTTGAAACGTATTTCAAAAATTGGTACCCAGATGTTTTTTTTTTTTTTTTCAAAATTTATTTAATAACTTTGCATCAATAAATACCTTCTATAAAATAGCATGCCTATTGTTTTTTTCATGAAAATGTTTTCATAATTTTAAATATAAAATATAAAAAAAAAAACCGCTGCAAATATTTTTTTAATTTTTTTTTCCCATTAATTGTTATTTATTTAAGAAATCAAATGTTTTACATCTCGTTGGTGTTAAAATGATTTCAGGGCTTGTTTAATCAATTTATCTCTAATCATATTGATTTTTTATAAATTATTGATCACACATAAGAGCAAGATCATTATGACCCATTCGTGCTTTTAATTTTTTCGTGCTTGTAGACATAAATTAATTATTTTTCAATTGTTTGCTATGATAAAAAAAAAATTATAATTATATAATTATAAAATTTATTTTTTCTCCCATCATACGGTCTTTTGTATTTAAAAATAAAATGACACCAAAATCTTGAACACAAAAAATAACTCCATTTAAAAACACAATTAAATTACTGGCTTTGAAAAAGCTAAAACATAATATTGTAAGTGTTACCGTCGTGTTTTTATATTCATTTTCTATTTTATTAATATTTTTTTTTTATTTGTCCATCCAACCTATAGGGGTAGAAATATAAAGTGGCCCAATAACTTAAAATTATGTTCATATAATGTACAAACAGTGGAAAGAATTTTATGCTTTTTCCACAAAATGCACAATTTTTAATTAGTCCTTGACATATTTTCTACAACTAACCATTCGGGAGTTATTCCTGAAAGACCATTTTGGGGAGTATTTATAGCCCCATTTTTCCAATATGGCGGTGAGAGCGGCAAAAATATGAGGTGGTAAAGTTAAAATTCTGAAAGAGCACATCGAAATCCATAAAATTGCCAATTTTCAAAACTCCCGGAAAACTTTCCAAGTATAACCTCTATTTTTTCAACCAAATGACTGGGGCCATTTAAGGTACCTAATAAAAATAAAAACAAAAATTTGTTTTTTTACTATTGATAAGGGCATTATTAGGTTTTTAAAATTATATAATCTGTCGAAACCATTTTAAAATCTGTGTTATCATTTGGTGCCGGCGCCGCCGCCGCTGCGCTGTGCTCTTATTTCATATTTTTTTTTTTAAATGCCAAATAAAAAATCATAGACCTTTTCTCTTTTTATCTACTCTCCATCGCAGATCTCGTTATTCGGAAAAAATAAGCTTTTCACCATGTACGGTGAAATTAAAAATCGACCGATTCATAAACTCACATCCGTCTTACGATTTTAAAGAAAATATAAAACTTTGAAATCTCAAGAGTGTATGAGGCAATGTAAAAATCTGTACTAAAATCCTTGGTGTAAACATAGTCAGTCGTTTTTTATTAGATTTTTGTCTACTTAGACACTGTCTAACCAAAATGGTGGAAATATGCTTTATTTAATAAAAATAAATATCACATTATTCACGGTTAAGCCAGTCTATTCTTGTGTCTAAGTTAGGCAGCTATAAGACAACAATAAACAAGGTTTTTGAACCCATTTTCCAAAGTTGGACAGTTGTCTAAAGTTAGACAACGTCTATAAATAAAACCAAGCGTTTGTAACTTATAACCATGGTGATAACTGTCGATCTTAAAAATCTTGTGCCTTTCAAAAAACTGGGTAGTCAATAAAGAGCAAAGTGTATTTGTTTTAAATGAATTAATTAAATTAATAATTTTAAAATATTAAATCTATATTTTAAAATTGCAATGGAATAAAAATATCAATTGAATAATTCATCTCTTAAAATCAAAACAATGAATGTCACGCTCCATTAACAGCTTTCTGCCTTTGGTATGCTTTTAAAATCAACATTTAAATACAGAACAATTTTTTTTTAAATATTCTCTTCATTTTTCAAAATATATTAAAAGTATTTTCAACACATCCAAAGTCAATAAAGTATCTTAAATTTTCCTTTCTTTTACTTTTTAACAGAATTCAATAATTTATAAGATTTATCCTTTAGCGACTAACTATAACAATTCCCTTGACTTGCTGTCCCTTTTTTACTTGAAAATGGGTTTTTACTTACGTTTGGGAATATCCTTTAGGGTTTTATTTTGCATACATACATACAGACATAATATAGAATATTCAAAGATGACTTAAAGGGTATATGTATGTATGTTTGTATATTGAAGAAGTTACTCTGTGTATCTATTGTCACGGGTAATCATTTCAGCACGGTAATAAGGTGGGATCATTTATTTTTCTTTAAAACCCCATGTTCGTAAAATTTATGAACCGTAAGGGGGTGTATTCTGTGCTATTTTCATTCTTCGATAAAAGGAAGGAAGCAGATACCAATTTGTTTTCCATATTCATTCACGCAGACTTAAGAAAACAACATGTATCATGATGGTAAGCAAAAACTTTTTACTTTTAATGGTTTTGGGTTATGGGGTTCATTTTGAGCGAAGTAAATTACTTGTTACTTGCCATCATGTTGACCTCGAAACTAATATAACATTAAGGGTTTGCTTGGTTAGGGACGATCTATATTATGTAGAAAATTTTGAGGGAGGAATGTTTTTTGGAGATGAAATGAGTTTGCAAAAATTATTTTGCACTCGTAGGTAAGGTACCTTAAAAGTTCTCTTGTTTTGTTTTTTTGGTAAAGTAAGCATGAAGATTTTGAAAATCCAATATTGGTTAACTTCATAATAACATACAAAGACCATTAAGATCATTTGAAACTTATATAAGTTATGGTTAAGTTACCAAGGAGCTTGAATTTGACTTTTATATCCTCTCTGTACAGAATTACAGTAAAAGAGCATTAAGATATAGCTAATGGTTTTCTTCGTTGATGATGTTCAAGGCTTATTTCATGCCTAATTTGCCGGATCATTAAAAGAGCTCACCTAAATAATTTTCGTCTTGAATTAATCAAACTTACTTTTTCTTCGCTGCTTGTTTTAGATAGAAGGTATATCATTTATAGAATGCTGGATCTGGATCCAATGCCAAAAAAGTAACTTTAGATGGAACGAAAGCTAAAACACAATTCCTCTCAGAGCTCAGGACAGGATATATATATAGAAGTTGAAATCTAATGAAATAATTAACCTTTCTCGTTTGTCACAAATAATTATCCATCTGTCTGTGGCAGCAGATTCACTTGAAGCCTTTTTAGTTGTGCTTTATAATACGTATACACTTATAAGTACTTAAGTTTTGTTCTTTTCAGTTAATTTTGAGAAATGATTTTGATTCTCTTGAGTTATTATGATAACTAAACATGAATTAATGTCGTAATTTATCTGCTTGATTTTTTTTTTACATTTTGTTCTCTTTTGTTTTTGTATAAAAAAATATAAAACCTTCTTCTGGAGATTTTTAAGGCAATTTTGTTCAATTTTACTTCTGTGATAAATTTGTTTTAATTTAGAAATTTGTTGCAGGATAAGTTCAGGTAGTTAATATGAAGACGTTTGAATTATGGGAAGGTTGGAGATGAAAAATAGAGGATTAAAGTCAAATTTATCAAATAATATGAATAACATTCTGATAATGAAAGGACAAAAAAAAACAAAGTGATACATATTAAAAGAGTCTTTTGTGAGTCCTGGGAGAATTTGTTTATTTTTGCTGAGATAAATCAACTAGATTAATGTTTGAACTTTCATTCGCTTGAGAACAAATTTAATATAATATCCAATTTTTATCAAGCTCATAAACTTTTAAAGTTAATTTCAACACCTAAACTTTAATAATTTATTAGCTGAAGTTCTGGTTTTTATATTATTTTTATTATCAAATAAAAATGTAAAAGTCTTGAATCTCTCGAAAATTCTTTTCCGTTTGCTTTGAAATGTTGGTATTCGAAGTGTTTTTATTTTTTTGTATTTTTTTTTTTAACCAGCGCCATCTTTTGGCAGTAAAAGGAGCACTCATTGAGACTGAGATGTCATCAAATTGATATAAATATACTGAGGAAATACATTTTTTACGAACTTTATTCAAAAGTAAAAAAAGATTCACTACAGAAATAATCCTGTAAATTAAGTAAATTAAAAAAAAATATATATATCGGGTTTTCAAATAAGAGCGCTACAAAAGTTTTTTTTAAATAAAACAAAAACGGTTTTGTATATCAATGAAATTCTTTATTCCTGTGAAAGTACGTTCGATGCCATTATGTATGGAACTCGATTTCTTTTGCATGGCCGCCACGGGCACGCTTGCAGAAGTCCAGACGCTGAACCCAATTTTCGACGGTTTTCAAGCATAAATCGGCCGATACTGCTGCAATTTCACGTTCGATATTCGTACGAAGTTCATCAATCATCGCTGGCTTGTTGGCATAGACCATAGACTTGACGTAGCCTCACAGGAAATAGTCTAACGGCGTCAAATCGCATGACCGAGGTGGCCAAGCGACTGGACCATTTCGTGAGATAACACGTTCTCCAAACTTGGTTTCCAATAAATTGATTGTGACATTCGCTGTGTGGCTTGTGGCGCCGTCCTGTTGGAACCACATGTCTTCCAAGTCCATATCATCCAAAAATATTCGGTTATCATTGAACGGTAGCGATCCCCATTCACAGTAACGTGTTGGTCTTGATCAATGACGCCGCCGGCCCATAAACTACACCAAACCGTAATTTTTTCGGGATGCAATGATGACTCATGGAGTACGTGTGGATTGCTGCCTGACCAATACCGAAATGAGCCAGAAATGATCCTCATCGCTGATGATGATTTTTCGATGAAAATCCGAATCATTTTCAAGTTGTTGCTCAGCCCAATTCATGAACATACGACGCTTCTGGTGGTCAAGCGGCTTCAGTTCTTGCGTCAATTTAATCTTGTAAGGATGTAGGCTAAGATATTTTCGCAAAATTCGCCACAACGACGTCACAGAGATGCCCAACGCTTGAGAACGACGTGTGAGAGACACATTTGGGCTTTCTGCAACTGAAGCCTCAGCGGCAGCAATATTCTCGACACTACGGGTACTTTTTTGTCTCACTGGCACGGGAATATTTTGTACTGTGCCTGTTGATTCAAATTTTTCCACTAGATGCTCAATTGTTGATCTGCTAGAATGATTAAGAAAACCATAAATTGGACGTAGCGCTCTTAACGTTGAGGCCACTGACTCCGAATTTCGGTAATAAATTTTAATAATTTCGACTCGTTGTTGGCTCGTATATCTTTCCATCATGAAATGGCAAACCTTACTGAAGAGAAATGTCAAAAGAGCGGCAAGAAATATAGCGTCGTTTGCTGTCCCTGTTGCTCTACTTTTGTAGCGTCCCTGTTGAAAAACTCTTTACTTAATCAACTCAACTAAAATCAATTATCTAAAACTTGTGACACATTTACGAAGGCTGGTGGATTGTTAATGCTTTCATATTTTTTCCTATTTTTTAAAATTGTATTAAATATTTATAAAAAATAAATAGAAACAAATTTTTTAATCGCTTACTCAAAATTTGTATATTTTTAGGGCAAAATGGGGCAAAAAAAAAATGCATTCTTTTTTGTGTTTTAATTTTTTTTTTTTTTTTTTCAAAAATCACTTAAAAGGTAAAATGTGATAAACAAAAAATTGTCCTCAGATGGACTTCGAGAATATTTTCAAATGTAGTTTTTTATAAGAGGTTAAAGGGAGAACGAAAAGAAATAGCATCGTATTAATTTTAAACTTTTCTTTTTGCGGTAATTGATCATTGTAATATTTTATAGATTTTTTGGAAACTTACAGCGTTAGAAATATTTTTTTATTTATATATTTCTCCCGACGTTTCGAAGAAATTGCATTCTTCGTGGTCACGGGATTAGACTGACGTTTGATTGATGTTGTGGGTTACTCTTTTTCTAAAAATGTACCGGTGTGTTGTTGTTGGTACATTAACAGGGGGTGTTAAATTATTTGGCTGTTGTTGAATTGTGTTTGCATAAGCTTGGGTGCTCACAACATCAGATGTTTCGGTGCTCGTTCTAATCGATTTGAGATTGCTTATCAGAGGATTTCATATTGGAGATAGTTTGAGGCTAGAATTTCTGTTGAAATTCTTGTGTTTTTTTTTATTTCAATTGCTTCTCTTCCTTTCTATGGTTCATAGAATCTTTCTTTGGCAATTTATTTATATTATAAGAATATTGTGAAAGTATGCCTGTTTGAATTTTTGTTCTTCAATCTGTTAAGTTGTTGCATATTATTTATTATGCAGAGGACATAACAACTACAAAAAATAAATTTACACAAAATAATGCTTTTTCTTTTTATTATTTTTTTACGAAAGTAAGATTCTTTGACCGAGCGAAGCTGGGATCGGTCAGCTAGTTACAAATAAATTTTAATCCCAATGCGGGACATTTTTTAAATTACAGTATCAACGAGAAATTCCTATAATAATTGAGTTTAATTTTATTTTATGTATCAATCAAATCTTTACAACCATTTTCGAGTAAAATTAAATATTCCTTCACCAATAAAATAATTTTTTAGGTCATTAAACATTGTTTTTGGTCCTAAACAAAAAAAAAAAAAAATTAAGAAACCTGCCGGCTTGCAGTAAGTTTCTAATTTTAACCAAAATATAATTTTGAGCATCCAATGAATTCTTTTTAATTCATATTCAGTGATTTTCGTCACAAATTGTAATCTTATTTTCATTTCTTTTAGCTCGTTAGCATGTAACCAAGAAAAAAAAGTAAACTTTCATTGAATACATACAAAACAAATACAAAATAAAAAAAAAAAAAAACACCGCCTTAAGACTAATTCAACGATGCTATTTATAGCCTCCCTTAAGATTCTCCATAAACAAAAAATTTTCGAACTCCAAAGGAAAAAGTATCATCATTTATCATATACACTCTCGTAACACACTTTGAATATACAGATACACCTCAGCTAAACCTATTTACAAAAATGTATGTACATAATGTATAAAGTCCAGAAGAAAATATAAAATACCTAAGCCTTGGATACCTTTAAAGTTAAAAATCTCATAAATTTCCAACCAAATGGTCTAAAAGAGCAAATTGTTTTATTTAAAAAAAAAGTGGACCTACAGTACGTATACGTTATATTTTCACTAATTTTCTTTGTGATTTTCGAATTTGGTGTTGGACTTTACATACCTAGATGAGATTTATGTTCGATCAAATTTTCGTATCTTCAGAAAACACAGCAAAAAAAAAAATAATGAATTATATTCCCAAAACTTCCTGTTAAAGTTGCGTAAAGTACCTAACTAGTAAGCATAGGTATGTAGGTATAAGTATGATTCTAGGTAACAAATCATTTTCCATATAGACGGGGGGTTACTGCGTGTTTTCCTTCTTCCTCCTTCTGAAAGTGTTTTATCATATATCTTCTTCTGTTTTGTATTTTTTTATATTTTTTTTTTTTTTTTTTTGCTTTCATTTTGCCATCAGGTATACCTAGACAATATATTCTCTCATTTCTGGTGTGTTTAAATGAAGAAACAGAATAAAGGACTATGTGCCTTGCTAGAGGCGCATAGAATTCGAAGAAGTGGGAAATTATATTACATAAACACTGCTTGACTACCGCTAGTTTTAATAAAGAGAAATTTATGAATAGCATCGTCGGTCGTCGTTGAGAAGATGGGTACCTCCATATATAGTCTTCAGCAACAAAAACAACAAAAAACAGCCATTAGGCATTTTACCTGGGAGCGTTATTGTTGCAAACTGCGTATTTCTTTTTTTTCCATCATTAAGAATTAAATTAATATTAAAGCACAATATTGGATGATAATTGATAGACATGGATTTTTTCCTTGGACATTTAACTTTATAAAAGAAAATATTTAAAAAAAATTAAATGTAATAATAAAGGGTTATGTATTTCTTTGGTTTCAAGTTGGTAGTGCTGGCGTTTGACACTTGTCAAACTAAACTGTTATTTGAAGTGTCATAATATTAGCTGAATGTTTGCCATTTACTATAATGGATCGCTTAACAATCGAACAACACGTTAAAATTATTAAAACTTACTACAAAAGTGATGATTCAAACGTAGCCACTTTTCGCGCATTAAGCGATGGTCGACCGGCTATGCAAGCAATTGGTAAAATTGTGAAGAAATTTCCCGGCGTTCGCAGCAATTAACCGTTTTTTTTTGGCCGGCTATTGAAGATAATGGCGCAAAATTTTAAACGATTTAGCAAAATGTTAAAGCCATTTTAGTAAGTTATTAAGCTAAAAAGGAGATTTTGCTAATTTTAAACGATTTTAGCAACTTACTATCTCTTAATATTTTACTAAAGTTAAAATCACAAAATGGCTACTTTAACTTTTAGTAACTTGCTAAATCCATAAGAAATCTGTCATTGTCCTCGAAAAAAATTTGTTGGCAAAGAGTTAAATTGTGTTTTTTTATAATAAAATAAAATAAAATGTTTTTGGAAGACATAAGGAGTTGCTGAAGCTAATGGAGGTGCTGATTCCAAAAAGGTATCAACCATCCCTGTACGCCGTACGGTTTATGGTTGGTCAGATACACTCCAATATGTTTTTCATTTTCATCATGATGGCAAAAATTAAGAAAATTGAAAAAGGTTTTGGAGTGTATCTGGCCAACGGTAAATCAAATTATTAGGACGTTCCCTAGGTTTAAGTTTGTTTGCTTTGTTTTTCTTTCACGAACTGTCATTGTTTGGACGTGTTCAGATGCACCGTTTTTAATAAAAGGGAATTTGTATTTTACTAGTTAGTAAAACGAAAAAAAAGGATTAAAATTTCCGAAGAGCTCGTAAATTACTAAATGTTTAGCAAATTGCTAACTAGTAATATGCTAAGCCCTTAACAATAGGTTGTTTAAAATTTTGCGCCAATGACTTTGACGATATGTGATTCCAAAAAGACGGGGCAACAAGCCACACAACACGACCAATTATTACATGAGAAGTTTCTTGGTCTCGTAATTTCACCTTTTGGCGATGTTAGTTGGCCACCAAGATCATGCGATTTGACATTTGGCGGTGGTTATGGTGGTTAAAAATTACCTCAATAGAATAGCATGCTGCGAATCTTCCCGAGACGGTCATTTGAATGATATTTTGTTTTTCACACTTAATGGCAAAGTCCAAAATTTAAAATAAAATAAAATTTTCATCAAAAATCGCTGTGTGTTGTTTTATTTAGCTTTACTTTGAAGCCGAAAAATGAACGACCCTGTACTTTTATTACATGTTTAGAAATACTAAATGATAGATTTTTTAAAAATTACTTTAGTATTAAGGCAGTAACCCAAAAATAAGGCACTTCAGTAAAAAAAAAATAAAAAAAGATAAAGCCATATTGAGTGAAATGGACTTCATCTTACCTTGGAAGTGTAGTTAAAGTGAACATTTCAGATCTGCCCTTTCTAGCCCTATCTTTGCTACCTCTGGTGTCCCTCAAGACAGCCACCTAGGTCCACTACTTTTCATTCTTTATACTTAAATGTGAAATTAGCAGTACATGCTGTTTTTTCAACAACCAAGCAAGCTATTAGTTTGAAATAGGGCTCCAAATTCGCAGTTCTAGAAAAAAATTAGATTCAACTTTAACCTCAGTACACCTTGCCTAAAAATCTACTTTCTTAACCTGCCTCCCTCAATTGAGAGCTTGTATTAAACCAAATAAATGGGGGTTTTGCACCCGCCAAAGTTATGTACTATTTAAAACAATATCTTCAATTTTTAACACATTAGATTTCGAGAAAACTTCAAATAACTCAGCTGGCAACCCAGTTTTAAGCTAACACCACAGTAAGTAACAGCAGCGACGTCATACAATGGGAATATAATAAAAGTGACAACGAGAACTACTTGGGGATTGTATTTTATTACATTAAGCTATCTCCATGCCAGCGGTTTTCATCATATATGAATTGGTGGTAAGAAACAGTCCTGCTGTTGCAAGCAGTATAACCTAACAACCATATGTATATACCAAAACGTCGTCGTCATCCCAGAAGCTCACATATATCACATCAAAATCCTTTGTTGTTATTGTCCGCGCCGCAACTAAGCGACAACAACAGCAATCCTATACACCTTCGTCAGACTGCATCCATTTTTTTTTTTTTTTTTCATTTAGATGATGCTAGATCTTTACATCTCAATCCTAGGTGGGCGGTAAGTATGTATGTATATAGCAACTACAGTCAACTCCTCCGACTTAGGTAATGGTTAAGAAAGAAATTGGTTAATAATAAAGTGGTTCAACATTGAGTGATGTATGTCTGGCTGTAGGCAGTGACATATCAGAAGCAGGAAGATTAATTATTATCTGAACCATCCGCACACACTCATGGTATATTATATGTATTCCTGTTGTATGTCCTTAGATAAGTTAAAATGTCCTTTGGTGACGACATTGAAGAGCAAACTTAAGGATATGACCTAGATATCCTTTATTTTATCTTGATTGTATTAGCTATAGCAAAAGAGAAAGAGAGAGGGGGAGAGAAAAAGCAAGAGATCGAAAGAGCTCGCGCGATAAATTCTCGGGTATCTTAAGTTCACACTTAGTGTCCTTGGATTGTCCATTAAATGACGTCAATGAAGTTAGTAGTTGCTGATGCTATATTGCTTTTGCCGGAAAAACGGCAACATAAAACTGTACAACATTTCTGAAAATGGGTGGAAAAGATTAATGGCATACTTGAAGATGTGTTCCAACAATTTTTTTTTTTTTTAATTTTTTTTTTTTATATTTATTTTTGTCCGAACAAGAACAAGACATGAATTGGATTTGAGGGTAGAATATAGAGTGATGGTGGTATCATGATGATGTCCTCCTGGCAATGAAAAGAAACTTATTATGCAGTCTTTTCTCTGCTTATATGTATATGTATATACAGAGAGGATACAGCATAATGCGGAAGTTAAGATGAAAAGAATGGCGCTTAGGGATTTGATGTTTTGCTTAGCTGCTTGTCTGATGCGATTTTGTGTATAGTATAGTAGGTGCAGAGCAACTAGGTCAATTCTATTTTTTTCTAATTTATGCATAAGGTGGATTCAACCATAATTTTTAAAGTTTTTTTTATATGTTTATTTTTTTAAGTTAGTTTGTTTTGTGAAGGATTTTTGTTTTTTTTTTTTTTACAGCAGGATTAAAAGATTCAGTGGGTTAAAGCAGGGTTTTAAAAGGCAAACAAAGAAGGGCTGATTGGATCATTGTTATACTATGTTTAAGTAAAGTGATCAATATAAATTGTTTTGGTACGTTTGGCAATTTATGTATATAAGATTGTTTGGAAACTGGATACTGTTTTTATTTTAAATGGTGGAATAAAGGTTAAGCTTCTCTTATTTTAGTTTAATTAGCTAATTTTAAACGATTTGGGTTCGTTTGAATAGAAAAATAAGAAACCTTTTTTAAATATTCCTTGTCCATCAAGAATGGTTTTATAATAAAACTGAAAAACTTTAGAAAACAAAATTAACTGAAGGTTTCATTACTAAGAATAATTATTTTTATTTTTAAGAGTTTTTTTTTATGATTAATTAAATAAAGGTGTAATTTATTTTCAATGACATCGATTAGGAAAAGAAAGATTTCCGAATACTTCCCTTTTTTATTATTAGAAACGAAGGTGGTAGTGAGGATGAGAAATTTAGTTCCAAAAGAACCCTGATACGAAACCAAGTAAAAAAAGAGTTTGGGTGCGACAGACACTGGTGACTTCAAATTGGTGCTCTGGACACTAGATGTTATTTTGTTATAAGGAAATTCGTAATTCAAAATCTTAAAAGACCTTATCAGATGTTCAATATGTGATCAAGTGAAAATTATCAATCATCAATTTATTGCAAAATTTTAAACATCAAAATGATGAACGCAAATTTTCTTAGGCCGATGTACGTTATTTTTTTTTAAATTGTACCTCCATATATTTTTTTAAATGAACTTTTAGGTTTTTAAATTATACTTTTTTTGGAGTGGATATAGACTACAATAAATATTTTATAAATAAAATAAAAACTGCCCTAGAAGCGATATTCCTTATTTTTTTATTAAGATTTTTTAACCATGAAACTTAAAAATAAATACAAAAAAAGTTTAGTTCGGATCAATGAATGGTAGGTAAAAAAAAGAGTACATGCTAAAATTATTTTAATTTTTCTTTTATTTTATGTTTCTAAATTATTTATTCTTGCTTTACGATATATTATAACAAATTTAATCGAATTTTATAAAAAAAATCTATTTTAATAAATTTATTTATTTTATACTATTTATTTATTCGTGTGTGTATGAATTTTTTTTTAATTGTTTTTAAACATCTTATTGTGATTATGACAGGGACATGTAGCAAATTTCTAATAACATAATTGTTTTTGTTGGGTATAAATTTTCCAATCAATTTTAAAATAATTTCTTTATTTCTTTCTTATTTCTTAATTTTCGTATTCGAGACTCTTGTTTCTCAGAAACGGCTTTGAATGATTTGGATGAAATTTTCTACGTTTGTTTATATTAGCAAGAAAAAAAATTAAAAAATACTTTGAGTAAAATCCGCTCACTGCCATGCTCACTTTTATTATAAATTTGTTTCTAAGAAACTAAAAATATTTTTTTTTAATTTTTTTCCTGCTAATATAAACAAATGTTGAAAATTGCATCCATATCATTGAAGCCGTTTTCGAGAAACAAGGATATCCTTATATCCTAAAAGTTAAAAGTGGGCGTGGCCGCCTAACTTTTTTTTTGCAAGAGTTTCGAATACGAAAACTAAGATTTAAGTTGTTTTTTTCTATTTCAAACCTTAACTTTCTTGGACTAAAATGGGAAAATCAAAAAAAATGTTATAATTCAGGTCTGATCTAGATTTAAAAATTTAAACTTTCTACCTCAGTATAAAATCGGTTACAAAATTAGTACAAAACAGACAAACAACCAAGCAGAAGGCTAGAGACCAGAAACTTTAAAAATACATGTTGTCATCCTAAAAAAAAAATATATTTAAACTAGTTTATTATAAGAATTTAAGATCATACTAAAAGTACACAAAAATTTAATTTTATATTTTATGAAAGCTTTTGAAATGGCTTTATTTTTTTTTTTAATTTATCATAATCCAGTGTTCCCAGATTGGTATTTTTTTAACCAAAATGGTGGGAAAAATCAGCTTGGTGGGATTAATAGTGGAAAAAATTTCAATGTGGGATTTTTTTGGGAAAATATTTTCAAACGCTTTTTAATGAGGAAAAATAATATTTTTACAATAATCGCAGGTCCCTACCTATTTTCCTATTATTTTGTTTCCTAATCTTACGTTTATAACTCAACAAAAAATAAAATTGGGCTAATTATCACTGAAGTTGTAAATCCGTCAACAAGAAGAGAGCAACTATTTTTCGGTCTTCTCTTTTTCTTTCAGTGCAAAATGGTGGGATTTCTTTTTCGAATCCAGTGAGATTTTTAAAATCTGATCTGGCATCACTGTCACTTTAATTGTTTAATAAATTCATTCCGTTTATTTTTCAACACAACAGAATGGATGGGAGATCGGTGATCATTATACTTCCCTCTGTATCCTTACAACATCCAGCGTGTGATGCTGATGTGCCCTCCATAAAATTGAAATATTAAACATCCTGTGTATAAGATATTTCTCCCAAATAACAAAAAACCTCAAAGGAAATAATTCACTATTTCATTACATTACATCATATTAAGTTCAAATAGAGTTACATTTCAAAGGAATCTTCCTTCGCTTTACTTGCACTTTAATTTCAATTCAAATAACCATCTTTATATCAATATATTCCAAAAACAAAAAAAAAAACAAAAACTCAACACGAAAATTAAAAAAGGAAAAAAAAATATTCTTACAAATTTTAATCATTTCGTAATTACTCCATTAAAACTACATTTTATACTTAAATTGAATTTAATTGCTTAATGTTATGCAACTGGAGGAATTCTCAGATATGGTTAAGTCAAAGCAAACTGAATCCTTTTTATTTAAAAAAACACAGCTGCAGTCGGCAGAATAAAAAAAAAAATGAAAAGAAATAAATCAGCGTTTTCTCTCAATGAGTAAGTTTATATACATTTTTATAGATTTAATTTTATAGGGTAAATTATTTTTGCTGGCACTTTTTTTTAACTCAAAAAAGATAAACGAATATTATTGAGTCTCAAATGGAAAACTTTCCTTACTAATTTGCGATATTTTTGAGTATTTGGCTTTAAATTAAATTAATACATATAAAAATTGAATATCTACGTCTATCTCGAAAAGTTTTGTATCTCATTCCTAAGTCTCCTTCAAAACATGAAAATACATCTTCCTTCAATTTTATTTATTTTAAAAATTAAATAAAACCAAAAAAATCTTGCAAGCCAACATTCAA
Organism: Epistrophe eligans; assembly: GCA_951394125.1. NCBI lineage: Eukaryota > Metazoa > Arthropoda > Insecta > Diptera > Syrphidae > Epistrophe > Epistrophe eligans. The sequence goes on from OX596030.1 coordinate 12,620,663, forward strand.
AAGTGTCAATATTATAGGGTGTCGTTTTTCACATTTAATATTTTAATAGTTTCACAGTATCATTTTGTTGCAATTAACCGCATTTAAATTAAGATGACTAGATAAATTAAAGTTGCATCAGCTATAAGCATGTCATCATCACTTCACATCCTTTTGCGAATTTATAGTTGTGCAGAAATGCATTTTTTTCTCTCAAGCTCAGAATAAAGGACGACACACTTTGACAGACCTACATCTCTACATCTATACACACACACACATATAAGCATATACAGTAATTATGAAATGCAAAAAGCATGGATATAAATCCTTTCAGCCATGTCATAGAGTCATCGTTCTTATAGTATCCCTTTGAATATCCTGTGTTTTCATTTACTTTTTCATTATTTTTTCAGTCTGGTGCAATGCATATCCTTATTTGAAAATTCATGTCTGTGCCCTACAAAGGCGAATAAATTAACCTTTTTTTTTTTTATGTGGTGTTTTACATAAAAATAAAAGACTTCTTCATTAACCGGTGTTGGAATGAAACTCTATATACAAGGACCTCTTCCGGCTGATGGTGCTGCTACTTCTCCGCGCGTCGCATTGCACCTCCATGAAACAAATGTTATTGGGTTAAAATATTAGTTTCGAGCATTGTAACTTTCGAGCTTGGAAACTTCTAATAGAACAGATATAGTGACACAAAACAACAATAACAAACAACAACATATACTTTGACATGACATACACTGAGTATCCTGTGTCCTCCTGCCTGTCTATACCTTTTCTAGAGATACCTAGCAATTGGCAGCAAAATGGAGTCAGTCAAAGTATTTGGAATTCATTTTCATTGTTGGTGTTTTTTTTGTTTTTTTTACTTTTGTTCTTTGTATAAATTGGCCATCCAATAAAAAAAAAGTTCGAAATACATAGACACGTGTATACTACATGTCTCCCATGAGATTCCGGAATATTCAAACGAAGACTGACGTTTTTGTGAATCTGAGTTTTGCTGTCCTATAAAAACAAAAAACAAAAAAAAGTTGTACCACACATCGACAACGACAACGATGACTTGTATAATTTTCCAGTACGACACCCAGAGGTGGTAAGCCAAATACATAGTGTACAAGGTTTCGTGTGAAATAACATTTTTCCTAGGAATTTCTTTGTGTGCCAAACTATTGATCCTTGAATAGACACCTAATGATTGCCAGGTTGAAATTGTTTGCGGTACACCAAATGTGTCGACCTTCTTTTGAAGTGTTCTGGAGCATGAATTACGGTTATTTTTTTTTTATATATATATTTTTTTTTTTCATTTTATTTTATACCTTTTTTTTTGTTGGAAGGAATACAATCTTTTATTTGAATTGTGTTCTACAGGAATCGATCTTGTCTGTCTGTGCGAAGGACATCATGCAGAGGCATTAGGGCTTTATATAAAATATTCTCTGTCTGTCTTCAAGTTGTCAATTTTTTTTACCACTGTTGTTTGTTGTTATAGAATAAGTTTTTTTTTTGTAACTGTACAATATTATATTATAGGAAATGTTTTGTATAAAAAATCTCTGACCATATAAATTTGATGAAGGGTACAAGTACGAATATAAAGGTTAAGATAGTATTTAAACATAAAAGCTCCAACTTTTTTGACAATTTTTTCATAATTTCAGGAATTTTTTTTCAGTCCTGTCCTGGGTATATTAATACCAAGAAAGGATACATTTTCAGAAGACGAAAAAGAAGCGGATGTAATATTATACATATATACGTATATATATAATTTTTTAACTTTTAGTTGTAAATTAATTTTCAAACTCAAAATTTTTCAATTAAAAAAAAAACAAATTGTTAACTGAAAATAACTAAAACCATACTTAACTACTAACAAAGTTGAAATCAGCGTTGCCAAAATGGCGCGATTGTGCTTTTTTGACACGAAAATTTCATCGTGGCAAGGCGGAGGCACGTGAAAATTTAATTTAGTACAAACTTATTATTTCCATTTTTCAAAGTAAATTTTGAAGAACTTTTGAGAAAATTGCCTTCATTTACCCCCATTTTTTGACAATACATGAATAGAGCAAGTTAATTCTTCTAATTTTTTTTTTTTGGCAGCAACATTGGTGCAAAAAGGAATTATCGAGCAACTAAAACAACGGATTTAAGTCAAATTAAAGGAAAACTTTTGTTTTGCCCGTAGCTACTGTGGAGGACTGACAGCCGCCAAATTTCTTCGATTCGATTCCAAGCCTATGTCACAGAAATACTTTTCAAGGATACTTCCTCTTGCGACGAATTGACAAATGCTATCATCTTAGCCGATTGGATTGGACAGAAAATTGTAGGGTCTCTTCATTTCTGACAATAACTCGCAGACAGTTATTGTTGGTTAATTTATTTTGTTTTTATTTGTATGTTCGGGATGATCTCAGAAACCACAGGTTCAATTTTGGAAATTCTTTTAAAGGTTATATTAATAAAATATGCTGCTTTTAAAAGTTTCAGTCAGAACAGAAAATTGTTTCCAATTTTGAAAATTCTTTTTGTGTTTAAAAGGGTTCATTTTGAAAATGGACTTAGAAGATGGCTAAAAGGTTTCATATTTTTTTTTTTTTTAATTTAACAAATTGGTAAAATGGTGTAAAACCAAAAATGGTATCGTATCTTAGTACCGTTAGACTATAAGTACTATTACAGACAAAGTAAATGTTAAAAAATTTATTTTATTCTATAACAGCAGGCGAACTGTCATAAACTCACTTCATTATTATCTTAGAAACAGTCCCCTTGATCATGATCACAAAAACATGATACAAACCATTCGATGAATTTACCATCATTTAAATTTAAATTAATTATGTTTATTTAGATGTCTTACAATTCACACTACGTTGTAGCAAGAAATATTATAAGAGGACGTCAGAAATTTCCAAAACTCCAAGCTTCACCAGATTGATGTTGGATGCTTCGTCGAAATAGAGAAAACATTTGGATATGGGGACTAATATACAAAGTAACCCTTTTTAATTTTTTAGCTTCACTTATTAAAATTATTTTCATTTTTCTCAATTCCAGGTCCTTTTTCGTCCAGATTGAAAACAGCCTTTCGATAACCAAAACCATCAGAGCTGGTGTTGCTCAAGGATCAAAGCTTGGACCGTAACTCTACAACATATACACGTCCGGCCAATCTCAATTCAATAACGCAATGAATTTACTTTATGCTGACGACTCATTAACGTACGAGAAATCCAAATCACTATCCCCGATCATTGCGGCCCAAGGAGCAGAAGAGCACGTGAGACGCCTTTGGAAATACTACGAAAGATGGGGTATCAAAATCAACTCAGCCAAATTGCCTTGCTTCAAAAGACCCGTAGGACGTCGAAACACGCGCTCTGCTTACAAGTAACCAAAGCATCACTCTTAGTCTGCCCAACAGATCGCAACTTACAACGAAGCCAAAAATAAAATACCTGAGTGTCAACATTGACGAGAGACTACGTTTCAATCCACATGCAACGGCAGTCCTCAAAAAGGAGAACTACGCCTTCCATGTCATGGACTCTGAACAAAGTTCTCTGAACACCCATTTACAATTTACACACAACGAATTTAAAAACAAGAGCCGAAGAAGGCAGAAAAACACGTCCTTCTTCTACAAAGACTAAAATTGAACTGTTTTATTTTTCTTAATTATTTACAAATCTTATACCTAACTTACAACTACCTTTACATTTATTAACCTATCTTATCTCTAGTTTTCTATAATATTAAACTAACAATAGGGATTATAAAGTGGATAACGACGATGCGACGCATCCCTTGTTCATAAAACATAATGTTTACAGATGTATGTCATAAAATAACACCATAAACTGTTTCTATGAAAAAGGTCATTGCGGCACAGCGTCGCCGTCCACTTTTATCTTAAACTATATTTACAATACATTCCTACTGTCCAAATATAATATATAAATATATAAAGATAACTTAACAGACTCAGTCAAAAGACAAAGTTGCTCCTCTACAAGCAACTTGTCAGGCCATCACATACTGTTTCCCAGTCTAGTTCACCAAATCCACTGGTAAGGTAAGGGCTATTATTAGCGAAGAGAGATACCCCAGCCAAGATACCTCGATGTGACAGCAATAATGGACGAATTTTTATCAACGACGATGAGGCAATCCAATTTTACGAGGACGCAGGGTCAACCTACCACCGTGGCTAGAAGCCACCACTACCCAACATCACAAGACAACCGGATTTGAACAACCCGAGAAGAATCATCTTTAATGTATATAATTATATAATCTAACCAATGAAAATTTTTGAAATAATTTTTATTAAAAAAAAACAATATAGGTACCTAGTTAGGACCTTATGTGCCAACAAAACTTAAAAATACCAATTGTAAATATATCTATATATATCAATAAAAAAGTTAACCAGTTAAACAAACCAAAATTCCAAGCTTATCGATTCGTGATTTTCTGGTTCTCGAATTAGAAGAGCAGAGAATGTGTTTTTGGCTGTTTTCAATTTGTAGCACTGGTAACTGCAATATCTACAGTACAGGTTCTTTTTCCGGGTATATTCATGTACCAGTGAAGTTAAACCTTTTTGGTCCTGAAAAGATCGCCACTCTACCGAGTACCGCGCTTAACTCGGAAAATTACCGATAAAGTTTCAGAAAATGGCCCAGTAATTGGGCAATTCTTTTTTAATATCAACTAAAAAAAAATGGTAATTGTAAAATAACTAAACAAATTAATGGAGAAAAAATTGCTTTGAAAAAATTAGTGGATATCAGCGTTACCACTTTTGAAGAAAAAGTTGAATTAGATATGAAGAAAAAAGCAAAGCAGATAGAGAAAAATCGAAGTAGTTTTCAAAATTACATTTTTTTTAATATTGTATTGTATTGTATGTTTATTGTTTCCCCTAAGGGTTACAAGTCTTCCACCACACTCTCCTCTCTACCGATCCCTCTCTCTTTACTCCTTCTCACAACCTCCAGTGCCTTTATCCACTCTTCCGCCCTCCCTCCTTTGTCCATTATATCCGCCATTTTTCCCCTATTGATTTTCCTTCATCTCCACCTGACCTGCATCTTTTTATTACATGTTCCCACGTCTCTTGCTCACCTTCACACACTCTGCACATTCTCTCTTCTTCTTGTTTCCAGTACCATCTTTCTCTAACCTCATTCCCTAGCCTGACTCTCGCTATTCTCTTTGTTCTGTCTGCCTTCCATCCCGCTTTCAGATATTGCGGGATCCCCTCGGTCATTACTTCTTTATACCACCTATTATATCTGGATTCCTCTATAAGTTCCCGTCTTTCCTTCTCCTGCTCTCTTCTGTCTTCCCATTCTACTCTCTCGTATGTCGTACTATTCTCTCTTCCTTCCCTTCCCCTCGTTCTCTTTTTCCCTTGTTCGCACCGTGATCCTCTCTCACTTCCATCCCCCTCTCTCATCTCCTCTAAACATTCCCTCGCCATCTCGCTTCCTTTTCCACCTGTTAATTTCTCTTCATAATTTCACGCCCTTTTTCCTGCTCTTATCGTTATCTTATCTCTTTTTGTTTCCTCTCTCATACATTTTTTTTTTTTATAATAATTTAATATAAATCTATATTTAAATTAAATTAAATTTAATTAATTAAATTTATTTAATTAACAAAAGAAACTAAAAATTAAAATTCTTTCAGACTTCATATTTATATAATATTGTATTCAATATATTGTTTAATATATTGTTAAATAGATCTTTTTAAATTAATTTAACAAAAACTAAAACATTAGCACACAAAATTATTTCAGACTACATGTTTGGCTTATTCATACATTAAAATCAATATAATTAAATATGGTTAAATAAATTAAAAAAAATAATAACAGTAAAAATAGATTTATATGTTTACATTGTATTATTTTGTATATTGTTTAATACAGTTTTTTTAAATAATTTAAAAACAAGAAAATTTTAATTATTTCTACATTTATATTTTTTATATTAATACATAATTTTGTTTAACAAAAACAAATATCTCAGACTTCATATTTAGGTACTTTAGTAATTATTTTTTTGTTATAAAAAAAAAACATAAAAATTATTTTACTATTAGTACCTATGTACATATGTTCTTACAAAAATAAGAACACCTCATTAAAAATAAATAAAAAAGATTTCAGGCTTTGAAAAGTCTTTAGGATCTAAACAAAAACTTTAAATTGGCATTGATATTGGTTAGTTTTTTATTTTTTATTTTTTGGGCTAAATTTCTAGAGTGAAATATAGAAAAAGAAGTAGATAAGAAGTCACAAAAGAAAATTCACTTCTGTTATGCGTCTACTTTCTGACACACAATTTTTTGTGTGTGTGTTTCTTTCTTTTTTTTTTTTGAAAAACTAATTGCCTTTAAGAATATGCGATCCTTTTGAACCCTCATTCATTTATAAAATACCCTTATCTATATATAATAAATTTAAATATACAAAACTTCAGCAATTAACATTGATTAAGAAAATATTGATCTAGTATCTTCTTTACATATTAAATAGAAATTTTTGTCATCCTCTTGCCTCCCAGCACAAATGGTACCTATACCTAACCTATACTCATCAAATAAATTATTCCAATCCACTATGGAAAACCAAACAAATAATAACCCTTTTGTTAGCCATATTATAGGTATGTATAGGAGTATAGGTTAGGTACTATTATAGTATAGTCTTATACTAAACCAATATACCGAAAAACAAACACCATCATTCTTTCTTTTGCCATTGCCGCCATTTGTTTTTGAAAACATGTCAAAAACTTTGTAACCCTCGAGTTAATTTACACTCTCCTTTCTTAATTACGATCTACACGTAGTGAAAAAGACCTTAAGTGACTTTCCTTTCAACACTCACTCTCTCTCTCTCGTTCTATCACTGTCGCTGCGATAGCTAGTAAAATTCCAATATCATTAAGTAACCAGCTATATAAAGTTTAGGAGGGGGGGGGGGGAGGAGGTTGGCATAGAAGTATATTCTTTGCCTATAACCCTGCTGCTATATATAGATGAAGAAAACAAAAACTTCTCCTACGGGAAGCCACACCTTGAAGAACAACTTCAAAGTTATCAAACTTAGATGAATTCCTAATTTTACTCTTACCCTTACTCTATAGTCCAGATGGAGTTCGCAGCACAAGGGACAACTTTGAGTCCTTTTCCGCCCTATTTAATTATGAAAAAAGACTAGTACTCTTAGCTTATAGTCCCGCTATCCCTATTGTCATCGTCCTAGATGGCCCCGTTCGTCGACATCGTCGTCGTTGTCCTTGTCGTCATCATCTATGAGAGAGTGTAAAAGAAAATCTCTAACTATCTCTTATATCTATGATGTCTATTTTACAAAGAAACCTCATTACGTTGTTGACATAGTGTTTTTTCTTTATTAAAAAAAAAAATAATAATAATACCCAGCGTATCCTATTTTATACTTGCATCAGCTGTATAGAAGACGGCACACTCAAAAGTCATCTATGATGTCCTTTATAGGGTTTGTGCATTCTCATCCTATTTTATTGTTAAGGAAGGGTCGAAGACTTTCACCACTTAGTCGAGGCTTCATTCGAAATTACCGACAAACACGAATGAAGATGGCGGCGGCGGCGGCGGCGGCGGCGGCGATATATGGATGTTGTGTAACTGTAATGCCCAAAGCTTACTCGCACTCGTATATAAACAGAACCCCGCCAAATGTGTCCTGTATAATGTTTTTTTTTTCTATTATTTTCACAAAACCGTTAAGTGTTGTTGTGCTGCCGGTATGAGGTCCCGCCATAGAACCGAACAGTTAAGGATTTTTATCGTTTTTAGATTTCAAATTAAAGAGAATATTGTCCTTCCTGTTCAAGGGACATAGTTTACCTCTTGCTGTGTATTAGATCCTAATATGGCAAAACGAAATTGAACGGACGAAGTAATTTTCTAAAAAGGACATACAACGCAAAATTGTACTCACCTATATGAACCTACATTAAGACAGGATAACGATAAATATAAAATACAAGCGATGTTTATATCGCAGATCGGGTGTATACCACTTAAATCGGTTTAGCTTTAGTTTTTTTTATATCCTTTTTTCAGATTAAATTTTAGCAGAGGAAAAATATTTTCAACAAGGTCCTTCAATTTTTTGCTCTATTTAAAATTCTTCGGATGCTCTTGGTTCCAAAAAAAAAAAAAAAAAAAGATAAAATAACAACAACAATACTGTCATGTCCTTTCAATGAAATTTAAGAAATCATACATATGTACATATATGACGGGGTTTCGTTACTTTCAACATACCTATACAATACACTCGTCATTGTGATGTTAACATAATATATACATATGTAGCTGTATAACTAGGGACAACGCAGATTTGATTGGGAGAAAATTGTCTGTGGTCAATGGACAAAGAGGAAGATGATGAAATTACATTGAAAATAGCCTTTTTAGCGAAGGACATAAAAGACATATTGATGTGGTTTCGTTTAGTTTGGTTGGCCAAAAATTGAGGCCAAGAATATGAGTTATTTACCCTCTGGAGAATATTGAACAAAGGAAAATGATGTGGATGTGATTTGATTAAGATGGAGAATGTAGAAAACACATTTGAACATACCATACATTATTTTTTTTTTTTTTTTTTGAGAAAATAAAATTTTATTTTAAAGACAATTCAACTGAGAAATTGAGGTAAATAATTCGAATGATTTATATTCAATCAAAGAAATAAACAAAATGATAAAGGAAATGAATATTTTTAAGGAAATTTTTTAAAAAATTAACTTTGGATTATATCTAGGTTTAAAGTTAAGTAAATAAAAAATATTCATATTCATATTCAAATTTGTTTCTGTCTCTCGATTTGTTTTATATGAGTTCTGATGTATGTACATGGGAAACTAAACTATATAATATAGCCGTTTTGAGTGAAATTATGGTAGAATGGTCAATTTGACGTCGATCAGACAAAATTATCGGTTTCTGGTTTCTATTACCAACTAAATTAAATTAATCATTAAGATTTTTTACTCTGTAGATGTCAAGTGTTGGTCCCTAGCTATATAGTTTTTACATACCGCTCATTTAAAGTGCATTCTTAAAATGAATATAGCCACAATTAGAAACAACGGTATGCTAAGCTTCAGACTCGAGCAAAAATATCGAGACAGTTTTTCTTCAATATGCAAACTTAGAATGGTTTAAAACATACTCAGAAAGTGGTGCAGTGCAATAAGCCACAGAAATAAAGCCCGCGGAGATTCCTTCCCAAAATAAAAGGAAATAACACCCGTGGGCTTTTTATTTCTTTTTTGAAATAGAAACAAAAGCTGTGGGTTTTAATTTCTTTTTTTGATAGGAAAAAAAAATCGATTTTGGATTTTGTCAACAGTTTTCTTGGACACCTTAGGTGGCCCGCTTCGCCGGTTCACATCAGTGATTTTAACTCCATCTTTGGGTCATCTGTCCCGCTCACGCAACTCCGTTACTTCGCTTAAGGTATGTTTAGTCTTCAGGCAGTCTCCAATATAATAATTTTCTTGAACAATAGTATAAAGTTAAAGAGTTATTGAATCACACTTTATGTATGGATCTTAATGCCAATTCAGAAAGGCAATAACACCGGTGGATATTAACGCTTTTTTGTGGTGGATCTTATTGCCAATCCAAAAATGAAAAAAATCCCGCAGGTGTTATATCCTTTTATTTTGGAGATAGAACCCACGGGCTTTATTTCCGCGAGCCTTATTGCACTGCACCTCAGAAAGCAGAGAATCAGTTGATATTAAAGGTGAATCTTACAATGGAATAATGCTTTCAAATATGTAATTATTAGCTTACTCGATCTGTTGACAGTCAGAATAATCGGAGTATATTTGAAATTAATTCACATCATTGTTCATTAGGGCTTTGTCAACCAATTAAAGCAGAAACAAATCTTGGCAACAATGTTTCATTACCATTGAAACATTGTTGTCAAGTTTTTTTTCCGCTGTGTAAAACTTTTATAAATCAGAATTTCTCTAGGCTCGTCCTTATAAATTATACTCAAAGGACGACATTTTAGGACACAAAGAAATATTCAAACATCCAATTGAAGACCAATTGAAGACTTTTCTAGATTACTGGTTATTTTTGTATTCCTAATTGTGAAAATGGTATTAATTTTATGAATTTATAATGTTTTTTTCTTTTGTTTTAAACATAATAAATGGTTCCGAAGAAAAAACAAAAATATATGATAATGGTTTTTCGCATGAGTGTTTAAAAAATTTTGCCAAGTAATAAAAATCGTAATAAATACATATTTAATAACTTTATGTAAGGGCCACAAATGGGCTGAATGTTCTTTAAATGGATTTGAAAAAAAAAAAACAATAATGGCAAGCAGGCACTGTATGGAATTAGTCAAGGCTAAGGAAATGCGAAATAAAGACCCTGACTTAAGGAATCTGATGAATTAACTGCACTAAGTGGCGGGAGTCACACTCAATTTTGAAATTTTTATTATAAATTAAATGTCAAAATTAAGACTAATTTCCTACCTCCGCAGTTCATCCATAGGATTTGCAATTGGGGTGTGAAATGGTTAATTTAATAGTTATTTATTAATTAATATAATGCACTACAGTATTAAAATTGCAGTGTGAAATACGCGAAACGTTTAAATAGATAATAGAAAGATTAAATAAAATGGTTGTGACATATCAGAAATTCAAATGAAGCGTTTGGAAGATGAAGGTGCTAAGTGACATTTTCAAAGTTATGAGTAATCAGCATTTAAAGTTTTTTACCTGTAACTTTTTTCAAAAAAAAAAAAATAAAAATTCCATATGGCTTTTAAATTTAATAATCCTCTTTATTGAAAACAAAGAACTTTGGAGATATTTACAGTTTTGTGTATTTAAAACCTTTATCCACAAATTAATTGAATATACTTAATTAGTTTTTGCATAAAGGTCTTAAGTGACAAATTTTTCTCTTATAATTATTTATTTTTTGACAGTTTTTTTTTCTTTTTTTCCCGCAGGACCTGCTGAAAATGCATTTAAATATAACCAATGATGTTCCACTTGGATGAATTTCATCTGATTTTTAAGATTTTTAATTTTTTCCGCAGAAAGCTGTTTGATTTTATTCTCCCTTGGCATAAAATCTTGATTTTCGTTGCGGCGGTTATTAGTTTTTGCTATTATAACTTTACTAAAAGGTGTAGACTCCTCGTAGCATTCTTTGTAGAGATATGAACCATACTCTTCCACTCGAATCCACTTTATGGAATCCCTGAATTGAACTTTTTCATTTGATACATTTTTTTATGAATTTTTCACGTTTAGTTTTTTCTGAAGTTCATTCATATCTCCATACTGCTCAGCAGTATACACACAGGCTTGTAAAAGAATGTAATCTTTTTTTAATGCAATCTATAATCACTTCAATAATAAGATTGCATTCATTGATTTCACTTTGGGACTTCAGACTTCAAATTATGCAATCACCATTCACTCGTAGCAAAAAGATTGCAATCATTTTTTTCCCTCATTCATTTTACAGCAATCAATTGAATGCAATCTTTTGAGAATTCATGCATACTTTGCATTCTTTTACATTCTTTGCATTCTTTTGCATTCTTTTGCATTCTTTGCATTCTTTTGCATTCTTTGCATTCTTTTGCATTCTTTGAATTCTTTTTTAATCTTTGCATTCTTTTACATTGTATTGCAGTCGTTTTAAATCACATTAAACTTTTTCCATTTACGTGATTTGTTATGATTTGAAATGAGTAAGTCTTAAGTTAAAATATCAACATACAAGTAGTAATGTATTCTTTTTAATTTAATTTAATTATAATGATTTTTTTTTGGTGAAAATATTAGTATTATGTATTTTCTTATGTTTGATGTCAGCCACAACACTTTGTTTAATTTGTGATTTGAACGATTTGATATTTTAACTTAAAACTTACTCATCTCAAATCATAACAAATCACGTAAATGGAAAAAGTTTAATGTGATTTAAAACGACTGCAATACAATGTAAAAGAATGCAAAGATTACAAAAGAATTCAAAGAATGCAAAAGAATGCAATGAATGCAAAAGAATGCAAAGAATGCAAAAGAATTCAAAAGAATGCAAAGAATGCAAAAGAATGCAAAAGAATGCAAAGAATGTAAAAGAATGCAAAGTATGCATGAATTCTCAAAAGATTGCATTCAATTGATTGCTGTAAAATGAATGGGGGGGAAAATGATTGCAATCTTTTTGCTATGAGTGAATGGTGATTGCATAATTTGAAGTCTGAAGTCCCAAAGTAAAATCAATGAATGCAATCTTTTAATTGAATTCAATAAATGATTTTTAAAGACTGCATTCACAAAAGATTGCATTCTTTTACAAGCCTGTATACACATTCTCTTAGGTGCGTTTAACACCATCTTCCACAAAGTTTTTTCAAAAGGCACTTGCATATGACACCTTCATCTCTTGCTAAATAGGAATCTAGATGCGATACAGACGAGCAGATGATACATAAATTTAAGTTTTCGAATAAGATCTCAATCTGCAAAAAAAATGAAAATTTCAAAATATGTCACTTATCACCTCCATCTTCCAAACGCTTCAAATGTCATTTTTGTGGTGAAAATGGTGGAGGTGAAAAATGAGAAAGAAGTAAAAGCTGTCAGCAAATTTTGTGTTCTGTTCGATTCAATTTTTTTTTTTTACTTAAGAGAGATTTTAACTGAAAATATGTTTCAGGTAATTGGGTTTCTCACTTGAGCTAGTTTCGATTAAAGGGAGAGTTTTATAGGCAATTGATCGAAAAATTCTCGGGGATGAAAAAAGTGTTTTAGATAAGCGGGTTTTTTTCTCTTAGGCGGGTTTTATTGTAGGTATTTATATGCAAATGCAAAATTTTTAAATTATAAATATATTCACATACTATATTTTTTTTTTTAATGAAAAGGACAAATTTTTAATTAAAAAAAATTAAAGCTTTTCAGTTAAAACGAAGTGTACATTTTCGCACTGTCTTTAAAATAAATTTAAAACTTGTCATTGAAAAATATTTTACCTATTCAGTTTAAGCGAACTGTGTTTAAGATGACAGTTTTGTAATGAAATTTAGTTCATGAATTCGACCATAATTGGAAAGAGCAACATAGGCAAAACATACACCACGCACTACGGGAAAATTGCAAAAACATCGCCAGATTCTTATAATTTTGTTTTCATCTGTTTGACGATCGGCTGAGAGTCAGCATATTCGGAAGACAGCTGACAGCACTTAACCAATCATTTGGAAATGAAGAAACTCTTTCCAAAAAATGGTTCCGAAAAATATTTTGAAAGTTCAAAAAGGCAAAAGAAAGAACAGGCGTGTCTATTTTCTTTGGAGCATATTGATTTTTTTTTTTTCTGACTATTTTTCTGACTACATTTTGGGACACAACTAAATATTTAAACAACCGTGACTGACTAGCTGAAGGCTATTACATGATCATGTTCCAGAACTTTTATGAACAAAATAAACTGTGTGGATTCTAAAGGCGTTAATTTAATTCAATAAAGCACAGAAAAGATACATAGATATAAAATACAGGATTTTTACGAATCTGTACGAGGGCTATATAAAAGGCTCAAGTCCAGGTTTTTGATACCACATAATGAAAACGTTTACTAATCTCGTAACATGATGAAAAGAACGTCTTTATTTTTCTGGTTAGAACAATATTTTTGAGGTTATGTCTTTTTGAATTAATAGTTTTTAATTTATCGCATTATTATTTTCGTTCCCTAAGAAACTTATGTTCAATTTCCAATTGTAGGACACAAAATGTCTTAAAAAAAAAAATTTGATATAATTTTTACGATGATGCGTTATCGTAGTTCAAAGTTATAGCTTTACATAGTTAGCCACGTAATTGGGTTAAAAAATTATACAAATCCCTTGCCACAGCATGTCGATAAGGCTGTTTTTGAAAAGATGATGAGACACTTAGATAAATTTCAAATATAATTTGGTACAAGTCATCCATTAGTGTCAAAATTAATTTGCCATTTTTAAAAATGTTAAAAATCCTGTTATTAATTTCTTCGATATGAGTGTTTTTGGGATTTATGTACTACATATAATTTGAAAGTGCAAAATTTTCTAAATTAGACAAATCTGAATTTTGGAACAGAGCTTTATTTTTATGTGTCAAATTTATACCTGAATTTGAACAAGGCCAACTTTTGTTTTTTGAAAGGGGAAAGTTTTTTTTTTTTGTAAATTGGTCAAAATTATTGATTTTCAAAAAAGAAATGTTCACGCAAAAATTTAAGATGAGAAAATTTGGACCCTATCGCTTTAAACAGCAATGTGGAAGATTGGAAAATAGTTAAGCCTAAGCCTAAGCTGGATATACCTAGTTTTTTTTGCAAAATTTTACAAAGAAAGTGTTATATGTCCCCGTCATTCTCCAAAATCATAGGCAGTGGTTAGCATTTAGAGCACTTTTTATGATGGTCCTATAATGATGTCAAAACAATGCTCTCCACCAAAACTCTCAATCTTGAAACTTAAATTGTCAGAGAAAATATCAGAAATAGAAGAAATTCGTAAAATAATCAATTCAAACAGATCCAGAATTAACATACTGATACCTAAAGTTGACCGCTGCTAAAAGGTTCATCTTTTACTTATTATTGTTTTTTTTTTTTTTGTATGTTACAAAGTTTATCATTTTCATATCTGTTCATTGAAGACTAATCTCCTTGAAAATTAATTTAAGTGCCATGCGAACTTATTATTGTTAAATATTGTTGTTCTTGTTAGATCGTCTTTAAAATACCCAAAGGCTTTAAAAGTTAAATCAGAAAAATAACAAGTAAATCCTCTTAAATCTCTCAGAGATTAGGTTTTTTTTTTTGTTCTCTTCTTTTCTCAAAATCTCTATTATAATTCAAAGTTAAAATAAAATTGTAACTCATCCTATCCCATGTCTATAGCTACATTATAATATGAAGGTTATTATACTACAAATGACCTTGATGTACCTACACCTACACCTACCGACTCTAACTCCAATCCCATATACTTATACAAATATCGTTCTAGACCTGCCAAAAATTCACATTGGGCTCCTTGCTCATTGCTGGTTATCCACAAGGATACAGCTACACGATAAATTCATCAAACAAGCATATTTATAAATATATCTATTCTACCTTTATATACTTTGAGCCCCCTGACGGTAGAATAATATCCTGTATGCATGTGGTGTGAGCTCTTTTACTATATACGACGCGGAGGTAGCGGTAGTGGCGGCGGCGAGGACAAGGAAACGGATAAAAGATTTACAACAGAATTTCTCGTTTCCTGTGAGTGGAAAAGTTTGTTTTATTACTACCCACTAAGCACAAAGTATGGCTGCACGAAGATGGAGGATGCCGATTTTCATAATAAATATATATTTTCAAAGTATCCTTTTTCAGGGTCGGAGTGAGATGGGGACAAAGTGAAGCTATGATGGAACGAGCCTGCATAGGCTCTGGCTGTGATTCTGGTTCTGGATATAGACTATAGGGTATGATGGGTTTTGAAATAGAGCAGGACATTCTATACTCTCTGTTGTTTCTTTGTTTTTTTTTTTTTTTTTTATTTTTTTTTTAGAACTTTGCTACTGCGGAATGCGACTTCCCATCTGATTTGTAGGCAGGATAAACTGTGTGTTGTAGATGATTTTTTTTTCTTTATTTTCACTTTGTTTTTTCTGTGAGCTCCTGCCGTATTTTCTGATACATATCATATAATCGTATACCCTCTATCTCTTTCTGTTGAGTTGATCCCCAAATGCCAGAAGGCTAATTAAACTGTAAGCTGAAAATTTAATGGTCTTTTTGGGTAGACAAATTATGTTGGTTCGTGTATGAGAGGAGAACTTTTGTATGTTTGTACTGTAGTATGTATATTCCAGCATTCTACAGGATAGTCCTAGTCCTAGAAAGTCCTTTACTATCCACTTACAGTGAATTGCAAGTTGAAAATTACTTTTCTTCAATTTAGCTTTGTTTGTTAGTAGTTTCAGCTAAGTGGGAATGATGATAGATCTTAGCTTTACTTTGTATGATTTTATTTATATGTGTTTGTATATGTGTGTGTTTGTATGAGTGATTTTTTTTTTTTTTTGGTTGTATCTATTGCTCTTGAGGTTTTAGTTAAATTAGTTTGGAATTGGAATGGTGCTTTTTTCTTTTGGTATTTTGATTTATTTCAGATGAAGAACAGAATTGTATTTATTTTGTTCAACTGAATACAGCAGTGATGTTTATTTTTTCTTTTCTTTTTGGCTGAGAATTGACTTTACTTTAACATTGGTTTTAGTTGGTCGGAAGTTACTTGGCATTTTCGTGATTTTTTTTTTAACTTTTTTCTTCTATTCTATCAAGAGGATAGAATAATTGGAAAAGTTTAAATATCAAGGGTCCTTAAAAGTCATATCAGTAAAAAGGATGCTGAATTTTTCATTTCTTTCATCATGGAGTAATATTGGTCCCTGAAAGAAAGTCTTGCTAGCAAAACAGATAAGTAAATACATTTTATAAGTTTTAAAATAAGGCAAATACAAATATTTATGCTGCTATTATGATTGTCCAGTTACATATATGTTTATGTTTTTCAATTTAACTCAAGAACGATAGGCCCTCGGTTACAAACTGGTAACTGAAAAAATTAGAGAAATTTCGGGATACACTTTTTTTAAGTATTTTTCTTCTAAATCATATTTGGCCTTGCTCTACCTATAATCCTATCGATTTTGCAAAAAAAAAAATTAAAAATATGTATGTACGTTGTTTAAAACCAATGAATTAAATTGGTTAATATTAACCGAGTTCGTTGGTTTATATCAATCAGTTAAGTTGGTTAATATTAAACAAGTTGGTTGGTTAATTGAAATTATGTTGATTAAATTAAAAAAAAAAGTTTTTTAATTGCAACCAAGTTACTTGGTTAAATTTAATCAAACAAGTACCCTACAATAACAACAATAAACCAACCTATAGGTTTAGTTAAAATTTGGAAATTAGTTAATTATTATTAAAACATATAGCATAGTCCTACTTAAAAAGTGAGTAGTATTTAAAAATCGTTGTAACTTGATTAAATTTAATCAAGTATGTTTTTGTTGGTTTCAAAAATGGAAGTAAGTTTAATCAAATAAATAATTTTGTTAAATTAAAAAAAGTAAGTACCTATTCCCTTCACTTTTGCAGACACGCACACAGAAATGATTGAGAGTTGTAAGTAATTATAAGCCTTGGTTTTAGACAAGCTATTTGGTTAAATTTAAATAAGTAAGTACCTACTCACTTCACTTTTGCAAATACGCACACAGAAATGATTGAGAGTTGTAAGTAATTATAAGCCTTGGTTTTAGACAAGCTATCACGCCCTTAAATTTAATATATCTTAGTAGATACTTCCAAGTTGTTTAATGTTGGTTAAATTCAATCAATAATGTTTGTTACTTTCAATAAAGTAAGTTAGTTAATTATTTTACGTTGCTTAGACTTAATCAATTAGATTTTTGTATCAAGTGAATCAATTGGTAGGTATCAACCAAATATGTTAGTGATAAATAGCAGTATTTTTTTTTTTAATTTTAACCCATTAGGTTTGTTATTTCAATTTCCATCAAGTAATTTTGGGTTTAGATTAAATTTTTTTGATCGAATTCATTTTTTTTAATATAATTATCTTCGTAGGAGCTATATTAACAGTTTTACTCGGTTTTTTTGTACCGAAACTTGATAGTTACTTAGTTAAACTAAGTGATTTTTCTTCGTGAGAGCTTGATGTTTTTAATTTTGTCTTACCTGCTATTATTTAAGCGCAAAGTCTTTAAGTCCTAGGAAATTATACAAAATATTTTGTTGGGCTATACTACATAGACCATAATTTAATAATGTATCATTTTGTTACTTTGTAATAAATTTTAAAAATAATAATCATACATGCTTATTAATTTCCAAGTACGATCATCTTGACGAAACGCCAATTTTTGTTGGCCTTAAAGGTTATTTTGATTATTTTCGACATTCTTGTACTTAAAACTCAACATATCATTCAGAAAGAGGGATTTTATCTTTTTTTTATTATTAAATTCAAACAAACAAATGCTACCTAAAACAACAAAACAATAATGCAATTCAAGTCTAGACATATCAATCAGGAAAGCGCCACTCATGTGTAAATCGTGACACTCGCGTTCTCATACCACATTGTGGTAATGTCCTGTTGCGGAGAAAAAAAAAAGATTTTTTTTTTAAATTTCAGTCTTCATTCTTCACCATTATATCCATTCGACACCCTTTGCACATGGTTCTTCCTCCAAGCGGATGTAATATATGGCAACCTCGACGTCATCGGTCGTCGCGTGGTGGCGGCATGGATTGCGGCCACTATCCTGATCCAAGCATGATAGCAAACATGTTTTGGCTCAGCATTTTAACAAATGAGCAAAAGTCATTTTGAACTTTTTCGAAGTAGAAGTAGAGGCTGGCAAACATTATACAAAATAAAAAAAAATACTTCACACCAATCCTTAATGCCAACAACAAATAATGTAGGTATATCCCAGGATCCCAAGCCAACAACTCTTCAAGTATGAACATACCTTCCTATGAAACGAAGTCCTGCACTGCACAGTGGCACTAACGCCGAGCCGCGCGCCCCGCACCACCACCGGGATATTCAACTATACAAGGCTGTCATTTTGCTTTATGGAGCTTCATTTTTAGTTTGACATGTTTTGCCATTTGTTGCGGTAATTTGAAGGATCCATTGGGAGGTGTGTGCGTCGTTGTTGGTTGTAATGGGAAAACTGTTTTTGTTTGTGTGCAACGCAGCACGCTTTCCATGGCGTTGGAGAAATTTGCATAATTAAGGAAACAGTAATTGCAGCGTGTGCTCTATAGGTAACATAAGTTCGAGTGTGTATATAATTACACACTTACATAATGTATGTATGTAAAAAATTCATATGAACACGCACACACTTCATTTATACGCGTATGCCAACTACAACTGCATATAGAGATATACAAACGGCGACTCACTAAGCGGAGGACATTAATATTACTCGCGATACGGATAAGGATGATGTATTCATTCGTCCCTTGAAATTAACGCTGCTGGAAACTCGAGTTGACAGACGAAATTAAATTGTTCACGCTGCACATTCGTGGGAAGTATACAATTATTATTATCATCAGTTGAGAAAGGAAAGCAAGCCAAGGTGCGGCATTTTGGTTCTCTCAACTGTGAACGGATGTCCTGAAAATAGCTGCATATACTACATTGTGACATTGTTATTTTGAAATTCGAGAGACAGACACTGCAAGCTACATACATATATGCGTTATATATATTTGTGAAAATTAAAGGATGAAAATTCCAATTTTATGCATGAAACATAAGCACTTCAACTTTTATAGACTGCAGTGTATGTGTGTTTTAAAAGCATAGCAAGGCATTTTTCTGATGCTTGAGTAATGTAAGATGATGTAGGTTTTATTTATTTTTTTTTATATAAATTATAAATTAAGATATAAGTATATATTTAATAACTATTTTGCATTTTTTTATTAATTTAATTTTTATTTACAAAATTGATCATTAAAATTTTATAATTGAAAAATTACTTAAACTCCTTAGAAGAACAGGGGTAGAATCATGTAAGGTGATTTGCGATAAGTGCGAGTAACAATCAACCAAATCATTCTGTGTAAGATGATATTACATTTGATAGATTAAGAGCTATCACAGAAAAAACGTTATTGTCATTTTCCAACAAATTTGACGTTTCTGCCACAGTACGACTAGAGTTACCAATAGCCTACAAAAATTGTACAACTTTTTCTGAGTTCTTTTTTTTACCCTTTCATATAAATAAAAATAAACATTCATGTGACCAAAAAAGTTTACTAAATTCCAGAAGATGAAGAAAATAGTATGGCAATCATTTTTTTGACAAAAGTCATTGGAAAGTATTCAACTGAATTGAATTGAGTTGAACCACCTTACTAAGACGGAAAACTCAATGACAATCACATGTGACTATGGTTTATGTGACATTCAGTTATCACCTTAGCCGATTCCACCCTAGGACTTTAGCTAATAACGATATAATGTAATACTATGTAAAGAGATTTATACTTTCCCCATGAACAAGTCAAAAATGGACTCTTGGCATTTCCAAAATTCATTTTATTTGAATTTAATTCAAATAATTATTATAATTTTTTTTATATTTTATCTTAGAACTGATTTTTATACACTGACTCAAAATCAGATATTAACCAAGAACAAAGGATAAATGAATTAAAAGTCTAGACGGTTAGATTTTTGTTTGTTTGTAATATTTAAATAAAAAAGATAATCAAAAGTTGGTACTAATCTTGTGGTTGGTTTGTAAACAGCCATTTCAAACGAGACAGAAGTTTATAAGGAGAGAATATAGGTATGTACATATGTAAAGGTGTATTCTTTTTGTCAAACAATCAAATTAAAATTGAGCAAACAAAACAGACAAAATATTAAGATAAGTATCCAATTTATATTTTTTTAAGAAGGGCAAGTCCAAGTCGGTGGTTTGGCCAAAATTCAATAATTTTTTTTATGTGATTTTAAAGAGAAAGTTAAGCTTAATTAATGAATTCTTCAGTCATTTTTTTCATTTTTCAAAAAAAATATATATATAAAATCATCTTGAAAACTTTTGACTTGATATAGTTGTTAAAAATTATATTCAGACCAAACCTTTAAAGGCTTTTTTAAATAACCAAACAAGCTGTTAGAAAAACACGGATTTTTTAACTGTTTGATTAGTCTCGAAGCTTTGAGAACTTTTAATAAAGGAAAAAAAATATTTTAAATATTTAGGGAACATACATGATGTACTTACCAAGTTTCAATGAAATTAAAATTTCAGGTAAAAATTTTACTTTACCATTCGAAGCCTTCGAATATAGCTATAATATTGACATTGTTTGAATTACCTGAAAGAAATAAAATAAAATAAATTATCATTTTATAGAAAAAACAGATATGTCACACTTATAAGTCTAAGTAAATTTAATAAATCTTTAAATATTTTGTGTAAAAAAAAATAAGTACGTTTATATCGTGTATCTTTAGATGATGCCGTACACTTGAAGCGGCTAATAGTCTATTAAATTAATTTTGCATATTAGAATTAAGATCTAAATAAGCTATAGTCGAATGCGGATCTTCTTTTAACTTGTAACATTTTTTTTCTTTTTTTGTGACCAAAACAAATGAAACCTAACATCAAAGTTCAATGTTTTTGCAATGTTTATTAATGGTACCTCGAATAGAACTATTTCTTTTATTTCTGATTTTTTCGAAATACATTTAACTAATTTTAAATATGTTTTTTATGTAAAATATTTCAATCGTTTTAAACTTAAAAAACCTAACATTTTGAAAATAACTCAGTTGATTTTTATTAAATTTAGAACAAAGACATTTTTTTAACATTATGTAGTAGATTTTAAACGAAAATTATTCTTATGACCAAAATGAACGGTTACCTTCCATACTTTAAAGAAAATCGTATTTTTCTCGAAGATGACTAACAATTTCGACAAATAATATTTTTATGTGTGCTTAAAAAAATTGCTGCTAAATATTTAAAACATTTTATTTCTCAATGTTCTTAAACGGTGACTTAAAATAAAAACGAATTATTAAAAAAAAAAACGGCAACACTTATTTAATTTTTATGTAAAGCTAGAAATCTCTTCTTTTGTTTTATTTTCTCTTTAAATAAAATTATTTTAGTGAACAGTTTTTGAAAAAAGTAATTTTCAAACGCAAAATTTTGAAAAAAATTTTAAAAATTTTTTTTGGAAAATTTTATATTAATAATTTTTTTTTCAAAATTTAATGCTCTTATTAATTTTTAGTCAAACACTAAAAACCTAATGCTAAAATGTCTTTGATAAAAATGGAAATAACTAAATCTACTTACCTAGTAGATCTTTGAAGCAACTTAAACAACGGATTAAAATCAAATTAAGGGAAACTTTTTTTGTTATTTTCAATTTTTTTAAATACCAGAAAATATTTTACCATCTACCCTATAAATTCGTACAGCCGTATCCATAAAAAAATTTTAAAGGCTTCTTAACTTTAAAATTCCTCTAAATAGCTCTTAAGTGGGAAATCGGTATTTATAATCAATTTTCACATTTCACGTTACTACTTACTAGGCCTCTTAATTTAAACGCCATCCATTGTGTTTAAAGGTTATTGAAAGCCTTCTTAAATATATTTTGACATTTGTGAAAAATTATTTTTCTTTATGTATGTATGCAGGCAGAGTTTTCAGTTTTTGTTTTAATTAAAGTAGGCAATGTAAAAAGTAGCTATTTCTGATTTTATTAAAGAAATTGACTTGATAAATAAATAAATAGTGTTTTTTTTACACATTCAAAAGGTTCACAAATAAAGAAAACAAATTTACGAAAAAAAACATCATAAAGCCAAATGGAGTCTGCTTTTGACTATAAATATAGTTGCTTCTCTTTTCCTTGTTTTTTGTTTGCATTTTTTTTGGAAGCTGTCAAAAAACAGCCTAAAAGTATGCAATTTGTAGATTCGGTTACGTTACGTGACAAAATTGTTGTTTAGTTAATAACGAATGCAAAAACGATTATAATTGCAGTTAACGCTCTTAAAGTTGTGGTAAAAACATTTTATAATTTGCAGACGTTGCTCCTTCGTGTACTTTACCATGATGAAAATGTTGAATTCTCTGAATAAATTGACAATGACAGTTCGATGATTAGTGAAAGGGTGCGTTCACAAATTAAAGTCAAAGTTGTCAAGTCCCTATTGGAAAACCTGATAGATAGGAATTTAAGTTAGGTCATTTAAAGGCTATTTAAATATTTAAACACTCTTAACTAACACACCTCTAAGAGAGGTTTTAAGAAAGTCTAATAGATACGGTTGGTAGAATTAAAAAAAAAATTGTTAACATATTTTTTTTCGAAATTCTTAGTTTCAAAATTAATTTTTAAAATAAAAGAAGAGATTTCTGAAAAATTATAATATGACTTTGTTGGTTTTTAATCATATTTCTTTTTACTGTTATAAGTTACTTTGTTTAGAAAATTTTTCCTCCCGGCTTAACAGAGATACCGCTTCTCCTACAGGTTCTAGATTTTTGTCACACCTTATTCGAATCCCCCTAAGGTGTGATTCGCATAATGGCAAAATCTTACGTCAATAAGTAATTTTTTTTTTTTAATATTCAATGTTATTTTATTAATTTTAAGTAAAAAATAAAAAACCAGATGACTTAATGTCTTCTAGTTTTTGAGATAATCAAAAATAACTAACTGGTACACTATGGCGTATGTGTAATTTTCTGAAAGTAGAAAAAAATTATGATTTCCCAAAAATTCAGCAATTCATTTTATTTCAAAAATGAAGTTTTACCTAAATTTTGGATTATTCTAGCATTTGTAATAAAATGGTAATAGCAACTAACATTATTTTATAAATTAAAATTTTATAAATAAAAATCACTTTAAATATTAAGAAATATTTAAGCTTTACAACTTTAGTTAACAATTTAATATGGAAAAGTTAAATAAATTCTGAGACTTCATGAAATTTTTATTAATTTCTTAAAAAAGAAAGAAAAACAAAACAAAAATATATGAATGTAGGTAAAACACAGAAATGTATATGTTCGTTTAAAAATACTGTTTGCATAAAATTTTCATCTCACTTACAGTTTCTAGCCCACATAAAAAATGAAAATACTTACAATAGAATGTGCCTTGCAGATTTTCCAATTATAATTTTGATTTCCATCTACCTAACAATTTCTGTACATACACATATAAAGAACAACCCGTTCACAAAATAACGAAAATCATCTCAATTTGTTTATTTTCAAAATCTCATCTTATTATTCATTGAGAATATGTTCTGACTCTTTATCTTGGACTCTTAACAAATTCAAAACAACACGCGCTCCATAGTCAAATAGCCAACATTTTCAATTTATAGACCGAAAACTCTTCACACAAACACAAATGCCTATGTGCTCCTCGTCGAGTCTAGCTCTTTTATTCTTAATAATAATAAAAAAAAAATAAATATACACACAATGCCTCCAGTCAAGGCACTTAAATCCTTGGAATTGTGTTTTCAATCTTAGAACACACAATTTGTGTAACACAAATAAACGCCAATTTATTTTCTTCAGGTTGTTGGTGCGGTTTCAGTTGAATCAAAATTTTCCTCGTTTTACGAAAAACTCATTCATTTCTTTTCTTTCTTTTTTTTTGTGTTCATCTTCTTCAACCAAAGATTGCCTTGAGGTAGTCGTATATCTTGCCAGAGAAGAGATGGTGCTCACACAAGAGTTGTTTATATCAATGTTTAAGGCCCATATTTCTGCAAAAAGAAGAAAGAGAGAGAGAAGTTTCGTTCTGGGTTCCGGAAACGGAAGAAGATGCTTTTCTTTGCTATGCTATTATAAGGGTGGATGAGTATGTGTGTTTGTTTTGTTGGTTTTTGGTGGCAAAGTTGGGTTGAACAAAACGCAACGGGGTAAGAAGAGACATCATGACAAAAACATGTGTCACTGGGTTAACCCAAGAGATTTGAAGTTCACAAAACTTATTTTTCTTTCAAATATTAAATCTTTACATTTTGAAAAGCAAAAAAAAATGTGTCCTTTTTTTATTCCTGATGTGTATATACAGATTCTTTATATGGTAGTGGTGTGTTCTTCCGGTTGGCTATTCAAAGGAACTTTTTAAAGTTTCATTTCTATAGGTGCAAGATTTTTTGTTTGCACTTAAAACCTGTTAAGGATTCTTCTATTCTTTTGCACTATATACAAGCGATATGTCCTTAGTCCTTTTATCAATTTTGCGAAACAAGATTTACTCTGAATTCCGTTTGGCATTTGCATGTTTACGCTTGGTAGATTCTGTTTTCTTTTTCTATTTTGGCCAAGAATATCCCTTGACACACACTGTGTCAACATTTGACTTTGTGGTAGATCGATTGGAAGATTTTGAGAAATTATTTCTATTTGACTTTTAAACTCAAAGAATTTTTCAATTTTATTCTGCTTCTGGTGCTGCATGGATGATGGAGTTGGGGTGAGGGAGAAGGAGAAGGAGAAGGAGGTGGAGATGTAGGGACCCTATTAAGTTTTAAGAATATTCAAATGATTATGTCTTTATATATAAAGTATAAAGTTCTTGGTAAACAAGCTTGAGCCGGAAGTATCCTCTTTTTTTTTTGTTGATGTTGTTAGTGGTATATTGGTGCTTTTTTGGACTGCTGCGGGTGGAGCATGAATGGAATTTGATAAACCAAAAAAGTACTACGTTAAAAAATATTATTCCAAAGGGAGCAGAGCACAATATTTCCTTATTTTTTTTTGTTCATCTTCTAACGCATATAAAAGCATCTCGTCACTATAAAGATTGATGGCTTTGTTTGCGCTGAGATTTGTTTAGATTCACCAAAGGAGCGGATCCTCAGAGCAGATATGATGTTGTCAAAAGCATTATTTGATTGATGTTTGGCAATGGCAAAGACTTTTTACAAGTAATGGGATTTATTTTGTTGTTTACATAACAATTTCTTTATTTTTTTTATTTTTTTTATGTTTAGTTTTTGTAGTGATATGTTTCGATTGGTTGCTCTGTGACATAAAGTATGATTGATTTGGGTATGATGATTAGAATTGTGATATCTTATTTTGACCGAGCTTAAATATATAGTTGGGGTTTGAAAAGAATCCCTGTATATATGTATGTATAGTGAGCGACGTTGGGTATCAAAGCTGATTGTATTTTATTTTACTGATTTGTAAATAAAATTAATTAAAAAAAAAATAATGTTTTAGTTACCTAATAGTATTTCTTTTTTTTTTTTTTTTTGAGTTTTCCTATTATTTAGGGAATTTAAGGAATTTAATTTAGAAAATGCAAAACTCAAGGAGGTACACCATCTAAATTAAAGTATAAAAAAATCCTGTGGCTGATGAATTACTAGACATAATTTTATGCCCATTTTTAACTGACTTTTTAGATGGATCAGTTGTTTTCTTTTTATTTCAAAAATGACGTGCTTAGGTAGGCAGAGGGTCATAAGTCCACCGGCCAAAAGTCCATAATGAGCTTTTTACACATTTAGATGGATTGCAAGTCCACAAACCAATTGTGGACTAATAACCCACCCTGATGAGCCAGAAATCCACAAAAAAGTGAGTCAATATTCCTCAATTTTAGAAAGGAAGTCTAAAAATATTGTCTCAATTTTTTTTTTTTTGAATTTCCCAAGAAAACTTTTGACATTGGCGCCTGCCTGACGACACTGAACGTTAGCGGGGCAGAGGACCCAAAAAAGGGAATTAAGATCCTTTGAACCCACTACAAAATTTTTTATGGCAGGTACCGTTATTTTTGGTCCTAAAAAAATGAGGAAAACATATTAATGTAAAAAACAAACAACAAATAATCGATCTTTCGAAATATTCAAAATAGGCTCTCTCTGGGAGCTTTATTGAACTTTTTGGGTAACTTTATATTAATTATTCATTTTTATATTGTCCTTTTGAGTTTAAAAATTTATAAAATTTTAGTATATTTACAGCCCAGTTGAAACAATCATAAATCTCTTAAGAAAACAACAACCATCAAATTTGAATAACCTTCAGTTATTAATTTTTGTTCGTTATAGACAAGATTACTTATGTAGGTATAATTATCTAGAACACCTTTTATTAAAAATTTATATGATGCTTCAACACTTTCCTGTAAGGATTATTATTATTATTATGGGACAGGGCAGAGAAATCAATAAAACCAGTCAAAGTATACGTAGAAAAATTAATTGTCAAGAAAGACAAAAGTTCAACTAAGGGTATAACAAAAAAAAACTAAAAATAGCTTTTATGAGAATAAAGTGGATTGTTTTTGAAGAAGATCCCAACACCTTAAGGCATCTGTCCTTTATTTATCTTAAAAATTATATAAAGAACTTCAAAGATATAAAGTTTGGTCAAATGAAAAACTTTTGAGCTTTAGCTTGGATATTATTGTATAATTATGTTCTTTCATTTTACATTTTCAAAATGCAGGGTGTTTCTGGTAGGGAATGTGTTTTTTTTAATTAGAATAGTGCAACATTTTTAATTATTACCATTTTAAAATACATAGTAGCATGATAAATCTATCTATATATATAAAAATTAATTCTTATTTTCCTTGGCCACGCCACAACTTGAGAACGACTTTACTGATTTCATTCATCTTTTTTTTTAAGTTTTCTAATACTTTGTTGAAGTTTAAGAACCTTGGAAATTTCAACCAGAAAATATAAATTGCATACTTTCAGGTGTGAATAACTGCCATATTAGAAAATCGGCTTATTTTATTGTCTTACAGATGGCGGTACGCTCTAAGACTACTACATTATTTGTAAATACAAATTATTCGAGCATAATAAAAATTAATTGCTACTTACAACAACTGCTTGAACACAATGGAGATGGAGTTGCAAATAGCCGTCAAAATATTCAATACACACAAATTAAATTACGCACAGCAGCTGCAATCGGAGCTACAGACGGTGCTGCAAGATTTTACCATTTTTTAACTTTTAACGTACCTACAGCATTTTTGATGTTTCAATTTGTATGAAGAAAAAAAGAGCCAGAAACAAATATTGAAGCTTTTTGTATAGATAAATAAATGAATTTGTTGGAAAAACAACATACGGCCAAGTGACTGTGTGCGGGTCTATGGGAATGAAGGGGACCTATATACTTTATTGCCGATTTCGAACGACTTAGGTTAAATATGTTCATAAGCTAAGTCCTTAGTTTTTAACACCTTTTAGAAGAAAAATCTACTTTTTTAATAAACTTCAGCTGAACCCGCCTAAAACATTGACAGTTCTTGCACAAAGCTAAATAAACATATATCACTTTTGTAAATGCAAACTGACAAACTGGAGTAAGTATGATACTAAAAAGATAAAATTGACATTTTGGTGATTTTAACTTAAGCAAATTGGTAAAAAGATAATATGATGCTGAGCTCATATTAAATTTAGAAAATGTTTATTTCTTAATTAATAATAAATAAATAAATTTGGTGTCGCGGCAGCTCGTGTAGATCTAGGGCCTAGTGATTAACAACTCTAAATCATTGCTGTGTGCGTGTTATTGGTAGGAATGGAGGGGACCTAAAATTTTCTGCTGAATACAAACGCCTAATTTTAGAGGTTATTTTCAATTTTTCAATTTCCCGCAAGAAGCAGTACCCTTGAAAAAAATGTCTGTCTTTTTCAAATTTAAGTTGGCATAGTTTTTGGAATGTAGTAGCCCGTGGCGTAATGGTCAGTGCGATGGACTGTTATGCCGAAGGTCTTGGGTTCGATTCCCAGCCTATGCCACCTAAAAACAGAGATGTTTTTCACGGGTTACTGCCTCTTGCGAGGAATTGTCAAATCCTCCAAGAGTATCTCTTGTCATGAAAAAGTGCTTCTCACCCTAACCGTTTGGATTCGGCAGAAAATTGTAGGTCCCCTCCATTCCTACCAATAACACGCACACAGGTTGCGAGTTGTAAGTCACTAGGTCCTGGTTCTACACGAGCTGTCGCGCCGACCAATTTATTTATTTATAGTTCTGGAATCGAAACCAAGACCTTCGACAGTCCTTCACACTAACCATTCAGCCCCGGGTTACTACCACTTTCTAAATTAGGATTATTTTAAAAGTATCCATTCAAAACTCAACCACTCTGTACACAATCTATAATGACATAAATTTTATGATCTATAAGATGTTCCACAATAAACTCGACATCTTCTATTCATTAACCCATAACCATTGTCCTTCTTTACTTTCCTTTCTCTTCCTTCTTTAATCTGGGACAGGCTAATCTATTTTCGAAAGAAAAGAGAACACCTTAAATTTTACCACCTAATAAAAAAAACCTTTACAAAATTCCAGTTGCTTGTCATTCATAGTATTATCAATGTTGATCTCTTCATCTCAATCAGAAGTTAAACTTTATTAGGTTCACCATTTCTTATATATAGCCCCATCTTATATTCTTCCTCATTCTTTCTTTCTTTCTTTCTTTGCCATATTACCTTATACCTCAAAAATAAATTCAATTTAATCTTAAAGGTATTAAAAAAAAATCAATATAGAACCAAACAAATCCCTTCTCAATAAAAAAAAAAGATTTCATCTTTTTTTTACAAATCTTGAAACATTTTATGCGATGCCCATATCTTTGAAATACAAAAAAACTCAAGACAGAATATACCACCTTTGAATTGGTTAAAAAGAAAAGAAAACCAAAATTGAAGAACAAAAATATTTTTAAGCTTTAAATGAGTGTTTAGTTGGTGTGGTGTGGTGGCATCTTATTTCATTCAGCGGCGGCACACTGTATCTTCTATATATATCTATCTACCTTTTATCCTTTGAAATATCCTTTGACCATTCATGTTATATTTGTACTTTCAGAATCCACAAAATTCTTTAAATTTTCTCTTTTCTCTGCGGGTTTTAACAACAACAACAACAAAAAAGATATAATAAAACCGACAGCCAAACAATGTCTTCAAACGACCGTCGATGGATGGTTGATAAGCAAAGGTTAAGGGACAAAAAATTTTTCGTATCAAAAGAAATGGATAACATCACCTTCAAAAAATCAAGAATAAAAAAAAAATCAAGGATACAAAAAACTTATTTGAAAGCAATGAAGCGTCGAAGGCTTTTCTCTCCTTCGACATTGTAAAGGATAAAACGAAAAGCTCGCTTATCGTTTCAAACCACCAATCACCATCATTTGTATGTAATATGAGTCTATACTTCTTCTTTTACTTTTTTTTTTGTTGATAAAGGTCGAGTAATGGGTGCAATGTTAAATTTTCTTGTTTAAAAAAATTCCGTAAGGGTTGATGATTTTTTTTTAAATTCAATCCAGGATCGGGGTCTCATCCAAACAAGCTTCTTCCTAATAGCTTGGTCGGTGCCCTATAGAAATCTGTCACAAATTTTGAACGCCAAGTTAGTTGAAGTTCTCTTCAGATTCCATGAGCCATCTTAGTCAATGTCTTCATCTAGCCACCCCATTGATTTGGACTTGAAATTTTTTTAATTTTTAATTTGATTCAAATTCCAAAATTAGCTGCACACGAATTCAATAATTTCCTTAAATAAAACAAATACAAATACAAAAGTGAAAATACTATTTTATTGCCTTTTAAAACACGGATTATATTATACGTAAGAAATATACATATTATCTTCCATTTATTCTAGAATTTAAAAATAAATAAAATAATATTCTTTTTTTTTAAAAAAGCAAGTTCATACAATCCTGTTGTGTTCTTTTTTGCTACCCATTTTCATTTATACACAAAGTAGCTTTTTCTAAGGAAATATACCATTCCAACCAAAAACCTCACTTATATACAAAATAGAAACTCTTTTGAAAAAAAAAAAAAATAAATAAACCTTGAGCTGAAGTAAAACTTTCAGGGTGGTTTGTGGAATTCACTTTTGTAACGAAAAAACATCACAAAAGAATTACACGCAAAAACGTTATATATTTTTATTTAATTTTATGAAGACAGAAAATCGACATTTTAAGAAATTCTTTACATACTTTTAGAAAAGGTGTTAAAAATAAAAAAAAAAAGTAAATTGTATGTTGTAGAAGTAAGACTTACATCTTATATTTACCTACCGCATGAGCTAGACTGTTCTTTAGTTTAAGAAAAATGTCTAGTGAAAAAAAGTTAAATTTTGTTTTAGCTTAAATAAGTTTCAATACATGTTTATATCCAGTTTGATAGTCAAAGTAAGTGGCTAAAATGCAAAAAACAAACGCCCAATTTCACAGTATAAATTCACCTGAATAAGTGACACTTGGATAGACTATGCATGATTTTGAATTATTCCAACTTAAATTTTAAATGCTCCGCAGTTAAATAAGCCAAAAAAACCTGATAAAAAAAATTAAGCAAAGCAAATAAATTGCCTCGCGTTGGGCGCCAATTAAAGCAATTGTGTTATTTTCTTTTTAATTTCGCGAATAAATTGAACAAAATTGAAATTACTACTTTGGAAGATTACTGTTATCAACTACTAATTTTCCCATCAAGGAATAACTTAATTTCACGAGTATAGATTAGAAACAGGTATTTTATTTCCAAAATTGATCTTTCTTGGTGTTGTAATTTTTTCTGTACTATTCTCAAAGCAAAGTTGAAAAAAAAAAAAACAATTGTCTTTGTTAAAACAAAGCAAATAAAATGCCTCGTGTTGGGCGCCAATTAAGGCAATTGTATTATTTTCTCTTTAATTGTGTGAATTAATTGAACAAAATTGAAATTACTTCTTTGGAAAATTACTGTTGTCAACTACTAATTTACCCATTAATGTATAATTTAATTTTAGGTTAAGAAACAGGTATTTTACACTTCCAAAATTGATCTTTTTTGGTGTTGTCATTTTTGTCTGTGTTGTTCCCAAACTAAAGTTGATTAAATTATAATTTCCTTAATAAACAGGACCTTTTATTAAGGAATCACCCTGGCTTGCAAGTTGCTGCTATTTAAAACTTAAATAACCTTAAATCACCTATATAAGTGACACTTGGTTGCTTAAGCGGATGCTTTACTGCTATAATCTAGTCATATAATTTGCATGGTTTTGAATTACTCCAACTTCATTTGGTTTTGTTACTTGTTCTTCTGTTAAAAAATCAACCTGTTTGGCTGATTAGCCCTTTAATTATTTGAAATATATTATTAAAAAAATAACTTTAAATTGAAATAAAAACACAACACTTTTTAATCACACTTTTCTTTTATTGCCGGCTGATATTAATGACAAATGGATGGAAAGTCAAAGTCAACTTGACGTTTTTGTTGACGTCTTGTCGATTTGTCGAAAGTTCTACATGGGCCGTATGTGCATGTTTATTTCCGTGGTGGCGTTCTTCAATTTGCAGGTGGTTACGTTCAACATTCTCCCCGGCGAAACAGGCGTTTGATAGTCATCATTCGTTCCCTTGATAGCATGAAAATTGTTTTGAAGTTAAAGTTTCTCTCGTGTTTGGCATGAAAAGAGACAAACTTGATTAATACAAGAAAAATAGAACATTTAAATTGAAATATTTTGACAAAATTACACCATTATAAAACACTGGTTTGGTTGGTGTCTTTGCTAAGTGTTCTCGATGTTGGCTATACCCAAAAAATTGCTCATATTGATCCTATACTAATTCGTTCTTTTTCATTGATAAAGCAACGATTAGGACGAAGGCAACCAACAACAATTTGCTTGTTTTAATCATGAATGGGAAATTCCATCAATTACGGCGGCGGTGGTTGTACCTCATTGGAGTGTTTTTTTTTTGTTGTTTTGTTCCAATGGTGAATTAAGTGTTGTAAATTTGTTAAAATAATATTAATTATAATAAAATTATGCAGATAATTCAGGTAAGTACATTATTATAAGATATATTAAAATTTGAGACCTTTATTTATGAATAATTTCTCCATTTGGTTTCCATAAGTTTGTGTGTATTCCTTCGTGTAGTATTCTTATGGTCGGTTTCACCAGTTACGGATAATGTTTTATATAAAAGTGGACTGTACTTGGTTTTGTGATGAAATTTTTAAAGATATTTGTTTATTTTGATAAATTTATGTTAAATTGAAGATTTAATTAATTTTATTGATTCCATGCGTGACATTAAATGAAAATGACATGTTTAATGGTATATGTTATTTTCGATGCATTTTGCAAAATAATTGAGTATTTTGGAAGAATAAGCAATTTACAATGGTTTTATGTGGGTTTCATTTGCGTTTTCTTTCGTGTGAAGTGAGCAAACTTAATTTGTTTTAGATAATAATAGTTGCGTTTTCTGAATGAAGTGAGCAAATATTGACGTCACCACATTTTGATATATTTTAGGAATATCAAAAAAAAACAAACAAATGTTTTCGCTTTGGCATTACATGATGTGTGTGTGTGTGTGTGTATGTATATTTGGCATAACATGACGTGTGTGTGTATGTGTGTGTGTGTGTGTGTGTGTGGTGTGTGTGTGTGTGTGTGTGTGTGTGTGTGTGTGTGTGTGTGTGTGTGTGTGTGTGTGTGTGTGTGTGTGTGTGTGTGTGTGTGTGTGTGTGTTTACGCTTGATTGGTTTGAATTTTATTACTCGGCAGAGGGCATAGTTTCGTTATAGGTCGTTTAAATTCACCTTGTTGTGTTTTCACCTTTGCTACTCGGGTGAAATTATCTTTTCCTGGGTATGTTTCGATAACGCGTCCTAGATTCCATTTTGAAGGGGGAAGTCTTTCATCTTTTATTAAAATGAGATCTCCGATTTGAATTTCTGACTGTGGCTTGAGCCATTTTGGTCGTTGTTGAAGACGTGCTAGGTATTCTGTTTGCCAATGTTGCCAAAAGTTTTGTAGGTTGAACTGGAGATGCTTCCAACGATCGATATAATTAGTTTTTCCAATAGTAAGATCGGGCTCTGGTACGGTGAACATTTCTTCGCCAATCAGGAAGTGTGCTGGAGTCAATGCTTTAAAATCATCGGGGTTTTCGGTTAAAGGACAGAGAGGTCTCGAATTTAAACACGCTTCAATTTGCGTTAAAAGCGTGGTGAGTTCCTCGAACGTTAGTGTCCCGTTTCCAACAACTCTTTTGAAGTGGTGTTTGACACTCTTCACGCCAGCTTCCCATAATCCTCCAAAATGAGGGGAAGCAGGAGGAATGAAATTCCACTTAGTTCCTTGCGATGTTAGCACTTCAGCAACTTCTTTCCAGTCGTGTGTGGCGTTCTTTAAAAGTCGAATCAACTCCGTCTCCGCTCCTTTAAAGTTCGTGCCGCAATCACTGTAGATCTGACTACACACTCCTCGCCGCGATGTGAAGCGTCGAAACGCTGCTAGAAAGGCTTGAGTTGTGAGGTCACTTACCGCTTCCAGGTGAATGGCTTTTGTTGCAAGGCAGACGAAGATGGCTAGATAGCCCTTGTAACATTTAGCTCCACGACCTTTCCACGCCCGGATACTAATCGGTCCAGCATAATCAACACCTGTGTGTGAGAAAGGCCTTGAAATAGTCACCCTGGGCGATGGTAATTCTCCCATTAGTTGATGAGCTGGCTTGGCTCTGTATCGGTAACAAATCGTACAATTATGAATATATTGTTTTACTGCTCGTTTAGTCTGAAAGATCCAATATTTTATTCGAAGGTAACCCATCATCAGCTGAATACCTCCATGCAGAGTCTTCTCATGCGCTTCCTGAAGAATTAATTTCGTAAAATGATGATTTGGTTCCAGAATAATTGGATGCTGTTGGTCATAATGTAAATTAGCATTCTTCAATCTTCCACCAACACGTATAATTCCATGACAGTCTACGAAGGGATTCAAGGATGCCATTCCTCTGGATTTCAGAATACCATCAGGAAACATTTCCAGCTGAGCTATTTTCACTAATCTTTTGGCTGCTTCGTCGAGTTCATTTGGTGAAATCATTCCAAATTTCCAGTTGGGTATGTATGGTTTTGAGTTATTTATGAAACGTAAAATAAACGCCATAATGCGTATTAACTTGTTTAGATCAGAACATCTATTCATCAGTTGATTAATTGAAGGAACGGTTTGCTCCACGTGATGTACTTGGATTATTGGCTGTGTAGGATACTGAAAATCCCAGAATTCGTGTAGAAAATCGGGTCCGTTCCACCATAACTTGTTGTCTAACAGAGCAGATGGTAGTACACCTCTGGAAACTAAATCTGCAGGATTGAGCTGAGTTGGGATATGTTTCCATATTTTGACGGGGGTCAATCGTTGGATCTCTCCAACTCTGTTCCGCACAAATGTGTCCCATTTGGTTGGTGATGCTCGAATCCATGATAGAGTTATGGTTGAATCGGTCCATGCAAATCTTCTGATAATTTTATTTCCGAATACTTGAGTGGCATGGTTTAAAAGCTTGGATAGCATAACAGCGCCGCATAGTTCCAAGCGAGGAAGACTTACTGGCTGAACAGGAGCAACCTTAGATTTCGCGATAAGAAGATGCATTTTTGATTGACCTTTATCATCCTCAACTCGTAAATATACTGCTGCTCCGTACGCTTTCTCCGATGCATCACTAAAACCATGTAGTTCTACTTGAGACAGATCTCCACTGGTTTGAACCCACCTTGGAAGTTGGAGTTTGTTTATTGCTTGCAAGTCATCGTAAAAAACGTTCCATTGATCCAGAAGTGGTGACTCGATTGGTTCATCCCAAGAAATCTTCTTCATCCACAATTGCTGCATGAACATCTTTGCCTTTACGATGCATGGAGCAACCATGCCAACCTTTGCAATGTCCGTATCGCCAGATATGGAGCTGCTGCTGTTCCAAAGGTCACTGTGTTAAGTCTGTAGACTTTGATAGGATCCTTGGAGTTATTTCTCCACAAAACCAGCTGATAGTTCCTGTCCTGCTCCGCTATCCAGATCTGACGATACATTTTTTCAATGTCAGCTGTAAAGGTGTATCTATACAACCTCCACCGAAGAATGACATCACAGATATTTAGCTGAAGAGCTGGACCTACCATCATAACATCGTTCAAAGAAGTCCCACTTGATGTTTTGAAGGATGCGTCGAAGACTACTCTCAATTTTGTGGTAGAGCTACTTTCTTTGATGACGGCGTGATGTGGCAGAAAATAATGCTTGTTTTCTGGCAAAAGACTCTTGTCGACTTCACTCATATGACCTAGTTCAATATATTCTTCGATGCATCTCGAATACTGGTCGCGAAGTTGTTGGTTTGCTTCAAGACGTCGCTCTAAACCATGAAATCTTCGTAAAGCACCTTGATACGAATCACCAAGAAATGGAGTTACGTTTCCTTTGAATGGCAATGAAACTTGATACCGTCCATCAACGGTCCGTTCAGTATTGTTTATGAAATGATTTTCACATTCAATATCTTCGGCTTTTTGAAACGGCTTAAAGGGTGTCTCTTCCAATTCCCAGAATTTACGAAGTTGCGTTTCGAAATCTACAGTTTGCATGAAACTTCTGACAGATTGACTTGACTGGCATACAATTGGGGCTTTTCCGAACAAAATCCATCCCAATGTTGTCTTCTGCATGACTGGCATCGACTTATCTGTTGGTTGAATCAGATCTGGCAACAAAATTTCAGCTAAGACATCACTGCCAAGCAAAAGATCAATTTTGGATGATTTGAAGAATTCAGGATCGGCTAGCGTATAACCGTTGAGATGATTCCAATTCTCTACGTGAAGGTTCCGGGCCGGCAGATGCCCAGACAGTGACTTAAAGATAAAGGCTTGCGTTGTTGTCGCAAAAGAGGAGTGCTGTGAAGCAAACGTGATGTCTACCACTCTTAAACAAGTGCCACTGCTGACCAAACCCAACCCGGATACCTCCGTATGAGTTGCTTTTGATTTTAGTTGCAATAACTGGGCTGCAAATTCCGTAATGAATGATGCTTCAGAACCAGAATCTAACAATGCTCGCAGCGTCAACCACTCCCCCAACGTTGACTTCACCTTTACAATGGCGGTTGCCAGTAAAACTTGTGAGTTTTTGTTCGGGAATGAGTAATGCGAGTGGTGAGAAACAACATTGTTAGACGTAGAGGCTGATGTAGATGATTGTTTATTGGACGTCGAGAAAGAAGGAGCTTCTGCGTTCAAAGTTTGATTTTGCGAGTTTTGGTTGTTATTCTGTTGTTGTAATTGACTGTTCTGCTGATTGACATTTGTTGGTTGCTGCATTGGTTGAAAAGAGTTCTGATTTTGTTGCGAGCGTGAAGGTTGTTGGCTTGGCTGAAAAGGAATGTTAGTTGCATGTAATAAACTATGATGTGGTTGTTGGCAATGATAACATCTACGACCACTTGGACAGTTATCCGTTGCATGATTGTACCCTAGACAGTTACGACACAAACCTATTTTATTTATAACCTGACAACGCTCGGTAATACTCATTTTTAAAAATTTACTACATCTCCTAACTGCATGTTTATTTTTCAGACATATTTTACAAGTGATTTTTGTTTTATCAGCCTGACCGTGAGTGATAAACGAGTGCTTATGCGAAGAGTTCCGGGATGTGCTGGATGTACTATGAGTGTGCTGCTGATCCACCGCTTCTAGAGTCCGGAATCGTGTCTCCAAGAAGGATGAAAATTCCTTAAAAGTGGGCAACTTCTTCGGATTTTCTCGATCATTTAATTTCTCCTCCCACATTTGCTGCGTTTTACCCGGTAACTTTCGTACAAGAAGAAAAATTAAAACAGGATCTAAATGTTCTACCTCTATTTTTAGATTTGCCAGGCTGTGGATTACTTGGGTCGACGTATATAGCAAATCTTTGATCGACTCCGCACGTTCTTGTGTCAATGATGGCAAATTGAATATGGCGTTCAACTGGATGTTGACAAGAACACGTGGATGATCATAACGATCTTTTAAAAGTGACCATGCTTTGGCGTAATTATGGCCTTCAATCTTCAAGGTTAAAAGCAACTTCTCAGCATCGCCCGTCAAACTTGTCTTAAGGTAGTGCATCTTTTGAATATCCGAAAGCGATGTCTTACTTCCGACAAGGGTCACAAAAAGGTCATGAAAATTTGGCCACGACTCATAACTGCCGTCGAAAGAAGGTATTTTAATAGCTGGCAGGTGAATTTCGTCGTTTTTCAACACATTTTCTTTTCCAGAGACTTCTTTGGACTGCTGACTGCTACTGCCACCAAGACTTGTCAGCGAATCCAGAAGCCTTGTTTTAAAATCGCAGTATTCTTCCCTAAAATTATCATATACGGTTTCAACTTCCGACTCCTTCTTCGCATCCTCATCTTCACCATTTATAAACTCTTCATATATTGTGCGGACAGATTGCCACAAATCTTCCAACATTTTGATTCGGGTTTGAACGTAATTCACACTAATAGCCTTTCCTTTTTTACTAAAATTTTCAATATCCTTTTTGAGCTGTTTATATTTAGAGTTTAATTGCCTACTCGCCATTTTGATTTAAATAATAATAGTAAAGTAAAAAGTAAGGAAATCACTTACTCGTATTTCATAAAATGGCGTCAAATCCTGATAAAGTTTCACACGTTATCCCACGTTGACACACTAAAACCAATCGGCGTACACTATGTTAATCTTTTAGAAAAATTTCGATAATATTATTAAAATCGAAGGACCAAATGTTTGGCTGATTAGCCCTTTAATTATTTGAAATATATTATTAAAAAAATAACTTTAAATTGAAATAAAAACACAACACTTTTTAATCACACTTTTCTTTTATTGCCGGCTGATATTAATGACAAATGGATGGAAAGTCAAAGTCAACTTGACGTTTTTGTTGACGTCTTGTCGATTTGTCGAAAGTTCTACATGGGCCGTATGTGCATGTTTATTTCCGTGGTGGCGTTCTTCAATTTGCAGGTGGTTACGTTCAACACAACCAAAAAGCTGTTTTTTTAAAAATAGCAAATAAAATTCTTCGCGTTGGGCGCCAATTTATTTTCTGTTTAATTTTATGTTTAGAATATAAAACGAACAAAGTTGAAATTACTTCTTCGGATGGTTACGGTTGTCAACTACTTATATTTCTCATTAAGGAACAACCTAATTTCACGTGTAGAGCTTCATATTAATAGACAGGTATTTGACTTTCAAAACTGTTCCTTCTCATGCTTTCATTTTTTCTTTATTATTCCCAAACTAAACTCTATAATTTCCATACTAAAAAGGACCTTTTTTATAAGGAATTACCCTCATTGTCAATTTTGTTATTATGGTTAAATTTGAAACCATTATCTTCATTCCTTACTTTTGTTTTACAAAGTTGAAAATGGTCGTTTTTTTTTCTAAATCACCCTGACCATGCAATGATTAAAGTTCAAATGCATAAAACATAAATCACGCCATAAACTCAATATAGTTATGTATTTAAAGAGCGAGTTATAAAAGAGTCCTATCAATCTAGATTGTCAATCTATATGTATATTGTAAATATATACTCGTACCAAGGGAATAGAATAACTAAACAGCCTTGACCCGGTTTTTGGATTGATTGGCTTATAAATGTTTACGCATGCTATCGATCTTCTTTTTTTTTTTTTGAGTACGTTCAGTATAGATATAGCCAATACACAAGACAACACAGAAGAGAACATATAATATAATAATTCCAAAGGACTATACCATGAAAGAGGAAACTCTCTTTATATACAAAGTATAAGGAATAGGAGGCATTGTAGATATTTTGTAAGCTTTATCATTCATCTGTTTATATATTTGTGTCTATTCATGTTCAATTGACTATAGTATAGTATAGTGAATTGTGTGGTCGAATATTCTCATTCATTTTCATTCATTTTCCTTTGCTTATTTATACAAGATTGATTGGTCATGGGAGTTCCTTAAGGAACTTCACTAAATTACCTATGAGTAGGCAATAAAGCACTTAATGAATTGCTACTATATCTATTATCTACTGAGTATCTAACAAATGGCAACTACTATTGTCATTGGGGATAAGAAAACAAAAAGAAACGGGAATAGATAATTTGTCATGATTTCATCGAATTTGAAGAACAGAACCAAAAAAAAAAAAATAAAACCTATTATAGACACGAATTGGTCTTTTGTTTCTCTTTGGACATTTTGATAAATCCTTTGAGATAGATTGCGCTTTTAGGAAAAACTTTTTGGATACTGAAGTATGACCGTAAATACAATACAAAATATGATGAAATTTTGTACATACAAAAATAAAAAATATATTTATATTTAAAAATAACATATATTTAAAAGAAAAGAAAAGAAAAGAAAAGAAAAGAAAAGAAAAGAAAAGAAAAGAAAAGAAAAGAAAAGAAAAGAAAAGAAAAGAAAAGAAAAGAAAAGAAAAGAAAAGAAAAGAAAAGAAAAGAAAAGAAAAGATAAAAAAAGAAAAGAAAAGAAAAGAAAAGAAAAGAAAAGGAAAGAAAAGAAAAGAAAAGAAAAGAAAAGAAAAGAAAAGAAAAGAAAAGAAAAGAAAAGAAAAGAAATGAAAAGAAAAGAAAAGAAAAGAAAAGAAAAGAAAAGAAAAGAAAAGAAAAGAAAAGAAAAGAAAAGAAAAGAAAAGAAAAGAAAAGAAAAGAAAAGAAAAGAAAAGAAAAGGTAATAAGAGAAAGGAAATAAAAGAAAAGGAAAAGGAAAAGGAAAAGGAAAAGGAAAAGGAAAAGGAAAAGGAAAAGGAAAAGGAAAAGGAAAAGGAAAAGGAAAAGGAAAAGGAAAAGGAAAAGGAAAAGGAAAAGGAAAAGGAAAAGGAAAAGGAAAAGGAAAAGGAAAAGGAAAAGGAAAAGGAAAAGGAAAAGGAAAAGGAAAAGGAAAAGGAAAAGGAAAAGGAAAAGGAAAAGGAAAAGGAAAAGGAAAAGGAAAAGGAAAAGGAAAAGGAAAAGGAAAAGGAAAAGGAAAAGGAAAAGGAAAAGGAAAGGAATAGAAGATAACTAAAAAAATAAATTCGATAGCGCCACAGCTCATGTGGAACCAAGGCCTAGTGAATTATCTACAACTCTCAACCATTCCTGTGTTTTTGATAGAAATGATGGGAACCTACAATTTTCTGTCGAAACCTAACTACTAAGGTGAGAAGCACTTTTTTCAAGTTTCAAATTTTTATTGACCAAAAAGTAATTTTAGGAAGGTATATTAATTTAACAAGATATTAATTTTTTACGGCTTAAAAATTTTAATCACATATTAAATGATAATGATAGAGAACACTTACACAATTGGTCCTCATTTCTATTGGTCTGTTTGTATGCCTGTTCTTGTGTGTACTCAATTTAATCTCAATTTTAAATTTATTTAAACTTATTCATATGTACTTTACTTACGCATTTCATTGCTAAATGTGTTTTACAATTTATGCTCATCTGAAAGATTTCAGTAGAAAAATTACAACAACAAAAATAAAAACTAAATAAATACATGTTCTATATATATTTTATATACTTTTACCCAAGATCAAAATAAAAGTAGGTACCAAAGAATACATATATAGTTAAGTAAAGTATGTAGCTATAGAAAACTTAAAGAAGAATGTTATCGCAATCTCCAAACAGATGACAGAACGTCTATCATAACAAAGGTAATTTCCTAGAGCATCCTTCACTCGAACGGAAGCGATAATACTATACAACAAGCACAGCACAACACACAAACACACACACATACAAAACCAAACCCATAACCGCACAAAACATGAAAATAACAATAACTCATTTTTCCTGATTGCATTTGAATTTAAAGCGCCAAGAGATAAGAGTCATAAGAACGAACAAAATAACAAAAAAAAAAAAGAGGAAAAATATAATATCAAACACAGGGAACGAGATTGAATAAGAAAAAAAAAATATAAAATCTCCAAGAATAGAACGAAGGAGAAAATCACTGATTCCTTGTTTGAACAATAAACACAATCAGAGTGTTCAAGGACCTGCAGAGCCAGAAACACGGTTCCGAGAGAAAAATCGGAGGTATATAGACAAGATGGAAGGAGAGATGACAATCCGCACGGAGACAATATCGTGCTAATGGTAGCCAAGGACCATATCGAATGCCCGTGACAATCGTTAAACGCTTCTCTTCCTTTTTCCCTTTCTCTGGCACTTTTATACCATCAGGCCATACAATATCTCTAGAAACCGACAAGGTATATCTCTAGATATATCGTATCGACCACCCACAACTTCAGCCGTTCGTTTCGTTTCGTTCATTCATTGCTCAGTCATAATGGCGCTCAATCATACTTCGTTATAGCAAAACCCAAAGAGCAGTGTCCTTAATAGTGGTAGTGTTAGTTGTGGTGGTGGCGGCGGTGGTGGTATTCGTGTACGAGACACAGGACATGTAATTCAGATAAATGAAGGAAATTGCGTTGATAATTTCTGTGATCTCTACTTGACCCCATACTATGGTTGCCACAATTAAAGTGAAATATAAGTTGCCATGGGCAACTAAAGCAAAAAAAAAAAGACTGTCACAAAGAACGAAGAACGACAACCGACGATGTTATATCACAAAAAAAATAACAATAACAGAAAAAAAAAAAAAAAGAAATGAACGCAACAAAAATATCATGAGAACGAAAATGATGATGATGCCGATGACTATGACGATGACAACAGAAAACCCATCTAAGAGTCAAGCTAAAATCGATGCCTGTCTGTCATTGCTGCAAATAGCTTTCAAGTGTCCTGTGGTTATTGCCATCTAGGCGAATTTTCTTCACTATATACTCATATCTATGTAGGAGCGAAAATTTCATGAAAAGGATCTGTAGAGCAATATCAGTAGAGGAATGATTTCAAACTTTTTTTAAATCAGTGATGCCACTTTATTGGGATAACAGTATTATATTTTTTTTATGAAACATTAAATGGTTTCTTATTTCTTGATTTTTTTTTTCTATTTTTACAGATTTTTTTGTTCATTTATATCAAAATAAAATAGAAGAGTATCGAATTAAGGGTTTTTAGATCTTATTTTACGATAAATAAAGCAATGGTGACACTTTATTGAAAATTCGGACTCGATTCAATATTTTGGATTACTCTTATTGGATTTACTTTTAATTTAAATCTTTAAATTGAGACAATTTCTGATCATATAGGATTATATGTCCCTTATAAGAACCTTACAATTCAGAAGGTCTTTAAAATCTAAAGTCAATTTAACAAGCTTTCCATATTATGGTAAACAATTATTTTTAAAAATACATGGCAAAATACTGAGATAGCAAAATAAATCCCAAATTTTATCAAATCTAAACATTTTATAAAATTTTATAAAAGTTGGATAAAGTGTCATCACTGATATCAATAAACCATACATGTGGTTATAAGTTTCTACTATACTGCGGTAGAGTTTCTTGAGTGAAGTATTTAGTGGTTAGAACGCGTGTTCAATGGCGACAAAATCCATCAATCCAAACCCCTCTCTCTTCTGAGAATAATCTTAAAATAATTACTCAAAGTTGTATGATACGTAGAAATTTTACTTATATACCCTTCTTCTCCGCCACCGCATAAATGCTTACAATTTAATTACTATACAACGAAAACAATGAAACACACACACCCACACGTTCCCTGCCATGCAATAATAATGCAATCGAACTCTCTGCAATGTCCAGTTTATACTTGCAAATATTAATTAAGTAATCTCCCGCCATTATGGCAGCGTAATATGATGGCTGATTATTCCAATCCTTGCATAGTGGCATGGAAGGTAGATAGGTAGGTATAAGAAGGTATAAAGGTGATATGCTTGTTTGTATATATGTGGGTGTAATGTATA
This sequence comes from Epistrophe eligans, assembly GCA_951394125.1. Taxonomy (NCBI): domain Eukaryota; kingdom Metazoa; phylum Arthropoda; class Insecta; order Diptera; family Syrphidae; genus Epistrophe; species Epistrophe eligans. The sequence continues at coordinate 12,664,218 of OX596030.1, forward strand.
GGCTGTAGTGTAGGTGTTTGACTCCATAAATATGTACCCAGCTCAGAAGCCAACAATGGGATTATATTAATGTCGGGAAAACATCCACTTAAATTTGACCCCAACTATATGGTCGGGTAAGAGGTAATGAGGATAAACTGCGCGAGATATGGAGTAGATATACATGCATATTTTGAGGTCTACAGCTTACGTTTATAAAATATCGTATACGGTATAACTGAAAGAAGGTAATTATAGATGATTTAAAAGCAAATCTGACTTAATTAATTTCGTTTGTATAAACCAATATAAATAGCAAATTAATTGGTAAGATTTCAGAAGCATTAAAGTAGGTATATAAAATTAAATCATTAAGAATTTTTTTTCTTATCGTAACTACCTCTTTATTCGACAAGAGTTTAATTAATATAATATATTTATATATATAATAAAAATTCTGATAGATTTTTTTTTTTATTTTTATCAACATACAATGGAAGACGAAAGAAGTGAGTCTCTCAATTTTGTCTGTTTGTTTGTCTGTCTGTCTATACATATGTTATCCTACAAGTTTAATGGGTGAGTCGATTTTCTAAAAATTTGGTATGTATCGTATTTTTAGATATTCTCCTCGAAATGTTTACTTTATTTTAGATCAAAAATAATGGTGCCAGCTGTGATTAATAATGCCTTCGTTTTTAGGAACTTCTATAGAATACTTATTTTCGTGGTATTTCCTGGCAGAAAAGGAATCTTGATGTAGATGTATTTTATTTTGCAAAACAATTTCAAAGGTAATGTAACCGCACATTTTACAATTCAGAGATACGATTTTACTTATCTTACATCTGAAACATTATCATAATACTATTAAAAATTATACATTTTGGTAATATTGTTTTCCTGAAGGAAAATGCATTTAAAAACCTTCAATTTGAATTAATGTAATGAAAAGAAATAAAAGATAAAGTGACTAGAAAGCATACACATGAATAATCAGTAATTGTTAGTAATTTAATAAATAAGTTAGTAAGTGAAAAAAAAAATGTTTGAATAAATAAATAAATAAATAAGTGAACAGAAAAATAAATAAATAAGCAAAAAAGAAAAATAAATAAATAAATAAATAAAAAAAAATAAATATACAAATAAACAAACAAACAAATAAATAAATAAACGCATAAGTAAATAGATAAATGAATGAATAAATAAATAAATAAATAAATAAAATAAATAAATATGTTGGTCCTAGCTACAGAGTAGACGTGTTTTCTTTCGGCGGTTGTTTCATTAAGTTTTTAAGTAATAATCACTTCCATTCCTTCATCTAAACTGTGTCAATTCACTCCAAACTTTGCCTTTTTACAATAATTAAAAGTGAAATTAAATTAATAAATTAATTAATTACCTAATCTACATTGATTATTTTCTAAAAAGACGATAAAAAAAAAAAAATAATTTTCTATTATTTCATTTTGTGTAACGTGAAAGAAAGCTTTTAAACAACGTTAGTTCAAATTCGAAGTAAATATGTCCGGAAGTAATAAAGGGGTAAAAACAAGTACGTCTCTTGCAACACTTAAAAGTTCACCACAAACTCCGAAAGTATCCACTCCAAAAGCTACCGGCTCGGGCAAAGACGATGACAGTTTAACTTTCAAGAAAATGAATGATATAATAGAAAAACAAAGTAAGTCAATCATTTCTTTAATTACAACACAAATAAGAGAATCGGCGGAGAACGTAACCAAAAACATTGAAACTAAAATAACTGAAATAAATGACACTATGAATGACATAAACAAACGTATAATACAACTCGAAAGCATAAATTCAACAACGCACCTTGAACTGGACGCAATAAAATCCGATGTAAACAAACTTGGATCATCGATGAAAGAAATGGAAGGTGAACTTAGAGAAACAAAAAACACTCTATTAAGCACAACCACTCAACTCAATGATGTCAAAACTGAACTGGCAGGGGTGACCACGAAAATGCAAGAATTTGAATCTGCACAAGAAATACAAAACAACAAAAATATTGCTGCGGATGCTGTTCTTTATGGCATACCATTCGTCAAAGATGAGAATCTTAGATCTTATTTCAATCACCTGTGCCACATTCTCAACATTAAGCCACCAACACTTTTAGCCATTTTTCGCACTCGCGCAGTCAACAAGAACAACAACAAGTCCAGCATTCTTATCAAGTTTGCATCTCCGTTCGATAAGAATAACGTGTTAAAAGCCATTTCGAAACACCGCAGCGAGTCGAACAATAAACAAATTTTTCTTCGCGATGTAGGATTAACACAAATCGAACGAGAAAGTCCTATATTTATTCGCGAATGTTTAACAAAAAAAAATCACTCGCTGCTACAAAGCGCACTTCAGTTGAAAAAGGCTAAAAAGCTGTCATCGGTTTTTACTATACGAGGAGCTGTTTACATTAAATGTCAACCAGATGGAGAAGCAATAGTGATAAATAATAACGAAGAACTTAATGGAATTGCCAGGCCTACAGAAACGCTAACTTAAATTTAAATAGCTTCTCAAACTTTAAGAATTTCTCTTTTTTTTTTATTATTCTTTAAAATCTTAGTAAATTTATTTTTTTATTTTCTTTCTTTTGATATTTAATCTATTCTTATATTTTATATTTAATTTAAAACATCTTTTTTCTTTTATTTTTTGCTTGAATCTTGCCTAATTTTGTTGGAAATAAAGCATCAAAGCATTTATTTTCTGCTCTAGTGTAATGAATGTTTTCAATTTCGAAACACATAGCCTCGCGGCTGGAGACGGAATATTGCGTTCGATGGTTAACGTTTTGACCAATCAAAGTAATGGTTTAAAATTATGCCATTTAAATGCACAAAGTTTGCTACCAAAAATTGATGAGTTCAGGTTTGTGTTTGGTGATAGTAGAGTTGATGTGATTTGTGTATCCGAAACATGGTTCAAAAACACCCACAATGATGCTATATGTAAATTAAAAGGATATAAGGTTTTTCGCTCGGACAGGCAGGGTCGTATTGGTGGTGGTGTGGCAATATATGTACGTGATAACATTCCATGCAAACTTAAATATGTTTCTGAAGTTGGTAGTGCAATTGAATATCTTTTTGTAGATTTAGGGTATGGTGATAATAAGCTTCTTATAGGAGCAGTTTACAGACCTAATAAATACATCAGCCTTAGCTCATTTTTTCAATTTATGGAAGAAATATCTGCTCTATCATCCGAGATTTTAATTATTGGTGATTTCAACAGCAATCTCTTGCTTGAAAGAAGTCTAGTGAATGGAATGAGTACTTTTAATTTATTTCCTTTAAATACCACTGTTGCAACACACTTTACTGAATATTCAAGTACTCTCTTAGATGTCTGCTTTGTGAGTGATTTACGTAAGGTTCTCTTTCAAGATCAGCTCTCTGCACCTGGTTTTTCAAAACATGACCTTATTTATATGGCTTTTGATTTCGATATCCAGTATGATGATATGACTTTTGAATATAGGGACTTTAAACATATTGAATACGATGTCCTAGAACAGGATTTGCGCTCCATAGATTGGAACCACATTTATTGTTTACCCTGCCCTTCTGATCAAATCGAATTCATTAACACCCAAACCTTATCTTTATTTAATACACACGTTCCTGTGCGTAAACGTACACGAAAGTATGATCATAGGCCTTGGTTTACTCCGGAAATTCGTCAGTTAATGCAGCTAAGAAATTGTGCTTACGATAACTGGAAAAACTATAGATTGGAGGTATTTCGACAAAATTATAAAACGTTACGAAACACAGTGGTAAGCAAAATCCGAGCCGCGAAAACAACAATGCTCTCTAGTAAATTGAATCCATCTCTAGGCGGCCGGCAATTATGGAATAATCTTCGTGAAATTGGTATTGCTAAGAAAAAAAAATCCGCTGTTCCCGGTGATATTAATGTGGATGAACTTAATACAAAATTTGTCGATCTACCTTTTCCTTGTCTTCCAACAGTTTCACCCCAACATTCTCAAAATGATGTAAATGCATTCTATTTCACAAGGATTGATAGCACTGATGTTGTAGAAAGTTTTTTATCGATTAGGTCTAATGCTATGGGTATTGATGAAATGCACCCAATTTTCTTTAAGGCAATACTGCCCATACTTTTACCGTATGTTACACACACTTTCAACACAATTCTTACAACTGGCGTTTTCCCTAATCAGTGGAAGTTGGCAAAAATAATACCAGTTGAGAAAGGTCCAGGTAGTAAAGATTTTAGACCCATTTCCATACTTCCTTTCCTGTCAAAGGTTTTTGAAAAAATTGTTCAAAAGCAAATAAATTTGTATCTTCGCAGAAGTGATATTCTATCTCCAAAACAGTCCGGTTTTAGGGAAAAACACAGTTGCGCTACAGCTCTGATTAACATTATCGAAGACATAAGATTAGCTTTAGACAGCAGATATATAACTTTTCTAGTGCTTTTGGACTTTTCTAAAGCCTTTGACACAGTTGACCACTCTAATCTTTGTGGAAAATTATCAAGGTTGTACAAATTTTCAAACTCTGCAGTTCAACTGGTTAACTCATATCTGAAAGGTCGGAAGCAAGCTGTTATGTTAAATGGCAATCTATCAAAATTTCTCCCCACAACGAGGGGCGTTCCACAAGGCTCGATTCTCGGTCCTCTTCTATTTTCTCTCTATATCAATGAACTCCCTAAAACAGTTTCTGACTCAACTGTTCAAATGTATGCTGACGACGTTCAAATGTATAAAAGTTGTTCTCTTGGACAAGTTAACAATTGTGTCATCAATATCAATAATGACTTACATAATATTTCAAATTTCGCTAAGAATAACGGACTTTTTCTGAACCCTTCTAAGTCTAAGTGTATCATCATTTCAAAGAAACCTCTTGACCCTTCTCAGTTCCCACAAATTAAACTAGATGGGGCTACAGTAGAATATGTCGAGACTGCAAAGAATTTAGGAATTACGTTTAACCGGACACTAACGTGGGAAACGCATATAAACATAGCCATTGGAAAAGTATATGGAGTACTCCGCAGACTGTGGCCAACACATTTTTATACACCACCTAAAACAAGGCTAATGCTTGCTAAAACCATGATCATACCTATACTCTTGTATGGATGTGAAATTTACTGTAATTGCGACCAAGTAAGCAGAAGGAAACTTAATGTGGCGTTTAATAGTATAGCCAGATACATATATGGTCTAAAAAGATTTGATCATATTTCCCTTTTTTCAAAATATATATATGGTATTTCATTTGACAATCTGATCCGCTATCGAACGTTAATTTTGTTGTTTCGGACTATGATCACTCATCAGCCTTCATACATTTTCTCCAGAATACAAATGACCTCATCAATTCGATCTCAACAAATCTTGCAATCTCGTTTCACGTGTTTAACGTCCGAACGACAATTTTTCATCCATGCAACGCGGCTATGGAATAATTTACCACGAAAAATTAGAGTAATTAGAACCTTGAAGTGTTTTAAAAATGAACTTAAGACACACTTTTCCTTACAATAAACCTGCAGAATATAAATGTTTTTATAAATGTCTTTTATAAATAGTATGTATAAATTTTTATAAATGATAAATTTATGAATAATAATGTAAATTATTAATTTTAAAGAATTTTATAGTAAGTTTATCAATTTTTGAATAAATTAGTTTTCAGATAATTATTACTTGTAAATTTTCCTTTTTTGAAGCTATTTCACTTTTCAATTATCATTTTTCATTTGTATATAAAGCTATGATAAATTAACAATTCAATGCTTGTATTAGTTTATAAGATATTGTATCTTAATATATAAGCATGCCAATAAATAAATAAATTAAATTAATTAAATTAATAAATAGATAAATAAATAAATAAATAAATAAATAAATAAATAAATAAATAAATAAATAAGTAAATAAATAAATAAACAAATAAATAAATAAATAAAAAAAAAATAAATAAATAAATAAAGAGATAAATAAATAATTAAGTAAATAAATATACAAACAAACAAATAATACATAAATGAGTAAATAAATAATTAAATATATAAATAAGTAAATAAATACAGCAGTACAATATAATTAAATAAATTAATAATTAAAAAGTATATGATAATCATATAAATTGTGTAAAAAAAGAAAAGATATTTATCACGGATTTTATACATGTATTTGGTTAATGAGTGGGTTATCAGAACTATCACAGCTATAAACAAAGTTATTATTGAGTTTTTGAATTCGTTCAGAAATCAACTCAACATTCGCTCTTTGGTGGAGATCTTGAGTCGAATGACGCCAGGGTAAATTTAGCATCATTTTAAGCAACTTGTTCTGTGCGACCTGGAGTTTTTTAATGTGGCAAATAGCAGCATTTCCCCATACAGGGGAACCATACAGCAGTATTGCTTGAAAGATTACCTTGAATATGATGATTTTGTTTTCATTTGTTAATACAGAATTGCGATTAATAAAAGGATAAAGTAGTTTAATTGCCAGACTTATTTTCTTTAGTGTATTATTGACATGAAAGCTGAACGTGAGTTTAGTGTCTAGGTGTATCCCTAAATATTTAACGGATTTTTCCCAATTTATTTCCTTTCCATTAATCTGAAATTGTCTGCTGGGAAGATAACAAGGCTTTCTTTTCCGCGAGAAAAAGATAGCTTGAAATTTGTCCTCATTTAATTTTATTTTCCATTTGTTATAATATTTTTGCAATATTTCAACAGCCAGTTTTAAACTCCTCTCTATATTGAGAGCGAGTTTGTCTGATGAAAAAATTGCTGTGTCATCAGCAAAAATAGCTGATTCACATTGTGGAATAGTTGGAAAATCCGATGTGTAAATGTTATATAACGGTGGGCCAAGGACGGATCCTTGAGGGACACCAAAGTTGAACGACACTAACGAAGAAACACCAGAGTCAACATAAACTTTATAACATCTTTCTGACAAGAAACTTTGGACTATTTTACATAAGTATAACGGAATAAGAAAAGGAATCTTAAACATAAAATTTCCAAGAACAATCAAAAAGCACCTTTGCTTTTTATTCTAACTAAGAAGAAATTCAAAGAAATTTATGAAATTAAGTAAAGAAGATAAAGATAGAAAATATACAAAGAAGCGGATATACTATGTATCTACATATTTATAAGCATTACAATTTTGACAGGGTTTTATATTTGTTCAGCGCAAAGATAACCGCATAAACCACAGAAGATTTAGGTATCTGAAAATAATCAGTAGGTATACATTTTTCAGCATAGGTAGAAATAAATGACTTAAGAGATTTAAAAAAAATCTGTTAATTTTAATAGATATAGGGTGAATTTTCAAAAATATTTTTTTTAAATTTTAGAGTTTAGACAAAGTTTGAAAACTCAATATTTCGAAAAAGACTTGTTCGATTTCTATTTAATTTTGCACTAATTAGTTTAATAACATTAGTTGAATCCTATTTTTGTAGGCTTCAGGTCTTTGCAAATTTGAAACGTCTTTTTCCAGACTATCAAATTTAAAAGATATAAATAATTTTCAGTACCTAAAAAGAGATAGGTTAGGTTAGGTTAGGTTAGTGGGCTGACAGTTGATCTTGTTACCGTCACACTTAGATCAATGTAGATCCATTGTGGTACCCTAGGGATATGCTCCCTATATAAAGAAAACCTATGATAAAAATTCTATGACAAAAAAGGCCCGTTAAGGGTGTAGTTTTAGTTTCAGCGGGGTGTAGCCCGTAAGGTCGGAGGGTGCCCTCAAATTAGTTGAGTTTGGGAGTGTCTGTCGGCACATAGTCACCTGGGTGAGAAGGGGTTAACGCACCATTGTCGTACTTGGGCGAGCTCCCCTCCTTAGCCCCCACGGATTAAACCTAAAAAGAGATATTTAAAGATAAATATTCTTCCTTTAAATAAATTTTAGGACTATCAGGATAGACCTGAGGAAGTATGTAAACACGTACGACACGTCCACCAAGAAAGAAAGACCTGAAGCCCACAAAAGGATTCAACGATTCAACTATTTTAAATAAAAAGTTCACGAAAAAGGAATAATTAATAACATTGATTTAAAGAAAAAAATATTATTAAAAACCGTTAAAGGAAATCTTATACATATACAGTCGTATTTATTAGATCTCCTTAGAATACTCTTGGACAGTTATCCAGCTAGCCATTGTCTAAATAGTTGGACATCTCCTTATTTATAAACGCATTTCAACAGTGGCCTACAAATGTTCTCATACACTCGCTCACATCGCTGTAATCTGTCAATTTCGTGAGCATTTGGATACATTCAATGAACATTTCGTTCATTTGACTGCTTTTAGACGACTGCAATTTCTATCCGCAATTCTCTTTTGAGTTTCTTTCCGATTGCAGCATCAATTTAAACGCTGCAAATTTTAATAGCTGCTTTGTTAAATGTGAAGGAAATATATTTCCTCACTCTTTACTCCACTTATGTGTCAAACAATAAGAAAAAGCACAAAGAAGAAAGAGCGATAACTCTGCAGTTATTTCAACCTCTGCTACTTTGTGTACCCCGGACACCGCATACGTCCCCGCCTACATGCTTAAAAATTGTAAGGGTAATTGCAGCATATTTGCAGCGTTTCAAAGCAGTCTTTGAAGATTATTTTTCAATTTTTTTTCATTGAACGTACCCACTTTAGAATAGGTTTGGACAACCAATTTCAGTGTCTAAGTTAGACACTCGATGGAACATGTTTAAAAATAAGGTTTTGGACTTGGACAGCTGTCCAAAGTTAGACATACTTTGGAATGGGTTTATAAATACGACTAATAGTGTATAAACATATACAAAAATTATTTCCAATGATTTTTTAAATTTTTTTCTCATAAATTATAAGGATATCTGGGCGACCGAGCTTCTCTTGGCTTCTTTTTATTTTATTAAATCTACCATATAAAACTTAAAAAAATCGCTTTGAGTCTTTTTTTCTTAAAGTGAGCGACGGAATATGTGATACGGTGATACGGAGGACCCATGAAGGGAGTTAAAATCTCTTTGAACCCGAGAAACCTCGCAAAATTCCTACTGATATTCCGCGATCCTCCAACGTAACAGAAGATATCCGCACGTATTTCCAAATATGTGAGGGTATTTAAACATAAGAAGATCTCCAAGTATCTTCACGTACATAATATGTCAAGATATCTCCATATTTATATAACTCAGACTTATTTAAAAAAAAAAATTCCTCATTGATTTCAACAAACTGTATAAATTTCATCGAAATCTTTAAGGCCGTTCCCGAAAGCCAAGAAACAATAAAAGTGGACGTGGCAGTGAGTGGATTTTCATACAATTTTGAATTTTTTTCAATAGAATATTTCGTACCAATTGCTTCCACATCGTTAGAGCCATTTCCGAGAACCTAATTTATTGGAAAAGTGGGCGCGGTAGTTGTCGGATTTAGCTCAGATTAATTTTTAAAAAATTTCCTAGTTGATTTGAACAAATTCTACAAATTTAATCTAAATCGTTAAAGCCGTTTTCGAAAAAATAAGAAACAATTAAAGTGGGTGTGGTAGTGGGTGGATTTTACAAAATCATTTTTCAATTTTAAATTTTTTTTGGATTCATGAAAATAAACTGTGAAAATTTCATCCAAATCGTTAGAGCCGTTTTCGAGAAACATAGTTTTTTTTTCGAAAACGGCTCATAGGATTTGTATATACAAGAATTGTATATGGCATTGATGTTAAAACAATTTCAAAAACTATTTCTATAATTAAAAATGTTGATTTTAACAATTTATTAATTTTAAATTAATTATGTGCAACCAGATGCTTTTAGATTGTTATAAATCTTACATTATTTAAAATAAATCCAACAAAAGCTTATAAATACAACTGTGCTTTTTTTATTATATCATGTAGATACATTAAGTAGATTTAATAGATTTTAAAATAAAAAAATAAAGAGGTCCACATATAAAGAAAAGGTATATCATCAGGCATTTGTTGAAATGATATCAGTTGAGAGAAAAAATGATTTATTGCTATTTATCACAAAATATTTATAAAAGCTTAAAGTTTAAAGGTTAAGACCGCAATTTTATGTATGGTCCTCTCAATTTATTAAAAAAAATTCTTAAGAAAAAAACAACCAAATAATGTGACAATGTTAAAAAAAAATGTCCACCACATTTAAAAATAATTCCATTTTTATTTTGAATTTAATGTTTATTTTTTTATGATTTCAATATAATTTCCGTAGTATGTAATTCGAAAAGTCCTTTACAAAGGTTCATTTTTTTTAATACATTTTTATGTCAACCATTTCTTCTTTATATTTGTAAAATAACCTTATACATGCGCCTCATTTAACAACTCAGCGCAAATAAGCCTCTTGAATATAACTTTGTGGATGTGGATGCCCCAAGCGCATTGTCCACCATTTGTTTCCTGTTCTTCCACCATCACCCATTATATGTAGGTATACCTACTATAACCATTGAACCAACCATCTCCATCAAGGTGGAAGAATTACCTTGATTGCATGGCCATTTATCAGCAATGCGTACGCCCCTCCTCCGCCCAATAACATTGAAGAGGAAACACAGAAAAAAAAAGCAATAAAAAAAAATATATTCAAATTATCCTTGATATGATTTTAATGATATCACGTAATGCTTTAATGTTGAAGGTAATTTTACATATGAAAAATGTACTTGTACACTATGTATATGAAAAATAAACGAATATAAAAATAAACCTTATGGGTGAGTCGTAAGTTCTTGTCGATATTATGGCAATTTGTTGCAAGAAAATTTGTTTTGAGTTTGAGTTGCTAACAATTTGAAGATACTTTTGGCAACAAGTTGCTTTCTTTTAGTATTTAGTTTGGTATTTGGTGTCGAAAACAATCTTGACAAAAAAGTTTTTGGACGGCCATCCCCAGCAAAAGTAACAAAAAGTTCAGAATGAAAATCTTAAAAATTGTGTAAGATCGCAAATTACAATTTGTTGCTAACAATCCGAAGTAACTCTCAGCAGCAAGTTGACGCATCTTACTTGGTTTGGCGCTGAAAAAGTATAGCAACATTAGTTCTTGCCCAAAAAAAATTACTGGACGCTTAGCCAAAATAATATAAAAGGTTCAAAATGAAAAACTGAAAATTCCATAAAATCTGACGTCTCTCTGTCAACACTTGTTTCCAGAAAATGTTTGTTGTCTTTGATTGCTAGCAATTTTAAGTAATTTTTAGTACAACAAGTTGCTCCCTTTTATAAAAACGTAACTTACAACGACTCAGGGCAAACAAAAGTTATTAAAAATAGTTGCGCTAGAAAATTGACAAGTTGCATCGAACCCGAAAAAAGTTGAATAATTGCATGAGTCTCGCCTGGCGCACATCTGAAAATTTGTTGCCAGAAAATGTTTGTAACATTTAATTTCTAACAAGTCGTAGTATAGGAAATTCTCAGTAAAACATGTTGCTGAATAATTGCATAAGACCACCTTTGCCGATCTGGTAATTTGTTGCCAGAAAACTGACAGGTTGCATCGAGCCCGAAAAAAGTTGAATAATTGCATGAGTCGCAATCTGGCAATTTGTTGGCAGAAAATGTTTGTTTCCCTTAATTGCTAACAACTCTGGCCTGGCGCATATCTGGCTATTTGTTGTCAGAAATTATTTGATGTTACATTTAATTTCTAATAACTGGTAGTATAATTTTCAGTAAAACATGTTGCTAAATAATTGCATAAGAGCACCTTTGCCGATCTGGTAATTTGTTGCCAGAAAACTGACAGGTTGCATTGAGCCCGAAGAATTTTAAATAATTACATAACTCGCCCGGCGCACTTCTAGCAATTTGTTGCCAGAAAATGTGTGTTGCTAACAACTCATAATAATTTTCAGTAAAAAAAAGTTGCTCCATTTTACGAACAAGTGGGTAACTTGCAACAACTCTTGGCAAATTAAAAAACCTACCGAACGCAAGTCCATATTATCAAAAGTTGCGTCAGATTACTGCCAGGTTTCAATTAACTCAAAAACAGTTTCAACTTGTTGCAAGCGATTCCCGATAAGATCTGAAAGTTTTGAAAAATATTAAACCGGTTTAGTTTTTGCTGTTTTTTTTTTTTTTTTTTGTTAATAAATTTAGCTTTCTCTCTTTCTATTTCTTTTTTTATCATTTGTTCAAAATATTTATTCCAATGTACATATTTACGATTCCATAACTTACCCTTAAATTACATTCCTTTATCACAATCACAAGTAAAAAATATTATTATGATAAACCTTCCTATATGCTTGCTGGTATAAGAGAGTCAACCACGCTTTTGACCCGAAGTGAAAAATTCTTTTCATATTTTCATCTGAAACCAGGAATATACTTATTATTTTTGCAGAGAATGCAAATTAAGTAGGCGGACAGACAGACGGTATGGATTGCTTAAAAAATACGATTGGACTGTTTTTACACTTTTATGTCTGGCAAAGTCTATACGAGAAAGATATATCTACATCAACATCGAGGCATCAGGGAGAATTTCCCACGTTTTCGGTTCTCCATGATGATGATGATTCTACAATATTGTAAAGACATTTGCGATTGCTGGCTTCCTTTTGAATAATTTATTTTCCCGCAGCCCTTAGGACTATTTACTATCTCTCGCGAAACAATTCGAAATTCGTGTTATTGTAAAGCAACGGAATTATTGTGGAACGAACGTGAGAAATTCTTCGTTTTGCTGCACCGGTTATTCACTTACTATATGCAGATAGATAGACCAATTCCAACCTCACTTTTTTTGTATTTGTTTTAAAGTTGACCATAAAGTTGCATCAGAATGTGTATTCTTGAGAATAAGAATAAGTTTAGAATGCTGGCAGTGAGGAATTTGTAAGAAGATGCAACTTCGATTTGATATCATTATTTCTATACCTATGTAGGTCTTTAAATAAGTTTTAGCTGTGGAATTTATAGCGAACATGGTGTATTGTAGGCGTATCGATTGCACTATCAAATGATATCCGCAACAGTTAGGTTTTTCTTTCTGAAATCATTTCCTATCTGTCATTCATGTGAACGAACGAATCGAACAACTGTATTCTAGGAAGCAAAATAATTAGGTCATTTAAAGCAGAGAAAGAAGTCATTTGTATTTTGTTGATGTGTAAGCATCTATGCCAGAGGTAGGGTAGACTTAAAACGTGGAAATTTCTGTGACACATTAAGTTGTGATCTTACACGTTACGATACGTTGATTTAAATTGGATACGTTCAATATTGGGTATGTTCGTTCGTACTTCAAACTAAATAGAAAGATCAAGCTCAGTTTGGGTTGAAATTTGATTGACAGTTCGAACTTGTCGCGTTCTGTGATGTAAACTTAAATATTTTAATTAATTAATTACATTAAAATGGTCTTTATCAAGTGGGTATTTTTATTGTGACGTATGTGACACTGTAGCCCCTGATTTTCTAATTCAATTATTTTTACAATATTTAATAAAATCAAATTTGTGTACCTTATAAATATTTGAATAAATGTGTACAGAAAAAAAAATATATAAGTTGTTTGGTTATAGGATCAATTTTAGATACGTTACGGTTGTAAAATATTCTTTATTAAGTATGTACTTTTTTTTCAAATACAGAATATAGAAATTAACTTTGGAATACTCAAAACTATGCAAAATTCTAGTCTGAAAATGTTACGTGTGTGACAAGTTCATGTTACGTTTGTGACAAAAAATGTGATTTAAGCGCAAACACAATATAAAAGAAGAAATTTTGATGGGAAATTTTTGTTACAGAATTAGTGTACTCATTTCTCACATCACGAAAATGAAAATACATACCTCCTTTGTAAAGGGCTGATTTTCTCACTTAAGAAGTCGTCCAAAGTCGAATCTATGTTTTTTTTTTTTTGGAAAACATGTTCTTAACAAAATTTTCACTTGGCTGGAACTGGTTAGAACGTGAAAAAAACAGAAAGATTAAGTTTTGTAAGACCAATCTGTTACCGCTGTGACACAATCATGGAAATGGAACTATAAATTCGAGCTCTGTAATACCTTTTATTTTCAGTGAAACTTTTGTGTGACGCAAAATAACAAAAAAATTTACATAATTTTGTTACGATTATGACACTTCCCATTTTATGAACCAGTTTGCGTTTGTAATGCTGAATAACTAAATTATACCAAAACGATGAATCTAAATGTTTAACAACAACAGGTATAAAGACAAAACCAAAGTCCAATGGTCCGTCCTGTATTGTAAGTCTCAGAGAAAAATAAACCCTTCTATCCTACCTCGGTGCAACAAGCAACTTTAGTCAACCTACAATATTTTCCAATTAAATTCTTATGTAAACAAAAGTCTACCTTAACTTGCACATAAAATCCTAAATACACACAAAATCTGCAAACTTTGAACAAAGCAAAATATGAATATGCAAAAATAAAACCCCCAACTTAGGCTAACCGAAGGACTAATTTTGTTCTTGCAAAAGTATAAAAAGTTTTAATCTTCCTGACTTACCAGTTATCTTACATCATTCCAAGACAAACACCACTGATGGACGACACGATGGACAAGAACATGCTTTCTAAAGAAATTTCCTAGATGATGGAATTTATAAACACAACAACAACATCATCATAACTCGGAGTTCGTTCACACTCCTGTTTAGTTTGTCCCGCCATAGAATAATGAAGTCACGATGATGATGACGATGATGATGATGATTGCAGACAGTGTTGTTGTTTTGTGATAATGGTCGTCATTTGTTTGATGGCAAAAGAAGTCCAGGTGAAGGAAGCCCGGAGGGATATTACAAGATCCAATGTTGGCTTGGCATACCATAATGGTAAAATTAATTTTCATTTATGACGAAGAAGTACCGTATTGCTGCAAACGACGACCCACGGCCAGCGCGGTGACGAATAAGGGACGAGGTTTCAACTATCATATACACACAAAGGAGATGCAGTAGTCCAAAGTCCATAGGAAATTCCATCAGCTCCTGCTTGTTTAAGACTCTGTGAGATTTATTTGAACATGATATGGTTAAGTAGTATCTGTCAAGATGTGGTTCTGACGTTGCTTGCTTGCAACCGTGCGGAGTGCAAGTCTTTGTTTTTTTTTTTTGTAGTTGATTGCTCAAGGTGTGGAACGAAGGCTTACTATGGTTTGGTATGGTACTATGTATAATGAAAAATTGCTAAAGGTTTTTACTAATATCGTCCACACGCAAAGGAATAAAAAGTATATATATACAAGACCATTCAGGAGGTGGGAACACCTTAATCATGAGACCAAGAACCCGGATCGCCTTTATGATGATGTAGGAGCTATACTTAAATAGTAGCAGTTATAAAAATGATATAAAAACTTCGATTCATATTTTTTGCGTGTTTGTTCATATTTATGAAAGTTATGTGCAGCAATAACAAACAACCATGACAGGAATTACAGTTCATGAGATTTGCACAAAAAAAAATATTTGGAATCTCCTTACTTGGCATATTTACACTGTGTTGGCACTGACATTTAGAAAATTAAGAAAATGTCAACATTGAGATGTCAGATGGGCAAAGGAAATTAGCCAGTTCAGGTTTCTCAGGCTCACTGAGATTTCAGAGATCTCAGCAATCTTATAAATCTGAACGTAATTCCTACGTGAGATTTCTTACTTTTGCTGTCAAAAAGCTAAGACTGATATTTTTTGGATTCGCTTGCTCAAATATTAATTTTCGCAGTTGATCAAATTATAAAAAAGAGATGGAGATTGTTTTTGACGTCTAGCGGGGAAATCTTGTTCAGGTTTCTTCTTCTCCTTAGTAAAGCTGACAGAAGTTTGCTCAGTGAGATCTCAGAAACGTGAACTGGCTAAATGTTTAAATGTTTGATGAATATGTTACGTCTTACAACCGTGTGAACTTACAATTTTGTCTAAAAAATATTTAAAGAAACGTCATATTTACGCCATTGTCAATTAACCATCTGACAATGAACTTGGCAGGAATCTGACAATCAGGGGCTCATTTACATATGTATATGGTTCTGTGAAAAATTTCATTTCGAAAGAAGGGCAAATCGTATCTCTCAAAATTAATTGCACAATATAATTGTTCGTCATACATTATGTCCGTTTCTTATTTACTTTCGAAACTTTGTGATTTGTGTAAATTTCAGTCAATATCGTTCTTAAGCCGGGTCAACACTTATCTCATGTAGTGTATTGTGGAGTCGTGTGTCGCTATCGCATTTAATATGTGTAGAGCATTACTTGTCCCGTGTGATGTGTTATGTTGTGTCGGAGTCAAGCTTTTACCAATTGCGGCATACCACGCTGTGTCGAATTTTTCAGTGGGAAAGATAAGAAAGTGTTCGGGGAAGAGAATAAGTAAATAGTAAAACAAAAAAAGAAAGTTTCTGATTATTGTGCACAGTCAGCGACACAACACAACAATCCACTACACACCGCACGTAACGTAATAGGTGTGGCTCCGGCTTTATACTTGTCCCATATCTGTGCTTTTCTGTCCAAGAAATTTCTTTGGATAGAAATTCAACAAAAAAAAAAAGAAGTTAAACATCGTGTTGTGCGTTCCATTCACATAACGTAAAAAGGAATACTGTTAATTGGCTCGTCATTATTTGACAGTTGTGAGTTTCTGTACACAAATTAAGACGCTTATTACCCGATTCGTTTTTTCGATCGTTTCTTCTTTTTAAAAGGCACGCATCGTCGTTATTATGTACATGAATCCTTTTTACATTTGTGAAGACTATTTCGTTATTTTGATGTTCAGAAACTATACGGTGGATTTATTGGAAAATAAACAGTAGCGATAATTAAAAATGTTATTTAATCACTTCTTATTCAAATGAACATCTTATTTAAGTGCGAAAAATTGTTTTGTCGGGTGGCCCCGGCGCAGTGGATGTAGTGCTTGACTGCTAACTTGGATGTGTGGATTCGATCCCCAGTCTAGGCAGCATTCCCTCAACTGAACGCCACCCCTGGGATTTATTTATTAATTATTTTGCAAAATCTCCTTAAAATCGTCCCATCAGTAAAAAAAAAGTGCAAAAATTGTACTTTCACATGTAATATTTATAACAATGATGTTTTTTTGTAGATAGAACACATTGTTGAGAGTTGAAACTGCTTTCTTTGCATTTGATTTACAGAAACTATTTTCCTTGCATATTTGTAATTTTTTATAGTCGATACCTGAATATCGATGAATTTTCTCTCAATTTACATCTGGTCATCGCTCATCTCTATTCAATTGTCAAAGCATAAACGTCAATTTTCAAACGGAAAAAAAAAATTAAAATTTTCCCTCCTGCTTTCATTACTTCATTCCCCCTACATTTCTACGCCTATCACCCAAACTGTCAAAGAAACGAAAGACGAAACAACCAGAAAAAAAAGACTCGTGTGTAATAAGCGACTAAAGGGTTTGACTTATTAATTCTTTACCTAAATTTTGACATATTCTGATTTTGTTTTTAACAACATAAAGTATGGATAAAACCACGTGTTTTTGGATTTCATAACTAAGTTAATAGAATTTAAATTTTAAAGAATATTTCCAAACCAAATTCCCGTAATAATTAATTTATTATAATATTTTAACAAAGTTATATTTCTAAGAAGATTCAAACTTTGAACTTTAATTTATCTTTTCAAATCAACAAGACTGCTTGGCAACAAGTAGATAGTTGTGCGGATATAAGAAGTGAATTTCTCCTAACCCATCAAATATCTATACAAAAACAAAGTTTGGCATCAAACTTAGATAATAATCAACTTTACCTTAGCAGCAGTGCAATCATCGTCGATGAGATGGTTTATGAGTTTTTAGCTTTCGTTGATGTGGCATAGTTAAATTCTTAAAATTATTTTCAAAACTTTTTGAAATCACCTCTTAATTATAATTTTCATCAAAATAAACAACCCCATTGTTGGGAAAATCTTTTATTAAATACCTTTAGTCTTTGAGTTCTGTAAAAAAACGAAAAACTATGACTTTATTTAGTCTATACCCGTCGTTGTTGTGTTGTGTCCCTTTATATTTATTTCAATTTCAACCAGGGAGGTAAAAAGCTAACATTTTTCCGGGAAAACCTTCAGAGTTATATCGCCATTGAAGAGAAATTATGAAGAAGTTTCGTTGTTTTGACAAAGTTATTTGAGAATAAAGTGCAATATTGACTCAAGTGCATTCCGTTCAAAAACTCACCCTCACTTTGCTTTACTTTTTTGTTTTTTTTTTTTTTTTTTTCTTGTTTACCTTTGTATTATTTTATCGTTTATTCATTCGTCTTCGCTGAAAAGGATAAATTGAAATTCCAAAGATATTCAAGTTAAACTGGAAAGCATCGTCGTCGTCAGTAATGATCTAATACTCGACTCTAGCCTCGTAGTATACTCCGCTGTACAGTACATTCCATTCCTATATACCTAACGCTCAGTGATGTTATGGCTTTTCAAGGCACAGGCTGAAGTGCTTCTTGGTATTCTCTTTATGTTTCCTGTACTGCTGCCGCCAATATACCACCATCACAAGGATTTGAAGTAGATTCATCTAGTGGCAGCAATGGTGGTAATGGCAGAGGTGGTAGATATAGTCTTAGCAGGAGCGGTTGTTCTAACCTCGTCTCCCATTATAAATGTCTTGAGCTGTGATGGCTGTGGTTTGATGTTTGCAAAGCGTTGCGAGGATAAACGCCAGGAAGACACTCTACACTCACTATACCACCTTACCTACTATCTTTTGGTGTTTTGTGAAATTTAATGAAATATATGTGTGCGAAGTTCGAGAAAGCAAAGGAGTCGTCGTCGTTGGCGTCGTTCCTTTCCTACATACACATACATATATGTATATGCACAGAAGAGCAGCAGCAATAGAATTCGAGCAAATATCAAATTAATTAACTGCTTGAATTTGGTTTCTGTATAATTAATCTCCCGTGGAAGTTGAAGTGTGTGGCTAGACGGAAGGCTGATTGTTGAAAGTTTATTACTGAAACTCAACTTAAGCAGTGTTGAAAGGATTCGAATGCGAAGAAACATGACATGATGCATTAAGGCTTCTATATATTTATAAGAAATTTAAAGTATGAGTTTTGAAAGGATTTTTTTTTTTAGCTATAATATTTTATGTGTTTTTGCTGTGCATGTTTTAATTTTACTTCTTTTTTGTGTTGTGCTTTAAATGATTTAAAAGTTTTTTTTTAACCTTAACTTTTTTAAAAGTTTATGATCACAGAAGCTTGAACTTTTTTCTGAAACCTTACATAATGCCTACTTCTAGATTTTTAATTTTGCATTTTAATTTGTCTGTCCTCAAGTAAAAATGGGCACGTCTGTTTTTTTTTTTTTAATAATTTTAGGTTTCATTTGTAGGTTTTAGATTTTAAGTTACAATTTAAGTTTTTTTTACTTTTCAAACAAAAGGATGAACTTTACTTTAAATTTAAAAAAAAAGACAAAATAATTTTTGAGGGAGCCGATTTGCGCGAAAGATAATCATTTTCAAATGCTGAAATTTTAATCAAATATCAATTGACAATTTAAAGGCCTCCAGCTCCACAAAAGAAAGCACAAAAAACCAGTATTCTGAAATACTGGGTTGCATATGTTTGTGGAGGAAACACAATGCGTTTAGAGCTGTTCGCGCGCATTGTGGCTATCCACGCAATGGATTGAGTCCGCGTTGCGCTGAATCGAGCACTGAGTGGCGGACAGTCACAATACGCGCGAACAGATAGAATGTCTTGAATTGGAGGTGCCAAAATTTGAACAACCTTTTGAATGGATGTAATTTTGACTGATGGTGATTTGATGGATGTCATTTCAACAGAAGGCAGATTGATAGATATCAGCCTGTCAGATATCAGTATGACAGATGAGAATCTCTTTGGCAACTTGAAATATCATTTTGACAGATGGCGATTTGATGGATGTCATTTCAACAGATGGCAGTTTGATAGATATCAGCTTGACAGATATCAGTATATGGCAGATGAGAGTCTGCTTGGCAACTTGAAATTTCTTTAAAATATTCACAATTTTTTGAAATTTGCTGTCAAAACCCATAGGAAAAAAAAAACAGTTTTTAAAAATTGATTAGAAATTTCAAGTAAGCAAACAAACTCTCATTTGTCATACTGATATCTGTGAGACTGATATCTGTCAGACTGATAGCTGTGAGACTGATATCTGTCAGACTGATATCTGTCAGACTGATATCTGTCAGACTGATATCTGTCAAACTGATATCTATCAAATTGACTACTATATGTCAGGCGATCTGTCAAAATGATATCTATAAAATTGTCTTCTTATTTTAAACTTATCAACTCCCCTTCGATTCCTCTCCCGTTTTAGTTAAATCCTAGGGAGCAGCATTGAATGCAATCCAATTGAAGTGATGCTACTTGCCATATTGTCTTCTGGTGAAATATGTGCACTCTAGCTTGTTTCTTCCTCTTACTAAATTTATTACTATTAAAGATTTAAGTTGTTGAACTTTCGGATATCCAGGTGACAACTTCATAATCATGCGTGTTCTGATCGTGAGTGCGTTTATAAATTTAGATTTTCGCTTAATACTGACCGATTATATGATAGATCTTGATTTTAATTAACAACACCGCCGACCAATTCAATGTTATACATTAAATG
Source organism: Epistrophe eligans (assembly GCA_951394125.1). NCBI lineage: Eukaryota > Metazoa > Arthropoda > Insecta > Diptera > Syrphidae > Epistrophe > Epistrophe eligans. The sequence goes on from OX596030.1 coordinate 12,684,940, forward strand.
TATGTATGTGTATTTTATGGACCTACTTTAACAATACCCCCATATATAGAAACCACTATTCCTCTTCAAATCCTTAGAACTGTGTTGAACTGAAGGACTCTGGCAACACATCGACAGTTGAGGTAAATATCTAGAAGTTGTACCGTACGTCGTCGTCGTTGTCGTCTTTTTCAATGTATAGGTATGTGAATGTGATGCAAAACGAAACCAATGACATTAATGACGACGACAGCAAGCGATAAGTATGCTTTCAATGAGCCTTCAAATTATTGTCATTCCTCTCAATTTGGCACCATGTACCTTTGCGGATGCGACTAATGCATCTTGAATGAGAACAAGGAAGCAGATTGGTTTACCTTGTGCGGTTCTGGTTACTGAAGGACTATCAATGCACATTCACATTACACACGCACACTCACACTAATACACAGAGGTTTTAATGCATTAAGTAGATCCTACCTGTGCAAAGAGTTGAGTTAGCAAAAAAGCTTAAATATAGTAGATGTACACATGGGATGAATATAACCTACCTATGCAAAGCATAGGAGAGAAAAAGGACCCTCTAAACATACCGTTTAGTGTAATTGGTGTGCATGTTAGAGAAGTTCCGCTAACGTTCTCTAACTAACTCTAGTTCCCCCGCAACAATCATTACCATCACAGCATCATTATCACATCTGGCATTCGGAATTTTTGCCAGCTATTATTGTGATAGTACACCGCACAATATACTACATATACATATACTATACATACATACTCGTATACTCTTCTCAAAGCGTTTTAGTTCAGAGTTTCCCGAATTCATTTCGAAGACGGAAAGGTGAAACCAATTTGGTTTTTGCCGCATTTATAAAGCGTTGCTGTGGAATCAGCTCGTTCTCTTCGTCGTCGTTGGCTTCGGTTAGAAAATAATTTGAAGGATGCTTTTAAGATACCAACGAAAAGAAGGGGGAGTAGGGTTGTGGCTGGATGTCAGGTGGAAGTTATATACATATACTGCACAAGATTCAATATAATGGTGAATGAATGTTTTACGGAGTTGTGGGTGGCGAAGCGCAGCATCTGAAATGATAATTGCAGTCAAACATTAATCTCAATTAAGTGTACCATACCTACTCCTCTTTGCCAGAGAAGGTTGGGAATTATATAAATTTTTCCCGTAACATCCGCCCTTGTTAGAAGGGTATATGGATGTAGGGTAAGGTATAAGGTATAGTGGAGGCAGCGAAAATGCATTTTGTTGTGTTTATTCAGATTACGAGTAATTTATGGGGTTTTGCAGAATTTAATGCGTAATGAATTTTAATGCCTTTGAAAATGTTTAAATTATAAAAGATACAAGTTTAACCTGGTTCCTTGAAATTTCATAAATGTTAAAAGTTAAGAGTTTTTATCAAAAAAAAAAAAAAAAAAAAAAAAAAACTCAAAATACAATTCGAGCTTTATAGAATTAAATTTCGCAATTATATGAAGGAATTTCTTGGTTTAGTTTGAGCTTGTATTAGTTTCTGTGAATATTCATATACCTAAATAGATTAAAAACTGTTATTTATTTCTTCCATTTTTTTAATTTTCAGAAATGCAAAATAAATCAAGGAACGACTTGACAAGTTGAGAAAAAAAATGTTAATCTTGGCATTGGAATTCGTTAACTTCACTGTTGATATATAAACTGATAATTGCACCCATACCTCCCATGTATGATATTATTGATACACAAAATTAGTTAGCATACGTCCGTCGTCCATGCATCAAAACCTTAACCTTTTAACAGCATTGACCAGTTATGTATGCAACCAACCTCTTCTATGTTGAATCTTATGTCATTTTCCATTGGTTTCTGCTTTCACTTATTCTTAAATCTAATTGAACAGTTTTAACTTAAGTTAAGCCAAATGGCCACTATTTTGCGTTCGGGACCCGTGGCCACCACTTTTTTGAAAATGAACCAATTGGCCCTTTTTTATTAATTCAAAAAGATTTCCATTCGAAAACATCCGAAAATTTGCATTTCTCATAAAAAAATAAAATTCTACAAAATTTTGTACTGAACGCTGTTGTTTTACCTCGACATGCACTCATCTTTGAATTTAGCAAAACCAAACTGACAGAAGACACTACACCGTATTTTGTTTTCGAATTAATTAAGAAAACAAAAATAGTAATACCTTGTGTTTTGTATGTTGCACGTTGTTTGTTATGTGTTAAAAAGTTTAAAATACTTGGATCTTTGGCATAAAGATGAAAATGAAAAGGTAATTTACGATTTTTACTCATCAGTTATTGTTTATTGTTTTGTTTGTATAAAGTCAGTTTATATTTCTGTTTTTCGAATACAGTTTTTGATGTTTTATGTAATGGGTGATTTTTTAAGAGGTTTAGAACTTTAAAAAAAAAAAAACACACAAAAAATTCGAAAAAATGAATGAAATATTTATTTGAATCGATAGTTTGAACCTTGCAATTTAATGTTTAAAGATAATTTCATGCAAATGTTGACCGCGACTGCGTCTCAGGTAGCCCATCCGCTGAGTCCAATTTTGGCATACTCTTTCACACATATCGGCCGGTATCTCACGAATGAATGCATGGATGTTGGCTTCCAGTGCGTCAATCGAAGCGGGCTTGTCCCTATAGACATTAGCCTTGACATACCCCCACAAAAAATAATCTAATGGTGTCAAATCGCACGATCTAGGCGGCCAATTGACCGGCCCGAAACGTGAAATTAACTGTTCACCAAACTCGCCTCGCAATTGCGCCATTGTTTCGCGTGCTGTGTGGCATGTGGCACCGTCTTGTTGAAACCACATATCATGCAAGTCAAGAACTTCCATTTCGGGCAAAAAAAAGTTTGTTATCATCGCTCGGTAGCGTTCACCATTGACAGTAACGCTGCGATTCGCATCATCTTTGAAGAAATATGGCCCAATAATGCCGCCGGCCCATAAACCGCACCAAACAGTGGCTTTTTCGGGATGCATTGGTAGCTGTTGCAATGCTTCTGGCTGATCTTCACTCCAAATGCGGCAATTTTGCTTATTTACGTACCCATTCAACCAAAAATGAGCCTCATCGCTGAACACAATTTTTCGATAAACAACATTTCGAACCGAGCACGAATTTTGATAGTAAAATTCAATAATTTGCAAGCGTTGTTCATTTGTAAGATGATCCATGGTTAAATTGCAAACCAAACTGAAGCTGTTTGACAGTGACACAAGGTACTAAACACACGTCAGCTGTCAAAACCAGTGTTGCCAAAACCAAACCAGCTTAAAAATCACCCGTTATAATCAGAAGAAAATAATATTTAATTGAGATTTTGAATAAATGTTTATGAAATGTCTTATATCTATTTTATTTAATACATTGTGGCATTTTTATATCTCGGGATCCTATTTGGAACACTCTTTAAATTTTTTCAGCAGCAATACTGGCACGATGGCACAAAAAAATCAATATGGCATCGCTCTTCTTATTTCCATTTTACTGCCTGCATAAAATAGAATGCTGCAACTGGAACTGGAACTGCAATTGCAACAGTTGTGAAAAAGTGTCGTACGTGCTATTTTTTACGTGCGCACAGCGCAGCTGTACAGCTTTTTGTTTATTTAAAAAAAAAAAACAAACACGGGCTTATTATTCACTTTTTTTATTTCCAATATTTTCCTTTTAATATTAATAATATTTTTCGCGATACAAATAATCACAAAAAGATTCTATATTTTTTTTTAAATGTCAAAAGTACTGCACGTGAAAAGTTAAAAGTTGGTGAACTCTTGCAGCACCAACTGCAGTTGCGTTGGGTTAATTTGTGTGTATTGAATATTTTGACAGCTATTCCAGCTGCAGTTCCAGTTCCAGCACCGTAGCCATTGTGTTCAGGTAGTTATACTTCAAATAAAGCGAATTTTGAAGAAATTTTAACAAAATTCTTCCAAATGGTGTAAAAACTGGCAGAAACTTTTATTTTTTAACATTACACGAATAAAGCAAATTATTTCTTCTAATTTGTGGTTGTACTTTAACCCGCAATTGCCGGCTATATATTTTTTTTATAGCCGGCAACGCTGTTGGGGTTAGGCATGAGGGTTGGTTTTGTTTTGTTTTTGTTTCCATCCAAGTAAAAAAATAGGGATAAAGTTTCTGCGATGGACTTTTTGTACATGAGGTATGATCATGGTTTATTATCCAATATGTATTTCATCTCTGGTGGGTGAAAAAAGAATGCACTTAGTAATCTTTTGTGCACCAATTTTGTTTTCTTGAATCCTCTCTGCGCAACCGACCATTGTCCAAGTGATATCAATGAGTTTGATTTCAAGTTAGGGGCCAGTTATAGCTTTCATTGAAATACAAACAGTGTAATTGTGGATTTTTTTTTTTTGACAAGAAGGTTAAGTATAGCAATCATTGAAATTTGGCTGTCATTAAAAATATCTGTCAGTGAAAAGAAAAACTTCTTACGTTTTGCTAGAGCTAGTAAAAGATCGATATATTTGTTTTACGACAGGTTCGATTGTTTCTGAAAAACTATCGATATCGATAATTATTTTTACAATATGCGCAAGATTTAAATCGACTTTAATTAATTTTTTTTTAAGCATGAGTTTGTTATAAGTTTAAATAATATTGCATATCAAAATTTTCAAAATAAAACAAATTTTGGATTTTTGAAACAGTTTTAAATTTTTTTTTTTTTGAAAATCCGACATTTTTAAAAAGGGAAGACTATTTTAATGATTTTTTTAAATTAAAAAAAAATAAATTTGTCGGCGCGACAGCTCGTGTAGAAACAGGGCCTAGTAACTTACAACTCTCAACCATTCCTGTGTGCATGTTGGCAGGAATAGAGGCGACCTACAATTTCTGCCAAATCTGAACGGCTAAGGTGAGAAGAACTTTTTCATGACAATAGATACTCTTGAAAGATTTGCCTCGCAAGAGGCAGTAACCCGTGAAAAAAACATTTCTGTTTTAGGTGGCATAGTCTGGGAATCATTCCCCAGGACCTTCGGCGTAACAGTCCCACTCACTAACCATTACGCCACGGGCTACTAGTGATTCTTTAACTCCATATTAATTAGTACTAAAAATGGCGTACCAATTTTTATTCTTTAAAATATTGATTGTTGTTTTCTATTAATTTCTATCATTGTTTTGTTTTTTTTTTTTTTGTATTTTAGTTTTAACAAAAATCAGTAAAATAATCAAAAATATTCGAACCTTAATCTGAGCACGCGAACGCCGAGAGACAAAAAAAAGTACCGGACGCAAGGGATCTTTTAAATAATTTTGTATGG